>OX382355.1:27955073-29155073 GCA_947508005.1 Amphipoea lucens
GAAAACGGGAGAGTGGTATTTCATTTTCTGAATCATTTTTGATTTTACCCACACGAAAACAGCTTGACCAAAAATTGGGCGTAGCATGTCATATCGATTGCACATACCATGTCTAGTGGCAAATTATCGGGCATCGTTGTGATTATAATAGTTGGCTTAGTGATGGCATATGTTGGATCCCACGGTTTGGTCACGCATACCCAGCAATTAGAACTGTTTGCCGAGTTCTGGAGAAGGGTTCAGTTTTCGTGGATTACTATAATTAATTTAAGTTTGCTTTCATGTTCAATGGGCCGTGCAATGCTTACTGGCCTAGTTTTGCTGTCGATATTATGAGAGTCAGTCGATGCATCTGTACCTGAATCAACATGCACACTTTTCAGTGGCCAAGAAAGAGCAACTTTGTACATGCAATTTGCTCTTGTTGACCTTTCTACATTCCTAATTTTTTTTTCGCCATTTTGGCCTTGCATAATCACCATGTTTTTTATCCTATTTTTTTTATTTAAAATATCTCGGGACCCTGGGTCCCTGTCTTTTGGAAGGCGTACGAGAGGCCGAAGCCAACCCTTAGTAAATTTTAATGAAATGTGGCACCAACCGAGGATTATCCCTGTATGCACTATGCAAGTGCACCCAAGGACAACCCCCGGTTGGTGTAGGACTATTGTAGGATATGGAAAAATAAAAAGTTGGACCATGGGTGTGGGTGGCTAAAGTGGACTGGTTACCTTGGTAAGTTCTTGAACTATGGAAGAACTATGACCCCTGCCTAATCAATGTTTTATATATACACGTTATTAATCATTAGGATATTAATAAGTACAAATCAAAAATACACGAAAATTAGAGATAACTTCGTGACGTTTTTTTATGAAGACAATTTTAATATTTTCTGTTTCTATTCCACAAAAAGTTTAGAAATATCATGTAGGTACTCATATTATTTTTAGTTTTATCAATATAATGAATGATCAGTTTGAAGAAAGGCTATTTTGCTTGATTCCCCCTCCTAGTGGTAGCTACGACTGTTTCCTCTCTCTCTTGAAAAGTTCTATTCAACTCATCCTCTGATAGACATATTTTTATAATTTTTCCCTATGTCGCGCCTTTTGACTTGAAGCTCAAAAATGTAGTATTTAAGTACAATATTCTACCTCTAATAAGACAGAAAATATCAGTTGGCCCAACTTCATTTGCCCAAAAAAGTCAACCGTCTTTAATCATCCAGTAGAAGTGTCGTCCACTACTGAGGTCTGCTACACGTAACGACTGCTGACTTCCAACGTTATTTGCTGTTATCCGTCCACTTGATTGGACAAACTTTTATTGGTCTGTTACTTCTTTGAAAGTTCCCTTGGCGTGCCTGCCAGCCACTGTTGTTTACTCTGAAATATAGACCCTGTTATTATTGGAAATAGCGTCCATTTTACAGTGTTTGAAATTTTTGTTTTTATTGCCTGGTTGAGTGTAAGAGTTAATACACTTAGGCTTTGTGCTTTAAGGATTATTGTGGAGTGGACTGGCGGGTTTGTGTTTGTTGTGATTACTGCTTATGTGCAGTGTGCTCAAGCTGGATAAAGTATTTTATTTCTTGGAAATAATCACTCTGAAGAGTATTCTATTCTGACATCTTCGTTAGCAGTTCCATTGCTTGTAGCATAATCAGCTTATCTCACTAATTAGCTTAGCTCAGAGGTTACAGTCGCTTTTAAAGTCCAGACATGGTCTTGGTCAGGCCATATATATGCAGATTGGTGTCTGAGATGTGATGTCTTTTGAGAAAATAACCACACAGTACCAACCACGCATTTGCAATAAGATTTTAACATCCTGTAATTGTTCCACTGCGGGATATGGTTTTCCAATGTCAGACCTAGATACGTCACGACAATATACAATATATGTGACGCAATCCTTCAATGATCCCATCATCCTTCTAGGTACCCTTATTTCAATTTATTTGGGGTTGTTGTAGCATGTCTTTTAGGGTTCCGTACCGAAAAGGGTGCCAACGGAACCCTAGTACTAAACCTCCGCTGTCCGTCCATCCGTCTGTCTGACAGCGGGCTGTATCTCATGACTTAGTAGGTAGACAGTTGAATTTTTATAGAATGTTAATTTCTATTGCCACTATAACAACAATTAATAAAATAAATTAAATGTTAAATTTAAATGATGGTAATATAAGAAACGTATTTAAAAAAAATGTATTGTTAAATATTGTACTATGGAACGGAACCCTTCGTGTTCGAGTCCGACTCGCACTTGGCCGGTTTATTTGGATTTCACTGTATTTTTTTAAATTATTTAAACAGTTTGTTAGTTAATTTAGGATAAAAAGTTCATCCCATCACAGCATCATTCACACAATTCATCCATTGTTTCTGGTATGTCCACACACGCAGCATTTATTACAGCACCCTAATAAGCTTAGTTTTATTTGACATATATAAAATATTCTGAATTAGTAAACACTGGCAGCCACAGGTTAATTTTCAGCAATGTTTACGTTTACATAATAAATAGGTAAGAGCTTCGCCCGTCTCCACGTGCTCAGGAGTTGTATAGATTTACAAAATTTCGGAGATTAACTTTTCTTATATTTTCCGTTCGGAAACTCTGACGGAAAATATAAGAACGTGTGCGCTAAAGAGAAGATTTTGTATGAAATGCGCGCGTTCAGGGTCTCCGAATCTGAATTCCGAATCAGGAAACCATACGTATGCGGCCAGCCTAACGCGGGAAAAATAATGTTGTTCGTTGTTCGTCATTGATTTTGAAAAGTAATTGCAATTGACAAAAAAGTTCGGCCTAGGTACTACTTAGTTTTAATTTCCGCGCATTATTTGAGAAAAGTACTATACAAGCCTTGGCCACAACTAGGCGTTGATGGACTTACGTATGTGTGCCTCCATCAGTGCCTCTTTTGACTGCCGCTGCAGTAATGTACTATAGAGATTGTTTTTTGAGTGACCATTTGTAACAAAAAGGTCCTAATAAGTTTTTGATTGCAATGGAATTTGAAGTTAATTGAGTAAGACATTCTGCTTGTTGTTCCATAATTTGAAAATAATAACTCAAATTCAAATCTATATTATTTTTGAAGTGACAACTTCTTTAGCGGCGTTGTACACTTTTTTTTTAATGGGTTAAAAATGTTAAACTCGCGTCAGGACACATGACACTGATCGAAAATTCGTAAGACGGATGGAGAGTAGACAGCCGGCGCGGCGTAGGAGAGGAAGTATCCCCCTCTCTTTCTACGGCGCGGCGAAAATTTATGCCTGCTGTTTCGTTTAGGCGGCGCAGGGCGCTTGCGCGAATGTTCGTGTGTGTTTATGTTACAGCGTGTCACGCGCATCCATGGATGGTGACAGCTGATGGCTCTCCCGGCCGTCTGTGTAGTGGCCACACTGCTGTGTATTCGTAAAATTATTATAAAACCAAAAAAATAGCTACTTTACTTTAATTGTCATGTTTGTGTACGATAGCGCAATATATAAATATTGTATTCTACCGCATAAATGATAGTACTTTTATACTGATAATTAAAGCAATTCGTGTAAAATTATTCCCTAACCATTCCAAAATATCAAAAATGCACAACGTTAATATTCAAGTTTTCACTTCTGCCGGCACTCCCGGAGTGCGCAACCCGTCTTTTTTTTCTGATATGACATGGTTTAGTATTTGTAATACCTATGTATTGCAGATATCGAACCATATTAATACTTACGATGGGTAGGGACGTAGAATAATACTGTGCATTTTCTTGGTAAATAGCCTTTCTTATATCGGTGCTCAGTATCGGTACTGCAGTGTAAGCCAAGCCTTATTCCCGAGTAGCAACCATCTCCAGGGCGCTATTGATTTTAGGTCGATCAACTTTACTCAAGGTTAAAAATGTATAGCCCTTCAGTAAATAAGCAAACAATTCCCGAGTACTGTTGAGTTAAAGAACAAACACATTACGAAACAATTTAACAGAATAAAGTGCTAAAGTTAAGGATGGATTTAGAGTTACACATTAAATACAGGAATCCCAAGAAAAGTTTGCGCTTCGGGAATCTTCGTATATTTCCGGAAATACGAACGCAGATAATGGGATTTAATATAGAGCTGTAACAACCATGGAGGTACCTGCTTATTTTGTATTACCATGCTTACAAAATTATAGATTAACATTACATATAATCAGCCTATAATGTTCCCAATGCTGGGACTCAGGCTTACAGTCTCAGAGCGTGAGTAGGTCGCTTCTTCTTCGTCGTATCGATGATTTCATTTGTTTGTTTTAAATAAGGTTCGACCAAAATTCGGCCACTTCGGCCGAAAAGGTCTTCCATAGTGCAGGTTTTAGTGCACAGAAAACACGACAAGATGTGGGGCATAGTTTTCGATGTGGCTTCACTGTCGCACTGCGGCTCAGCCACAAGTTTTTGCCCGCAGCGGCACACCTGGCTTTTTAGCTAGGTGTGCAATGCTGGAACCCTTTCTGCAGGCTCAATATAGTCCGCCGAGGACGACATTTGAGAAGCCACAGTTTTAAACGTGCCGGAGATTGGATCGGGCCCTATCAGAATACCAGCGCTGCGACATTTATTTTTTAAATGTTGCAGCGTCATGCTGAGATAGGAGCCTTTTGGCCTCGTATAGGAGTTTCTGTCTCATTTTTCTTTTATTTTTTACTGTGTTTAGTTTAGTTTGTGATCTTCCTGTACGAGTTGCAATAAATACTTTTTCTTTCTTTTCTTTTCTTTCTTTTCTTTCTTTTCTTTCTTTTCTTTCTTTTCTTTCTTTCAGATTGCACCACTGTCATAATCACAGTGATTTTTCTAGCCGTTGCTATAACGTTGCTGTTAGGTTGCTGCCTTTCACAAGTTTGTCAAATTCATAGAGAGTTTTATTTTCGCTGCAATAAAGTTGCTATTGCGTTGCTGCTGTCAGAGGTGTGAACGGAGTATAGAGCTATCATCATGTGGATGAGGGCTCGGTTTGAAATGGAAGGATGTCACATGTCATGTCTTTGAGTTTTTGAGTTTAGAACATACCGGTTGCTACATAAAGTTTTCCTATACTGCCTCTGAGCACAAAGTAAAGGATACGAGGTACAAACATAGAGAATTACAATCCTCTCAAAGTTATTTTCTGATAGCTAGCCATTAGCAACCTTATTGCAATGAGAATAAAGATCACTGTAATTTCAAATTAGGATTGAAGTAATTGTGAATGATGTACAGTCCGTACGCTTTTTATTATGTCAAATAGAAAGAAGAATAGCGAAACTGACAGAGCCGATTTTGAAATTGTATGGCTATCCCTTCTTCGCACATAAAATAACATAGAGACAGAAGTAGAACCTCCCATACAACTTACTAGTCTAGAAGTACCTAATTTGAGATCATGCCGTACCACCGTAGTTTACATAAACTTGTAGTTTTTGACATCGCATATTTTGACAGCTTTGAACTGTCACTGTTCTTTTCACTCGTTTTCTGTTAGTAAGAGACAGCTATATTCTAATTTTAGTTTGGTTGTTGCATTAAACTTCTCTAAAGAACTGTGGATAGTGTTGATAAATAACGAACACGCACTTGACCCCTTTTGAGAATCTAACCAACTGTTAGAGCGGTTACGAGGTCTCCTACCTATGCAAGAAATCCGTAATTCAGGCTGAAGTTACGGACGTTTCGACGACCTTCGAACATAAGATTAGTTCGAGGCCCGAACTAAGAATGAATGACAACAAGATTAATAAAAATAAATGAATAAGATAAATCTTGTTATCATTCATTCTTATAGTTGTTTGGGCAGGAAAAAACACATCTAGAGTGCTTACTCTAGATGTGTTTTTGTTTCGTTTTTTTTTTGTTTTATTTTATTAGAACATCATATGATCGGTTCCCTAATGTATTCATTTTTCACTTTTGATTCAGTTTGGTTCGACGTTTCCCTTCGATTGAAAGATGCCGAATGAAAGACTTAAATAAACACAAACTGAAACTGATACCGCATCAGCTTGAGACGATACTCGCTTACATAATCAGCCAATAATGTTCCCACTACTGGGACACAGGCCTCCTCTTTCTGTGAGAGGGAGTGGGCCGTAATCCACCACGCGGGCCCATTGCGGGTTGGGCTCGCTTACTTAGAAGTAACTTCTTCACTCGAGACTTGGAAAATCCCAGGTAACAGCTATCGGAAACAATAGACCCCAGCTAAGAGTCTCCACCCCATACTAAATGAATGAACGACTCAAGTCGGGGCAAAATAAAATCATCGATAACAAAAAAAAAAAAACGATTGGGTTACTACAATACTGCGCCCCTGACACCCGCGTCATTTGAAGTGCCCTCTAGTCGATAGGATCGTTCGCCGACGCGACAATTAGTCGCACGTGTGTCATGTGCTTGATTTGTGGATGTACCTTCCGGTGTCACGCACGCGATCGCTCGCATCACACACGGATTTCTAACTGTTTTTTTTTTTTTGTTTTAATATCGAAAAGGAGGGTAAGGTCTGCAGCAGTTAGGTACCTGATTTTTTATGAATTTATGGTAGGATTTTTTGACAGGTGGTATTGCTAAGGTATTGTATTACTTGCAATTAAAAAAGTAGGTCACATTGCTTTTTGAGCGGCATCATCTTCTTCCCCGATTCCAAGTTTACTTTCAAAAGTCTGGCGAAGCTACACCTTTCGATTGCGTACTCAACTAAAATCTCATGATAATTAGTGACCCATTCATCACCTAGTGCGAGTCCGGTGCTTCTGATTAGACCATGTCCCACTCATTTGCACCTCTGACGAACTTAACAATGCCACTGAGACCGCAATCAACGTGGCCAACTTCAAGGCTCAAACAATATAAAGTCAAATTAAAGTAACATCGACACAAAAATAAGAAGAAGACGACTACTCTAGTAATCCGTCTTTTCACCAATTTTGGGTAAAACGGTAAAAAGTTTCTCCACCCAAAATATCCACTCTTAACCCCTCAGGCGTCAAGTGTATACATAAGAAAAAGTGCTCGAAACGTCAACGGTACACCAAGTGTACACAACAGTGTTATTGTTCTATTGTCATTGTTAAAACAATGACTGCGCCCATTCATTTATTCCGACGCGTGGGGTGTTTCGGCAGGTAACTAGTCGGGCAAATGTGTGAGAGGTTTCCTAATTATGACAGCCCAAAGCTTATACGAGTTCTGCAATTTGTCAGTAACGTCCTTATGTTTCTCTAATGGCATTTAATCCCATGCATAGCCTCTAACGTTCCCACTGCTGGGACGCAACACAGACCTCCTCTCTGTGAGAGGGAGTGGGCGGACATTGTGCGGGTAGGTGGATGTCACATGTCTTCGAACTTTTTGATGAGGGTACATGCCGATTTTCCCACGACGTTTTCGTTTTGAAAGCAGTTTTTATTCCATAGCAAGCTCTTCACTAATACAATCCATACTTTGTTATATGTTACAACCGCTGCGTAATAAATGACTACCCATACTTTTAAAACTAAACACTGTTGTGTAATGACAATGATGGTTTAGAAATCAACGTCATCGACTGGCAGAGACTAGAGACGCCTTCAACAATAATATTTAAGTCTGAAGTTGGCGCAACTAAGCGCAGAATTGTCACGAGCCGTGTCCATAGACACCGCCCGTGACAATTCACTCATAAGTGACCGGTGACGTCATTAACACGCTTGGTTTGTATAAAAATGTTAACAGTACGGTCTCTGTCGTTTTCAGCACGTTTCCACCTAGTTTTGAATGGAATAATTTTTTCTTCCGTGGCTTTTAAGCCCCGATAGTTCATAGTTTCAAATTTAGTCCTTGCACCGCAAAATCGAGGTCTTTGTTTTGATTCTACAATGCAGTAGCCTCACGTTTAATGTATGATGTCCGGCTCCCATGACGTATGTACGATGTCCTGACCACGGATATGGTTCCTACTAGATTATTACCAGCGAGCGGTCACCGACGCTACCGTTGCCCACGTCCGGTTGTGCGCACGCGATACCGGACACTCTATTAATAAGTCTAGTCAATCGTGGTCGAAGTGGTTGCATTCATTTCTGCAAGTACTGTTTGTTATCTGTGTATGTTGTTTGTGTTGATTTTTTATTAATTTGGTGGAGCGGTTTTAACGTGTTTGACTTTAAAGTTAATTAACGGTAAAAATAGTGATGAATGAACTTTCATGTGAGCGTTCGCGATTCTGATTTGTTTTGACAATAATTATATTTAATCTGGGTATGGAATGGTATGATGAAGTTGTCGCCGTCAATATCAGTAGATTTAAGCAGTCGATTGCTGGTCATACCACTGAGTTCAAAATGCAGATTATGAACAGACTAGCCGCACCCCGCGGTTTCACCTGCATAAGTGTAGATCCCGTCATGGGAATATCAGGATAAACAACTATCCTTGTCCTTTCCCGGGACTCAAACTATCTTTATACCAAATTTCATCTAAATCGGTTTGGCGGTTTAAGTCTGAAGAGGTAACAGACAGACACACTTTCGCCTTTATAATATTACAAGCTGAGTCCCGCGGTTTCACCCGCATAAGTGTCGATCGCGTGGGAATATCAGGATAAAAACTATCCTATGTCCTTTCTCGGGACTCAAACTATCTCTATACCAAATTTCATCTAAATCGGTTCGGCGGTTTAGGCCTGAAGAGGGGACAGACACACTTTCGCATTTATAATATTAATATGGATATGGATGTGACCTTGTGCTCGGGACGAAGAGATTTCGAGAAGGGTAGACAAGCGATTTCTATTCTACAGTAGAGTAAAAATGGAAGGCGTCATCATAGAAAGCCCGCTTGGTTCGAAAACTCGGTTGTCACACTCTTTTAGGGTTTAAGCGTAGCAAGTTTAAGCCGTGGTTTGTTCTTTGTTATTATTATGATTCAACTTAACTGTTGAAAAAATTCTCTAACTTCTGATTTCCCAAAAAGGCAAACTTATGTATCATCTATATTAAAAGCTCTATACAGAACCTATACATATAATATTGATACAGAAAAGTAAAAGGATCTTACCACATCACTCAAAATCCTCTAACGGACTTACCTCGAGTCGACAGGCTGTCAATATAACCAATAAACTTGTCCAAACTTTTATAACTAGCTGCTGAACGAAATATATCGATTTAAGGCATTTGCCACCCCTTACATCACTTAGGGCTGATATTGATAGTCGGTGACAAGCAAGACCGGCTTGACATCCCCTGCTACACGATCACCCGCTTACGTCAACCTCTGAAGACCCCAACACAAGGGACTCTCTACCTTATTTATACCGCAGAAGGTTTAGTTTAATTTAGTTGAGTGCAAACATAGGGATGTCACAAAACTTGTGCGGTATCAAAGAAAATATTTTTCTTTGAAACCGTACCGAGGTTTTCCGGGAGGAGGCTTACGGGCCTTTTATTTTTTCTTCTCTCAAATACCGCCTTTTCATAACTGTCGGGGCTGGGATCGATTCGGTCAGGACTTCAGAAGATTTGGTTTCCTAATCCGGTCTCATCCGTTACTGCAGTCGTCCGTCTCCGTTATGGTTTAAACCGGTTTAGATCTTTGTAAACTTCTGGTTTTAAGTTTATTTTCTTGTTGCTTTATGGTTTTATAGGGTGCCGGGATTTTTAGAGTGGTAGATGGGATTTGAAGTTATGGGGAGATGCTGAGTGGACTTACAGATATAGGGACTGATTTCTTTTGAGTAGTTTGTGTCTTTTTGATGTTAGTATTTTGATATATTTTATTTAGGTTTTTCTGGAATAATTAAATTTCAAATTAGAAGATGATATTGATTTCCGTCCGTACCTCAGAAAGCACGTTAAGCCGTTCGTCCCACCTGTAATTCGTAGATTTTTGACAGTTGATACGGGTAGTCAGAGGCGCAAAAGTCTGACAACTATTCTTACAAAGGGGTATCGTATTATCCAGTACAGTTACTATAACCCATGGTACTTATTTCTTTCAGTATCTTACATAGAGCGACTGCCTATTTAACCTCCACAACCACTGGGTTGTGGAAGTCAGATAGGCAGTCGCTCTGTCTTCTCGATCATCGATATTAGGTTACATGCATTGGTAGAGAGGATATAAGTAGTGTCAGTGTCTGTTAAATCTTACAAATACCGCCAACGATAGTTCAAAACTATGACTTGCCGTGAAAAACTAAAAACGATAAACACTGTCTACTATAAAGAAAACAAGAAAGCAGAGAATCAATAGAGCGGCTGTCCAAATGTTTGCAAACAGTGCGCCCGCACCGGAAGTAAGTAGTTAAACAAGATGGCCGCCGGCTGGTGACGTGACCGCTACCCGGATTCACCCCGACTTCCGGTGCTCGAAACATTATGTCAAGTGTATTGCAGGTAGTTATGGTTTGATAATTATCTATGCCATTATGAGCACCCCTTGGCTTAGATGGCACGCATATGTTATGATTTTTTGGTGGCCGAGTGGTCAGTTATCAATGTTATCGTATGGTCAAGTAATTAATTTGTTTTGTAGAATGCTGTTTAGTTTTTATTAAAACGGAATTAGGCGTCTTAATGACAATATGAAAATGATTTTTTTCAAAGGGTTGTTTTGAGTTGTTGGTAATGAGTTTTCAAAAGTTTGATTTCGATAGAAAGGTGTAGAAATTGTTTGTTGCTAATTTACCTCATTACAAATAATCTTGAATTGATAGTAGTTCGTCATTTTTGAAGTTAGAAACGTGGAAGTTGCCATGGTACTCTTGATTTTGTAAAACTTAGGGCTGATTTTAACAAAGTCAGAAGCCCAATTCCCGTAATTAAAAACGTTCCAAATCCAGTCGCAATCTCATCTCAGCGACAATCAATGTCAAAATCTTGTGAAAAATGTTGGGAAATTAGAGGTATTTTTGATAGATTGAGACTGAGATAACACTGTGTACATTCTTTTTCATTCATTCAAATTACGAGAATTTGCCCCTCTGATATCTTTTAATCGTGGAATAAAATTGACGTCTGACAGTTCCAGTATAGAAATAGAAATAGTTTGAAAAAGAAATAGTTTATTTGATAACCTTAATCGTACAAAAAAATTGAGATTGGAGCCTCCATTTAAGCAAAAGATGCCTGTATTAGGAGACTCCAAAGTATAGACCGGGAAAATTGTAATCGCCGTTTTCCTCTTAAGGGGTCATCGTACTCATTATTATGAACAACTTTTACTACGGGACGAAACATGAAATTGCAAAAAAAATCAGCTGTTCCCTTCATTTTGACGAGTTATGCGAACATAAACGTAGGGAACAGCTGATTTTTTTTCACGATTTCAGCTTTGGTCCCGCAGTAAAAGTTGTTCATAATGATGAGTACAATGACCCCTTAAGAGGGAAACGGTGATTAAAATTTCACTGTGTATAAAACAAGTAACAGCTAAAATAGATACTTTGAATTTGTGACGTTACTTTGGCTGTTACTATTGTTATAATTAATAAACTCGAACACTTGTACACATCACTTTATTGGTACTCAAGACTCAACACAGTAAAATAGTAATTATAACTCAAGCGAGACCACTTTCATCATCGTTTTTGCTGGGAGAGGAAAAATGCAATTTTTCACTTTTCCCGCCGTTTTTCGTTAGCGACTTATTTATGGGTTGCCACAAACCAAAAAGCATAAAATGTTAAAAAAATGATAATGTTGCAACCCACAAATAATATTAGTAAATAGTCGATAGAAGGAACTGGCCGTGAGAAGATTTATTTACAGAAATAAACCTGACATAACACCACGCCTGTCTTCGTCAAGGGGTTAGGCATTTTAACATCATACATATACATAATCAGCCTATAGTGTTCCCACTGGGACATAGGCCTTCTCTCGGTGAGAGAGAGTGGGTCGTAATCCGACACCGAGGATTCAGAGCGGGTTGGTGGATGTCACATGTCTTCAAATTTTTGATTCTAGGACATGGCAATTTTCTCACAATGTTTTCCTTCATCGTTTTGAGAGCAGTGGTGATAAAATAATTGACACAAAGTAAAGCGCCTGTCTAAGTTCGAACCTATGACCTACAACTCGTAAGTCGCGGCCGTTACCACATGGCCACGGCCACTTCTCCTCAGGGCTCTGAACCGGTTTAAAAAGAGCGGTTAATTTCGATTAAATAACGGTAAATATGTCGTTCCTTCATTAACCGGTTAAACAAGTGAACTGTTCTTATGTAACCCAAAAGATAAAGGTTACCGGTTACAAAGCTCAAACGGTTTTGACACCCAAATTAACCGGTTAATTCCGTAGTAACTCGTACATTTTTTTCGTCTACTTTTTTAACACTTCCAACAAGTTCTAGTGACAATGAGTTGACATCGCAACGTCCAGACCGTGCCCGCGAGAGTGGCGGGGGCCGGGGGGGTTCAAACTTGGTTTTAACCGGTTAATTTTCACTATGAAAACCAAAATTCATGAAAAACCGGTAAAGTGCAACCTTTAACCTAAATCGATTTCGGTTTGGGGTCAATGACCATAACCGGTTAAGAATTTCAACCGGTTTCCGAGCCTTGCTTCTCCTCACACCATTTTATTAAATTAGGTACTACATGGTCAAACGACAAAAGTCCCGGACAAAATTCAGGGGTGACGCGTGGAATAGGTACTAACTTTGATGAATGTATTAGGAAATTATCGACAATCTGCCTGGAAATGTCGGATATATCAATACTGGGCGGAGTGACGTGGACGGTCCTGATATAAAGGTCAGATATAAACTGTCAGGGAGCTCGCGTAGTAAGGCCTTGAGCACAGCTTGGCCACAACGTCCTAGTAAATTATTGTAACCCAATACGCATCGCGCACTTGGCCGCAACGTCCAAAGAGTCCGACCAGTTGCGGCCAAATTTTGTGTGATCTTTATACTTACTAATAATAATGCTAAAGAGTTGGTTTGTTTTTTTGAACGCGCTTATCCCTGGCCGACTATAAAAAAAATCGGATATAAAAAAATATTTTTGCATTTAGTAGTCCAATTTTTGAGGAAGGCTATATATATAGGCTACTAACTGCGCCCCGCGGTTTCACCCGCGTAAGTGTCGATCCCGTTGGAATATCGGGATAAAATGTAGCCTATATGTTAATCCAGGGTGTCAGCTACCTCCATACAAAATTTTATCAAAATTGGTCAAGCCGTTTGAGCGTGAAGAAGTAGCAAACATATAAACACACACATTTACAAACTTTCGCCTTTATAATATTAGTGTGATACACCATGCTAGGACCCTTAGGAGCCAAGGAAAAAGAAAAAAGTTAGAAAGAACGCTTAGCAAAAAATAAGAAGAAGAAGAAGAAAAAATGGCGCGGACAGACGATGCGATGCTACGGAATGGGTGGGGAACAAGAACACGGACGATGTGGCGGGCTACTAGTTTACTATAAAAAACGCTAAGGACCTCCTGACATCTTACAATGTAAAAATAAAAATAAAAAAAGATTTTTTTGAAGCCTAAGTACATACTAAAACAATGTTATATTATATAAAAAAAATTAAAAAACCCGACTGCAACCCTATACTAAAACTAACCGAAAAGCTAAAAACAAGCCCATTTTTAGTTTTTTAAATTAAATAAAAGTAGGAAGCAGGCGGGACCCACTTGAGTTTGAAACTATAATAATGGTATGGGCCCCGCCTGCTTCCAACTTTTATTTAATTTAAAATGGGCTTGTTTTTTAGCTTTTCAGTTAGTTTTAGTATAAGGTTGCAGTCGGGTTTTTTAATTTTTTTAATTGCTATTTTTATTTCAAGCTTTTTAGTTTACAAATGTGAAAGATTTCGCAAACGATTTAGTTCTTGATACGTGTTTTTTACGATTTGTCACTTTGAATTACTCTTAACTATACAAGTTGTATATATTTTTGTAATCACCTTTTAAAACCCTTTATTTGGATACCCCACTAGATAGCTTATGAGATAAAAAAATTTTTTTGAAGGCATAATATGGCGCCAAAAATCCGCCATTTTGTTTTTTTTTTATTTTGATATACCCAGTGTCACTCTCACAGTAAATACGCATCTAACGACACCTCTCAAGCTAAAATCCATCGAGCCGTTCAGGCCGCAGAGCGTGCCAAACAATTATACATACATACAAACATACATACACACAAACATACATACATACATACAAACATACATACATACTCTCGAGAAACATAACCCTCCTTCTGGCGCAGTCGGGTAAAAACTAAGTGGCTATGCTAAGCAGAATACATTGAAACCCTGATCTCCAAACTAGGGGTGACCCTGTGTTTTCCCTAAAGATTCATTAGAAAACCAGCGTCAGACAGCATCTGTCTGGCATTAATGCTGAAATTAAACTTTTTTTGGCGCAGCCGTGAGGCACACACTATTGTTGTCTGAAACATTATTTTTTATTTTATTAATTTTGTATTTTGTGTTTCACGAACTGTGTCCAATTAAACTTTTTTCTTTATCTTAGAGATCAGTGTCCCTCCGCATCAAAGTCACAAGCCAATATAATGTGGCATGGTTCTAAGTAGTATCGTCAAGGTTTTTATGAGCCAACTGTACAATAACATTCACTTATCCTAAGGGATACTTAAAATGGTCATCGATCTTGCAGTCTCGCTTCACTCTACTTTGTACCTCATCAAAAAAATTCACACATGCGTGATTATTAGATTACTATGAACGACTGCTACCATTTTCCACTATTAACTGACAAGTAAACGATCTCATTTTCATTCAATGAATTATTTCAGCCTATTGCAGTTCACTGATGGACATATAGGCCTCTCCCTGCTGCGCCACAACACCTTGGCCCTCGCCTTCTGCATCCAATCCGTCCCAGCCACCTTCTTTAGGTCGTCGGTCCATATAGCTGGGGAGCTTGCCGATTCGCGGTCTCCACTCTAGAACTCGTCTGCTCCACCGGCCAACAGTCCTTCGTCATGGCCAGCCCACTGCCACTTAGTTTGCTTACTCTGCAAGTTATGTCGGCAACACCGGTCCTTTTCCGGGTCCTTCTATTTCTTTTCACAAAGAAGACCGTCGTAAAATAACTTGATTTTTAAGTAATTGCAGCAAATTAGTTTACGATATTCAATGCGTGGCGGACATCACATAATTTATAATTATTACGAATGCAAGTGGAAAATCGGTAATAGGTAGTGGTATTTATACTCTGCTTGCATGTGTAATGCGCGGTGTCCTTCTAATAGCCGTAATCAAACGGCGATCAGTCGCCTGCCGTCTTAATAGACGGCACTAATCACTAGCAGCTACACTTGCATTTCTAATAAGGAAGAGGCCTCGGAACATCCTTGTGCAGTCGGGGAAATTAGTTGTTTATCAAATTGACACACTATGAAAATTTACCAAAGTCAAAGCATTTATTTCAAATAGGCACATAAAAGGCACTTTTGAACGTCAAAAATTACCTTAAAATAGAATTGATTCTGGTCGCCCCTTCCAAAAGGTAGTTTTCGTGTGGAGAAGAATGGGCAAGAAACTCCACCGTTACTCTTTTAAAATGTTTTACAATATTTTGCATGGGTACATTAATTATAATAATATGTGAGGACGATGCACCTAAAATAAAATTACTATACCACAATAAGTAAAAGAACACCCTGTTATACAAACAACTGTCAAAAGTGACGGTTGTTATTTCTATATACTGATAATTTAAGTTGGTGGACATTTAAATGTATAAACAATTAATTTGCTTGACTTTACTAGTTTTAAATAACGGTTCAGTTTTTTTTTACTAGCCAGTAATGGCCCACTGCTGGGCAAAGGTCTCCCTATTTTATTTTCACCTCTCTCTGTCCAGAGCTGCCAAGGACCATTCTTTATTAAAGGAGTCCAGCAGCTCATCCCGCCATCTCCGTCTGGTAATTTATTTTTGCAATGCGTGAAGAAGCCTCTTCGTGTAGCGCAGTTTGTTCCGCCAACTACTCAACTGAACCGAGCGCTTGGCGCATCCTGGACAGTAATACCTAACACCTGCCAATGCTTCCCTTGTGGTGGTAGGGCTAACGCCCGCCTGGTTTGCGACCACCCTCCCACCGGAGTCAAGGAGCCTGCTGTGTTTCGTCGATGCGTGGGAGTTCCAGTGCCTTAGGCATCTTCTGGGCACGCCCGTTCCATCATAGAACCCATACATCGCTTTCCATCCGGCGTGATCGAGGTCAAGTGCGGGCCCATTCAGCAATAAAAATATAAAAATAATATTCCAATATCTTGTGTTAGTGATTTTTTTGGACTTTTTCTATATTTGCCAAATTGTTGCAGGTAAATCAGTTCAGCTGAAATTCATATTTTGCTCCCACTTCTCCGCGCAATGTATCTCTATATCCCGCTCGAACTGTCAAAATTTTCATTGAATATTTTCCATATAATTTACGGTTTTGAGGTAACTTTGAGATTTCTTTGTATCGAGAAAATTTTATGCAATCGTGTATTCGCAACAGACAACATTTAGCAGTAGTCCTCATCTTTATTGTATATTAATTACAGAGTAATCACTGCAGTACTGTTGAAACCACAAAATGAAACTACAGCCATTCATGCTAAGTAAATTTTCGCAATCTGAGGTATAGTACAGGCCCTAAGTATAAGTTACATGACGCTGATAATGCGATAAACTGATAAAGCTAGCCGGTCAAGCTTTTCATAGGACGATTGTGCAATAATATAATTGTACTGTATTAAAAACGTGTGCTCAACATGCATGTTGGCGTTTTAAAAAAGTATACATAAATAGCACGTGGCGTTCTCTAGGAAAAATAATGAGTTTATGAGTGAGTCATTCAAAATACACTGATGATTTCGACATCGAATTAAGTAGGTTGATATTCAAATCACAACTGTCACTTTTTCAGTTTTATGAAATCGCTATAAAATCTCGAGTTGACGTAGGGTAGATATTGTGGTTAATAATTTATTTCCCCGACTGTACTTAGTTATGTAAGTTTATTAAATAGGAGGTCAATGCTCTCTTGCAGGTTATTTATTATAATGATAGGGTTCGTACTACGTTCAGTAGTCTTATAGAATATGTATACTAATGCGACTACGATAGTTTATTGAAATAATATTGTTAGGATTTTACATGTATTATTTAGGGTTAATTAAACATTAGATCATTTTATTTACTTACAATATAAAGAAAAGAAAAACATCCCTTTTTTGATAAACATACTTTGGCTTCTTATTCAGTTTTCTTTACATATTTACATAATTTAAAAAGCTAACAATCTTAAAATAATAATATGTACAAGTATATAAAAAGGGAAATTTTTTGGTCAAAGAATCAGCATTGCCATACAACGTGGCAATGCTGCCAGCCTTTTGTTGACAGTGACGCGGACGAATTTTTTGATGCCCTTTGATTATTATTTTCCCTCCCTTAGCTTAAAAAATAATTTAAAACAAACACTCTCTGAACAATTTAAACATTCCAAAATAACAAATTCACACTTATTAAAACCAACCAAGACATCAGTCAATACTGACAACAAACGAAAAAAAAACAAAAATTTAACGAAAAAAAAACAAAACACTCCTGTCTAGGTACTAACCCTAAAAAGTCTGCGTGGAAATTAAATCCAGTGGTTCTGCAATAAAAAGCCGAACGCAGCGTCTGCCCGTCAGTTCGTTTGTGTCAATCAATTATAGCTGGGAGCGCAGATGAGGCACGCAGCGTCCTAGGCCACGCCTTCTATCGATCGAGCCCGCCCAAACGCGCTGAATTGCTCCGTGCGCCAAACTTACTCCTGTTTCTGCTGGTTAAGCTTTGAGGACGTGATTTTTTCGGAGGTTTCATGTTATTTTTTAGTGGTATTTTTCGGGGATCAACTAACAAAAATAGTGTTTCTCGGTTTAAAGAATTTATTCACATAAATAACAAGCTTAACTTATGAGATATACAAATAAATCATGCAGTTATAAGGATAATGACTCCGTGAATCGATAAAAGAAAAACAAAAATATTTAATATTAAGCTTTTAATGATTTTAAATTGATTAAAGGTTATTTATTACCCAAGCAATTTATTTTTTCTCTTTAGGTGTTACAATGTTTTTAAACAAAAACTTTTATTTTTGTTTGAGATTTTTGAATTATCAATATTATCTGTAGTTAATAGAAAATACGAGTAGGTACTAAGTAACTATACAATTTTTTATTTAAATCTTTTTTTGTATCAACCGTTATAAAAGTGGCTTATAGTTCTTTCGGTACATAAGCAGAGCTTTAATACCGCTCGCAACGTATATCAGCGTACTAAGTTTCAAGAACCGAGCAGTGTTTAAATACTGAGTGTATGTTAACCCTTCCGCCGTGACTGTACATTCAAATCTCACTTTTAAAGTTACAACTTATTTAATAAACTCGTCTTTGTAGAACACAGCGGGGTAATTGCGTAGCACAGTAGCAATGAGTATCATTTTGACAGTTCAACAACATTCATTGCGTTATGTACGTTGTTGAGCAGACACATTTTTCGAGCATATGAAGCAATGGATTAGCAATATCCTTCAAAATGATTCAGATTGAGATTGATAGCGTGCTACGCGATTAGGGTCCAGGTTGTTGTCAATTTTTACTATATTTTCTTAATTATAAGCTCTATTACAAATGATTAGACACTGCTTTTGATAGACAGCTTCATATCATTCGTAACAGGTTACACGCGAACCTAATAACACTAAGGGGCGTCAAAATATTAATTACACGCACGTACACGTTGTACTCGTAAGTGTTACCTGCTGTAATAATGACATCGTTATATCCCTTCTTTTGCTAAGTAAATTGTATGCCTTGGATTATGTTTGTTACTTCTTCACGATCAAACGGCTGGACCAAATTTGATAAAAGTTTGTATGGCAGTAGCTGACACCCTGGATTAACATATAGGCTACTTTTTATTCCGATATTCCCACGGGATCGACCCTTATGCGGGTGAAACCACGGGACGCAGCTAGTATCTTTATAAATCATAGCCTATGCGTTATTTTGATGTAGATATAGTATAAACATAGGGGTTACTGTAAGTTTCATCAAAATCCGTCCAGTAGTTTTTGCGTGAAAGACACAGATATAGATACACCTAGATAACGCAAGAACACCTACTTCGCGTGCCAAAACTCACACCAGTTTACGATCGAAAATCATAAGCCGCCACTTTCGCGCTCAGTCCTGCGTACTGCTGGCTGGGTGAGCGTGAGCGAGAGAGCGCGAGCTTGTGACGTCATAGTAGGTAGTCAAAAAGTAGCACGCTTAGTTTTCATACAGTTCACTAATCTAGGTATATCTAGTTATATCTGTGGTGGAAGAGCAAAAAAACATCCATCTATCCATCCTCATAAACTTTCGCGTTTATTATTAAGTAGTAGGGTACAGATTGGTTACTAATTATTGACACACCTAGGTACTCGCTAATAAGTCGTGTAAACTACCTGTTTCTGTTCAGTATTCCCCCTCATGGCTGCGGACAATGGGCAATGGGCATATTTAATAATATGTCTTTGATCTATATCAAAGACCATTTAATCATACTCTATTTAACAAGGCTTATGCCTTGTTGAATAGACTATGATTAAATTCTTTGCCTTTTAAATTTTGATTTTACTATGTTTGTTGTTTTTTCCCACAATAATTATTAAGAGTAGGGTTTATTCATCAAAAAGTAAAAATACAAAGATGTTGACTGTTATGGTTGAGGAAAAAATCGTTTTAGTTCGGCTTGGCAGCAACAGTAGCCACTTTTCCAATCGATATTAAAAGCTACATTCGGAGACGACAAAAAAATCAGTTTGTTCTTTATTTATGGCATAATGTTATTATAATTATGAAGTTAAAAACCTCATAATTATTTTCTATGTAACTATAATTTACCTTACCTTTTACCTGTTCCTAATTATAAAGACACAGCACGTAATTAAAAGCAAACATTTATGTATGCAAGTGACACTAAAGCACGAAACATAATTAACTTAATTTTTATATTGCAGCAATTATACCCGTAGTAATTGAAGGGTTAATACAAATACAGAACGAATACAGAATTGTGTCAATGAAGAATTCTAAAATAATAATATTATTTTGCAGTTTTTTAGTACGTTTTTTAGAGTCTAGATATTTTGAATTTAAAGTTGGTGTTTTGTTTTATTTGTATTCTTTAGTGCTGACATTTATCATCAAAAATTGTTAGTTAGTATTAAATTACGAAAATCCGTGCAAATAATGATGAAGGAACGACATTAGGTCACGTCAAATTAATTAATATTTATGGACAAACTTGGAGATGATGTAAAATTCCGATCGTTTCTGGCCCAATGGTCATTGGACACTGAAGTCATTAAAATACCGATGAAAAAAGATTTTCTTTACTAATGTAATATTCACTTAGTAAAAAAAAATAATTCATCATTCAATCATTCATCACTCACTCACTGGAAGGCAACGTACACGGAGTTTTTCACGTGAAGTCCTTTGAAAACGAAAGTATGAACTAAGGAAGGGTTTTTGAAAAGACATCCATTTTTGAGATCTAATAGGTTATGACATTTTGTATGGAATTTCATCATTTTGCCGATGGGAAACCTGGTGATGGTTTGCTTGTAAAATGAAACAATAAACTGTTGTTCTAGATAAATATTATTTAGTAGGTACTGACTTTTTTAATACTAAACAATCTATGAACAAAACGAAAGTAAAAACTAGAAATTCTTACAAAAATATTGTTATATCTTGTCTTACTAACTGTATCAAACGTTGATAAAGTTTAAAGTTCCATACAAAAAGAAACGTGGGACGACTTGCCGAATGAAAATATTATTTATTTTGATTTTATGAAAGTGGTCCTAAATGGACCGTAGGCTTGTAGAACGAGTTGATGAATATAAATCCTTAGATATAGTATACATTATTATATAATATATATTATTACCATGCTGCATAAAACTTGTTTTGTAATCCTACTGGAGGAATTCGCGGGCTCCTGAAAGGTTTCACACGTTTTCTATAACCTGTGTTTCTGCCAATAAAAGAATTTATTTATAACTAGCTGCACCCCGCGGTTTCACCCGCATAAGTTTCGATCCAGTGGGAATATCGGGATAAAAACTATCTTATATCCTTTCCCGGGACTCAAACTGTTTCTATACCACATTTCATCTAAATCGGTTCAGTGGTTTAGACGTGAAAAGGTAACATACAGACAGACAGACAGAGTTACTATCGAATTTATAATATTAGTATGGATATGGATTATATTCTTGATGTCAGTTGGTACTACTCGTAGCATATCCTAATTAGTCTAACAAAGTCCATTCATTAGGTAGTTACACTATACCAACCATAATTATATACTTACAAAATACATAGAAGAAAAGTGTAAAAGTACCAGGAGTACACTATAAGTGCCGTAGCGCCAAACACGGCACCAGTAACGGCATTGGCAATAACAATTACTGTAGCATTAACCGTTACAGTTAACCGCTAATGTAACGTTATCGCGTATCGTAAGGCGGGACACTCACAGCGCGATTGACGATTATGCGACTAAAAGTCAGGAGCAAGAAACCTTAATTATTATTGTTTTTCGGGGACTGCTTGCTTGTTGTTTATCGGGTATTTTCTTTTTTTAATCCTCGAATAGTAGTAGTGTCGGACGCCTCCCCCCCCCCAGATAAATGGACAGATGACCTCAAAAACATGGCTGGGACAGCCTGGATGCGGAAGGCGGAGGACAGGGTGTTGTGGCGCAGCATGGGAGATGCCTGTGTCCAGCAGTGGACTGCGATAGGCTGAGTTGTTGATTGATGATTAATCCTCTTACTCTCACGGGTATTACTGTAGGTAGGACAGTTAATTTACTTAAAATCTTCTTCTTAGCATGTAGACGGCAAATATTATTGTATAGAGATATGAGGAACAGGGTGTAAAGTTCACTCATACTCTATAGAAAACGGAGGATCCGTCGACCAGAGCGGTGTTGTGTCTGGCGGGCAACGGCCGTTGTATTTATGCTAGTTGCGCGGTAAACTCTGCTTGCGAGATGCAGGATTTGCGTGACGTCAGTATGACGTGTTGTTTGCATGTGGCGTTGTAGATACCGCTACAGTCGGAAAAGAATTTAGTTTACTTAACATTAAATACGATTTCAAGTATTTCAATGTTTTCCTCGGAAAGCACGTTAAGACGTTGGTCTCTGCTGTGATTCGTAGATCTTCGACAGTCGTTACGTGTAGTAGAAGCCCAAAAAGTCTGTCAACCAGCCTTACGAAGGGGTATCGTGCTACCCGGCAACTGGGTTGTGAATACTTGTAAAGGTCAGATAGGTAGTCGCTCCGAGTAAAATACTCTCTCTCTATACCAAAATACAGTATTCAGCTCGATCCATCATCATCATTGGGAAAAATGTTGGCACATTGACTGACGTTTAAAAGCCTTTTGCAAGTCTACAATACTGAATATTATTTGTATTTGACGAGTGATATGCGTCGAATAAATAGATCACGGCTACTTCAGTATAAGTTCAAGGTGTGCAATTATTATATTTTTACAGCCAAGCCGATGGGACCCTGTATGAACTCTAGTCGTAATATCGAATAATAATAATAATAATAAAAAAACCGACAGAAGTGCCGACAGAAGTGAAAACAAAACACAAACAGAATACTTTGCCATCACTCACTGACATATCGGATATTACACATTAAAACCGAGTACACATCCCGAGGACAGCCGAACACATCCGAAGCGGTGTCGTTACGGTAATAGTGGCGGAAATTCAATGGTTTTTTCCTATCTCAAAATATACCCAACGCGTCTAAAGAAGTTTTCATTTAAAAAAATAATGAAAATAATACCTCATCCTCCTGTCTTGAGCAAATGATTAAAAAGCAAGCATTAAGAAGCGTTGCAAACACGGCTTTAATTGAGCTCAAACTTGCGATTAAACAGTACCTAAGTTACAATATCAAATGCGTCTCGCAACTCATAGATGAGAGCGAACACATTAAATATTCAATGAGCACATTGAATCCCCTCTGTAAGCTAGGATTTCTATCGTTATTGATATTCTCCGCCACAATAATAATTATGTAATGTTTCCAAACTTTGATAGTTTTTTATACAAACACTAGCTTCTGCCCGCGACTACATCCGCGTGAAATTTCACCCTCTTCCCATTCACTCTCTTAGGGGTGGAATTTCGAAAAACCATTTCTCAGCAGATACCTACTCTTCAAAAAGAACACACCCTCCAAATTTCATGTCAGGAATTGATTCAATTAGTGAACGACTCGCGTATTTGGGTTTAAAGAGGTTATTGATTGTAGATTTCGGTTTTGACTGAATTCCGAAGGTTTTTGCACTTAGAAAAACACCCTCACTGCAATGACATAACGGCCTGGCCACGGCCTTGCCGCTATCAGCGGCAGCTTAGCGCTGGGCGGCGAGCGGTAAAAACAAATACCTATACCAAAATGTATGCACCGTGCCACGACGCACCGCTCGCAGCGTCAACGCTAGACAAAAGAAACCGCGCCGCTTGCCGCTAAGCCAAAAGTCGTGGCCGGGCGGTAAAAACGCTATCAATTGCAAATTTGTTAATACTTATGTGTGTTTGACTGTACCTACATGTCAATATTATATAGCGTGTTAGTTTAGTAACACCAAGTTCTAACTGTTTTTGTCGCTGACATGTAGTAATATGTCAAATGATCTGCAAAACAAATACAAAACACTTTCAGTCGCACGACTAAGGAGTGATTTTTCAGTCGTCATATTATAATGTTTATCTGTAGAATACAGTTTGACACAACCAGTATACAGAAACTGTCAAACCACTATATTTATTCCTCAGATACCTAAAAATTATCTTGAGGAGCACGTGGCTAAATAATAACAGCCGCACAGGTCAATAGATCAGGTTAAGCTACGCTTGCCGCGGGTGGTCTGTGGATGGGTGACCATATTTACATACCGAGACCCCTCCGTGCCTCGGAAAGCACGTTAAGCCTTTGGTCCCGGCTGTCATTCGTGGATCTTTGACAGTCGTTACGGGTAGTCAGAAGCCCGAAAGTCTGACAACCAGTCTTACCAAGGGGTATCGTATTACCCAGTAACTGGGTTGTGGAGGTCAGATAGACAGTCGCTCCATGTAAAATACTGGTATTCAGCTGCATCTGGTTAGAATGGAAGTCAACCTCAACATAGTTGGGAAAAGGCTATAGGCAGTTGATGATTACCTAAAAATTATCTGACGATTGAAAAATCGACCCTCAAAGTGAAAAAACCCGGCCCCATACTTAAAATCAAAATATTTTATTTCACATAAATCTACATGGGCACTTATGAAACCAATTGGTCGTTTCCTATGGAGAAGAGCCGGCAAGAAACTCCACTGTTACTCTTTTAAAAATTACTGGCTTTTACAATGTTTTCAAATTACAGTGTTATTAGGTAAGGGAGGACAGTGTAGGTCAGTCAACAAGTACCAGGTACAAGCTTCATAAAATAGAAAATAGGTTTTGAGAAAAAAACATTTTTTGAAGACATAGTATGGCGCCAAAAATCCGCCATTTTGTTTTTTTTTTTATTTTGATATACCCAGTGTCACTCTCACAGTAATTACGAATCTAACGATACCTCTCAAGCGGAAATCGATCAAGCCGTTTAGGCTTAAGAGCGTGCCAAACAATTATACATACATACACATACATACTCTTGGAAAAACAAAATCCTCCTTCTGGCGCAGTCGGGTAATGATCTACAAATATACAATCTACAAGCCCTAAACTCAAAATAAAGTACTCAATATAAAGAGATTTAGTCGCGCCGCGTGTGGCGAGCTTTACCCGCAGAAACCACGGCTGTATCGCGGAGTGAATGGCGCGTCTCTAATGAAAGTCATTAACCGTTATTGTTATAGCTTCCCTGCTGATTACCCGTTCGCATTAACCGAGGAGGATATAATAGATATGTACACTGTACATCGCTGTATGCGTTTGATTTCGGTAAATGCTTGCTCTAGTATACAGGGTAATGGAGTGTACTATGTAGTGTTTAGATGTACATAGGTGTAGGCATAGGTGGTGTGTGTATAGGCAGTACTTTAGGTTGTTGTGACGGAAAAAGTTCCTGTAATCGCTTCGTATGTACGAACAGTTTTTGTAACTTATGTACACCACATAATCAACATCTCAACGAACCAAGATATTTCGTGGAAAGTATAGATTTTATAACCCGAGTTCAAAGCTAAGTGTCACAACATTTTAATAGTTTTAGAGACAAAATGATAAAAACCTTGTATTTGAAATTGACACAGAAGCTGTACTCAAATGAACTTCATCATCTGCTTGCCTTCCCAACTATGTTGGGGTCGGCTTCCAGTCTAACCGTATGCAGGTGAATACCAGTATTTTTCATAGAGCGACTGCCTATCTGACCTGCACAACCTAGTTGCTGGATATCGTACCCTTGGTAAGACTCAAATGAACTAAAGTGAGTATTTTAGAAGCAGTCAAAGCACTACGAGTTATAAAACAAAATAAACACCCTCTATGTAAAACATAAGCAAACAGCCTGTACCAAGCACGACGAATTCCCGTATACACGGAATTCGAAAAATAACCCTTCGCTGCCGACTAAAAGCCTAACTAAGTTCTCACTCGACACGCGAATAGGAAAATCCCTAAAAACCGAAGCGACAGAGTGCACCCCAATTATCAATTCAAATCCCTCTTATACCCCTCCCGAAAACTCCGCTCCCAACATTAAATACATATCTTTAAATTGGTCGTAAGTACCACCACCCTCATCGGGCATTTTTATCATTATCATAATCTTATAGTCGTCTCCTTCGCTCGTATTGGATTTCAACAGCTTAAGTATTCCTGTCTCTGTCTGTGTTAAAGTCCGTCGAATTTAAGGCTCATTCTGTCGTGTCAGATTGAATTCTCCGAGACTATTATGTTTCTGTAATTGTAGAATGAGTTTCGAGAGATACTTTTTTATTGTTTCGTGTGAAAAATCGCAGATGTTGCTCAGGTAATTCTTTCTGGCTGCTTTAACGACGGAATTATTTTATTTTACTCATCAACTTTTATATGTTAACGTAAATTTAATGTTATGTGATATTTTCTTACGTTATGGGATCAAATCAATGTACCTAGCCTTTTTCCAACTGTGCTGGGGTCGGCTTCCAGTCTAACCGAATGCAGCAGTTTTTTTCATTATAGGATTGACAGGATACATTTTGATAAAGGTCATAGAAATTACATCAAGCTGCTTGCTTTTTTTCCGTTTTTAAAATGCTTTAAAAACGGAACGGTATAGATATGCACCTATACCTATATTATTCGCCTAGAAAAACAATTAAAAGACGTTCGATCACTATAAGTGAAACTATTTTTTGTCAAACATCCTAGCAATACCAAAGCTAATCGTTAAAAAATAAAACATTGGAATCCATGTTCGTGAATTATCAGTTATTTCATTACCAGGCATAAATGGCGGGAAAAACATGACGCCTGTGTGAGGGATTGGTCGATATTTGCTCAAGATTCTGCAGTGGGACAATACATAATACATAATCAGCATATGTTCCCACTGCTGGGATACAGGCCTCCTCTTTGCCACAGGTGGGCCATATCTACCACGTGGGCCCAGTGCGGGTTGGTAGAAGTCACATATCTTCGAATTTTTGGTTCTAGGACATGCCAGTTTCCTCAAGATATTTTCCTTCACCTTTTCGAGAGCAGTGGTGATGAAATTAAATACATAAAGTAAAGTAAGCATGGCTGGGTTCGAACCCACGACTTACAACTCCCCGATACCACTGAGCCATCATTGCTCCAAAACAGGCTGATTATTATTAATTATATTTTGACATATCTCAGAACCTTGGGGCCCCGGACCTTTGGAAGGCGTACCAGGGGCCGAAGCCAACTCGCAGAGGCCCCTTAGATAATTTTAAATAATGAGGAGGCACCAACGGACGATTATCCCTGTATGCACTATGCATGTGCACCCAACGACAACCCCCGGTTGATGCAGGAGTACTGCAGTACATGGAAACAAAATATATTGGGCTATGGGTTTGGGTGGCTATTGTGGATCAGTTACCTTGAACTATGGAAGGACTATGTGCCCTGTCTAACCAAAGATAATAAAATATTCAGAGACAAAATGGCGGGGGTGACTTGCACACTCAATAATAGGTCCCCGTAAACCGTCGCTAGCACATAGTTACGTAGCGGCAAAGGGGCAAAATGTCCTAAGATGCTTGAGGAGTGGAGGGGTATTCCACGACTTTCAGAACCAGCCCAGAGTCCGGAAGATGGTCAAGATTCCTACGAACACTCACTGGAATACTTCCTTCCCCCGAGCACTTTTGGTCTTGCGAATCTCCACTCAAGCCAGCCAATAAAGGCGAGAAAAAGGTGAGGAACAGGACACTCCCGAGAGATAAGGTCCGTGGGGTCATTATTGCCCAACAGCTCGCCACATGCTGCCCTGCGGGTTTCTGTATCTCTCTTGGTCTGGCTCCTCATCCTAGACCTGTTCCGGTAAGGTAAACTCTATCGGCACAGGTCCAGAGTTCGGAGTGCGGAACCTCCATCACGACGTCAACGTAGAGATGGCGCGCGGCAGTGGTGTGATTATTATTATAAGTTTTTTTAAAAAACCACACATAATATATCTCATGTAATCACTAAACTTGCCACTTTCACAATCTTTTTTATCTCAACAATTTAACTCAGTAAATAAAAGCCATAAAGCCAAAAATATTAACGTAAAACGGAACCCATCTATCGATGGTCTTTGACCTGCACTCAAAATTGCCCTAAAACAAACGTTCGGTATTAAAAGTTTTCAGTGAGGGGAGAGAGGGGAGGGTCGGCCTCCCTTATTTAGTCACGCCATTAGACAGCCGAGGCAAAGGGCTGGTTATTAATTATTTAAGGGCCTTGTTACAACAGGAAGATGTCACTCAAAGTGTTAGATGGTCATATTTCGCGATACAGCCTGCGTTGATACTTTCACTTGATTGACACTGAAACCTTTGATTTGGTTGTAGCTGTAAATTAATACATTTATGATTTTAATTATATTTTGAATAAAGATCATCATAATCAGCCTATAATGTTCCCACTGCTGGGACACAGGCCTCCTCTCTGTGAGAGGGACGGGCCGAAATCCACCACGCGGGCCCAGTGCGGGTTGGTAGATGTCACATGTCTTCGAATTTTTGGTTCTAGGACATGCCGGTTTCCTCACGATGTTTTCCTTCACCGTTTTGAGAGCAGTGATAATGAAATAATTTACACAAAGTAAAGCGCCTGTCTGGGTTCGAACCTACGACCTACAACTCGTAAGTCGCGGCCGATACCACTGGGCCACCACTGCTCTGAATAAAGATAGTTATAACTTATTATTATTACTTTAAATGTTGAATATTAAAATGTGGTCATCTTGCAGGTCTCGACCACTTTTTCAACTTCGATACAGGAAAAAACAGGGTGCGCCAAAGTTCACCTAAATTTTCAACTCCGATAATTGGAAATCCGAAAATTTTCTTCCTAACATTTTTCATCCTAACAATCACAATTCCTAACTACTCTGTCTCTAATGTTCATAATTCCGAATCATTCAACTTCATAATGTCAGTAGCAATAAACATCTATTATACTTTTATTTGTTTTCCTATAGTTTCTCAACATAACCATCTTTAACACTATTATTCAAAGTCATATCTTTTTTGTTTAGATCGTCGACATAGGATGCAAAAACGAGCGAAGGGCACCCCGAGGTTCGGTTTGGTTAGGTTACTTTAAACCCTTTACACAGAAATAGGGGCCCCGCGAAGCGGGGCTCCGTCGACATAGGATGACATAGGATGAAAAAAAAAGTGTTTATCATATTAGACTAAATAGGTTTTATGTCTATTGAGTGGTATATCAAACGATTTTTTATTAATTGTCTGTTATTCTTATAGAAATTAGTTACATTCCAATTATATCAATCGTTTATTATATTAACTGATCATTATATCAAATAAAATAATAGGTTCAGTTGTTATATCTTGTAAATATTAGAGGTTTTGTAATTATATCATATATTACTTACCCGTATAAACTCCCAGGCCATGAAAATATTATGGTAATTATGTTTAGGGATAAAAGCGTTATGATAAAAAACAGTAGGAGTTTAAAATATTTACATTAATGATATTATTAATTACAATTTTCGGAAACATGAGTGTTATGAACATCGCCGGTAGCACTACAAATAGTATGAATGAAAACTTTAGGATGAAAAATTTTAGGAAGAGTGATCATTCGGATTACAAATCGTTAGGAAGAACAATTTCGGGTAAAGATCTTTATTTGAGCCAATATGGACCCGAAAAAACATAAGTAGTTATGTAGAAAAAACCTATTTTTTTTTAAAAGTGCTCTCACGCAAAAAACAAAGTTTCTTTTATTAACTCTTGTAATGTGTAGTGTTTAGTAGCACTTCTGGTTCAAATAATTGAACAAATTAGTTTTAAACTAAATTGTTCTTTTGAAGACTTCGGATTTTATTATAAATCTTGATACCAATCATATACCCCCAAAACCGACATAGCCAAAGTCAAAGCATTTATTTCAAATAGGCACATAAAAGGCACTTTTGAACGTCAAATATTATCTTAAAGTAGAATTGATTCTAGTCGCCCATTCCAAAAGGTAGTTTTCGTATGGAGAAGAATGGGCAAGAAACTCCACCGTTACTCTTTTAAAATGTAGCCAGAAGAATTGCCAAAGTTAAGTGGCAGTGGGCAGGGCACATTGCTCGCAGAACAGATGGCCGATGGGGCCGAAAGGTTCTGGAGTGGCGATCGCGTACCGGAAGACGTGGCGTTGAAAGGCCTACAAAGTGGACCATAGATATATGAATTTCTATGAGGTGGACCGACGACCTTGTGAAGGCCGCAGGAACTCGTTGGATGCGAGAAGCATAAAACCGGCCGAAGTGGAGGTGCTTGGGGGAGGCCTATGTCCAGCAGTGGACGTCTTTCGGCTGAAATGATGATGATGATAACCCCCAAAATACAGACCTAGGCCTAGTTTGGCAGTTAGGACCAATTCTTTGTAATACATTCATATTGTAAGATTGTGACTTTGAGTGTCTGTCATATTTTTTATGTATTTATTCTAGTGACAAATAAACTTATTTTTTATATATGGGCTCGATTGGAAAATGGTTAGTTTTGAAACTGGTAATGCTTTGAACAAATTTAGTGTTTCGTGGGTGAGTGTTAATGTCTTTATATAATCGATCAAGGCCGGCTAATGAGACTCATATTGTAATATGCCACTAGTGGTACGCGCCGGGCCGGAGCGAGTAATAAGGGAAAAAACTAAAACCCGACTACTGAAAAGGATGAAACAAGAAAGTACCTTCCCGTGGTAGCTGTATTAAATAAGCTATGGTAGCAATTATTTTAGGGCTTATTTCAGTAATATTTATATTTTTGAAATGTGCTAATTAAGTCCTTTCATTTGATACTTACCCCACAAGGCACCATTCCAAAATATTTATTTTAAAATTCATTACTTTATGTCCTCTAGAGGGTGCCATATTAAGTTTAGTGTGACGTCACATGCCTATAACCAGCGGACGTTCAAGACGCTTCTAACGATACCTCATTTGTCAAATTATTATAAGTACTTTTTAAGTTATGAGGGAACAGATGAACATTCATACATACATACCGTTCAAAATCATAACCCTCCTTTTTGCTTCGCCGTAGTCGGGTAAAAGTGATCCATTTTTCCTGATAAAACAAACATATTTTCAAAGATATTTTATACAGAGATGTGAGTGAAAGGCTATTGTGTTCTGTAAAGTATGGTCTCCAGCTGTCCATACCTCCTGTACAGGGTGTCAAAGACATTGACGCGCTAACTGTAATCTTAAATTCATTCAGTACATGATTCTAGACTCCAGCCGTAAAAGCTTTTTCGGAATTCGATGGCAAAAGAATAAAATACATATCCAAAGACACCGAAAATCAAAGTTATTTTTGACTTTGTAGTATTTTATTTTGGAATCGTTAGTTTTTTAGAAAAAAAAGGTTTTTATTTTTACGATTTTGTTATGGTACGAGACCACCCAAATCGCTATATTTATTATATTATTAACCTGTAACGTCCCACTGCAGGGCAAAGGCCTCCCTACTCTCTCATGAGAGAGTAGGGGTTTAGACAAATTTACCCACCGCGCTTGTCTAGTGCGAGTTGGTGGGTGTACAGTGGACCACCTGACTGGGTCCGTGGGCGCCGCCTTTGACGTGCTAGATGTTCATCAGCCGCCGCCCTGAGTTGATATCCTGCACTAATATCGACTGTTCCATCCGATCCTGTTTGGGTGTATTTATCCCATAGCCTACAGGTGGCGTTCTACATTTAGTTCAAGACTAAATGCACGACAGTTTAAAGCCATATCGAGGACTGTAATCTGACTGACTGTAAATCGCTATAGGTGTGCCTATAATATTTAAAGAGTTCCCTTGATTTCTCCGAATTCCATCATCAGGTCCTGACCTAAAGACAATGGGACCACCTAGGACAGTACACCCTTTTATGATAATAACTAGCTGCGCCGTGCGGTTTCACCCACATAAGTTTCTATCCAGTGGGAATATCGGGATAAAAGGTTGCCTATATTATCCAGGGTGTCAGCTACCTCCACACAAAATTTCATCAAAATTGGTCCTGCCGTTTGAGCGTGAAGAAGTAACAAACATTATGAATACACACACACTCACAAAATTTCGCCTTTATAATATTAGTGTGATACACACATCACACTATCATCACTTCACATCATCTATGTATACTAGCTAGCATTATTGTGCTTCTGCATAAAGCTAAGGTAGCTATTAAAAGTTCTCAAAAACTTGACTGTCACCGCCATTGTATGCAGTTATGAATTTTCAGAAGTTACCAGAAACCTGAATAAACATAATTATTTTAATTAATTATATCACAATTCTATTAAGTTAAATTTTATTGTGTAATAAAAAGCAACACGTTTATAACAAACGTAAAAAGGTAGAGTTTATTCTAAATTTGACCTTAGTACAAGGGAATAAGTATGTAACTCCTACAATCAACCTATCACAAAGTATAACTCAAACATTATGTTCATTTTGAACTTTCTTCAAGGCCTACGCTCTTGACAGCTCAGTCATCAATTCTTAAATTTAACCCCCTAAGTACATAATATCGATGGCAATTTGTCGTTGGCTAGTTAAACCAGCAAATATAAGTTCTCAAACGTGTTAGGGTAAATGCTTTGTTTGTCCTTCTTAACTTGACAGAGTGCAATCAATCATTTTGCTATATTAGGTCATATTTGTCACGAATACTGTTCATGCGTCGTTTTTTATTTGAGCGTTGCACCATGGTACATAAATGGCATAAGGAATATTTTCCCATATTTTAAAATTTACTCTTACAAATTCAGTCAATCAGTTATTTAAGAACCATTTGTTTCTTAAGGGCATTAGGCTAGTTAGCCACATGCAGTTCATGTTGGTTTAGCCAATGAGCGATCGAATGATCATTAGAATAATCGTTTCTTCGTGCAATGGCTCCGAACTAAATTGTATTGACATTACTCGAACACGCTGCACTAATAATGCATGGTATAATGAGCTAAGCGACTGAGTAAAGGTACTGTAATGGCCTCACGATGTTTAAGCATGGACCCTTTAATGCATTTTATGTGTGATTAGTTCCTTCTATTCTAGACCTGACTCTGGTCAACACGAAGCACATTAGTATCGTTCGCTACCTCGTTACTACAAAGTCAAACATACTTGCCGATGACTAACAATGTATAAAAGTAAACTCGTTGATTATTTAAGAGAGTAACTGAAAATGTTGGTCTAACAAATAAACGTTAACGACGCCGACGGACAACCATTACTCACGTATCGAATGCAACCAGACACGCCTGTTAGCCAAATGAAATTTTAAGCAGCGTTAAGTTGGTCATTTATTTAGTTGTCTAATTTTTTATTTTAGGTGCGACCGCGCTTTGTCGATGCGGTCTTTACGGATTAAAACGTTCAAGTGCTGGCTAGCCGTTTCATTGAATACATTTAGTGGAACAGTTACATTTTAAAGGACTGTTGGATTGTGGTGTTAGAAAATAGATACAATAACATGAATTATTATTAAGGACATCTCAATGGACATGCTATTTCTAGTGATAGGCAGGAGTAGGTACTGCAGTTTTGATTAACAATATGTATGAATATCGAGAGAACTTTTTCCTTTGCTTCCGAAATATGATCCATTTTAGGGTTTCATACCCAAACCGTTGTTCTCCATAGGTACCTACGCTTTGGAATGGGCAACTAGCTTCATTTTTCTGACTGACCGACCCTTTGACAATTCAAAAGTGCCTGTAATTGGTTTCACTGAAATAAATGCTTTGAGTTTGAGTTTGAAAGGGTACCTACGAAACCCTCCGCTGTCCGTCCATCCGTCCGTCCGTCTGTCTGTCAGCGAATTTTATCTCATGAACTGTAAATAGGTAGACAGCTGAAATTTTCACAGAGTGTGTATTTCTTTTGCCGGTATAACAATAAATAATAAAAATTCAAATTAAAGGGGGTCCTCATCAATTTTTTTGAAAATAGATAATAACACTTTATATTTTGAAATCAATTGCAAGTGTTGTGTCATCGCGTCGCGCATGTTTTCTTTTCATGCAGTTTGACAGTGACAGTGCTTTATGTCTTAAATATCTCCGTATCATGCTGAGATAGTAGCCTTTTGGCCTCGTACCTAAAGGACTTTCTGTTTAATTTTTCGTTTTGTTACTGTTTAGGTATAAGTCAAGAATATTTACCTACCTACCCTACCCTTTTTATCTACTATTTGTCAACTATTATAAATTCGTTTTTAACTTGTTCAAATAAGGTTCTTGTTTGTTTAGAACAGTAGAGGTGCAGTGGTAATAGACTGACCAGTCATGGGTTCGATCCCTTGCAGGTACTATACTTAGTGTAAAGTTTGACTGGTAGAAAATGCCTATGGCATTAAGTCCGCCTCTGTACATTTATGTGCTTGAAGTATTAAATAAATAAATAGTGTACGAGTCAATTATTGCACGTCCACTGCTCTCAAAACGGTGAAGGAAAACATCGTGAGGAAACCGGCATGTCCTAGAACCAAAAATTCTAAGACATGTGACATCCGCCAATGCGCACTGGGCCTGAGTGGTGGATTATAGCCCACTCCCTCTCACAGAAGAGGCGTATGTCCCAGCAGCGGGAACATTATAGGCTGATTATATTATTATGGTCTTTATATACGGCACTGTGGTAAATAAACGTTTTTCTTCCTTTCTTTTAGAAGCGGGTCTTTTGACGTTTAATCTAGAAACACATGGTTGTAGACGTTGTAGTTAGATACCCTTAGTAGTGTCTCTTAGTATTCTTGTTCAAACAGATTAACAGAAGGTGTTGTTTGTTTATTAGGTCCCGCGTTTAATCTCGTGTAGAGTGAGTCTAATCCCGGGCGACGGCAATAAATTTTCTTTTAGTAGTCGTCTTTCGTGCACGCTTTTATATTTTCTGTTTCGGACACGGGACACTACGGTAATCGGGTTTTGTGCCTCTAAGTTGTAGGTGTACACTTAGGTTCGTAGCTAATATACAATTGGAGACAATAATACGATAATAAATGAAAACAATGGCAATAGTAATACTTAATAGTATTTTGGAACTATCTTTATAAATCCTAGCATCGAAGTTAATTAAGTATTTTTGAAGTGAACACTTCTGCATTCTTCAAGATGAGAAAAAAGCATTGAATTTGCGCCACTGTTACCGTAAACGACACCGCTTCGGATGTGTTCGGCTGTCCTCGGGATATACTCGGTTTTAATGTATATCCGATATGTCAGGGAGTGATGGCAAAGTATTCTGTTTGTGTTTTGTTTTCACTTCTGTCGGCACTCCCGGAGTGCCACTGGTTTTTAAACAAACTAAATAGTAGTGATAGCTCAACTATGGGTTTTGCCAATCTTTGACTAGCTAGAGCGACTAAACTATTGGATATCTTTGATTGAATTTTCATATGCAGTCCGGGAATGGCATTAGACAAACGCAGTTTAATTTATGGTCCTGTTATCATCTCCACCCTGCATAATGCGTATGTATCAATGTGCTGATGCATTAGGATGTTTTTAAACGTAAAGGATTTGCGTAAATGTTTGCCATCGAAATGAAAATCAGATTCTCCAAAGGGCATCCTATTTGCAATAATAAAATGACGAAGAACAAAATCTATTTTCTTTAATTTGTACACTTATCCAATTACTAATAAAACTGTAAACATTTGTAGTACCTAAACCTTATAAAAATATTGAAAAAATGAATGATTATTATCGACGTTCAAAACTTGATTACAAATAAATAAAGACGACAAAGACTTAAAAACACTCAACTGGTAAAACATGACTTAACAAACTAACCTAACGAAAATTAATATGTTTTTTCCAATCTTAATGCATGAATACCTATAATTAATAAATATAATTCGGTTCTGAATAATTGGTGTTGTCTAAAAATAAAAGGTGCATGCAAAAAAGAAGTGTTTGTTAAGAACGAAGATTTTTCTTTCCAGAGTCGGATATTGGAAGATGCATCGTTGATGTGCAACTCATGGTCACCGAGGCACAACGTAAGTCCCAAATTCCCGCCAAAAAACTCAGAATGTTTCCTTTTTGTCTAATTTCTAGGTTGCATTGTGGCGTGCCTAGCGAATACGCTTGCGTTCATCTTTGGCCAAAGATGTTTCAAATTCTTCTAATTTTTTTCTTATTCTGCCAAGCGATTATATTTTTTGCAGAAATTGTAATTTTGTATTGATATTTTCTTTCCTCTGTAGATTTGAACCTGCAATTTAAAACTTATGTTTTCGTAGAACTAGTCTGACTTAAACCTATATTTTGTTTTATAGATAGTTGATTAGACTTTGGCGTGAAATTGTCACGTGTATGACGTCATTACTGACGTAGTACCACGTCACTCGTACTAAAGTAGGTAAGTTTCATTAAAACCGGTTCCATGAATCAGTAATATTGATTTCAGTTCAATTAGTGTGAATTACGGGACTTATTCTTTAATGTGTGTTGTTGGGTTTTTAAAAGAAATATTTATATCTACTACTTTTTTTTAAACATTTCGGATAAAAATATCGAACAAAATAGAATAAATTCGAAATAATTTTTTTACGAATAATTTTATAAACTACGCATTTAAACGTTAATGATAAAACCCCCGACGTTCGGAAAAAAACGTTAATTTTGCAGTTTATTCGTGACACCTTTGCATAAATGATTGAGATTTTTTAGAATACGAATCGATAGAATTTTTTAATTCTTTGGTATTTTATTTATATGAGCAAAGTAAATAAAATATAAAAGGATTATAAAATTATATCGATTCGTATTCTAAAAATCTCAACCGTTTATGCAAAGGTGAGCTAGTTGCAGTAACTGACTGTACGTAGATACTTTTATAAGTTTGTAATCATATTATTTTAAAATAGGTACTTACCTAAATAATGCGATTCTACGCACGGTGAAGCTAAAAATGACTTTTTGACTACGTCTACGTTTTTGATTCTAAGTACCTATTTTGGCAACCCCGAAACATGCATGTAAACAAACCATAAACATAATCAGCCGTAGTTCCCACTGCTGGGACACAGGCCACCTCTCTGTCAGAGCGAGAGGAATCCACCACGCGGGGAAAATCGGTTTGGTAGATGTCACATGTCTTCGAAGTTTTGGTTCTAGGACATGCCGGTTTCCTCACGAATCCGAATTAGGTACTTAAAAATAGGTAGGTTTCATAAGCGGGAAGCTACAAATTTTAATAAAACTGTTTAAATTAAAATATAATGTCCCAACCTAACTAAAAGTAATCGCATCACTGTCGACTGGTAATGTACACACTAGTAATACTTTTTTAGTTTAGTTTTTTAGTTAGTTCTATATAAACTCGGCTTGTCCAAGCAATAATATTGTCGCAATTAATTTCGTCTCGACTAATTTGTAACAGTCAGAACATAGCATTGAAAACGGGCACTAGTTAATGAAATATCTCGAATTTATAAATTGAATGAACGGCCGTTCTGAAATCAATACATTTCTTTAATTTCGTATTTAGGTCAAATGAGAATTTTAAAAGAATTAGGCCCTTTGTACACACGTTTTTTTTGCCGTGAAAAACTACGGTTTATTCACCGTATGTAGGCACGGTCATCAGTGTTGTATAGATCACTATAGAAGCTTGTTGACGGACACGTTTTTTTATACGGGTGTATACGCCGTAGCGTAAAGAAATCGTGCCGTATACAAAGGACCTAATCATTGTTATAAAGATCAACAAATTCTAAAGATTATTAAAAACCTGTGATGTCCCAATGCAGGGCAAAGGCCTCTTTCCACTTCTCTCTGTTTAAAGCTGCTAAGGACCAGTTCTGGTTGTAGAAGTCCAGCCCACCCCGCCATCTCCGTCATCTGTAATGAGATAGCATAAGTATAATCACCCTTAAATGTTCCTACTGCTGGGACGCAGGCTTCCTCTCAGTGAAAGGGAGTGGGCAGTAAACCATCACACGGGCCCAGTGCGGGTTGGTAGATGACACATGTCTTCGATTTTTTTAGTCTAGGACATGCCGGTTTCGTCGTATGGTTTCCGGTTTAACTCGCAACTACTGTTGCAGCCTAACAACTCATTCTCCTGTCATCCAGAGTAGATTATTTTTGTAGTGATGCTTCATCTAAACTGTCCATAACTGCCTCGTCATCAACATCATCTGCCTACCCTTTTCCCAAATACGTTGGGGTCGGCTTCCAGTCTAACCAGATGCAGCTGAGTACCAGTATTTTACAAGGAGCGATTGCCTGTATGACCTCCACAACCCAGTTACTGGGTACTACGAAACCCCTCGGTAAGACTTGTTGTCAGACTTTCGGGCTTCTGACGACCTGTAACGACTGTCAAATATCCACGAATGATAGCCGGGACCAACGATAATACCTACCTACATAATATAGAATTATTGCTAATGCGTCGTTGCATAGCATGTCAACTTGAACCAGTGATTATCCTTTTCAATTCGTACCCCAGACAGTCGGTCAGGTGTAACCGAAAAATTAATTTATGAAGCGAATCATGAGATTTCATGGAAGTCGTAGAAAATAAATTGACCCTAGTAGATGTCGTGATATGTCAGGTTGGAGGACACACCCGAACTACGGCTAATAAGACGTTTCGTAATTATTCCACGAATTGTCTGTAAAAACTAACGTTTGATTAGCGACATTATTTATTTATAACTTGTTACTATGCTACATATAAATATGGTTAGGTCATTATATTTTTATTTTAATAGTTTGTTAGTTCATTTTGGGCTGATTTTTCAATAGTCAGATAACTTTTGTCTAACTGAAGAATAAATATGACAGTTTGACATATTTCTATACAAAACCGCAATATTAATTGAGGTTAAATATAACGATCACCAAAAAAATATATTGGACTCCAAAAAATGAAGTAAATAGTAAAGTAGTATAAAATTACAATAGTTCTAGCTGGGTACCCCGAGGTTAGGTTTGGTTAGGTTACTTTAAACCCTTTACACAGAAATAGGAGCCCCGCTAAGCGGGGCTCCGTCGACATAGGATGCAAGAGCGAGCAAATGAGAATACCTTTACCTAGGTATTTTACAATAAAATGGAGTATTAATATTGGTGATCATTTTTTATTTTTGGCAGTAAAAAGTGTTTTTTTGATGTTATATTGTTACGCGCCACACTTGATGGCGACATTAGCTACTACTAGCGCCATCTAGTATCGAGTAGCAGAACTAATAATTATTCGGGTCCCTTCTAGAAACTTCGATGCTAGAACTTTCCAGAACTATCGACGCCTGGTCGGACGGGATCGGTATCTACTCGAACATTCTAGATGTTTCTACGGTAGAAGGTTCTGGAACTATCCGAGGCCTATATAAGGCCGGTGTGCCTGCGAGCCGGGATCAGTGTTGGATAAGCGATACAAGCGATAACATCGAAGCGATCTTCAAGTGCGACTCTCAAGTGATTAGTAGTGCGATTGTGATTTATAATTAATGTGTTAAAGTTGTAATTGCTGTTTCTAATTAAAGTGACTATTTTTGGTTGTTAAATCGGCAGTTTTTATTGTCACGAACCCCAAGCTCGTAACAATATTTTACTTTATCTGGTAATAAGTTAAACATAAGCCATATTAATTATTCGTCAGATAAAGATTATCTGACTAATGTAAAATCTGGCCTCGGTATAAGAAGTTTATACAGTGTATTTTATCCTCTTTAATAAATAACCCCACTTGTAAATATATTAGGTGCAAATATTTTTAGGATTTTATTGCCAGTTTAATTTGGTCATTTGTAGATCTTTGACAGTCGTTACAAGAAGTCAAAAGCACGAAAGTCTGAGAGCCAGTCTTACCAAGGGATATCATTACCCAATAACAGGGTTGCGGGTTGTAGAGGTCAGATAGGCAGTCGCTCCATGTAAAATACTGGTATTTAACTGCATCCAGTTCTGGTTAGACTGGAAACCGACCCTAACATACTTAGCTGGGAAAAGGCTAGGCAGATGATGTACTGTCAAATTACATTCTTGTATCGTATTGGTTATCTAAGATAGATACATAAAATAGTGAGCAGTGGTGCCCTAGTGGCAACGGTCGCGAATTACTTGTTGTAGATCGTAGATTCGAACCCAGACAGGCGCTTTACTTTATGTAATTTATTTCATCATCACTGCTCTAAAAACAGTGAAGGAAAACATTGTGAAGAAACCGGCATATCCTAGAACCAAAAAATCGAAGTTTCGTGACGTCTACCAACACGCACTGGGCCCGCGTGGTGGATTACGGCCCACTCCTTTTCTACCGAGAGGAGGCCTGTGTTCCAGCAGTAGGAACATTATAGGCTGATTATGTTTATGCTATCTAAGATTCGTGCCTCCCATATTGTGGTAAAAAATATGAGCCAGTAAGCAAGGTAGTAGCAGGGTTATTGCCCTGGAGGTGTACCCGTGCGCGAATCCCGTAGTATCGGCCGAGGTTACGGGAGTTTCCTGCTCGGTCTCTTAACGAAATAAGATGGGTCCGAACTAAGAATTAATGACAACACGTTGACAGTTGTCCCTACTCTCGATGTGGTTTTACCTGCCCGAAATATTAAATTGAACACTTGTTTTGACGGATAAACGACTTTCGTTGGAGTTTTTGAGAAACGTCAGTTGCTAGGTTTTGAAATTGCATAGCCAAGATACGTGGGTCTACCCCAGGGTTCATTTTCATTAAGTTATCGCCAGCCTGTTATGCAGTCTGAACCCTATTCAAATGCTACTACATTTTTCAAAAGTACACCGGTTTTATTTTTGCAGAAAACAAGTATCGGGTTCTGTAGCTGTACGTCGGCTAATTCCAAAATGCAGATCGCATACAATAAATACATGAATAATTCGTAATAATTATCAAAATAATTTGTATATTTTACGTCGGGACCGGAGTTAGTCTACCCTCCGTATTCCCCCAGTGATTGAAGTACTAAGTGCACAACGCGTAATCCCAGACGCAACGACTCATGTACACTCACCGACTAAAGTGCTTCCGACGAAAATGGACGGACTTTTGCGATATGCAGCAAAAAATAGTGTTTGTGAGCGGTTTTTAGCAAAGTTTAAGCCGTTGGAGTCGTCCTGTGTTTTAATTTAATCTAGTGGTCTACTGCTTAAATTTTCAATAGAATTCTTAGAAATTAATTTAAATAAAGCACGATTTCTTTATTTGGGCGAAGGCCAATAGTAAAAAAAAAAACTATACTTATATTTTAATGTGCTGTGGTAGGCTATGGATAAATCTTACAGAAATATTAGAAATAAAGAAAAAAAATACGTTTTATTTATTTGCGTTACACATGACCCAGAGGAAGAACAAGTGCGCTCAGAATAATGCTACGACTCAATGCGAGACAGAGCCCTAGACCCCAGTACTGGTTTTCAGGGACAGCCGGTGAACATATAAAAACACGAACAACCCCAAAATATAATTGAAAAAGAGTGTTGCTTCATTTTCATCATAAAGTTAAATAATAAAACCTAATATAAATCAGCACTTGCAAGTTAGCAAAAGAAAAGCTTCCAGAAAAAATGTATTTTCCTTTTGACAAACCTTTTAATGTCTATAACTGCAGGCCGACTCCCGTAATAAAAAAAAAAAATATCAAAATTTACGCGCAATCGCATCACAGCGACAATCAAATATATATATAAAAAAAGGAAGGGATATTAAATTTTTGACCGATTGAGATTAGGATGCAATAAGCGTTCTTAAAAATTTAAAGATAAAAGAAAGAAAGAACATACACAGCACAGACTAAAAGGCACACAGTAAATTATAGACCGTATAATATCAGACCAAAAACAAATAAAAAGACTAAAACGTCCGATGTAAGAAATAAGCAGGAAAGTGTGCCTCACGGCTGCGCCAAAAAGGCCCAGTTAAATTCGGGAATAACACTGCGATTCGCAACCGTTGTGTCGCCGACAGTACTCGGTCGGTGTAATCGACCGGTTGCGATATCTCTGTGACATTTGATACAGTCAGCCGGGATCACGCCGCCTCTCTTAACCCTAAAACGCTCTGCTGATGAGTAATAATAGCGAGGATTAGACCGGGACTAATGCGTTCAGCTTTTAGTGATCAGTTGGTCGGCGGATCTGAGGGTTGAAAGAGGGATCGATTATTTTGTAATTATAGTTTCATGTAGAATTTAATCTGTCTGTAATTTTTTCGATACTTACATCTTTATAAATATATTATAAAAGGAGAAACTGACTGACTGACTGACATCAACAAACAGCTGAAACTACTGGGACTAGGAATGTGAAATTTTGCATACGGCTTCCTTTCTTATAATTTAGGGGAGCACTAAGAATGGGCTTTTGTTTGTATGATCTTATTCCTTGAGTTAAAAAATTTGAAACTTGCCACGAATACTTATTTAAGTAAATTATGAAGTTTGTCATTTTTTGTTTTTCTGAACTACCCCCTAAAGGGGGATTGGGGGTGTCAAAATTTGTATGGAAGAATTTTAACGCGTAGTCCGATTAACTCAAAACTCAGTATTTATACTTAAGACCAAAAAGAAAGAATAACGTTTATCAAGGTTTTCAGAAAATCTACCCCTAAAAGGGTGAGAAGGGGTAGTTAATTTTCTAGGGGCGGATTTTACTGCGTGGCTTGATCAACTCGAAAATTGGTATAATCTTTGAGTCAAGTAATGGAAACATACCAAACGTTTTTTTAATGTTCACCCCTATGGGGATAAAAAGGCGGGATACAGTTAACATGAAAAATCTGTCTGTTCCCGTTGTCCCCATTAGCGCTGTTCCCATTGAATGGGCATAGCGGAACTCAATAAAAATAATTAAAATGTATTTATTCCTGTTGTCCCCATTGACAGTTTCCTGTTAATGGGGACAGCGGAATAAATAAAAATTCCTTTGGTTAAAAAGCTTGAAACTAGGCAACATTTTCCTCAGTAGGTAATAAAGATTGTCTTTTATTTGACTTTTACTTTTCAAAAAAACCCTGTCAGTGGTGACATAGTTAATAGGTAAGAAAAATAATTAACCCGCTGTCGGAATAACTTGAAACTCGTTACTAATACTTAAAATAAAACAGTATAGGTATGTTTAAGGTTTTTCAAAAATCTATTCCTACCGGGGTGGAAAAGGGTAATAAAGTTTAAGGGATAGATTTTACTGCTAGTTTCCATTAACTCGAAAATGGGTATAAATAATCTTTAAGTCATAAAAATGGAAACGTAGCAAACGTTTTTTTTAAAACAAACCCTGTCGTGATGAAAAGGGAGGACATCAGTTTATTTGAAAAAACTTAGTTTTTCTTAAAAATTGGCCTGAATACTTATTTCTCTAAATAAATTATAGAGATCGTAAACATTAATTTTTAAAAACTACCTTTCTAGGGGAGGTGTGTAGGGTGTTAATTTTTTTTAGAGAAAAGTACGATACCCACGCGGACGAAGCCGCGGGCAAAGTGCTAGTTTAATAATTATAATACAAATTTATTTATTTCACGTAAATAACACCCATTGCCAAACATAAATTAATAGAAATCATATACAATTAAACCAAAATCAACCAACTTTGATTCTAGGTCAACAGGAAGTACCCTATAGGTTTTGATTCCCTTACGAGTGTCAAAATATGCGGCATAAACGCCCGTATCTTTTGACAGCGTTGACTTAGAAGTTTGATTTTATCACTGCTCCAAGGAATTGCAGCCTTGAGTATTTGATATTAATTTCAACTTGATAACTCAACGCGTTTCTGAGAAAAAGGGTCTTGACAGACGGACAGACACACTGACAACGAAGTGATCTTATAAGGGTTCTGTTTTTCCTTTTGAGGTACGGAACCCTAAAAATTTTGAAATACAAAATACATCGCTGGAAACAACGTCGCGGGAAACAGATAGATGTTCTATTTCTTTGTTCAATGTCGTTCAATAACCTGTGTTCTTCAGTTCAGCCTTGTGAACTCATTTTAACTCTGTATGGAGTAAAATAAAACTATAGGTACGTCCTATTTAAAAAGTTTTAGTAAGTTTTGTTTTCTATTTCTGAGTCGTTTAGGGTTAAGTTTCGGGTAGGTGAGCTAGGTGGGGGCAGTGGCGTGCATTGGTTTTCAGAATAGGTAGGCACTAGGCCGGGTCTAGTCTAGGCAAACGCGGTCACTAATCAGAAAAAAAGCGAGGTCAAAAGTGTGATTATTTGAGTAGGACTTCATGGTATTACGCGTGAGACGTACGTATTTTTAATTTTGTCGTATTAACTTGAACGAGTAAAGACCAATGACAATGTGCGAATAGTACGGTAGCCGAGTAGGCCGTCCGGCGACTGCCTACTGCCGCGCGTGTTTGTATGAAGATTTTGTTTTTTGTTAAGTATGATAATTGATAATTTAGTGAGTTTATTAATTGTGGGGTACACACTAAAATGTAATTGACAGGCTTATGTTGATATATCGAGGTAGGCACTGCTTATATGCCTATATGCAATGCACGCCATTGGTGGGTTTGATTTCCTTCTGTTGCAATATTTACCGTGAACCTATTAGCAAAAGTATGATTTGCTCTTTGTCCAAGATTACCTGAGATACCTACATTTTAAAATGAGTAAGTACTATTAGAAGGCATGCCATTACTATTCGTGAAAAAATACACAGTAATAAAATTTTCGAAGTGGGAAGCTCATAAATTGAAGTTTTTTTGAGTGCATTATGACAGCAAAACTGATAACTTTGATGTAATTCACTATAATCACTTGATTACGTGAGAAGATATGAATAAAAGAATAATAAACTCGTTAAAACCAGAAACACAAATACAAAATACAAAACGAATTAGTTCTAGCCTAAACCTTTGAGCCAGTATTTGTATTTCGAACTTTATTTCGATTTAGGCAAAGTTCTAATTAAGTACCTACTAAGCTGTAATTTTTTTATAAAGACATGTATTTCTATAAAAGTTAGTTTCTTAATTCATAATAAATAATAGTAATAATATCATAATAAATAATATCTGGCACGGCTAACGAAAAACCTTGTTTTGTATTAAGGGGAAAGAGTTATATTTAATGTCTGCAACACACTATAAACTAATGTAACGATATACGCCTAATGTATTGATGATTAGGCGGGAAATCCTACTATCTACTATTATGTATATTTATATTATATTATCACACTATAATATTATAAAGGCGAAAATTTGTAATGATGGATGGATGGATGGATGTTTGTTACTCTTTTACACAAAAACTACCAAACATATTTAGATGAAATTTGGCACACAGATAGTTAATAACCAGGATTAACACGTAAGATAACTTTTATCCTGATATTCTCAAAGGATCGAAACTTATGCGGGTGAAACAGCGGGGCGCTGCTAGTTTAATCTGTCAAGCTCCGCTAATGAGACACAATTGATTTTCTATTGTTTCGTCGCCGATCGGCGAACCGCGCCGCTTAAGCGGTTAAAATATATCCAACAAAAACAAATACACATCATTCCCATTTCATTTTATATCATAGTAATAAAAGATCAAATTCCTATTTAACATAAGCTCTCAAGTTCCCTCTCATTAAATCTACTATGACAATTACGATGGAAACTGCGACAGTAATAATTGTTGTTTGACAAGGGCTCCTACTGTACAATTGAATTAGTCCATGACCCCTGCTTGCTCCCCTTTGAACGTTGTGTCTAATTGATTAACTTATGCTAGTTCATCAGTTTATTTTATGACACGAATGAGTATTGAATGACTGAGCGAATGAGTGAACGTTTGTCGATTGAATGATGATAAAATTAGGCTGCTTTTAATTGGATTTAATTAGGAGTTTGTTAGTTAATTGATTCTTAACAAGATGATTTCTAAAGAGAGTAAAAACAACTCTATAAAAACATGTTTTACTTGGTCTGTAATTTATTTACGGATATTTATGTAACTAATTATACCTAATTGTTAAATAGGAATAAGAGGGGCCCGTGGCTAAGTAATAACAGCCGCATAGGTCGATCGATAAGGTTAAGCTACGCTTGCCGCGGTTGGTCTGTGGACGGGTGACTATCTTTACATACCGAGCCCCCTCCGTGCCTCGGAAAGGCTGTCATTCATGGATCTTTGACAGTCGTTACGTACGCGTCGTCAGAAGCCCGAAAGTCTGACAACCAGTCTTACCAAGGGGTATCGTATTAGGTACCCAGTAACTGGGTTGTGGAGGTAAGATAGGCAGTCATCATCATCATCATCATTTCAGCCGAAAGACGTCCACTGCTGGACATAGGCCTCCCCCAAGCACCTCCACTTCGACCAGTTTTGTGCTTCTCGCATCCAACGAGTTTCTGCGGCCTTCACAAGATCGTCGGTCCACCTTGTGGGAGGCCTTCCAACGCTACGCCTTCCGGTACGCGGTCGCCACTCCAGAACCTTTCGGCCCCATCGGCCATCTGTTCTGCGAGCAATGTGCCCTGCCCACTGCCACTTAAGTTTGGCAATTCTTCGGGCTATGTCGGTTACCTTGGTTCTCCTGCGGATCTCTTCATTTCTGATTCGATCCCGAGATAGGCAGTCGCTCCATGTAAAATACTGGTATTCAGGTGTATCCGGTTAGACTGAAAGCCGACCCCAACATAGATGGGAAATGGCTAGGCACATGATGTTAAATAGGAATAACTCGACAATATCAATACAGAGATAGAATTAAGTACCACCTTTCTACACATAAATATACATACTCCAAAAGTCTTTGTCCCAAAAATCTCTTAAAATTAGAAACGTCATTCATAGTTTCTTCAGTTGTACCGAAAACTTTAAGGCTGAGGCTACATTAGGCCGCGACGCGGCCTGCGATACATGAGCGATTAAAACAAATAAATGAATGCTCACGTACATATATGGCTACACCGTACATCAAATATTACTACCGATCTTTGATTTCGTTATGCGATAGGAACAACATTACTGTTATCATGGCATCGGCTACATCAACATAGGTAATTATCAGCGAAAATGAAGCAAATTTACTAGAAAATTTCTCACTTGCACGACTAGTTCAATAGTGCTACTAAATATGGGTGTGGCTACATTATGCGTATAGTAGACCGCGATAGATGATTTGATAGCATGTGTACTGTAGCCACGTCATCGCCAAATATACGCCGGATTTTCGCTTATAATGTAGCCATACCATGTTTATCTCGTTTCGCACTTCCAGTCGCATCGCGTATCGCTGCATACTGTAGCCTCAGCCCAAAATAGCGATCACAGCCTGTAGACAGCAAGTCTTTATTTCTGGCATACCAAATGGAAACACAAACAAAATACTCGTGTAGCATTTTGTTTTGTCTGGTTCGGCGGCAGCTAAGTATCTACCGCGCTCTTAATGTCACTTCTGCTTTATTTAGAATTGTTTCGTTTATTATTTAGGTCGAATTTTACATGCGGACAGTAGTTCGTTCAAAAAGGAATGAACAATTTTTTCCCTAGCAGTTTTAAGTGGTTTTTGGTGAGCAAAAAAATACCTACTTGGTAACTTGTATGGCAATGATTACGATCCTCTATTCTAACATGGAGTTATCAACCGTATTTTATGTTTGAGCTAAAAAAACCCTAATCTCAGTAGATTTATTAGCACGAAAACAAAAAACGCTATTGTACATATTTTTATAGTTTGTATGTTAGCTTATATCATGTAAATAAATGATAAAAAAAAACGCTATTAAAGTTAAAAGCGTCTACTATTTATTTGTTTTAAACAAAAAGTAACAAAGGAATCATTGTTTTCAAATAGTACAGAATTCGCAACATTGAACTCATGTTTAATAAAAAAAACTCGAAAAACAAACGTGCATTCTAATAAAATAAAACATAATTTTTGACACCTAACCCTTCTCCGGTCGGTACCCGGCGACAAGTTACCCGCTTCGTGTATCAAATGGGCACTTGTTAGCAATTACAATGAGGGGTTATGCGAAGTAATGGCTTCAGTGAGGGCATGCGAACAACCTTCTATTCCCACGCTCAATTGCTCCGGATTATATTTTCGATGTCGAATTTCGGACACTTCGCATTTGAGGGGTTGATTAGGTTTTTTTTAGTGAGTAAAAAAGTAAAGCTATCTGTATTTGCTTTTTTAACTTCATAATTAAGTAAGTTAAGTGTAAATACGTGTGATTTATTGATAAGAACTCCCAGTTTCATGCTTCTAGTGAACAAAGCAAATCTAGAAAAGTATTTTGAAGTAAATGTTCTATGTAGACGCATGAAATAGATTTTTTATTACTTACTTCAATTTGAACTTAAAAGCCTTCGATACTTTACACATTTGAAAAAAATAAGGCACACAATAAAACGTATTATGCTTACTACAAGTAAAACAATAACTGTAAAAAGATAACCAGTAAGTTATATCATGGCAAAAAGCAAACCTCATTCAATTTTAAACGTATACAGGGTGTCCAGTAAATAGTACGACATATTGCAGGGGGTGATAGCTTGGGCCAATACCTACCAAAACAACATAATAATGTTCCGCAAAATGTAACTTTATTTTTCACCACTAGGTTAAAGGCGATAAGAAAATCGTTCTGCGAAAATTTAAACAAAAAATAGTATTTCTTGAAACATTCTGGTTTTTGATAGAAACAAGACTTGTCAATGAGTAGAAAAACTATTCACGAATAATTTGATGTAAAACAAATACTAGAAAAGGAATTTTTAATCACGAGATGCTTAAAAATCTGTTTCAAGGTAGAGATTTTTCGATATATCGGAAAAAATTTATAACTGTAAATCTGTAATATTTTGCGGAACATACATTGTGTTGTTTTGGTAGGTATTGACCCAAGCTATCACCCCCTGCAATATGTCGTACTATTTACCGGACACCCTGTATAAGTAAAAGCGATTCAAATTTCTTGAATAAGATTTGGTTTTTTGCCATGATATAACCTAGGTACTAGTTATCTAAGGCTTCATATACGAAACAACCCATCAATCTTAATTTAAACTAGCCACGAAAAGCTAACATACCTACAACTCCCACCAACCTTTTATTTTTTTTCTCAAAAAGGCACCACCCTACGAACCTACCACTTCCATTATCGCATCAAAACACGGAGAGCCAACAGAAAACCGAATCGATTTAAGCCCACAAAATTCCAATGCAAACAAAATCACCGGGGGCCTGCCAAATAAAACTAGCAGACGTGCTTGCGACTGCCAAACGTGCTGGCATTGGCAAAGCGGAGAACTAGCGGCGGTTTAAGAGGTCTGGCGCCATAAAACTGCCTGTTTGGAAGTCGGGCCGCGCAGCGCGCATCTATCGGGACTCCAGCCTCAAGCTACGTATACACTTGACTTATGGAATGGACTCGGACTTTTTAATGTTAAATGGTTTTAAGGAAAATTGTCTGGGTGCAAGTTAATTTTGAGGATAGGTTTTTAGGATGGTTAGTTTTATTTTGTTAGTATACATAGCTACTTTAATTGATTACTTATAGCTAATATGAAAATGTTTCGTCCCCGAGCTTAACTTACATAATGAAACTTTAAACCTGTTTATACTTTTAGTTCTTACTTCGAAATATAATAAGTTATTATTAGTAGCGTTTGAACTGCGTTGTGTTTAAAGTATTTCATTTCACATTTAATCGTATTATGTAAGTGAAGTTGGTTCTAAATCACGCTGCACAGATATAGCGCATAATCGTGATTAAAAACGATACCTTTTTATTTAAATACACTTATATGCAATCAGCAATCCATTTAATCCTACAAAATAGCATCCGAATTCAACAAATATCAATTACGCTGACCAATTGAATTTCAAGCCCGTAGTCCGGGATCCGGGGTCTGGGCGAGTGTAAACGCGGCGCAAAATAACAAGTCTCGGAGTAACTCATGGGTCAGAATTTCTCATAAATTATTTAAAATAATCCGGGAAAAACCCCTGTCCGCGGCCGCCTTACGTAGTTGTATTTTATTTATTTATGTACCACATATTGCGTTCCAAATTAGTGCCGGCGAAGGTCTCTCTACATTTTGAGTGTTAATTTTTGTCGTCTCGTGACGAAATTAATTTTCCGTGTAATATAATTACGGAGGGTCTGCTTCTTTTTTAGTGTGTAATAGTACAGAATTTGGTGAATTAATTTATATTATGCACGAGAAATTTACTTAATTTGGCGGAATGTTGGGGTTGGCATAGTAAATGTTAATAATCTATTCGAACGATTCAGTTGCAGTAAAGGGTTAGGTTATTAAATGGCCAAAAGAAAATTCGCAATTTTGGAAATTGAACTAACTACCTGCTAATATCAAAGGCACCAAAATACAGATAAGAAAGCTGTAGAATGTGTAAAATTCACTTAATTACCGGCACTAATTTTTTTAGATCCAGTTGTATTGTATTATATTATGATCAAACAGCCCTAAACGGGGCACGTTTGATCACCTACTAATAAGCGTATAGTTGAGGCCAAAATATATATTTAAATTCACAAAAAAATATGAATAAATGATCGTAAAATAATTCTCGCAGGATGCGCGACGCTTTACCGGCGACTCTATTAACCTTGTACAGGAAAACGCATGAATAATAAACTACATTACGTACAATATTTACGTAGTATGCATGTCAGACACATATTAGCTAAACTAAACGGGTCCACTTGATAAACGTGGCCGACATTCAAATATAATAGAACCGTCTGTAGTTTTTGTATTTTTTTTTTCAATTATTATTATTGCAAAATTTTTCTTCATCTTGTTGTTAATAAAATATTATGTGTAAATGTTTTACACTTTATCTGATTAACTAATTATTCATTCTATTTACATATTTTGCCAATTGCATATGCTTGCAATGGATTACACAGGCAGACAGGTGAATTGCTCAATTGGATTTGAATGGAAAATCCTCAATGGAATTTTATTCAAGACCCAATTTTGAAAAATTCACCGCTTCTCCTAATAATATTATGTTCTAGTTTGCTTGCTTTATTCTTCTTCAATATTTTATACATTATTTAAGACTAGTGAACCTTTTCCGTGTTAGCAATGTAAACCAAATGAAACTTAGTTATTTTCATACTAGAAGTGAGATTTTACTGCCCATACATTATTCTAGAGCGATGCCAAGCATGAATCTTGATCTCGGTGGAAGTTTAAATATACATCTGTAATTTTCAAGTCAGCAAAGTTTATTTAACGGTTAAATGAGCAGTACACATCCTGTAGAAATAGGCAGCGAGGAGCCATGTTGAAATCAAGAGACGAAATACATGCTTATAGCACCTGCCCCACGGCCGACAGTAAGCGAAAAGCGAGTAGAGATAGCAACTACAGTCCGCGCGGAACTAGTTGGCCGCTGAGGTGGGGACAGGGGTGAGGCGGCGGTTCACAACGCACGTACTGAGTAATGCGTCCCCGCCCCTCCGTCCCATCGCTCACATACCTAAGGCGCGGCCAACTAGTTCCGCGCGGACTATAGAAGTTGACGTTTTTTCTTTTATAGCTCTTGTCGTTGCGACTAACTAGTGGAGAGATAGTTCGCGACCAACTCTCTCTCAGTATCTCATTGACTGACACGTGATCTAGGTACATCTATCGCACGTTTCTTGAGCGAGAAAATAGTCGATAGCTAGTCGCTTCCTCGTGGTGGTACAGATGTCTAAGTATCGTTCTAGAATACAACCCCTAAAAGCATCCTTACCAGCCAGTCTCAATGTCCAACCTTCTTTGTCCAGGGTGACCTATTTGGGGGCCTCAACGATGGTCTCCTGAGCAGGGCCGAAGCGCTGGCTGCGGTGGACATCAGCAAGCACCAATCAGGGCCGCAGCCGGGGCCCCCACTGCCGCAGCTGAAGCATGACATGGTGTACCATCATGGGGTTGGGGGCCCTTCACCACATAACGCCAGACCACATCAGGTGGGTTATATCTAATTGATACTTAACATGAATGGACTGCTCTCAAAACGGTGAATGTAAACATCGCCAGAAAACCGGCATGTCCCAAAACCAAAAAAATCGTAGACATATCATGACATTCAGCAACCCGCACTGGGCCCACGTGGCGGATTATGATCCTATCCCACTGATGTAAAGGAGGCTTGTGTCCCAGCAGTGGGAACGTTTATAGGCTGATTATTCTGTGAATGGATACCTCCTTTTTTATTTACAAGGATTGTTCGGAACTTCCACGTTCCGAACTTCAGCATTCATGTTAGATCTGAGATGTTATAATTATTATTTTGTTCTTTGATATCAAAAAGAAACATCGCATTTATTATTTTTTTACTAAGGCTTTAGGAGATACAATGACAGTCTTGAATAACTGAAAGGCCTCATTTGGGAAAATCGGAAAGTCGTGTCAGTTCCTCTTTTCTGAAAAAAAAAAAAAGAAATGAACGTTTAAAACTGTAAAACTTATCCCCAGTCCAACCAATCGAGTTACATAAGTTACCCCTTGACGTCTTAAACTAACGCCCTCTCGATAAAATCCATACATATCATACAAAATCGAGTTTAACATCAATAAAACTAAGGTGGTATCATAAAGTCGTTCATATTCTTCGCAAATTCGGCCGCTCCTCGCCTGCCTACCCTTCATAAAACACCCTAGCTTCCAACGTTCATGGTGATTTTGGCAATATGCATCATATTTTAGGATTCGGTTTATCAATGGCTACGGTTTTAATGTTTCTTTTAGAAAAATTGTTAAATCACTTTAGTTCCAAGTAATAACAGCCATAAGGGTCGATCGATCAGGTTAATCTACGCTTGTGATGGGTGCCGTGGATGGGTGACCATCTTAACTTACTGAGACCCCTCCTTTGACAGTCGTTACGGGTAGACAGAAGCCCGAAATTCTGACAACCAGTCTTACCAAGGGTCTTTTCTTATAGTATTACACAGTAACTGGGTTGTGGAGGTCAGATAGGCAGTCGCTCCATGTAAAAACTGATATTCACCTGCATCCGGTTAGACTGGAAGCCGACCTCAACATAGTTGGGAAACAGCTAGGTGGATGATGAGTTCAGTTTACCGAATTTGGTGCTAGAAGATATTTAGATTATTTTAGGCACTTTGCAAGTGGCTTTTTGATATTGCTCGTCAGTGTGTTCTAAAATCCAAACCATGTATTTTTTTTTGTAATTTGCGTTTTGTTTGTGCAGAATAAAAAACAATCTTTCTTTCTTTCTATACCATCCCAAGATCTATTCAACAAAAAAAAAAAAATAAGACGCCAACATAAATAATAATAACAAATGCATTTCTCTATGCGTGTAGGAAATCTTCGAACCAATGGGGCTCTCTCCTTGGGGACCCAGGGGGCCGAGGACGCAAGAAATATGTGCCTTGTGCTATAAAAATGAACTAATATTATGCACTATTCGCTGTAATGGCGCGTATGGAATTGCTTGTTTTGAGGGTAGAAGTAATATCAATAGGAGTCGGATTATTGTGATTAAGAAATGGAAGGAGAAGGGTGGACCCCTGAGCTTTAGGCTGAAACTTATAAACGTTACTTAGCACGCGCTGTGACTGAGACATGTTCAGTACCGGCTTCGGTGGGGAGGGGGGACCCATTTAATTTGAATACCTATTTTTATCGATCGAAAGGAAAACTGGACTCAGCGTATTAACTTTTATGGACTTATCTCGTAGGAGTGAGTTTGAGTATTCTATGTCTAACAAACACGAGCTGTAATTTTGTCGCTTGTCTTGTCTCTCACTAAATAATGTAGAACGGAATAGAGGCAACAGGCGAGAGAAATTGCAACTCGTATTAGGCCCCCTGCATCATACATAGTTTTCTTTCTTTACTTTTTACATAGATAAGTACTCGTAAGTTCACAAGCAGATCAAAAAACCTTTTTAGAAAACCTGTACGTTATCAAAAACTTACCTACGAATTATTTATTTATGTACAAATTCAAAATAAGTTTTTTTTAATTGTAATGAAATAAGTATACCTAAAAGGGCGCCAAAGGCATGACTCGCCCGGGGCGCCTAGACCACACCCCGGACACTCCATACAACGCTCGCAAAATAATGACCTACTACTACTACATTAAAAAATGACGTTTGTATACGTATGAATGTGTGCGTGAGGTACTTGTGTTTGCGAGCGCTCTTGTTAAAGAACTGCGACGAATACGCCGAAGTGCGGGGTGAGGTGCGGTAACTGATGTTAGTGCGGGGAAGGCAGTGTCCTTTCTGTACGTAGTACTTTAAGTATTCTGTGCCTAGACGACTAAGGCAGGCCCTGGACATGTTCCTGCATCTATCTTGCAGTTGTAGATTAACAGTATATTTATGAATAAACTGTGCGACAGAAAATACAGAACCGCTTTAATGACAAAGAGTTTGTTTGGCATGGTTCCATAATACAATACTCGTACTTTGTTTATTCGTGGAATAGAATTGACGTCTGATAGATTTTGTATGGAAGAATTGTCAAATATTCAAAATTATTCCTCAGATAATTATCTGGCGTTGGAAAAAATAGCCCTAAGTGGCGATGGAATATAAATTATAGGGTAGTCCTTATTTTTCGACTTTTGAATTATCCTCGGGGCACTTTCTCATTTGATTATATACATCTGAATATGAAATACGTTTTTTTTTTTGTTTTTGTTAAGATTTAGAGGTCGCTACCAGCTGTCAAAATTTTTACAAATAGCTTTGAAAAACAGCTTACATAAAGGTTTCAATAATTTTTAATTTAGGTGTCTTTATAAATGTATATATTTTGGATGGTTATATTAAAAGTAATAAATAAATAAAAAAACTGGTATACCTATTCAATTAAAAAAACATGTCATCAGTAAAATTGAAAAACTGTTCAAAGAATGGCAGAATCAAAAAAAAAATAAAGAAAACAAGATAAAACGTTCAGAAGCATTGAAGAATAACAATAACAATAATTTCGTAATATTTTGTAAGACCTGGGTATAAAAATAAAGAATTCTAACAAATACAGATTTTGACTTTTTATACTTTTTATTTAAAATTCAAACCTTGGTAGCGACCTCTAACGGTCATTTAAAAATTTCAAAAAAAGTACTGAAATACTTTCTTATGGTATATAACCAAATTACGTGGTGCCCCGCGAAATTAAAGAAAAATTTTTTTTTTTCTTAGGAATAAGGACCACCCTAATAAATTAACTGAAATTATGAACACTGCTTGATATAGTAACTGTTCGCTAGTTTTATCCCACATCTAGGCAGCTAGGCCTTTCCCTATAATAATTTGATGTTTAAGGTTTTGGGGACTCGAAAGCTTGGGGCTATTATTTTTCTTGAACTTTCTGTTCCTTTCAAGTAATTCCCCTTTCAGCGCTTACTTAGTCTTTTGTGCAAAGAAAGCAAGTTTTTTAAATACATATATAGAAAAAGAAACGTTTGTAAGTGGTAAAATATTAGTATAAAGAAGATGTCAACGTAATAAATTATTTATTGCCAATTTCTGCTCAATGAAAAATAGTAGCACCATGGTAGATGAAAATCCTTCCGTGCTTAGAAATACAGTGTTGTTAATATTTGATTTAAAAAGTGTCTTGAGACATTTTTCGAATAAATTGTTCCGTCCGATATTTCAATCGACCTGAAAATCATTGGACAGATTTCTTCAATGTACATAGGTATGATGGTTGGTATAATGAGTTATGGGCCAAAATAACTACTATGTGGAGCCCTGATACAGCCAGAAGGCGTCGCGGCAGACAGACCCCGTAGAAGTTAGCGGGATAACCTGTAGAAAACCAACTACCACATTAGCCCTGGATCGAAAGAGCTAGGAGTCATGGGAAGGCTTTTGCCCAGCTGTAGAATAATACAGGCTAACAGTAACGGTAAAACTAACCCAAGTATTGTTTTAATTATTAATGTATCACATATAAGTGAAAAACTTGTGATGGTTACACCATCCAGTTGCAGCTGCATCCAGTTAAGACTGGAAGCCGTCGCCAACATAGTTGGGAAAAGGCTAGGCAGAAGATGATGGTCACAGATAATAGAACGATAAAGTTCCGTTAACGAAACCTTAGGTCTCAGATCGTCATTTGTGACACATGTGTTGAAAAGTATTTGGATTTGCATAGAGTTGTTAGTCTATAATTTTGTAATATAAAATAGGCAAGTACTGCCATGGTTGTAACAGCTCTATATTAGATCTCATCATCGCTCGTGTAAAACCACCAAAAGCCAATTGCCTGAGCGACAGGATATCCTCATCTATAAGTGCAATTAATACAATTAAACATATCCCCTATACATCAAAACGCACTATACAAGAAGAAAATTTATAAATAATAGAGTTAAGATGATAAACTAACACACTACGAATGTATTTGCAATTTTTCTCGTCCCCCTTCCAAGGAGGGTTGTATGCCACGTAATGCGTTCTTTATTGCCCACGGAACCCAAACGGTAGCCGTTTGGGGTTCCCTGCATGTCTGTAATCTGTAAATGTAGTTGTTTGGGGTAGTTGGGACCTTGTAAAGTGGTACCCAGTAGTTCCGATGATGTATTTTATGGATATTTGTTTAAAATCGGGGTGAGATTATTTTTATATAATTTGAAAGGACTTAGAGGTCATAATATTACATTAATAGCTTATTTATTCGAATCTTCACATATGAGTTATTACACACACACACACACACAGCTGAACTGGAAAAATGTCTACTAACTATCAGTGAAATTCGTTCATCCTGTAATAAGTTTTTCTCAGTTACAAGATGGCAGGGCTGCCCGATTCGGTAATTAATAGTAGATTATTCACTAAGGGGATAAAGCAGTGTCTTGTTGTTGAGGTTTAAAAAAAAATAATTTATTCCATCTAGGCTGAGAATCAGCACTTTTCGAACGTCAAAATTACAAAAGACAGTCCCCCAAAACGCCTGCCCTCCACCACTTCCTAATGCTTTCGCTGGGGAGAAGAAGTGACGGAACAAACTCCCCAGCAGCACAGCTGTCTGTTCAGTTAGAAAATAATTGATTTTATACAATACTAGGTATGCAAAGTAATACGTACTTAAGCAAAAAAAAAAAAAAACAAAATTAAAAATGTTAACAAAAAAACTTTCTACCTAAATAAATCCTACGAAATAGGGCTTTAATTATTTATTGTGATATCGGTTATTAGGTACAGGTGACAGCTGACTCAAGGTTGCACCACCACCTTATGGCGGTGGTGCAGCCTTGAGTGCCGCCTTGAACAAATATTTTCACGCCGCCTCCATGGTGTTATCACCATAAATATTCATTCTTAAAACCTTAATTTGTGCAACATTATTGAATTGAGTGCACACCAGCAGTACTTCATAATCTGCATATAAAAATTATATTTCGAACTTCGGAAGCCGTTCTTAGAAACTGAACCTAATGCATGGTGCATTTAGGAGTAATTTTCCAGTGGGTGTGACAGTTATTATTGCTCTGAATATATCGACAATGTTTTAGTAACAGTAGGAGTGGCTGAATGGACTAATGACGGGTGGCGGGTGGCAGTTTCCTTCAGTTTGTCGGCAGAACGTCATGTCTTGGTTACATTATCATACGAGTGATTTCTGCGATTGGCGCCGCATTTTGTTTTCTATACATTTGAGTCGGCTGAGAGATCTTAATTGGGCGGTGAGTTGCATTTTGATTATTTGTCGACTGTGGGATAATTCATTACGGGGAAGGTTGCGTTATGTTATACGCCTTCCGATGAGAGAATGCGTTATTTTACATGTGACAGCAGCCATAATATGACCATAGATATCTGTTTTTTATATTTCTGTGCGCATATGACCAACGACACCGGCCAGCAAAAGAGGCATTGATGAACCAAGACAAATGACGCACAAAATATCGATAAATGCTAATGCGATACTACAAAATTTCGATGCACGTTAGTGCGAAAGACCGTCTCTGCGACGCCGCTACACTTCGATGCACGTTACCGCGATAGATATTCACTGCGATACTACTTGACTTCGATGCACGGAAAGGTATATTATGTATTGTCATTCGTTCGCTCTTGTATCCTATGTCGACGGAGCCCCGCTTCGCGAGGCCCCTATTTCTGTGTAAAGGGTTTAAAGTAACCTAACCAAACCTAACCTCGGGGTGCCCTTCGGTCGCTCTTGCATTCTACGTCACCTATTGCGTTCGTTGAGTTCGGGTGCGGTAACGGTAATGTAAGTATATAGCGGAAAAAGAAAAGATAATTCGGAAATAATTCGGAGTATTGAAAATCGGAATGTCGTTTTTCGGACAGAGAACCCATCGAGCATTTGATTCTTCGAACATATGAAAATCGGAAAACAAACAAATCGCATTTATGACTTTCGGTAAAATAAATTTCGTGATTTGTACTATTAGACATTATAATTCTTAGGTATTATGAAATTCGAACTTTTGAATATCGGAACTTCGAAATTCGGAATAAAATATTTCGGAATATTTGGGTGTTCCCAGACGGAATACGTTCCTAAACGTGTTAAACTGTCAAGAGTCAGAAACGCATTCAGTTCTTTTGTTCCGCGATTAGGCCCATCAAAGTTTTGTCGTCTATTAATGAAACGCATGTTGATTTGTTCCTTATGATCTCTAGATTATAGTGGTAGTAATAATCAACGATATCTAACGGGAATTCTGAGAAATACGATCATAAGCAAAAAAATCACTAAAATATGTAGTTATTCTTTTTCTTAGCGTGTATATTAATTTAAAACATTCTGAGCCCGGTAAAATGAAGTATTCTTCCAACTGTTTGACCAACCTTACTTTTAAAGTTTTAGAATCTACTCCATTCCATATTTCACGATTCACTTTCATTACAAGCCCGCTGTGACATAGCTCTAACACAGCCCACCCTCTAAGATACGAGAGTGAAGATAACCCTATTCGTGCTGCAAACGTTGGAACATAAACAACTTGTCCAAAGGGTAAACAACACAAGGGTAAGTTCAGCATTTTAGTGCGCAATTGTCGCTGTGGTCACAAGGGACCTCCATGACAGTTTTTTTTTTTTGTACTTTTGTTTAAAAATCGACCGTGTAATGTTGAGGGTTTATTGCTTGGGGTTAAGCAGAAGTGCACTTTGGTGTTATTTTTTTGAAGTGAAAACTTCTTTAGGCGAGTTGGGCATTTTTTCAGCTGGGAAAAAACCATTACACATACGTAATCAGCCTATAATGTTCCCACTGCTGGGACACAGGCCTCCTCTCAGTGAGAGGGAGTGGGCCGTAATCCTCCACGCGGGCCCAGTGCGGGTTGGCAGATGTCACCATGTCTTCGCATTTTTGGTTCTAGGACATGCCGGTTTCCTCACGATGAACCGTCATCGTTTTGAGAGCAGTGGTAATGAAATAATTTACACAAAGTAAAGTGCCTGTCTGGATTCGAACCTACGACCTGCAACTCGTAAGTCGCGGTCGTTACCACTAGGCCACCACTGCTCTCCTTTTGTACAGACGCCAGCACATCAAGCTACTACAATCTGTCATATTTATTTAATAGATTTTCAACTTTATCGCTAAAGCGTAAGGTTCAAAGTTGATTGGGAAAATTTTACAGTTTCGGGTATTGATGTGTTGGCGTCTGTACCTACCGCACACAAATTCGTATACCACTAGTTTCTGTGTAAACAACGGTGACTGGAAGTTAGTAGCAAACATACCAATAACATAAGTGGCGAAATGTGGGTGTTCTATACACAACTGTCTACCCTTTCGAAGCGAACAGGCGTGATGTTATGTTATGAAATTGTGTCAACAATACATAGACATGCAATTGCAAGAAGCGCGGGAGTTTCGCTATCGTTTATTAAAGAGTTCCATAGTATATCTCCAAAGATCTACATCAAATTTGATGAAGATCTTCATCAAATATCTTCATGAGAGATCTAAGAAGCCTAAGCCTTGGTAGAATATTCTTCCCAAAACAACAAGACTAATCGAAATCTGTACTAAATTGGCAAATATATGTATGCTGAAACGGAGCAGTGGTGGCCCAGTGGTAACGGCCGCGACTTACGAGTTGTAGGTCGTAGGTTCGAACCCAGACAGGCGTTTTACTTTGTGGAATTTATTTCATCACCACTGCTCTCAAAACGGTGAAGGAAAACTCGTGAGGAAACCGGCAAGTTCTAGAACCAAACATTCGAAGACATGTGACATCTACCAACCCGCACTGGGCTCGCGTGGTGGATTACGGCCCAGCCCCTCTCACAGAGAGGAGGCCTGTGTCCCAGCAGTGGGAACATTATAGGCTGATTATGTATGTATGCTGATATACAAAAAAAAAACATCATGCAGCGTGCAGCATGCTTTCAGCACTGTTGTAATTTAGACAAAATATAGCTCTTTTATTTGCTTTTTTGACGAATAATGTGCGGCACTTTTATTCGATTCGAAAATTAAATTTGGATAAACAATATTAACTAGCTTCTGCCCGCGACTTCGTCCGCTTGAAGTTCCCCCGATCCACCCCGTCGCATCGCATCGCCTGCCCGCACTATTAGTGTTCTTTCCAACTTTTTTTGCCTCTTGCCTGGCTCCTAAAGGTCATAGCGTGATGTGTGCGAACTATTGAAGAATAATTTTACAAGATTTCTGATTTGTGTCCACGTATCTATTTTCTACCTCTAGAGATGTAAGAGAATGTTCTGTTTGTTTTTATATTGCAATACTTCGGTAATTTAAAAGGGTTTCTATTTCAACATTACTACGGTCTAAATTGCAAGATTGAGTAAAAATGAGCTCTACGTTATGTTTCCTAGCTAGGATATTTAGATTATATTTTAAATCTATTCAGTTTTCGCTATCCAGCAATATTATCATTTTGTTTTTATAAAAGCTACAAACAGTTATCACTTGCGTTTCCTTTTCCCGCGTTTTTCGTGACGCCCCTCGGACAAATTTGGCCACTTGTCCCAATCATAATGTAGCGACATAAATCACTATTAAAGGAATATAATTTATTTATTATCCACTTGCAATCGGATTGCATAGGGAGGGGAATCTGTCGATAAATTAAAAAAAATATAATTATTATTTGTCGTTTAACTTACTAAGTACCCTTTAACTGTATAGTCTAAGAAAAATATAATAAATATCGACTAGTGTTAATGCGTTTCATGAAATGAGAAAGAAAAACAAAATACAACGTTCTGTAGGTAAAGCTTAAAAAAAACGGAATGAAAATAAGTAAGGATTTCATATTCCCAACTTTTATTCGCTTCCACAGACTACAATAAAAGAAAGAAGAAAAGAAGAGATAGAAGCCGAGAACTCACTATTACGATCAAAATACTATGGAGAGAAAATGTAGGCTATGCAGTCATATTCTATAGAACTATAATGGCATGACGCAGCACCGTGCAAAGTAATGTCCAGGTCAAGAAAACGATAAAAATGTAAGGTAGCGTTATTAAAAAAAAAAACACTGGACTCTTTTATTTTGAGGCGTTCGGCCGTACTAAAAACAATGCTGTATTTTATAAAGCGAGAAAAGAAAGCCTACAGAATACAGCTTGTTCTGATAACTACTTACCTATCATTTTTAAATCAATCTGGGAATAGCGAAGGATACTAGTAAACTTATCCAATTTACCAGCTATTCCAGGAACGACCTGGTTCCTGGCTAAAACAGATCGTCTTAAAGCAATTTTTCTAAGATTGAAATGCCACTTGCATTTCAATCTTAGAAAAATCGCTTTCAGTTATGATACCGGCTAAGTAGGATAGGCGCTTTTATGTGGAATAAAAGGGAACTGCCCTGAGACGCCATTTTAATGGCTGTGTAGGAGTCCAAATGGGTTTTCGTAGATTTTGGTATTTCTTTTTACCTCGTTCATAAAAAATATTGTGAAGATATTAATTGTGTGTCTAGATATGACAACAAATTTTATTTTAAATGATGGAAGAGTTTTCGTGCTAATGTTCTTAATATAAGAAAAAAAAAGGATTTTTCTAGCATATACTGGTAGTAAGCCACAAAAATCGGGCATCAGGCCAAACATTAATGACTGAAAGTAATGCGATCGGAATAGAAACAAAATCACGATATAGAACAAACCAGTCCCATGCCGCATGTTTTATTGGCCCTCGGTGTTTCTTTCACATTCATGGACTTTTTTATACGTGCTCGCCCGGTCACGAATATTGCGCCGACCTTTCGGAGTCATCATAACCTGACCTACTTGAAAAACTATAAATTTTTGATGGGATTCGTCAAAATTGTACCAACCTTTATTGCTTCAATAGGTCAGTCTAAAAATGTTATGGTTTACGACTAGTATATGCGCAAGTTATTGTTATGGTAGGTCAGACTCAGTTACTTTTTATTTTGCTGAAGATTTGGAGACTTTTCACTTAATTAGACTAGAAGCAAGGAGGAATAAAGGACTCAGACTAGAATGTCAAGTCATTTTCGCAATGAGGATCAGAAAGATACTAGACAAAACACGGTAAAAATCAGTTTTTTTTTAGTATTGGATCCTGATACTTAGAAATATCTATTAAAAAGTAACACTTATGCTAACACCCCACCCCAACATTCAAAACATAATGGACAATGTTATCGATATTTATAAAAGCGTGCGTGTCCCATCACTACACAATGACATACGTGTGTCCCCTGTTACACGCGGGTATCAAACATTAGGGGAGCAACGTTCGAATTATAGTCATATGTTGCTCCTGTGAATCTAATGTGGTTAGGATTTAATTAACATTCAGGAATTATGAATTTAAATTAACGAAAAGCGGAACCTTGAAAATAATTTGTTTCAGTAAGTACTTAACTGATTTGACTAATGTCAGTTTCTCGCGTCAATTCGAAGTTAGAATTGTTGTCAAAACATGAATTAGCGATGATTTACTAAGAACAAGAGCTAGGGCTCGTTGATTGAAGGTTAAGCTACACTTGTCGCGGTTGGTTTGTGGATGGGTGACCAACCATTACATATCGTCCCCTCCATGCCCAGGAAGGTACGTCAAGCCGTCGCGTCGGCCCTGGCTATGATTCGTAGATCTTTGACAGTCGTTCGGATAGTCAGAAATTCAAGTCTTACAACCAAGGGGTATCGTGTTACCCAGTAACTGGGTTGTGGGGTACACAGATAGGCAGTAGCTTCAAGTAAAATACTGGTATTTCGTTGCATCCGGTTAGACTTGAAGCAGACGCCCAACATAGTTGGGAAAAGGCTAGGAGGATTTTACTACAAATAAGTGAGTTTGCTTTCAAATAGGGTTCGATCTAGTGTTGCAAAGGACTTGTGTCTTCGAGTCGTAATTTTAAGACTCGACTCAATTATGCAAGACTCAGTGTGCTAAAAAGGCTCGGAGTCTAGAGTCCAGTCGAGCCCGAGTCATTTAGCAGCCATTTGAGTCTAACAAAGGACTCGAGTCTTATAATAAACTCTTCAAGAAAAACTCGAAGCATGAAGTTGAGACTTGAAGCTCATCATTCGAAAAGACTCGAATTGAAAAAATTTAATTAGTGGTTATGATGTAACTCATAACCACTTAAAAAAAAATATGATGTTTATAAATGACTAGCTGCGCCCCGCGGTTTCACCCGCATAAGTTTCGATCCCGTGGGAATATCGGAATAAAAACTATCCTATGTCCTTTTCCGGGACTCAAACTATCTCTATACCAAATTTCATCTAAATAGGTTTAGTGGTTTAGGCGTGAAGAGGTAACAAACATATAAACACACACACACACACACACTCACAAACTTTCGCCTTTATAATATCAGTGTGATTAAAAATATCCTCAATCAATACTGTTATTTTTTTTATCTGAGCCTTTCTCCCGGTCCTGTAAATGTAACAATTTTATTGCTAGACTCATATACGAAGAGGACTTGAGTGCGACTCGCCGCATAAAAAGGACTCGAGCCCACAAAGAGACTCGAGCTCTCATGTAGGTAACATTCAAGAACTCGTAGAGAATTTAGTTCTCTAGTCTTGGAGTCCTGTTGTAATGAGTCGAGTCTTGTAATTCATCATCTGAGTCCGTTTATACAGGACTCGAAGACTCGAGTTCTTTGCAACACTTCGATCACTTGAGTGAACTTTCAGAATAGAAGTTTACTCTGCTTTTCCACTGGTCTCTAAGTATATACATGACTATCCTACTGACATTATAAATGCGAAAGTTTGTTGATGGATGGATGTTTGTTACTCTTTCACGCAAAAACTAATGAACGATAGTTTATAACTAGGATTAACACACAGGATACTTTTTATCCCAATATCCCCACGGGATCGAAACTTATGCGGGTGAAACCGCGGTGAACTGCTAGTATATAAATAATACAAAGTCGAATTAGTTACATCATTTATAAGTCAAGAACGGCTGGACCTAATTTTATGACCTTTGATTCGTTGGATTTGTCTCCGCCCCGAATAGCAGAATATTAATACAGTTATTCTGCATGCGGAAAATTCACGAATAAATAAAAATGAAGTTAATTAATTTTCTCATACATTCATTCTTATTGATTCTGAGGCGGAAAAAAGTTCGTCAGTTCTCCTAGTTTTATTTATAAGTAGGGACAGGTGTAATTAACCATTCATTAGCAGCATTGCATTATTTTTTTTTCTCTTTTACGGGAGCTAGAAATAATCCCGAGTGCATGAGAAAGGATGGGATGTGAAAGGTGTTTTCTTCTTTATGAAATTATAAAAAATATTACTAACTCCTTGCAAAGAGGTTTGTCCAGGGAAGCACTACTTCCTTTTATAGGGGATTTACTGTGTTCTGGCTTTAAAACACTGGGCACAAGACCGTTAATTAACGAAGTTAACATTTCGAGTAACGGATTAACTTTTAAGTTAACGGACTCATTAACTTCTGTTAATTTTACATAAGTCCGTCAATTAAGCACCTATTATCTGCCAAAAGCACACACGCGAAAAAATACTTCTGAAAATCTGTAAATAATTATTATTACAAACTCTAATAAAACACCCTCCTTTTGTTAATTTCTAATGTCCTGCCTAAACTTCCATAGCACATATCAATATTTATTTATAAATGCATCACTAACGCAACGCACAAAATGCAATTTCTATCACGAGTTAACGATTAACGTTAACTTCCGTTAAATCTTCCGAAATTAACGCTTAATGAAGTTAATTTTTTTAGTGACGGATTAGCGATTAAAGAAGTTAATTCATTGTTCAACGATGCCCAGCTATGGGTAATAGTCTTATAGGGCACATTGGCTTTGTGTCTAAGATTGCCTTTTGTCTATACGCTGTAGAAACCACTATCGGAGAGATTCGTCGAATTCAATGAATATTTTAGCTTGGCAGCTTTGTCTTTGTTAACGTACCTACCTGTGATGCCTTTGTAATTGTAGATGTCCATCTGTGCTTGTAAACACTTGCCATCAGGATAACCAGTCAAGCACCGCGCGTCGCCCATTGGCGTCGAAGCAATAGAAAATCAATTGTGTCTCATTAGCGGAGCTCGACAGATTAAAGAATTACCAACCTATTCTGTAAAAATCCACCTTGTAACCTTAGGTGAAGTGAGCTGATTCTCGTAATTTTAAGAACGTTCACAGTCCGATCTCAGTGTCAATTTGTCAAAAATACCTCTAATTTCCCTACATTTTGACAAGTTTTTGACATTTATTTGTCGCCGAGATGAGACTGTTTTAAATTACGAGAATTGGCCTTCTGGTGGATTGATAACTCATTTAAACCGGTCAAGCGGCGCGCGTCGCCCATTGGCGACGAAACAATAGAAAATTACTTTTGTCTCATTTGCGGAGCTTGACAGATTAAAGCTCACTTCACCGGTAACTGGTTTGCCAGTCAAGAAAATAAAAAAAATAAGTTCAGGGCCTCTTTAGTTACAGACGCGGCGCACATCAAGCTACTACAATCTGTCAAATTTCTTTAATAGTTTTTCAACATTATCGCTAAAGCATAAGGTTCAAAGTTGATTGAGAATATTTGACAGTTTCGGGTAGCTTGATGTGCTGGCTTCTGTACAGTCACCAAAAGAGATAAGTAACCAGTGTCGTCGGATATAGGTAAGTAGTTGAAGTTTACTAAGAAACCGATAAATAAATGAACTGCACCCTAATTGCGTAACACGCTATCAATCGGAATCTGAATAATTTTGAAGCCAATTGACAATTCATTGCTTCATAAGTTTGAAAAAAATTTCTGTTCAACATGTAAATAACGCAATGAATGTTGTTGAACTGTCAAAATGAAACCGATTCCGATTGATAATGTTTTACGCAATTGTCCCGCTGTTTTCATTTGTTTTCTATTAATTAAATTTATTCGAAATTATCCATTGGTTTCTTACTAAACTTCAACTATAGCCGACGAGTGATGACCCTGGTTACTTGTCTCCTTTGGTGTCCGTACCTGCTTTTCTGTCATTTAAAGCCGCTATTTTATTGGACACAAAATGTCAGTGCACCTGAAAATCAAGACACTAAATAAACTATACTACTGAACTCAAAGCCGAAGACCGTAAAAAATATATATTTCGTGCAGCAACATTGTAATAACGTGAGGATTCTTAATTGTGAGTTAGTGCGCCCTCGGGACTCGGGCAGACATGAACCCCGGACCGTGTGTAATAGATAGTGCACTTTTGTTTTTTGCCGTCGGTCTACGCGACCTTCGAGAAGCTGGGTTATTGATTGAGGAGACTATATTTTGGTAATTTTCCCAATTCCACTTAAATGATGGTTCCTATGTTGTTCCGAATAAAACAAATTATTATTATTATTAAAGTTGCCGTTTTAGTCGCTATTTAGTTTCAGTAAGGCAAAGATGTTTTTTTCTAGTCCTAAAAAAATTTGGGTAAGCATTTAGGTAGCGTGTTTTATAGAATGTATGGGTCTTAGCTGTGAGAGAACAATTTCGGAGACGTATTTCGTCAATGTCAATCGTCTAACATATTATATTTTTGTATGATATGATAAAACCCTTTTCTTTTCAAAAAAAAGGTGCGTTTGTTGGGACAAATAAAGCTGAATCGTATCGTCTTTTTGTTGCTATCTCACATTGTAATGGCTAGGATTCAACATATTCGACCATCATAAACAAACTACTTCACCAGAATAATTTAATGAGACACTAAATTTATCAGCAACACTTACATTTAAATACCTAATATTAATAAATCCTTAGCGTTCATTTTCCGTGGAATACAATAATATTTGATTAGCTGACTAACAAAAGAAGTTTCATCATAAAAAATCAAAGCGTCCGACCCAACAGGGGATGCATCGCAATATTTATAGCGAGCGCATATGCGACGACTACACGACAAACATTCATTTCGGCAACAATGCCGGTCAACAACTTAAGCATATTGGCTGAACACTCACTCCCAATCAACGTCACAACACTCGCCCCCATCTATAAAAAAACAAGTGTTTGCTCTCATAAAGAATGAGTGCAAATCTGCACAATGATTGTTTATGTTTCCATATCGTCCCGAGCGCCATTGTTGCGCCGAGCACCCTCCTTTTATTTACAATAAAACGTACGATTTAACATGAATGCAGAAGTTAATACGGCGGACGAGTATAATGGCGACGGCGCCCCTCATAATCCTCTTAATCATTAAAATATTGACAGGGAACTAACGAGTGTTTCTGTCCGCAGATGGGCCACCACGGAATGGAAGGGCTGGACATGCTCGATCCACTGACTTCGTCATCGATGACCACCCTAGCGCCGATGGGAGAGGCGGCACCACCGCACCACCAGCTGCACGGCTACGGAGCCATGAACCACGTCATGAACCACCACCACCACGCCGGCGGGCTCTCCCACGCGCCGCCCGCACACCTCGGGCACCCGGCCGCAGCACTCCACCCCGACACCGACACAGACCCCCGCGAGCTCGAGGCCTTTGCTGAAAGATTCAAACAGCGAAGAATCAAACTAGGCGTCACACAAGCAGATGTTGGCAAAGCACTTGCAAACCTTAAACTTCCTGGAGTAGGAGCCCTCTCCCAGAGCACCATCTGCCGCTTCGAGAGCCTCACACTAAGTCACAATAACATGATAGCGCTGAAGCCAATACTGCAGGCGTGGCTCGAGGAGGCAGAGGCGCAGGCGAAGAACAAAAGACGGGACCCTGACGCGCCGAGCGTGCTTCCAGCTGGAGAAAAGAAACGCAAGAGAACTTCCATCGCAGCGCCGGAGAAGAGAAGTCTGGAGGCATACTTCGCAGTGCAACCGCGGCCGTCAGGGGAGAAGATAACGGCCATCGCGGAGAAATTGGACCTAAAGAAAAACGTGGTGAGAGTGTGGTTCTGTAACCAGCGACAGAAACAGAAACGGATGAAATTTGCGGCGCAGCACTGACCGGCGGGCGGCGGCGCGGCTCTGCTGTACCCGGGTCCCGGGTACGGCTACTGAGCACCGCCGCTGCGGCGCGCCACGCCCCGGCACGCCCTCACAACCCCTCACACAGCAATAAGGATCTCATTCCGATCTCATTCTTAAACTCCCTTCGAGTCAAGCAACTAGTCTTTAGTGTAGATATTATACCGTTCTTAAGTTTGTCTATACACGTTCCACGGATTCTTATATATTTTTCGAGACACAGGGTATATAATAATCGATTATATACATATCATTACAGTGAGTAGATGTCGCTTCAATCGTTCAGTTCGTGCGCGCCGTCTTTTCAATGTTTTCGGAGTATCGAATATGTACATGAATAAAAAAATGAAATTCAGGATTTTTAAGAGAATGTGCCTTGCAAATAATCAATATTCTGTGTTTTAATGTTAGTAACTTCATTGCTGCGAGTCGCAGGAGTCGCCCCAGACAACCGGATGTCCGGTGTCGGGTCGTGCACACAGTAGGATGTGATGTGCGCCGACCGGACGGGTAACATGCGAGACTGAGGCATCCTTTTAAATGTAGAATTACGTATTAATTTTCCTGACTTTGCTCATTATTTAGGAAGTGGACAAGGTTCTCGCATTTGTTACCTGCCAGTGGTCTGTGCGCAGTCTAATGTTTAAATATTTAATGATAAATTTGTTAGGCGTTTTGTTCTCATTATATTGATATTGTACAAAATAATTGTAAGAAATTATAGTTTCAAGCCTAAGTTGTAGATAATATTCAGTAGGATTTTGTACTATATTACGTACGTTTGTTTTACTTTCTGTTCATGTTAATTTTGTATGATTATTAACATTTTCACGAAATGGCACAATTTCTAGTTTATGAGGTTATTAGTGACATTTAGCCAAAATAGTATTAACGATTCATTTGTAAATAACTCACCTTTCAATTAAAAAGTAGGCGTTAGTTTAAATACACATAGTTACTAAAAACGAATGGAATTAGTACAACGCGGTTGGATTCATGCACAACTAACTTATAGAACGTTTTGTTTGTCTGTCACTTTTGTAATGATCTAGATAATTAGGAAAGGCGATGTTACAAAATCACTCGATGCCAAAATCTTAATTTGAAACGTCATTAAATTCTAAATTGAAATGCGGCCAAAGTATTGACGATAATGAAATTAAATGAAAAATAATTTGTGACTACTTTCGGTTGTTCTCTGCATGAATCCAAAATGGTGTTATGCACCAAAGCTTAAGTAATAGAAAACCCGAAAAAAAAAACATAAAAATTTTGCGAATTATAAATAATATTTTTAAAAGATATTTTGTAAATATAGATTTATTAAACAGACTTAAGTAATGAAACGTGCAATTTAGACTTCGGTAATTATAAAAAATAACTGCTAGGAATTTATGGGATCTACCACAAACAGTGAACACACACGTTATTCTTTATAAACGATCTAGTCATAGCTTTATTTATATTTAAATCTTTATTGTGTTGTTTTTTGACAGACTTTATAATTTGTATAATTTATTGATGTTAAATAATTGTTTAATCCAATGTACAATTTTACCAAAATTTATGTATAATTATTAAGAAATTATGATGGAAGAAGTACCTTTTTTGTTAAGATTTTAGTACTTATTGAGATTCTGAAGAAATGTACGATACCTTACGTCACCACTCAACCTAATATGAACTAAGATTCGTGATATTACAGCGTTAAAATTAGAAATAATTACGCATTTCTTTTGTTAAATTATTTTTTACGGTAGAATAGGAAAAGTGGATTTGTGAACTCTGAAATCGGTACCTATAAGAAAAAAAATGTACTCTTATTAACGAATAGAGTCTAAGTAATATCTCACTTGTAAATAAATGATTGAATGAAGATTCATAAGAAAACAAAACTTACTAAATTGTGACGTAAGCTATGTACAAAAATAATTGATTAATTATTTTAATTTGTAAATAAAATGAGAATAATTAATAATAGACCGAATGTAACGATTATTACTATTAGTTCCGGTAACTAAGTCAGTAATAATTTTAAGTAGACATTAGAAAAAGTTTCTCTTGCAATTATTAATTCTTAATTAATTATTATTATTAATAATAAAAAGAAGACAATCTTATTTCGAAAACCAATAAACAATAAATTGAAAATAGAAATATTAGTAACATTTGTTGTTTCATTACACCATTCGATCATCCCTCTGTGTGTGACCACTGGCATATACACCATATATGTATGTGACCACTACCATATACACCATATATTTAGGTACCATACATACCATGATTTACCCCCTTATTAATAAACGTTGTATATCGTCTGTATATTTACACAACGCTTTGTCTTCTTCTTTCGAAAGTTAAATTACTGACGACTGCAAGAGAGAAGTCGGTGTGTAACTATTCATTTGATATAATAAGTTTATTAGTAAGGGGGTAATACCAGCCACAATCAGCACCCTAACTGTACACTTTCAATCGCCATCTGAATCAATTTGAAGGATATTGCTAATCCATTGCATCATATATTCGAAAGTATATCTGCTCAACAACGTAAATAACGCAATGCATGTTGTTGAACTGTCAAAATTAAAGACATTTCCATACCCCGCTGGGTTCAATTCCCAGGAGAAAAAATGAAGATGGAAATATTATTAGCCTGTTCAAGTAACACTTTAAATCTTCTCGAAGACTATTTGATCAAAATATCTACTGATAATTTGTTACATAGGTAAGTTTGGAAAAAAAAGACATGTTGCGACTCGAAATAAATTGAGATAAGGGCAGGAGAATGATAATGATGACGCGAGTTTATCATTTTTTCCCCATTACAAAAAGTGTGCAACGCCGCTAAAGAAGTTTTCACTTCTAAAAGTTGACATATTTTCACGACAGATACTGTTAGTACAGCGAAAACCCGTGAAATTGTCACATTATCACCTGCCAGCTTTGTTCAATAGAAATAACATCGAAAATAGGCAGGAATTGGAATCACAATATAAACATGTCAAAAGCCTACATGAAAAGTTCATTACAACGTGATGTTACAGAAGTTATATATGTAGATAAATGTATTTATGTAAAGCTCTATTTAAAATCCAATTATTGTTAACTAGCTGCGCCCCGCGAATTTACCTGCATAAGTGTCGATTCCGTGAGAGTATCGGGATAAAAAGTAGCCTATATGTTAATCCAGGGTGTCAGCTACCTCCATACAAAATTTTATCAAAATTGGTCCAGCCGTTTGAGCGTGAAGAAGTAACAAACATATAAACATACACACTCACAAACTTTCGCCTTTATAATATTAGTCTGACAACTAAGTACCTAATGAAAGTTCAATATAGCATAATCAGCCTATAATGTTCCCAATGCTGGGACACAGGCCTCCTCTCTGTGAGAAGGAGTGGGCCGTAATCCACCACGCGGGCCCAGTGCGTGTTGGAAGATGTCACATGTCTTCGAATTTTTGGTTCTAGGACATGCCGGTTTCCTCGCGATGTTTTCTTTCGCCGTTTTTGAGAGCAGTGGTGATGAAATAATTTATACAAAGTAAAGCCCTGGCTGAGTTCGAACCCACGTCCTGTACAACTCATAAGGACGTAGGACGTATTTCGAAATCCATACTATATATACTATAATAATATACTATATAATCCATACTAATATTATAAATTCGAAAGTAAGTCTGTCTGTCTGTCTGTCTGTATGTTACCTTTTCACACCTTAATCACTGAACTGATTTAGATGAAATTTGGTATAGATATAGTTTGAGTCCCGGGAAAGGCCATAGGATAGTTTTTATCCCGATATTCCCACGGGATCGAAACTAATGCGGGTGAAACCGCGGGGCGCAGCTAGTTCAATATAAAAAAGATATAAATGTTATCAGCCCGTATCGTCCCAGAGCTGGGTAAAGGCTTCCCGAAATTCGTTCCGTCAATCACGATTCTGCGCTACTTGTTCCCAATTCTCAAGGAATAAATTCAAGTCCTCTCGACGTCTCCTTCGTGGTCTCCTACGGCCCCGTGTCACTGTTTAAGGGTACACTGGTACAGGTGCACTTTTCTATGAAACGACAGATTTTTTTTCGATAACCTACGATTCTGCGCTAATCATGTGCTGAATTCATGGTTACAGTTTGCTCGTCGATGATACCATCCTGTAAAACCATAACCGGTAGGTAGGTACAGACGCCAGTACATCAAGCTACCCGAACTGTCAAATTTTCCCAATCAACTTTGAACCTTATACTTTAGCGATAAAGTTGAAAATCTATCAAAGAAATTTGACAGATTGTAGTAGCTTGATGTGCTGGCGTCTATACCAATTTAACAGTGTAAAATATAATAAGAAGATATAGAACTCATGAATAACAATAGTTTTCAGTATTAACTAATTCTGAAATATCAGTTAAAACCGGAAGGTCAATCAAAAAAACGTTCCAATTCGCGCCGCAATCTCAACTCACTGATAATGTCAAAAAAAACTGAGTGTGCTTATGACCACACGACTGAAGTGAAACTTCAAACGTATTTGGCTATGAGAGGAAGAGAGAAAGAAAATGTGCGCGCGCACTGCTTTCTCTTGCTTATATCCCCCACTCAACTCCCGTTCGCCTCGCGCGATCACATTTTTCGTAACGCTTACGTCACGCGTTCGCCAGTTTACTCCCCAAGTCAAGCGTGAGTAAAGAAGTTTCACTTCAAAAAACAAAAATGTAGCTGAATTACAGGTTTTTTGGCAGATTGAGTTTGAGATAAGTGTATGCGCTGGTGAATAGGTCAGAAAAGCTTATTAGACTTCGTAACCAAAAAACCTCCACAAGTGAGAGTTCATGAAAGGCTCAGGCCTCCGGTGTGCATGAGGCGTCTCTCCACAGACAATGGCATGATCTCTCACCGCATTGTCACCTGCACACGTGAGGACCTAATTGGAACCTTTTTGGGATACATGAAGAAGCCTCCTCGTGTAGCGCAGTTTGTTCCGCCAGTTACTCAACTGAACTGAGCGCTCGGCGCATCCTGGACAGTCACATCCAACACCTTATTTGACTGGCCAATTCTTCCCTTGCGGTGGAAGGGCTAACCCCGACAGGTTTGCGACCACCCTCCCACCGGAGCCAAGCAGCCAGCTGTGTTTTGTCGATGCGTGCGAGTTCCAGTTCCTTAGGCATCTTCTGGGCACGCTCGTTCCATCATAGACCTCATCCATCGCTTTCCAGCAGGCGTGATCGAGGTCAAGAGCGGACCCTATCAGCAATAAAAAAAAAGACGGGTTGCACTCCGGGAGTGCCGGCAGAAGTGAAAACTTGAATATTAACGGGAACTATATTTTCTATCACCAAAATTTATATTTGTCATCAAGTTGTATCACCTAATAAATAGATCTATCGCCACGAAATATTTTCGTTCTCAGATAGCGGGGCTCCGTCGACATAGGATGCAAGAACGAGCGACCCCGAGGTTCGGTTTGGTTAGGTTACTTTAAACCCTTTACACAGAAATAGGGGCCCCGCGAAGCGGGGCTCCGTCGACATAGGATGCAAGAGCGAGCGAAGGGCACCCCGAGGTTTGGTTTGGTTAGGTCACTTGCATTGTTTGGTGACTACATTTTGGTGACAGATCTACTATTTGGAGGACAAACCCTATTATTTAAGAAACACAAAACTAATTAAATTGGTAATAGCTTAAATGATACCCAATATTAACGTTGAAATAAATCAATTATGAATTGAATTAATATAGCTAAATTTTTTTCACTATTGTTGCGTCACTTTTTTCATTAATCGATGCACTTTGTTCAATTTCCATATTTTAAACACTTTATATATGTTGCAGTCAAAACTCATAACCAGTCAAAAGTACTTTTAACTGAAAAAATCAGGCAAAAGTAATTCTGACTGAACACGTTGGTCAAAAGTAGTTTTGTCTGAAAATCGGTAGTCAATAGTGATTTTAACTGACAATATTTGGTTAAAAGTGATTTTGGCTAAAGCTCTTAGTCAAAACTAGTTTTAACCAATAGAGCATCAGTCAAAATAACTATAATCAGTTAGTACGATGTAATAATAGATTTCATGTTGTAAATTCGTTTATTACGAAGATTTAGTTTAAGGTTTAGATAAGTAATACAAAATAAGAGCAGCATCAATTACTATGTCGTAGATTTCTTCAGCCGGTAAAAAATATTTGATAAGTTCTGTGTTTGTAACTAACTTTATAATACTACAGACTTCAATTATGTTAAAGCTTTTTAATCTACTGTACTGTAACGGCGTTTTCTTTTCTGCAAATTTTGCGTCTTCCACTTCTATTGTAAATTTTTCAAATTGTTCTTTTGTCACTAAATGACTATCTTTCATATCTTCTATCGCTAAAATTCTTCCTAAAAAACGTTATTTCTTTTCGTGCTCACTCATTTTTAACTAATATTTATTGATTTTCTAATTACTTATATTTAGTTTTAAAAAACTTTATAAGTGCGTTTCTTCGTAATTTATGTTGCCCACCTTAACTTTTTAAGAATTTTGACTGATAGAACCAGTCAAAACTACTTTTATCGAAATTAGTCAGTCAAAACTACTTTTAACCAGCTCCATTGGGCAAAACTAGTTTTGACTATTATTTCAGTCAATAGTACTATTGTCGAGAGCTTCCAGTCAAAAGTACTTTTGACTGATTTTGTTAGTTAAAAGTACTTTTGACTGGTTATGAGTTTTGACTGCAACATATACACGAATTTTACGAATACACAGCAGTGTGGCTACTACACAGACGGTCGAGCCATCAGCTGTCCATCCATCCATCCACATCCACGTCCACCATCACCGTCACCGTCACCGTCACCGTCCCCGTCACCGACACCGTCACCGTCACCGTCACCGTCACCGTCACCGTCACCGACACCGTCACGTCACCGTCACCGTCACCGTCACCGTCACCGTCACCGTCACCGTCACGTCACCGTCACCGTCACCGTCACCGTCACCGTCACCGTCACCGTCACCGTCACCGTCACCGTCACCGTCACCGTCACCGTCACCGTCACCGTCACCGTCACCGTCACCGTCACCGTCACCGTCACCGTCACCGTCACCGTCACCGTCACCGACACCGTCACCGTCACCGTCACCGTCACCGTCACCGTCACCGTCACCGTCACCGTCACCGTCACCGAGCGTCAGCGTCACCGTCGCCGTCACGGTCACGGTCACCGTTACCGTCACCGTCACCGTCACCGTCACCGTCACCTTCACCGTCACCGTCACGTCACCGTCACCGTCACCGTCGCCGTCGCCGTCGCCGTCACCGTCACCGTCACGTCACCGTCACCGTCCCCGTCACCGTCACCGTCACTGTCACCGACACCGTCACCGACACCGTCACCGTCACCGTCACCGACACCGTCACCGACACCGTCACCGTCACCGTCACCGTCACCGTCACCGTCATCGTTACCGTCACCGTCATCGTCACCGTCACCGTCACCGTCACCGACACCGTCACCGTCACCGTTACCGTCACCGTCACCGTCACCGTCACCGTCCGTCCGTCACCGTCACCGTCACCGTCCGTCCGTCACCGTCACCGTCACCGTCCGTCCGTCCGTCCGTCCGTCCATCCATCCATCCATCCATTATCGTGTCTCACTTGGTTCACTTCGGTTGGCGCCGCCGTCGTAGAAAGAGGGGGGGGGGGGAATCTCTCCTGACGGTCACGTGTCCTAACGCGATGTCCTGACGCGAGTTTAACATTTTTTCCCCAGTACAAAAAGTGTGCAACGCCGCTAAAGAAGTTTTCACTTCAAAAAAAATATTTAAAAATGGCTGCGTTAGTAAACGGTATCCGCGCTGCTGAATTTAGGCTAAAACAAAAAAAACAATACGATATTATACATTGCCATCGACACCGAAAGAAGAAGAATAGGTCGCACACTCCAAATAGCCAAAAATGAGGCTTATTGAATCGTTTTCACTGCCGCGGGACTAATGTCGTGTGAAAAAATACAGCTGACTATGAACGCTGACGTGTTCTGACACCTTACCTCAGGGCCACGACAACACCACTCGCGCGACCTGCGTCCGCGGCGAGAACACATGTTAGAAGTTAACACGTGCGACGGAATATTGTTGATCGATGCAATACGCGCGTGCCATGTATCGTACATACATGACTCGTACAATTAGAATGCGTACGTTCTTAAAAATACAGGAGTATTTAAGATTTCACAAGTGCCAATTTTGAGATTTCTGTTATTTCGAATACCGACTCTTATCAATTATAATTACGTCATGATAACACTAAAACGACGACGACCTTGTGAAGGCCGCAGGAACTCGTTGGATGCGAGAAGCACAAAACCGGTCCAAGTGGAGGTGCTTGGGGAGGCCTATGTTCAGCAGTGGACGTCTTTCGGCTGAAATGATGATGAACACTAAAACAATTATTTCGCTTATTTGAAAAAATATGTTTGGGAATAATAATAAGCATTTATCCTCTTGCTCAAAAAGTTAGTATTTTTTTTTGAAAGTATCGGAGTTCTTATTGTAGGTATTATTAAAATAACTAGCGACCCGCCCCAGCTTCGCATGATGCAATTTGTTTTTCGAATTTCTGATATTTTCTTTTAAACAAACCAAACGCAACAAAAAAAAAAAAAGAATTATCCAATTTGGTGCAGTCATTTCGGCGACTTTGTTTTATAAAATGTAAGGATTAGTTCGGTGTCGGACATCTAGGTATTATAAAAAATAATTACAGTCGCCTTTTACGAACAAAGGAAATATTATGCTGTAATGTAAAACATTTTGAACGTCGTCGTAGAGCTACGAAGCTACGCCGTAGAGTGTGCTACGAAATGCGTAGCTGGTTCTACGGTTTTTTTTTTTTTAACTAACTCGTTCCTAGTGTTTTCTTTTTAGATTTTTCATCACCCATACTTTATTTTTTGTGAGAGAGTCATTTACACGGTAATCAGAAATTTAAGAATAATAATTATAAAAAATCGTCGATTTATCAGCCGAGATTAAAACTGATTCTCAAGTGATTAAGATTCAAAGCAATTTCTTGCCACGTATTTGTAAATAATGCTTGCAAATGTTATTGAAATAAAACACATATTACATATCCTACCGTCTGTGAGTGTATCACGGGTTGATATGAGCCAAAAAGCTCGCATCTGTGAGTTCTGTGAATTATTCAAGGATTGATTCATGTCAAAAAGGTCGCATCTGTGACTGAGTCACGGGTTGATACAGCGGCCTATGACGTTAATAATTACCGATATTTTATTCTGTACTGTATCTACGCTGCTCTAACTTGCACAAAGTATACGGGAAAGAACAAGGATGGCATACCATCACTTGTCATGCCTCTCAAACGACCGAACAACGGTTACTAGACGTTTCTAAACTCACCTGCGCCGATATCGCGCTGGACCACCCTGAAGTCCGCCACATACGGGGCGATTCGCGTAATATGGGCGCCACGGATGTGGTGATTCGCGAAAAATGGACGCCACAGACGAGAGGATAAAGCGCATTTCACAGAAATTCCTGGGAAACCTATAAATTATTATTAAAGTTCCTCTCTCCGTTTTCTTTCCTACCTCCACGTCGCATCTAATTTCGCCGGCCGGGTCGTAAAGACACGGGTAATCGCTCGCAGACAGTTGATTAGCTCAAAGCGCTCAGAGAACTCCGCTTACTCCAAGCGCTCTTACCCGTGGGTATGTGCCCACTTCGTAGGTATCGAGGCTGATGCTGAATGTTGCTGGGTTCGAATATTCATTTCAAAGGAGAACATTCACCGTCCATACATTTTTGGGCAAAATGTCAAAGAATACATTTTTGTCTTAATTTTTTACCATAGAACCTGTAGGGCCATTCTCCTTTAAGTTTCACTAGTTCGAAAAATCGCTTTTTCATACGACTTTAATATTAGGTCCTTACATATGAAATTGGCGTTTTGTATGGAAGGAACAAAAAGTCGAATATTTTTTAATATAATATATTTAATTAATCAAAGTATGAACCATTGTTTTCAATGCACTTTTGCCATCTTATAGGTAGTTCATTGATCCCTTTACTAAAAAAACCAGTCGGACGGGAATCAATAAAATCTTTGAAGGCGATTTGGACTGCCCCATCGGAGTTGAATTTTTTCCCTTGCAAAAAGTTATCCAAATTGCGAAAAAAATGGTAATCTGTTGGAGCAAGGTCCGGGGAGTACGGAGGATGTCTAAGACATTCCAATTCAAGCTCTTCTAATTTGGTAGCCGTCTGTTGCGCAGTGTGTGGTCTGGCGTAGTCGTGAAGCAGCAGTGGCGTGGAGCGATTGACCAGCCTTGGTTGTTTAGCCGCTAGCTTTTCCATCATGGTTTGTAATTGCTGACAATAGACATCAGCTGTAATAGTCTGGCCAGATTTGAGAAAACTGTAATGAACAATACCGGCACTAGTCCACCAAACGCTTACAAGTAACTTTTTTGGGGTTAATTTTCGCTTGGGGCAGGATTTGGCTGGCTGGCCAGGATCCAACCATTGCGCTGAGCGCTTCCGATTATCGTAAAGAATCCATTTTTCATCACAGGTAATGATTCGGTTTAAAATACCTTCATTGTTGTGCCGGTTCAGTAATGTAACGCAGCAGTCGACGCGCGTTTGCCGGTTTGCTTCAGTCAATTCGTGAGGTACCCACCTTTCAAGCTTTTTAATCTTCCCAATTTGCTTCAAGTGAATTAAAACAGTTTTATCACTAACATCGAAGCCTGCAGCTAACTCGGACGTGGTTTGCGATGGGTCCGCTTCCACAATAGCCTTCAATTCTCCATTATCAACTTGGGTCTCAGGCCGTCCACGGGGCTTGTTCTGCAGGTCGAAATTTCCAGAACGAAAACGTTGGAACCAAAAACGAACTGTGTTTTCTTTTGCAACATGACCGCCATACACATCATTCACCCTTCGAGTCGTTTCCGCAGCACTAGTGCCACGGCGGAACTCGTACTCGTAAATAATGCGATATTTTAAATTTTCCATTTTGTAAAATGAGTGACGCAAACAGAAAAAACAGAAGAAAAAAAACAAATGAATGACGGTCATCGAAGCACAAATACATGAGTAAATAGCTGTACAAATTTGAATTTGGAATTCCTTACCAAAGAGGAGAAATTCGTGATTAAAGTGGCCAGTACGAAAAACGCCAATTTCATATGTAAGGACCTAATAGTTATGCAATGACTTTACGCACCGGCTTAAAACAACAGCTTGGAGCTGTGTTTTTTTTTTTTCGTCTTTGTTGCATTTTTCAATATACATGATGTAAAAAGACCTACCACATATTCATTATCCATACTTTACTAATCTATATATATAAAAATGAAACCCGTTTTCCGTTGTCACGACATAACATGAAAACGGCTGGACCGATTTCGATGAAATTTAGTATAGAGATAGTTTGAGTCCCGGGAAAGGACATAGGATAGTTTTTATCCCGATATTCCCACGGGATCGACATTTACGCGGGTGAAACCGCGGGGCGCAGCTAGTAATATTATAAATTCGTAAGTAACTCTGTCTGTATGTTACCTTTTCACGCCTAAACCGCTGAACCGATTTAGATGAAATTTGGTATAGAGATAGTTTGAGTCCCGGGAAAGGACATAGGATACTTTTTATCCCGATATTCCCACGGGATCGAGACTTATGCGGGTGAAACCGCGGGGCGCAGCTAGTTTAAGATATTGAGGTGTGAATAGGACAATGTCACACAAGGCAAATATATTGTGCAGTCACTTGAGTGAGATTCGAATAGGCATATCGCCCACGACGAGATTGTGACGCTGACGCCCTGTACCTATAGCCGCAAGTCAACAGGTCTACAGAATCCCTGAAACACCTTCAGTCTATAGGTACAGGAAGACAGCGCCATATGGACGGGGTGACGTACAACCTCCCCCTCACCCCTCGCGTCCATGGATCACGCCTGTCCGGTACACCAAAGATCCTAACATTCTGGTTAGATAAGAATCGGCTAAACACACATGAAATACCTATTGTAATTCTATAATTTTCTCGGAGGAAAATCTCTGCCTTTCGTTCACTAGACGTATGGCAGACAGACGGACATATCTGACAGAAAACGACAACCGTTACTTTACATTAAGTATTGTTTCATGTCAAGACTTCGCGTACATTCATTCGCCTTTACGTGAGCTGACACGCTTGCGTATACAGTAATGGTTATGCACTCGACCTCGTAATTGTTTTAACACTTTTGACAAAAATAACAAAAAGAGAAAAGTTTATTTGCGGTAAACATGACGCATACAAGAACATAAACACAAAAAATAAAACAAATAAGGTAGGTGAAACATGCGTCACATCCACGTAAAACGGCTATCGCTAAGCATTACGCTGCGACCTTATGCGAGACTTCTGTCTCGCATAAGGGTCTCTGTCTGGGGATTCTCCCCAGCGCTGGTTTTCAGCGACAGTCGACGAACAACCCTGCAACCCAGTAAGTTAAAACTTCACATAAGCAGAAACTATCGAACTGTCAAGCATAGAACCCGTCGAAGCAGCGATGCTTGGAGGAGGCCTATGGCCAACCGTTGTCGTCTTTAGGCAAAAATTATGAAGATGATGATGAAATAGACCATGTCGCTTTTAGGTTGTTCAATAACTTGAAAACAATTCCCAGTCTTCTTAGCGTGTTGATGGCACGAATACAGTTCGTCGACAGTCATCAGGTCCTCATGTGTGCAGGTGACAGGACGGTGCAAGTTAGGAGGTGAGCCATTTGTCTATGGAGAGACGCCGCATACACACCGGAGGTCTGAGCCGTCCATGAACACCCATGGCCTACTTAGAAACGAAGTCTACTTAACCTCTCACACGTTTGCCCGCCTACCACCTGACGAAACACCCCACGCGTCGGAGTAGTTGAATGGGCACAGTAAAGTCATTGTTTTAACAAAGACAATGACAATGGAACAATGACACTGTTGTGTACAATTGGTGTACCGTTGACGTATCGAGCACTTTCTCTTATATATGTCACCGGAAGATAACAAGAACCGCAAGTTTATAAAGGACGATGAGTCAGAACGTCCCCCCAACCTTACATTGACCAACAGACTTAAAATGTATCTCATTCGAACCGCCTTAGCAAGCTGATCAATTTTTACTATGACGACATCTCTCAAAAGTGCGGGATATTCCGAGAAAATCATGTTTTAGTGTTAATTTCTTCACAACGTCCCCCCAACCCTAACATTGACCAACAGACTTAAAATGTATCTCATTCGAACCGCCTTAGCAAGCTGATCAATTTTTACTATGACGACATCCCTCAAAAGTGCGGGATATTCCGAGAAAATCATGTTTTAATGTTTATTGCCAGAACGTCCCCTCAAGCCTTACATCGACCAACAAACTTAAAATGTATCTCATTCAAACCGTCTTAGCAAGGTGATCAATTTTTACTATGACGACATCTCTCAAAAGTGCAGGATATTCCAAGAAAAATCATGTTTTAGTGTTAATTTCGTCAGAACGTCCCCCCAACCCTTACATCGACCAACAAACTTAAAATGTATCTCATTCAAACCGTCTTAGCAAGGTGATCAATTTTTACTATGACGACATCTCTCAAAAGTGCGGGATATTCCGAGAAAAATCATGTTTTAATGTTTATTGCCAGAACGTCCCCCTAAGCCTTACATCGACCAACAAACTTTAAATGTATCTCATTCAAACCGTCTTAGCAAGGTGATCACTTTTTACTATGACGACATCTCTCAAAAGTGCAGGATATTCCAAGAAAAATCATGTTTTAGTGTTAATTTCGTCAGAACGTCCCCCCAACCCTTACATCGACCAACAAACTTAAAATGTATCTCATTCAAACCTTCTTAGCAAGGTGATCAATTTTTACTATGACGACATCTCTCAAAAGTGCGGGATATTCCGAGAAAAATCATGTTTTAATGTTTATTGCCAGAACGTCCCCTCAAGCCTTACATCGACCAACAAACTTAAAATGTATCTCATTCAAACCGTCTTAGCAAGGTGATCAATTTTTACTATGACGACATCTCTCAAAAGTGCAGGATATTCCAAGAAAAATCATGTTTTAGTGTTAATTTCGTCAGAACGTCCCCCCAACCCTTACATCGACCAACAAACTTAAAATGTATCTCATTCAAACCGTCTTAGCAAGGTGATCAATTTTTACTATGACGACATCTCTCAAAAGTGCGGGATATTCCGAGAAAAATCATGTTTTAGTGTTTATTGCCAGAACGTCCCCTCAAGCCTTACATCGACCAACAAACTTAAAATGTATCTCATTCAAACCGTCTTAGCAAGGTGATCAATTTTTACTATGACGACATCTCTCAAAAGTGCGGGATATTCCGAGAAAAATCATGTTTTAATGTTTATTGCCAGAACGTCCCCCTAAGCCTTACATCGACCAACAAACTTAAAATGTATCTCATTCAAACCGTCTTAGCAAGGTGATCAATTTTTACTACGACGACATCTCTCAAAAGTGCAGGATATTCCGAGAAAAATCATGTTTTAATGTTAATATTTTTGGCACAAAATAAGAGTTTGTAAGTAAACCATATTCTTTGATTTTCTAACCTCTCAAGATCAATTAGGAGATGCCATTTAAAAAACAGAAAACGTCATTCGTTACTCGTCCAATTTTTTCTATTCCTATAGGCAGGCAGTTGTCCCACCGGCGGCGATGAACGATTAGCGAGTAGAACTAGCAACTGAAAACGAGTTGGCGAGCAGCGAGCAGCGTGTGTGTAGTTCCGATAGTTTTGTCGCTGGGCTATCAGCGAGTTTTCGAGTGCGACGGGCGATTACTCGCACAACTCGCTCGGGGCGGTTAGTCTCACAGGGGTTTCTCTCGGCGTGAGCTCTGACCACCAAGCGACCATCGCTGAGCGAGTATTGCTAGGCGAGTATTATCTTTGATAGCTCTTGTCGTCAGCGACAAACCAGTGAAGCGAGTCCTCGCCGGCAGTGTGAACAGTCAGCGATCAACTGTTAATATATGCATCTCTTTTGTTTACACGGAATGTATATCTATTGTACAGACGCCAGCACATCAACCTACTACAATCTGTCAAATTTCTTTAATAGATTTTCAACTTTATCACTAAAGCATAAGGTTCAAAGTTGATTGAGAAAATCTGACAGTTTCGGGTAGGTTGATGTGCTGGCGTCTGTACGTTTCTTGAGCGAGAAAACAGCCGACAGTTAGTCGCTTCCTCGCCGGCGGTGGGACAACTGCCATATGCTCGTCCACGACAGAGACGCGGGTGTCTTCGTCTTGGGCGAGCTTGAATTCCTCACTGCACTCAGGATTCAAGTCTTAACTCCCTCGCTTCGCTCAGGAGTCAACTCAAACCTAGAATCCTTCGTTGCGTTCAGGATTCAAAATAGCGCCCGCGACAACAAGACACTACTTTATCCCAAAATAAATAAAACGATGTTTTATTTTATTTCTAAACCCCATGGATTTTGGAGTTAAAACTGGTTGCTAGTATTTTTATAGATCTTTATGAACCTGATTACACATACAAAAGATCTGTTGCGGGGCAGGGGAAGAGCCTAGCGAATTAGAAAAATGAATAAAACGATTTTTTAATTTTCATTTTATTTCTAAGCCCCATGGATTATGAAGTTAAAAGTGGTTGCTAGTCTTTTTATAGATCTTTATGAACCTGATAGCACATACAAAAGATCTGTTGCAGGGCGGGGGACGGGCCTAGCGAATTAGGAAAAATTAATAAAACGATTTTTTTAATTTTAATTTTATTTTTAAACCCCATGGATTTTGAAATTAAAACTGGTTGCTAGTCTTTTTATAGAGCTTTGTGAACCTACTAATACATACAAATGTTCTGTTGAAGGGGGGGGACGGGTCTCATACAAATATGGTCATCGTTCTTTCCTAGGAAAATAAACTTTCGTAGGATTCTAAACGAGAGATCAATTGTATTATTTTACGCCCACATTTTCGGTGCGCGCAAAATAAGTTGCGCGCGGCCGAAATCGGAACTAATTGTTTGCCGCCATCTTGACGTTTATAAATGTCAGGTGTTCATCAGGTATTCGTTTCCAAATAAAATAATCACCATCATTATGCTGAAAGTGATTAAATGTGCTGGCAGGGATATTATCTTAAAGGTCAAACGTGCTTGTGAAGAAGAACGAGGTAAAAACCTCGTTCATCTCATCATTTTCTGCGGGGTAGCGGGATTGTCCGAAAGGGTTACCGCTACCCCGGAACATAAAGGGCTAAGGAAGGAACACGGGTGGGTTTTAGTCAGTAAGAGTCTAACACTCCCTTCCGCTCCACCCAGAGCGGGAGGAGTCATTTGATGATTTCCCATCCACACAAAAAGGATCATTTTCTAAAGTTAGAAGTCGCGTTGCCTATTTGAGAGCTAATTAGGGTTCCGTAGCCAAATGGCAAAAAACGGAACCCTTATGGATTCGTCATGTCTGTCTGTCCGTCCGTCCGTATGTCACAGCCACTTTTTTCCGAAACTATAAGAACTATACTGTTGAAACTTGGTAAGTAGATGTATTCTGTGAACCGCAGTAAGATTTTCACACAAAAATAGAAAAAAAACAATAAATTTTGGGGTTCCCCATACTTACAACTGAACCTCCAAAAACTTTTTTTCATCAAACCTGTACGTGTGGGGTATCTATGGATAGGTCTTCAAAAATGATATTGAGGTTTCTAATATCATTTTTTTCTGAACTGAATAGTTTGCGCGAGAGACACTTCCAAAGTGGTAAAATATGTGTCCCCTCCCTCTAACTTCTAAAATAAGAGAATGATAAAATTAAAAAAATATATATAATGTACATTACCATGTAAACTTCCACCGAAAATTGGTTTGAACGAGATCTAGTAAGTAGTTTTTTTTAATACGTCATAAATCGAAAACCGCAATTTACCTTTCACAAAGTTACAACGAACTACAAGAACTTTTATATTATGTTACTTGCTGCTACGGAACCCTTCATGGGCGAGTCCGACTCGCACTTGGCCGGTTTTTTTAGGGCTGCCATAACAATTAAATTCCCCCATTCATATTATATTCGTACTAGCGGTGCCTAACGGTATTGGTTTATGACTCAATGTAGGTCTACTTGTAGAAAGAAGAAATAGAAGACAAATATTTATCTACTGAATATGGAATTGGACAAATTTATAATTAATGTGAATGGAATATAGTTAACAGATCGCATGCTTAATGGAACATTGACCCATTAGTAGATAGGTCAGAATTGAGTTACAGATTTTTTTTTAACTCAGATCTCATCAATAGTTAATCAAAGACGTTTAAAATACAAGCATTCATGATTAATAAATAGTCAAATCAAATCAGTTTTAATTTTATGCGTCAACAAGTAGGATAAGTCCTCATAGCAAGATCTTCTTTTGCGACGTCCCAAAAATCTTCTTTTTAAGTCAGTATTCCATTAAGCATGCGAGATATGATCCCGCATTGGTCTAGTGATTGGAAGTGCTAATGCTGAGCGCGAGCGGAGGTCAAATCACAGGTCGGAAAAAGTTTAATTAGGTTTTTCTGCCATTAATTTCTGATTAGCAGCCCGTAGGTACTCTTATTTTTGCCCCTTTCGCCGAAGTATGCACCTCTGACGTCCACCCTTTCGGGAATTACAGCTGGTGTTACATAAACTCATGCCTTCTTCTCACACGGGGGTTGGCAGAAACTCAGAACGCCACCTGCATATCTATTCACAAACACTCGATACGCTTCCGTATCGTATCGAACATTGATCATTGTTATCGTAGGAGTCTTCTAAACGCAGTGGCGTGCATTGGTTTTCAGAATAGGTAGGCACTAGGCCGGGTCTAGTCCAGATAAACGCGGTCACTAATCAGAAAAAAAAAGTGAGCTCAAAAGTGTGGTTATTTGAGTAGGCATGCCTACTTAAGGGTGATATATTGCGAAGGTCGAACGTCATGGTATTACGCGTGAGACGTACGTATTTTTAATTTTGTCGTATTATCTTGAACGAGTAAAGACCAATGACAATGTGCGAATAGTACGGGAGCCGAGTAGGCCATCCGGCGACTGCCTACTGCCGCGCGTTTGTATGAAGATTTTGTTTTTTGTTAGGTATGATAATTTAGCGAGTTTCTTAATTTTGGGGCACACACTTAAATGTAATTGACAGGCTTATGTTGATATATCGAGGTAGGCACTGCTTATATGCCTATATGCAATGCACGCCACTGTCTAAACGCTGTTCACAAGTCCAAAACCCGAAAATTTTGTCAGTTTAAATCAAATAGACGCCCGCTATTCTTCCAACAGCTATTTGCAGTTGAGGGCAAGTCAAATCAGGTTATCAAAATGTTAGGTTTTCGATACGATAGCCTGTCGTATGTTTGTGAATCAGGGCTCTAATAAGATCCTTACATACTCCTTTTCCCTCGTGTGTGGTGTTCTATCAAAATATTAAATTACTTACAGCCATTTTCTTGCAAGCACACTTCTCACTGTTCCTTGGTACTCTACAGTAGGCTGTACGAATAACGTGCAGTTAATTCCATGTACCGTTAAGCTGGGTATAGTGGGCAACACTGGGCAATAGTGGGCATACTGCTGTAAGCACGTGACTGAGTTAGGGCCGTCCCGCGCCATACGTCACCCGCCTCCAGGGAATAGAGCATAGCACGTAACCCAACGTGCTTCACTCGACTGTGGAAGACGTGAGCTTGAGAATTCCAGAATTTGGAGTTCAGGAGTGGGTTGTTTTTTTTTTAAACGTGACTTTTTATTTTCGAGTGGTTAGGAAAAATCGCGGCGACGGCTTCTGTAAGCTTTTACAGCTCTTTATTGGCTGATGAGCAATGCAAAATTATTGTAAGTGCATGTCAAATGATATATTTCCAAAACAGAAATACCGTGGGCTTACGGTTTCATATTCATAATCAGCCTATATTGTTCCCACTGCTGGGACACAGGGCTCCTCTTTGTGTGAGGGAGTGGGCTGTAATCCCAGTCGCGGGCCCAATGCGGGTCACATGTCCTAGATTATTTCTTTGTAGGGCATGCCGGTTTCATCATGATGTTTGTTTTTTACCTTTTTGAGAGCAGTGGTGATGAAATTATTTGCACAAAGTAGAGTGTCTGCCTGCGTATGAACCCACGACTACAATTCCTAAGCAGGGGCCGTTACCGCAGTGCCAGGGCCACCATTACTCTCGATTTCAAATGACATCGCACAAAACAGTAGATATGATTAAGGTAGATACTTCATAATTCATTCTACATGTCATAGTTTCGTTTTTAATTCTTTTACTTATTGTGGTATAGTAATTTTATTTTAGATGCATCGTCCTCACATACATGCAAAATATTGTAAAACATTTTAAATGAGTAACGGTGGAGTTTCTTGCCCATTCTTCTCCATACGATAACTACCTTTTGGAAGGGGCGACTAGAATCAATTCTATTTTAAGGTAATTTTTGACGTTCAAAAGTGCCTTTTATGTGCCTATTTGAAATAAATGCTTTGACTTTGACTTTGAACAACGGGAAAAATAACGAACTTCCACACAAACTTTCATCCCTTACAGGGGGATCCCTTTAAGCCCTAAGAAAGTATTTTGTTAAACATATCCTCTAAAGTTTTTCAAAATCCTTTCTTAATTCCCACTTTCACTATGTAAGGAACTCTCGTTCATGCTAGATCCATTGTCTGTTAGTGAGTGAATGAATTCAAGATCTTTATAAGGTCCAGAAGGGGCGAATTCGCCGCGAAACGTTTCGCGAATTCCTTCGCACGTTAACGAGATACGAGGCACCAATACATCGCGTCCACAAGCTTCGCGCGATTTCAAAATACGCGCGAAAATCGTGTGCAGTTCGCCAGACTCTCGACTCGCGCTTGATTCGCGCGTATTGCGCGCGAGTCGAGATACTAGAGACTCTTTGTTGCGTCCAGTTGACGTGCGAACTCCAGAGCGTTTAACCCATGTTCAACCACATGTTTTCTACTGACAAATGAAATTCGAACCCAAATTCTCGCGCGTTGGTACGCTCCTTCTGTCTGGACGCAACGGTCGCGCGTAATACGCACGAGAGAATCGCGGCGAAGTCGCCCTTTCTGGACAAGCTCTATAAAGTATGATGTTCATAGCTTAGCATTCTTCATCCCGTTTACTCACTGCACAAACATCTTTCCTCTTTGTCTCATCCTCTCGCATAATTTTTTTCCTATCTCCACCGCACTAGTTTACGTCCTACAAGCATCGTCCGGGTATTTTGGGCGATACATTTTATTGTCGGACGGCACCGAAACCAAATTATATAATACTAGCTGCGCCCCGTGGTTTCACCCGCATAAATATCGATCCCGTGGGAATATCAGGATAAAAACTATCCTATCTCCTTTCCCGGGACTCAAACTATCTCTATACCGAATTTCATCTAAATCGGCTCAGTGGTTTGGGCGTGAAAAGGTAACATAAAGACAGACAGACAGAGTTACTTTCGTATTTATAATATTAGTATAGATATAGTATGGATAACTATGTGTAGGCATAGCTACAGCGGTTGCGTTGAACATGGCTTGTTTGTAACCTGAAGTATCCATAAGTACCTACTTGGTATAGAATACCTGTCCGTTATGTTACAGTTTATGAACCTGTAATGTAATGTAATGTGAAAGCAGTGGTTGATGAAATAATTTACATAAAGTAATACGCCTATCTGGGTTCGACCCTACGACCTACAACTCGTAAGTCGCGGCCGTTACCACACCCCGGACACTCCATACAACGCTCGCAAAATAATTACCTCTACTACTACATTAAAAAATGACGTTTGTATACGTATGAATGTGTGCGTGAGGTAATTGTGTTTGCGAGCGCTCTTGTTAAATAACTGCGACGAATACGCCGAAGTGCGGGGTGGGGTGCGGTAACTGATGTTAGTGCGGGGAAGGGAGTGTCCTTTCTGTACGTAGTACTTTAAGTATTCTGTGCCGTTACCATTGAGCCATTAAGTACTGCCCACACTGGACGTGCCCGTGCACTGCCGTGGACGATGGTTCTTAGGGTAACAAGGTACCGACTGCAAAAACTGTTCTTGTTTTATTTCTGAATCTTATTTGATAATCTTCTATCTACAGGCTGAAATTAAATTCATGGGCAGACTTTTAAGAGATCATTGTACTCATCATTATGAACAATTTTTACTATGGAATTAAACCTATTTCGCGATTTCAGGTTTGGTCCCATAGTAAAAGTTGTTCGTAATGATGAGCACAATGACCCTTTAAAAGGATGCCCATGAATTCAATTTCACCCTGTATACCTAAAGCTGAAGAGATAGATTTTTTTTTGTTTTCTTTTTCTTTTGTTTTCTTTCTTTTGAACGCGCTAATCTCTGGAAATACCAGTCGGATTTGAAAAAATCTTTTCAGCAATTCTTGAGAAAGGCTATTTAGCATCACGCTAAAGATCTTAGGATCCGAGCAAAAATAAAAAGTAAGAGAAAGTGAAGTAAGAGCGCGTGTAGGCGATGCGACGCGACGGGTTTGATCGAGGTTACTTACAAGAAATACGCGGACGAAGTCATGGGTCGAAGCTAGTAGCTTTATAATGATACTAGCTTCAGCCCGCGACTTCGTTCGCGTGAAACTTCTTGTTTCCCCCGAGCCACCCCGTCGTATCGCATCACCCGCCCGCGCTATCACTTAACGTTCTTTTTGACTTTTTTTCTTTTTGCTCGGCTCCTAAGGGTCATAGCGTGATGTTACATAGCCTATAGCCTTCCTCAAGAATTGGGCTATCAAATGCGAGAAGAATTTTTCAAATCCGACTGGTATTTCCAGAGATTACCCCCTACATACAAACTTACAAACATACAAACTTACAAACTTTACCTCTTTATAATATTAGTATAGAAGTATAGATTATTGATACTGATTGACCAGGAATGCTACGATATTACTACCTTAGTCAATGACGCAGTGGTGCGGTCACCTCGAATATTGCGTGAATGCCTCCTCGGTTTCTAATTAACAGAATGACCTTAATAATAATTGTACCTACCTATAGGACCTTTAAACTTAAGGAGTAGGTAGAAATAAACAGCCACAAGAGGACCTCGGCTAGGGGCAATAGCTTTCAAAGCTTTTTGTATTTCGACAACGATTTTTAAATGGATGGATATACCTACAGAGTGTTACGGAAAGGGTATATCAATACAAACGGGTTGAAGAGTGTTGGTCTAGAATCTCTGCACAAAATTTCAGCTCAAAAGCAGTAACTTTGAAAATGCTTAATATTTTTTTTATTTCGATAGTTTATTAAATTGAAATCATAAACGTGTCACCGCACTACGAGGGTCATTATCCATTATCTGTAGTGTATCTGTGCGCCTAGTACTCGCACATCACGCCGCCGCGCGCCATTGCAGCGCCGTGATGTCGAAATTCGATTCGATTACTGACAAATGAACACCCTCTCACTGAGAGGAAGCCTGTGTCCCAGCAGTGGGAACATTATAGGCTGATTATGTATTACTGATAAATGCTTGCACTGGCTGGACTGGTCTAATCAGTATTGTAAGTTCCTCAAAAGACCATTTCCGACATCAATCTACATGATCTGACCAAGATTATGGCTGGATTTTGTTTTGACCTTCTCAGAGTAGTCAGATAGTAAACACCGACCTCATCTAGCTTATTTTTATAAAACGACGTGTAAAAGTGAGCCATCAAAAACATAACTTGTAAAAAAAGCCAAGTCTCGCAAGTCGCAACTCAGTTCTTCTACCGTAAAAAGTTGTGAGATCTATGTAATACCAAGTCAGTTAATTTATTCAGTCCCTACTTAAGGGACCTTCTGTCTTAAGTTATTACGTAATTAGCTAACCTAACATCTTATAGTGACCATATCAACCTTAAAAATCTTTTATGTTTTAAATAAATAGATTGACTTGTCCATCGCATGAAAACACAACGTATCTCACAAATAATACATATTATATTAAACTAGCTGCGCCCCGCGGTTTCACCCGCATAAGTGTCAATCCCGTGGGAATATCGGGATAAAAACTATCCTATGTCCTTCCCCGGGACTCAAACTATCTCTATACCAAATTTCATCAAAATTGGTCCAGCCGTTTGAGCGTGAAGAAGTAACAAACATATAAACACACACACACACTCACAAACTTTCGCCTTTATAATATTAGTGTGATTAGATTGTTTAGTGCGATTGCCAAATGTAACTTAGTAATCCTATATACATATTTATATGGGATTGCAAAGTTATTTATGCAGGTGGTGTATCTAGAAAAGTGGACCGAAATTGCAAAATATTTTAGTTTTTCCTTGATTTATACACTAAACACTAATAGTATTCTAAATTTGAAGCTTCTATGTCTGCTAGAAGCGCCTTAGAGTTTTGATGATCGGTCAGTCAGTCAGTCAGTGAGTGACAAAATTAGAAACTTTGACTAGTTATAATTCTTAAACTACTGGTTCAAATTGAATGAAATTTGAAATATACCGTGTTTATACAATGTCTGCTTGGCTACTGAAAATTAAGGCTTCTAGTTTTATCCACAACGAAGTTATAGGGGGTCGAAAATGGCCTGAACTGTTTCGAGAAAAGGATGGTACGGCCGTGCCGCTTTTTGCTCGACTTGACCGGGGCACTGCCGTGCCCCCAGATTATTATATCCTATTTACAGAATAAACACCTTGCTATCGAGTATCGACAAGTCTAGAACGTGTTTTGGGGTATTGAGAAGTTTCAATAACATAAATATGAGCTCGTACTACTGTGCTTCGCCTACCGTTCCTTAACCTAGAAGACGGACCCTTGCGGGTGTTATTAACTGTGCCTACTAACTAAGATCCCGAGCTAGAAAAATTAGCAGATCAAAATGGTTACTTCTCAAATTAATATTTCATGGTTACCATTTGAAAAACAATATAATCACACTATCACACTAATATTATAAAGGCGAAAGTTTGTGAGTGTGTGTGTGTTTATGTTTGTTACTTCTTCACGCTCAAACGGCTGAACCAATTTTGGTAAAAGTTTTATGGAGGTAGCTGACATCCTGGATTAACATATAGGCTACTTTTTATCCCGATATTCCCACGGGATCAACATTTACGCCGGGTGAAACCGTGGGGCGCAGCTAGTATTTACTATTTTTATATTCTGCGCGGAATAATAAATGCGGAGGTTATGTTCAAATGTCATAAGTGCGCTATTTCCATGGATATACAAATTGCCAGTTTACAACCTGTCAGCATTATTAATAAGCATGTTGGTAAGTTCATAGGAAGACGAACGTCATTGCTGCCACAGTTATGTACAGTTAATGGGCTTTGCTGTAAGGCAACTTGGTACGTAGTTGTAAGCGTAGAAAGGAGGCCTAATTGCTTGCAGGCATTCTTAGTTGGGTCTTGTATGCCTATAGGAAATTGAATATTAGTGCATAGGTTCTCAACCTTATTTTGCTTACCTTCCACTTTGAGACTTTTTCTCGTTTCCTTTTTTTTTTACTTACCATCTGTCGCGAATCTGAAACAGCTATTGCTAATCCATACTTATACTTACTTATATAATATAAATGCTAAAGTGTGTCTGTCTGTCTGTCTATCTGTTACCTCTTCACGCTTAAACCGCTGAACCGAGGTATAGAGTCCCGGGAAAGGACATAGGTGGGATAGTTTTTATCCCGATTTGCCCACGGGATCGAAACTTATGCGGGTGAAACCGCGAAGCGCTGCTCGTATTATATATTCGTAAAATAGGATACTTATATAATTTTCTCTGGGTCTTCTACAGTCCCTTGAAAGTCTCAAACGCCCACGAGGGTTACTTAGTTATCGCCCACGTTGAGAACTATGCTGTACACGTAAATTCAGACGTGTCATAAGTGTCTTCGCAAGGTCTAAATGAAATGAAATCACAAGTTTTCTATACAAATAAATAAAATTGGAGTGTCTGTTTGTAATATTAAAATAACCGCTTTTTACTAAATGCATATGGATGTACGAGTATACACGGTACATAGACCAAAATATTTTTTTTTACAATTTTTGTCTGTCTGTCTGTTTGTTCCGGCTAATCTCTGCAATGGCTGGACCGGTTTTGATGGGACTTTCATTGGCAGATAGCTGATGTAATATGGAGTAAATTAGGCTACTTTTATTTTAGATAAAGAAATAGGATTCTGCGCAAAAAAATTAAAATGCTTTCCGTCATGCACGCGAACGAAGTTGCGGGCACAGCTAGTATTTAATAAAAATCTGTTTGTTGTATTATACCCACTACGATTGAGAGCCCTGGCGACACTACCGTTTAGATTCTACTTGCAACATATAAGTACCAACGTCGTACAGGTCTGTACCTATACCTACTTGCATATAGGTATATAGGTAGGTGCCAATCTTAATTTTAATTTAATTTTTGACTTTTTATGAGATACGCCTGTTTGTGCCGTCAACGTCGAAATTAGAGGCCATTGAGGAGGATAAACCACGATTTTCAAAACTCAATCCCTAAACAGCACCTTAATTGCGTACACTGAAAAAAATGCACTCCAATCAAGTGACTTTTTAGCTTGATTGACGATATCTTGTTTAGATTAATCAAAATCTTAGTTAAGTTGATCATCACGACATGATTGCAGCAATACTATTTCAAATGATTGAACGCTCAAACAATTTTCTTGATTACCCTTAACATGACATGATTGTGGAAGAGTTAAAACAACAAAGTTAGTTGTGTCAATCAAGCATTTTGATTACTTCAATAAAGATCATTGAAACGTTATTATGTTGATTTGACTTGATAGCATCTATCATTGTAATTAGTTGTATTAATCATACAACTTGATCAAATCTTGCGCTAAATGTTTGCGCTAAATAAGTTCCTTGGTTGTGTTTATCAAATACATCATACAAACACTGGTACACTGATCAAATAAAAGTAGTAGCTGTGATCATTGTGCTTGATAGGCTCAGATGCAAACAGGCAGTGACGTGCATTGCATATAGGCATATAAGCAGTGCCTACCTCGATATTCAACCTCGATATATCAACATAAGCCCGTCAATTACATTTTAGTGTGTGCCCTACAATTAAGAAACTCACTAAATTATCATACCTAACAAAAAACAAAATCTTCATACAAACACGCGCAGCAGTAGGCAGTCGCCGGACGGCCTACTCGGCTCCCGTACTATTCGCACGTTGTCATTGGTCTTTACTCATTCAAGCTAATCCGACAAAATTAAAAATACGTACGTCTCACGCGTAATACCATGACGTTCGAATTTCGCAATTTATCACCCTTAAGTAGGCATGCCTACTCAAATAACCACACTTTTGACCTCACTTCTTTTTTCTGATTAGTGACCGCGTTTGCCTAGACTAGACCCGGCCTAGTGCCTACCTATTCTGAAAACCAATGCACGCCACTGCAAACAAGTTACTTATAGTCAATCTAAACAAAATCTTGATTGTGGCAACTGCTTTTTTTTCAGTGTAGCACGCTTTCAATCTCAATCTGAATCATTTTGAAGGATATTGCTAATCCATTATAATGTAATTGAATGTTGTGCATAAATAATGTAATTGAATGTTGTGCAGTTGAGTTAATTGATTTTAAAATTATAATAGTTTGTGTATACCGTGTACCGGGACAAGGCAATCTCAATTTGTTTTTCGATAGGCTTGTCAATGTCCTAAATTGTATTTCTAAAAACAATAATCATAATACTGTTATAGCTGGTGACTTTAACATAGACATTATGAAGTGCAATAATGCCACATTAGATTTCGAATGTTTATTGTTAAATTATAATCTCACATTAGCACTTAAGCAGCCCACAAGACTATCGAGTAAAACTTGTATAGATAACTTTGCACATGACTTTAAAAAACAGTGTAAGACTGATGTGTTAGAATTTGGCTTATCAGACCACACTGCCCAATTAATTAAGCTTCCAGTCAAGAAAATATTTAAATTAAAGTATTGGCATAAAATGAAGCGTGACTACAGCTCAGAAAATATTCTTAAATTTAAAAAACATATAAGAAACATTTCTTTTTGTGAAATATATAACACAAGTGATCCAACAGCAGCATATAATTATTTTATAGAAACATTTAAATTATTTTATGATTTGTGCTTTCCGCTAACTAAAATTACTGTGCAAGTAAATACCAGGCTAAGATGGATATCACGTGGAATTAAGACCTGTAGTAAGAATAAAAGAGAATTACTCTGGAATTTCAGACGGAAACCAACATTAACTAACAAAAAAAAAATATAAAACATATTCAAAGCTACTAAAACGAATTATAAACCTTACTAAACGTGCTCAAAACAATTACAAAATAAAAACATCGTCTAATAAAAGGAAAACTGCATGGCAAATTATAAATAATAATAAATTAAATATTCCAAAAGAATCAATAACTAAATTAAAAATTAACGATAAATTAACAACAAATCCTGCAGAAATTGCCAATGCGTTTAATAATTATTTCATTGAAAAAGTAAATCCTATTCCAGGCGCTGGAAAAGAATCCACAGCCTTAATCAATCCCCAACCTAACTCAATGTTTTTATCACCCTGTTTGCCTTATCATATGCAGAAAATTATAAGAAATCTTAAAAATACTAGCAGTGTAGGGAATGACGGTATTTCGACTAAAGTGATCAAAGCAGATAACGAAGATATCTCTCATCACTTAAGCCATATTCTGAACCTTTGTATAGAAAGTGGGACATTTCCAAAAGACCTAAAATTGACAATTATTAAACCTATATTTAAAAAAGATAATAAATATTTAATGGAGAACTATAGACCTATAGCACTAATTTCTGTATTCTCAAAAATCTTTGAGAAATATATATACAATGAAATGAATAGCTACTTAGACCAAAATAAAATTCTATGTGATGAGCAAAAAGGCTTCAGGAAAAACAAAAACATTAATATGGCGGTTTATGATTTTTTACACGTAGTTTCTTCACAAGTTGACAAATCTTTACCTGTTTGTTCTATTTTTTGTGACATGTCGCAAGCATTCGATTATGTAGACCATAATATTCTGCTGGATAAACTTGAGGCTTATGGTATAAGAGGGAATGTCCTAGAATTGATAAAATCATATTTATCGGACCGCCAACAAATAACCCAAATATCAAAATTTGATATTCAAAGTAATAGGGAACAGATTTTCTCCTCTGACAAGCGGTACATCACATATGGTGTTCCCCAGGGAAGTGTATTAGGCCCTCCTTTGTTCCTACTATACATTAATGATCTACCAAAAGCAACTAAGGAACCCATGTCATTGTTCGCTGACGACAGTACTGTTACCATAGCACCTAAAAATATAATTAACTACCATTCTGATTCTAATGATTCATTGAATTCTATAATTACCTGGCTTAATAATAATAATTTGAAAATTAATCTTAGTAAAACAAATATAATGCATTTTAGACAACGAGAAAAGTTACGTAATACATCAAAGTTTAATTTAGTATACAAAGATAATGTAATACAAGAAGCTGAAACAGCACGATTTTTGGGATTAATAATTGACAAGCAATTAAATTGGAAAACTCACATTAACGAACTTTGTAAAAAAATTAGTACTTCTTCATATGCTCTTTATAAGTTGGCACCGACTGTCAACACAGATACTTTACTTACAGCATATTACGGGCTTACTGAATCAGTTTTAAGATTTGGAATAATTTTCTGGGGCAATTCAACTCAAAAAGACACTGCGTTCAAAGCACAAAAGCGTTGTATACGGGCTATGTTTGGGTTGCATACTACTGACAGTTGCAAACCAATGTTTATACAGCACAGAATTCTAACACTTCCGTCGCTTTACATATTAGAAATATCGCTGTTTGTAAAAATTAATCCTCATTTGTTTCCCCTTCGGATTAATAATACAGATAGAAATAGACGCGAGAAGTATAGACTTTGGGTGCAATCACTCTCCCCCAAAACAGCATTTCTAAGAAAAAGTGTAATATGCATGGCCCCGTTAATATATAATAAAATTCCTAATTCCCTTAAGGAAATGAATATCAATTCATTCAAGAGAGAGCTAAAAAAATTGCTAATTAATAAGGGATACTATAATGTTACGGAGTTTTTAATTGACAAATTTTGAATGAATTAATATGTAGGTATTGAGTTTTATTAATTTTATGGTTTTAATTATTATATTATTATTAATTATTTTTTTGACTATATTTTTGTGACTATATTTTGACTATAATTTGATTGTTTCGTTTTATAACTCCAACTAATTACTACTAATACTATTTTGTACGCCAAATATGGCAAAACATGATGAACCAGAAATATTTTTTTCCATCCATATGTGCATATCAGCTATGTATCATGTTACACATGTTTAAACAAATAAATACATCTTTATCTTTATCTTTATCTTTATCTTTATCATTGCTTCATATGTTCAAAAAACTTGTCTGCTCGACAACGTCACAACGAAGAATGTTGTTGAACTGTGAAAATTAAAGCCATTGCTACGGATAGTGTCTTAGTTAACCACCCCGCGGTTCCAAACGGAGTTCATATACGAACGCAGTCACCGGAAACAACTAACTTAGTACTTAAGGCACCTAGGTATGTAATGAAATACGGAACTAAAAAAACAATAATTTCAACAAAACGCAAATGAAAAACAAACATCAAAACAATTGACACGTAAGCTAATAAAATTGTATACTTATAATACAAAACTGTTCAGGGCCCCGTTTACATTAAAATTGTATGGTAAAAGTGCCTCGAGCATTTAGCTAGTGAAACATGTTTGCTCCTCTTAATTCCGTGCTCAACTAGTTTAAATAACGCTGAGCATTTGTTTGTATTCATTTATTGGCTGCGTTGAGTAACTCGATGCGGTTTTTATAACTTCGTTTCGGTTCCGATAGTTAGTTTTAAACCTAGAAAATTAACTAGTTTAACGGGTTTAATCATCTTTGTGTTTCTGTTAATTGGTTGTAATTGACACGCAGAATGTTTTCAAATTGTTAACGGTAATTCATATCCGGCTCGAAGGACCATGTTCGGCGATGTGGAATAATTTTTCAACGCCAAATGATTGTTTGTTGTCAGGTTTTATTTAGTTAGGACATTTTTTATTGTTTATTTTTATATAAGGACTGTGTGATATGGTTAGATAGGTGGCGACTACCGAGATGACCAATAGAGAAAGAAGTAAGTATCGAAGAAAAAGACATGTGTTGCGCTGACCCAAAATAAACTGAAATAAAGGCAGGAAAATCATGATTTTATTGTTTACTAGCTGTGTCCCGCGGTTTCACCCGCGATAAAAGTATTATGTTCCATTTTTTTGATTCCCTTTACAAATCTCCACCCCCCCTTTTTACACCCTCAACGGATAATTTCAGGGATAAAAACTATTCTATATCCTTTCCCACAACTCAAACTATCTCTATACCAAATTTCATCTAAATCGGTTCAGCGGTTATTGATTCCCCGTACAAACTTCCACCCCCCTTTTCACCCCCTTAAAGGATGATTTCTGGGATAAAAACTATCCTATATCCTTCCCCGGAATGCAATCTATCTCTCTGCCAAATTTTATCTAAATCCGTTTAGTGGTTTAGGCGTGAAGAGGTAACATACAGACAGACAGACAGAGTTACTTTCGAATTTATAATATTAGTATGGATTAAACACAATATCCTAAAAGAGTGATCGTTTAATAATTTCAAATCTCATAACTTAATAATCTATAGTCAAAAACACATTCCTTTCATTTTCCAATTTTCGCTTATGAGTAAAAATACTGAGTTTTGATATATTTAACTAAACAAATGGTCGTTTTATTGTTTAGTACGTCAGCGCTCGATAGATGGCCCTCCTCGATTTAAAAGCGAGCTATCGTTTGTTGCACACGATTTGGTTAGGGTGACCGCGTTTCGGCTGTCTGTCACTACTTCACTCCGTCACAACCTTATTTAAAGAGGTTAAAGGAATTTTTGGACAGTCCAGTAACATGGACTTATAATACTGTGAGACAAATCTGCGAGGTTGTTTCTACTTTTATCGAATGTACGTACGACCTCTCATCGTACTTGGTGTTAATTGTGTACGTTTCAAGTTAGTGTACCTACCACTTTTTTCTTCATGCCCAAAGTAAGTCGACCGCGCTTGAATTCGTTATACCAACGATACACGGTTGCCTTAGAAGGGCCTTCATCCATGAATGCCATTTGAAGTCTATCGTACGATTCGTCCGGTTTCAGGCGACACTTGAAATCGTAAAAAATCATAGAGCGAAAATTTTTCCGGAACAAATCCATTTTTTAATGAGACACGATAATTTAAATTAGCTCGCAAACAATGTGGCGGGAAATTTTGAAATTGGAACGTTCCTATTTTGACTTACAAATAATCATATAATCTACCCGGGATACCCGTTACTGTACCCTACCTTGTTCTGTCTCGGTATGGTGGGCTACTACAAATTAGAAATTAGGCGTGAAGTGACACTGGCAACGTATCTTTTCAAAGTTTTGAGAGGTAGTATACAAAACTCAGGTATACTATCAGAAATAGGGTTTAATTTACCGGATAGGTACGTGGCGCGGCTGCTGGTGGTGCCACGTTCACTGCTGGGGCGCGCACCGCTGACTCGTGCGCTGCGCACTCTCAACACGGTGGCGGATGCCATTGACATATTCACCTGTACACTGGGTGAGTTCACAAGAGCCACTTACTGTGTAGCATGTAAGGTATAGTTAAGTATAGTTATTTTAAGTTACTTTGTCGCATTAGATTTATTATTATCTGTAATGGCAAAGAAACATGTAATGTGATAAATAAATAAATATTTTCAAAATAGATTATAACTGGCCAGTTTCTCATACTTCCATAAAAACTTTTTTTCGCCATACTTTCTGAGTGGCCTGGTACAGGGTGGAAAAAATAAATATGAAGGGAAACCACTTTTACTTAAAGGAAACATTCCTTTATTTTTAAAACGAAACAAAACTGCATTCTCTGATTTCTCGACAAGCTTACCTAAACTGGGAACAGAACCAGCTAAAAATTCAGAAAATAAACACTCTCTATTTTTTTTTTTTTTTTTTACTAATCGATAGGATTATTTTACAGGTTCTTTATTCTAAGTGTACAGGATAAAATCTCTCTAATAAACATTTGGTCTTAGAAATAAAAAAGATCATGAAATCTAACATATGTACATTTTATTTTATCATCAATTCTAATATGAAGTACCTACACGTAAACATGAAAGAAAATGATTACCTAGCAAACTGTCATTGATACTTGAACTATTTAAAATTAAATTTTTGTTACGCTTTAATAATTTAAATGACAAGTTGTTCGAAATGAGACCTCTCGTTACGGATACACAACTTAGTCTTTTTTTAAATTCACTCCGTATGGCCTTCTGCAAAGTGTTGTGTTGTATCATATTATGCTCCTTATAACATTTTCTACCTCAACCCCTCTACTACAGTCTCATAAGACGCTTTGTAAATAACATGTTTTACATAGCCCTCTCACCATATTACTGTAGAGCTAAATTGCAATTCTTGTTGTTTGAAAAGTAAGCTTCTAATAAATCGAATTGTTCTTGAACCGTCATTATTACACAATTATTACACAACAAGCTGCGCCCCGCGGTTTCACCCACGCAAATGTCGATCCCGTGGGAATATCGGAGTAAAAAGTAGCCTATATATTAATCCAGGGTGTCAGCTACCTGCATACAAAATTTTATCAAAATTGGTCCAGCCGTTAGAGCGTGAAGAGGTAACAAACATATAAACACACACACACACAAACTTTCGCATTTATAATATTAGAGTAATAGTGTGATAAACTACTAATGTTTTTGTATGTACTTATTTGTATTGTTAGGTAGTTAGTCATTTAATTTAGTACCTAGTGTAAATATAGTTAGTGTCAAATATTATTAAAGTTATACAAATTAGATATAATTAACACTACTAATAGTAAAAGCAAATTTTATTACGTATTAATGGTTATGAATTTTTAATAGTACAGTGCCTACTGCACAATTGCTTAATGAAACCTTATAGCATGAATTCTGTTATACTGGTTCCGTTCTTTTAATTTGAAAATATCTAACTTCGTATAAGGTAAGTGACCCAAATAAGGCCTTCCTTAATTTTTTTATTATCTAACTAGCGGGTTTATAATAACAATACACTGGTAATTTGAAATACTTATATTTATTTATTAAACTTTGTAATAAATGAAACAAAATTGCTTTAGAAACAAAAATCACACTTTTGTGAACACAAATAACTAAAATGTCACTTTGGCCTTATTGGGAACCCTGTGTCTTAATAAAGCCTTAATAAAAACAAGTAAACATTCAACTTCGTAATGAATACAAAACGTTGTCAATACTTACGAGTATAATAAATCTAATGAGATCCCATTTTGATAATTTTAGATCAGATTTGACGAGTTTCTCATCATGTAAAAGTACTATATTAATCAGCCTCTTTCATCTTCATCATCGTTTACTCTGCCAGAATTTTATAAAAACAAGCTTGCGCTGCGCGTCGTTGTTGTTTCCGACTGTAGGTTCCAACACGCTTGCGGTACGGGCCACTTGCTGTGCTTGTGGGTGTTAGGCACACATCTACAAACATTGGCGGCCATTTGAAATCGTGAAGCGGAAAATTTAAAAAATAGGCCTTATTTAGGACATAGGCTTTTTTTGGGTCACCCACTATACACTGATACCACTATCAGTACTTGTGATCGAAGTCAAACATCGACTTTTAAACCAATCACCAACATCGAGCAAAACCTTAAACCCAACTTGTTCATCCCCACATTCAATTACAATATTAACTACACATTTCTTCAATCAACAGTATTACCCTTAATGATTAGCCTTAGGCATTCAATCCCCCACAACAGAGCTTGCCAAACAGCGGTTCATCCAATTAGACGGCAGAGTAAACATCTGCAGATTAACCAAATAATGTTTGTGTAACAATGGATCAGGAATACATTCGATATTAGGGGCTAAACACGATCAAACACACTGCATCTATTGTTGCTCCACGTTCTGTGGAGACCAGACCCTTGTGGGTTGTACCTACGCACATAGGCAGGCTGTATACGTTGGTAGGTATCGCTCAAATACCGCTTTTGTTGCTACCGAGCGATGCACGATAGATCTGTGTGCTATGCTAATCAATGAGGTTTGCGTTAAAGATAGCCATTGAATATTTGTCTTTGATTATTCTGTGCTATGTGTGAGACTGATACTCAGCTGTGTGTGAATATTGGTTGTAAAAGGTGCTCTCTGTTCTTATATGGTGAAACTACTTGTGCCCGCGACTTCGTTCGCGTGCATATTGGGTTTCATTTTTTTCACGCGAAACACTAATCCTTTTTCTAAAATAAAAGTAGCCCAAGTTACTCCTTATAACATCAGCTATCTGCCAGGTGAAAGTCGGTCCACTCATCAAAATCAGTTCAGCCGTTTCGAAGATTAGCTGCAACAAACAGACGCAGACAATTTTTTTTTTTTTTTTGGTATAAGTAGGTCCGTATTTACTTTCATATGCATTAGCTGTTAGTATTTTGACATTACAAACAGGCATTTGATGTAAGTAGGCATATATGTTAAGAACCGTACGCAAAATACGCGTCAGACAGTGCAGGTATATAGGATTGGGCCAGATTATTGCAGTATCGTGGGAAATGTATAGTATACATTTCCGACGTATAGCTAAGATATTACACTTGCATACTGATACATAATGTGACCGTTATGACTGTCTGTGGCATGGTAGTTCCAAAACAAGAAGGGTTTTGGCCAAAAGATGCAATGTTTCGCAACTCTTTGGACGGTTCTTCTCGTAATTTTCACATAGATTTTTATGCCATTGTATCCTCTACCAAACTACCCTTACCTAATCGTAGGTCCTCGACATAGTCAAAAATGTATTGGATTGGCAAAATCTACCGAAGAACTTGCGTCAATCATGTTCAAAGTCGGTGAAGTAATGAAACGCTTCAAAGCGAGGACTTCTCTGCTATCCCCAAGTAAGGCATAGTTCTAACCAGCCACACATTTCATTGTTCTACAACCAGTCCTATCTAGCACCACCTTGCTCAACCAGACCTATCATATGTCATCTATCCGTAATAATAATTCACACAATGGTTTCCACTGTTTGCTTCCACACAAACAGGGTAATTCGCCGGTGTATCTACCACTTTATTGCTCTATGAATATTTGAGGGGTGGCCAGAAGTCGACGTGGTTTGATTTAGTGCAAAGTCAAATAATTTATTTCAAATTTGGAACGTCAAAATTGCGTCCCTGTGATAGTATTTTGTATTGTGATACTAAAGTCATGTTTTGATGTTTTGTTAATTTCACTGTTAATAGGACGATCGAAATGACATATTTGTTTGTAATGTTAATTATGACGGATTGAAATTATGAATATACAGGGTTATTGGAAAAACACCAACAACCTCTTAAGAGGTCAATCTATTCATCATTATGAACAACTTTTACTATGGGACCAAACCTGAAATCGCGAAAATAAATCAGCTGTTCCCTACATTTATGTTCGTATAACTCGTCAAAATGTAGGGAACAGCTGTTTTTGTTTCGCGATTTTAGTTTTTTGTTTTGCTGAAGAAGTCTTCTGCAAAACAAACGATTTTAAAAATATTACAGAACAGAATTGTTTTTAAAAGAAACGGCCTGTTTTCACTAAGCCTAGGTCAATCTAAGTCTCTCGTCTACTATAATATTATTTAAATTCGAACATTGGCCATGCCCTTTGATTTCCAAAGCCACCGTTCGGGCACAACGTTGTTTTCCAATGCCACATTTTTCGGAAATGAGCAAAACTTGTGACCTTGTGTGCCTTGCAAAATAACGGACAGATTCGGATTGACCAATAAAGGCTTCTTTATGTTTTCAAAGAGGACTAAGGGACTAACAAACCGCACTTTGACGTTAAAAGCGTCCTATACGAATTTAAACATTATTTGTATAGCAGTAATACTCATTATCATCATTAGCCTATAGCAATCGACTGCTGGACATGAAAAATCTTACTGAGTAAAAAATTACTTCACAGTAAAATAGTGGTTTTATCATGCACCAGACCATGATGACTATATTGAGTGTTTGTAAACGCACCAACATGTAACTTTATGTGAAAACCCTAATGTGGATTATTTTGTTTCCTACTTAAAATAATTTGATAAATCTTCCAAGCCAATTTCTTCCCCAAAACACAATATCACCATCTTGAAAATTGGCTAAAACAACGGCACCCTATCAATTCAATTTAGAAAGCTAAGTAGTGTACCAGGTAAGGAACCCGTACTCACTACGCTATAAATAAATCAATTCAAAACCGCTTGGGGTGTCCACCTCGCCTGGGGAACTCTAAATTCTTAGAGGGTGTCACTAAATCACCCGTTATTGTTGAATGTACGTACTGTTGCAAATGGTCAGAGGAATTTCGCTGTAATATTATCTAGTTTAGAACGGGGAGAGGATTTGGAGTTAGTTGCTTCGCGATCAAGGCCTTATTTAATGTACAAATCAAACTGGTTGCTAAATTATTACTTGTATAATTTTTAAGACATTGATTTTACTTTCTTAATTATTACTTGTTAAAATTTTAGAAAAATCGTGTACTTTTACAATATTTCTAAATAGGTAGGTATGTGAGCACCACGTATCTATGACATAGTTAATTTACCTGTCATTGCTTTATTTTATTTAAATGATAAATTATTTATTTCTGTAAGTAGGTTTGTACAAACACTTTTACACGTCAATCATATTTTTTTAAAGCTAGATGAGGTCGGCGTTTCCTATCTGACTACTCTGAGAAGAAAGGCCGAAACAAACTCAGAGATCACGGCCTCTTTTAAAGTCCAGACAAAATCTTGGTCAGATCATGTGAAGACCATGTAAATTGGTGTCTGAAATGGTCTTTTGAGAAAAGAACCACACAGATTGAGCGGATCTGTCCAGTAAGTGCACGCATTTGTCAAAAATCGTGTACCAACTCAGAAATTGAGGAGCTCAACGATTCGACGAACCATACCAAAATTGTGGTATAGTAATTTTATTCTAGGTGCATCGTCTTCACATAAAGAAATAGTATCAAAACAATTGTTAAACATTTTAAAAGAATAACAGTGGGAGTTTTTGCCCACTCTTATCTATACGAAACTACCTTTTGGAAGGAGCAACTAGAATATTAATTCATTTATTTTTTAATTCTTTACGTTCAAAAGTTCCTTTAACCTCTCGTCTGTCGGAACGTAGATCTACGCGAGACACAATGGCTTTTTAATTGTGTCTGTAATTACGACATTCAATGGGTTAATTGCCTAATTTGTCGAAATACGACAAAATTGTCACCTTTTCACGACAGGTTAATAAAGCAAAAATGTATGAAAGAAACTTATAAAATTGTATGATTTTCGCCTGTCACAAAAAAAGGAGGAGGTTCACAATTGGGTTGAATATTATTTTTAAAATGCCCCCTTTTTTAATGCCCTTTTTTGTGGATGGGAAATCATTTTGGATGATCCCCATCCCCAAAAAAACCCGCTCTGGGTGGAGCGGAAGGGAGTGTCAGACTCTTACTGACTAAAACCCATCCGTGTTCCTTCCTTAGCCCTTAATGTTCCGGGGTAGCGGTAACCCTTTCGGACAATCCCGCAACAAATAAATGCCCCTGGTTAAAAGAAGCGACTGGTCTGCAAGTATGGAGAAGGGATGTTTAAGGTGAATGTGCCATGGTAGACCGCGAAATTTAAATTTTCTTACGTTTTTTGCAATTTGCAGATCAGTGTCAGGTTGTATCTTGATCCAAATATGATTCGCGACTATAATAGATGTAGTATGTATTTACATAATCATAGTCATTAGAATCGTTAATATATCTCTTTAAGTTAGATTTCTACCATAAAAACTTTTCCATACGAGATTTGTTCTTAACGGTAGAAATCTAACTTAGAAAGATGTATTAATGATTATAATTCTGTAAATACGTACCGGTTATAGTCGCGAATCATATTTTGATCAAGATACAACCTGACACTGACCTGAAAATTGCAAAAAACGTATGAAAAATTGAATTTCGCGGGCTACAACTAACCATTTACCTTAAAAACTGTTAGTTAATTTTGCTCTCTAGATTCATAAGTCGCTGGTTTAACAGCCACGAAGAGAAGATGGTGGGTACCAGTGAAGTGTGTTGTGGTATGGTCTGGTGTGGTGTAGTGTGGTGTGATGGGCAGGCCGAAAACACACTTATCTCAAAACAATAAGGCGGCTTTCAGTTTTATCGTAATCAAGGTAAGACATTAAAGACATTAAACCTACACTAGCTATATTTGTAAGCTACAGCTGGGTAGATATGAAAACAAATAAAAGCGACTAATACAGTAGCAGTATAAACAAGGCTGCCGAGTCGCAAGACAATGTGCCGAGAGCACAGTCCTCGTACAATGCAAGGACAGCTGAACGAAGCGGTTACTGCAAAATATCAGCGTGACTCCGACAAAAAAAGAATTATTGGGAATAATATGGAGTAGACCTTTGGCCAGCAGTGGGACAACATTATATTGGCGCAGATTCCCTTGTTCACAAACTAAACTAAATTTAAGTTCAGTGTATCTTTTTCTTTCTATTTCATTAAGAAAAGGACAGAACATAAATATTAGTTTAGTCCTGTCAAATTAGTCAGCGCCTGACATAAATTGACGTATTTTTAGTAGCCAATTTTTTAATCACGTCTAAACTTGTCTATGGAGTATCTTGATTTGACAGGACTAAACTAATATTTATCTTCTGTCCTTTTCTTAATGAAATAGAAAGAGAAAGATGCACTGAACTTAAATTTAGTTTGGTGTGTGAACAAGGGAATCGGCGCCATTAACTCAAAAAAAAAAACTAACTAAATAGACCTAGTCCCGTGGAAATCACTTTCGTTTCGTGTTTCTACAACGATATTAAACAGGATTGATATTAGGCTTTTTGGTAGTAATTAACTAACTTCTTCTAATAGTTATCGCTGGTAGAATATTAGTTTGTCTTTAGTTTTATTATCCAGGATATCTATTATTTTAACTAATGGAGACCTAATATTTATGATCATCAAATACAGTATAGTGCGTGTGACTGGAAGACGGATCGTAATACCTATTCGTATTATGAAACTCTAGATGATGATGATGTCAATCTAAAAGCATTGTACACACACTACAAATGCACTGTATTTGGCGTTACATCCAACGGAGAGTTTTATACAATACTAAATTCTGCCCGCGACTTCGTCCACGTGTTTCACCCTCCCCATTCACCCTCTTAGGGGTGGAATTTCAAAAAACCCTTTCTTAGTGGATACCTACTCGTCACAAAGAACACACCCTCCAAATTTCATATCTCTAGGACCAGCGGTTTAGGCTGTGCGTTGATATGTCAGTCAGTCAGTCAGGACTTTGAATTTTATATGTATAGATAGATAAGTCCTGATGTACGCCTTTAGCTACTGCAGTAGTTATAAAACAGCCGCATCAAGTGTGCACACCGACGTCAAGCCCGCTTAACCCCTCAAGGGTCAAGTGTACACCAAGTGTACATAAAAGAAAGTGCTCGAAATGTCAACGGTACACCGTGTGTACACAACAGTGTCATTGTTCTATTGTCATTGTTAAAACAATGACTTTACTGCGCCCATTCAACTACTCCGACGCGTCGGGTGTTTCGCCAGGTAGACGGGCAAACGTGTAAGAGGCTAAGCAGACGACAATCTCATAGGTAAAACAGCGAGTTACCACTCACAAAAAAAAAAAAGGTGCACACCGACGAGTGTTGTGTGACGGCAATTGTCTCTGTCGTTGACGCGTGCCGCTCGTGTGGATGCACACTGAGGTGTGTATTATAAATATATTATCTTCATAACTTATTAAAGCTAAAAGAAATAAATCTCAGGATGAGATTGATTGAATATTTTTATACTACAGAGGGATTACTATTAGATTACAATAATTAATTTATTACAATATAATATTGAATATTATGCTAACAATCTTAAAATAATAATACTACAGAGTAAGTTTTTACCCAGTAACAGCCCCGAGTCTGGATTTGTGTCCGGTTGATGGTAACCAAAAGGCTCACCCCGTATAACATGAGACTTAAACAAACCTGACGCAATGTAGGTGTACTATAGGTACCTACACCACTGTTTAACCCTTCGGGGATGACAGGTATATCATGTCAAGTTTTTACTACAAACTACCGTCAAACGGGGTGAATACGGATGCAGGGGTGAATCGGGACAAAACTTTAAAATGGATTTTAACATTAAAATAATATAGTTTGTGGCCAAAAAGGACCTTAATGTGTTTACTGTAATTTAATTAACGATTACGTGCCCTTTATGACAACAAACTATATTATTTCAACGTTAAAATCCATTTTAAAGTTTCGTCCCGATTCACCCCTGTATCCCTATTCACCCCGTTTGTAGGTACTCTTTTAAATCGGAATAAAATTGTGTAAAATTATTTGCGATGCTAAACCAATCTTTGAAATTGTAGGCAATATGCAGCAGTGCAGTTAAGCCTCTATTCACGAGCGCTCAAACCGACTTGCACGGAGGTGCACTCGGTTTCAAGCTTCGTCGACGTGTCTAGGGCGGGTAAATGTCGATATATTGCACCGGTCTATCGATAGTAAATAATTAATAGTGTTGAAAATTATCGTGTCCTTCTAATATTTGTGTTTCGAATTTGACCTAGGTGAAGCTCATTTTGATCAAAACTTTTCGAAAGATTTGCTTTACTTTGATCTGATTTGACATACTTTTAAAAGGTTATAGGCAATATATTATCCTTTGAATCTTGGAATATTAATTCTTACTATAAAAACATAGAATATAATTTTTTGGTACATTTTAAGCTTATCACGAATGCGAAATTATATTTTCTTATACCTACTGCATTTCATAGAAATAGGTACCTACATGCTACCTATATATATATGTATTTGTAATCTATCTTATTTATATGTATAAAAGAAAGTCGGGTTAGTTACACTATTTATCTATAACTCAAGAACCACGGGACCGATTTTTATGATCTCTGGTTTGTTGGATTTGTCTCTGCCCCGAATAGCAGAATAACTATTACAACATTGGAAAATACACAAAAAAAAATGAAGATAATTTATTTTCTCATACATTTTGTATTTATTGATTCTGCGGCGGTACAAAGTTTACCGGGTCAGCTTGTAGTGTATAATATTACTATCGATATAATTAAGCAACAATTAACCGCATCCTTATCCGCATAAAAGTTTGATCAGGCCCCCTCATTACGTTTTTTTCATGTGAATACTTCAGTAGGCTGGCCCGTGATTTTACCAAAGCTTGTGGCGGATGGCAGAATACAAACCTAAGTTTTACCGTCCACTTGACCTTTATTATTTCAACACACTTAAGACTTTTTTTAAGTATTTCTGAGATTCAGGCAAGCTAGAGTAAATTGTCACAAGCTAGATAGTCCGATCGAATCTGTCTCACAATCATACAATACTTATTAATGTTTTAAACTTTTCTGTCTCTTAAGATACAGGTATACCCTAGTTTAAGAGACAGGGTACGTTTATTGTCAACAGATGTACTATCAACATATTCTACCTTATATTGTAATAACATACTTTGTATACTTTGCTTGTTATTAGTATAAGTTTTTGATTTTTCTCACCATCACCCTATAGATCAATAAACAATTATTATTATTCTTATTATTAAACATTTATCGTTTGTTTTGAACACAGTTGTTTTTCTGCCAAAATTGGATGCAATTGTGAAATTACACACATCAAAAGTGTCTAGGGATCAAGCATTTTTATGCGGATTTCTTGAGATAGAGATGTGGCTTTGTAATAAATTTATGATTTTATAAATTTATATGGATCCTTTTTGGTGCATTTCATAATTTGAATCAGGAACTGTGAATCAAATTCGAGTAAAAGATGAAAATCAGCTGTCAATATTTTCCCTATAAAAACATACAACGCATTGAAGACATTATTAGTGCTACTGTTTCCCTACTACTGATTAAAACCAACGTTATTATGGAGCGGCGACGTCATTTAAGCAGGGAAGAAATGCTCAGAGCCGTGGGAATGATAGAAGCTGGTTCCCGGCAACGTATTGTGGCTTTAGCTCTGAATACAAGTCAGAGTGTTATCAGTCGACTTTGGACACGTTACCGAAGCACTGGTACCGTGGCTGAGCGCCATGGAGGACGGTATCGCTGCACCACACGGAGACAAGACCGATACATTCAAATCTTAACTCGAAGAGCTCCAACAATAACCGCCATGATGTTAGCCGTGAGGCTTCATCACTTTTCAGGGAACTTAATTAGCGACCAAACAGTCAGAAACCGCTTGCATGAAGTGAACCTTCATTCCCGAAGACCGCTACGGGTACCACCTATAGCAATGCACAATCGTAGGATTCGATATCAATGGGCTCTTGAACACAGAAATTGGGCAGAAGAACAATGGCGTTTCGTGTGCTTTTCTGATGAGTCTCGTTTTGGTATGAGACCGGATACAAGACGTATACGACACTGGAGAACCCCTGGACGCCAACAGCGATTAAAATCCTGCCAGGAAGTCCATCCTTATAGTGGTGGAACCATCATGGTATGGGCGGGTATTTGGATCGGCGGAAGAACTGAGTTGATTTGGATCAGAGGCAACCTCAACGCTCAAATTTATGCTGAGACGATTGTATCAGACGTCATCGTTCCTCTACAAGTGCAAATCGGTCCCTTATTTCAGTTAATGCATGATAATGCACGACCGCACACCGCAAGAGTTGTAAGACAGACTCTCGCCGCAGCTAACATCAATATCCTGCCCTGGCCTGCTCAGTCGCCAGACTTGAACCCGATTGAGCATGCATGGGATATGCTACAGAGAAGAGCTCTGCCGAATATGGAGGGTATCCAGTCGCAAGAAGACCTTTTTTTGTTGTTGCAACGAACATGGGCGGCCATTCCACAGCGTGATTTGGATGAACTCATTTTGAGTATGCCAAACCGATGTTCTTGTGTTGTTAGTGTTCGCGGTAGAAACACGGATTATTAATTGTTTAAGTTACCCAATAAAATTTTAAAGAAAACTGTTATTTCAGTCTTTTTTTCGAACTTTTGTGTTAGTGGTTCAAATGTCAAAAATCCCTTTATTAGGAAAATGGCAAATTTCTTTATTAATGCAAAGGTGACTTGGTTTATCGTTACTGTGACAAACGAAAACACTTTATTTGATGAATCCTTAAAGAAAATTTTAATTAATATCAATCAGGAGAAAAGTTATTGCAAAAATATATGTTGATCCCTAGACACTTTTGATGTGTGTATTTTACCCTTTTCCATAACCACTGTCATGTCCGTGGGGGGCCGCTCCGGGAACGTCTGCGTCCGGCGCGCGATCGGAATTTTTGCCACGCAACCGCCCCGTGCGTGCCATTTCCAACTTACACCTTATTATCTAGTAAACAACTGCAGCTACACCAAAACCTAGACTTGACTGAACTCTCGGCCCTTATCAGTGAAGCTACCGGTAGAACCACAGTCAGTGTATCCGACCTCCACAATCTAGTTAAGGTAACATAATAGCTGTTTATGAACCACTTTTTTCTACGACAGAAAACGTATGTAATATGTCAGTCAATTGATGTTCCAAAAATAACTTCAGCCTTTCAAAAATCTACTAATTTAAAATCTTCAATTCATTCATTCACTAAAAGACAACGTCCAGCCCAAACCTCTTGGCCTAGAATCATTAAATTTTGGCACAAGAGTTCCATATATAACGTAGTGTTGTAGCAAATTCATCCCCTAAAGGGGTAAATAGGGAAGAAGCGTTCGTATACAGTTTCAGGTCAATTTTGCCGGGCACAGAGCTGGTTAGAAGCTTAAGTTTGAACTTTTGAAACTATTAAAGTGGACTTAAGGTTAGTCGTTTGCGTGACATTTTCCTATACAAGTACCGTCATTACAGTTCCCTCAATATATCACTTTGGAAAGGAAAATGGCAAGGCAGCAGCCTTCCTACAGGTAATGCATTCCTGAAGGAATATCTAATGTGATGCACTTTGATATGACAACGTGTAATTTTTGTAAAAAGAATAAGCAATAGAAAGATTGCTAAGCGTTTCTGTTCGATTTAATGTCGTTATAAAGGTACTGTTACACATGTTCATTTCAAGCATGAAAGCATGCTTCTATTGAGCAGTTGATACTTAGTAGCATGTGTATCGGAATGTTGCTCTTAGCATGCTCATTTCGAGTTTGCTTAAAAATCGACAGGCGTGCGATTTTTGAGCATGCTACCTGCGGCGCGGGTGGAAGGGGGCGTGCTTTAAGCGCGTCTAAACAAGTTTGCTTATTGAGCATGCTAGTATACTCAATAATCAATTCTTTATTGCATTCCATATGTATCGATCAGTCGCGCAGCTGATATAAGCTTCTGGATGCATTACATCGCCAGCAAAAGGATGATCTTATTCAGCTCCATACGGATAGCTGTTTGATTGTCGATGACTTTGTTTGAACTGACAGAGAGCGAACAAGCACGCTATAAAATGGCATGTGTATTTGGAATGTTTGCTTTGAGCATGCTTATTCAGGAGCATACTTAAAACTAGCATGCCTATTGCTAGCAAATGTAAACTGCTCATAAGCATGCTCGTTTTGAGCATACTCAATAGCACGCTTTTTAGCATGCTATTTTAGAGCATGTGTAACAGTACCTTAACATTGCCTATATTTTTTTTACAGAACTGACTTACTTGTACTCCGCGTTTACGCCAAGGTATAATAGAATTCTACATTTGTGTACCATGGTGTGTTTATATCGTTTGCACCTGAAATAAGTTCTAAAGACTAACCCCCTTATTCATAAAACTTATCAAACCTATTTTAGTTAAAATGGGGTTTGTCTCTTTCTTACACACAGAAATGATAACGTGACAGATAAAGACAAACGTTCTATAAACCTATTTTAGCTAAAATAGAGATAAAATAGGATTATGAATAAGGGGGTAATTATAGTAAGTAAACATAACTTGTCAAAAAGGTGAACAAAAAAAATAGGAAGCAATACATGTCTTAAACTACGTCAATAAATTCGTATGAAGTTGTACCTTTATTATTCTGAGAGTTGTACAAACCCTCGATGCTCGATTCGAAGTCGCACTTGACCACTTTTTTAATTTATCTTTGACATTACGCACAAAATAAACAAAATAGTTTTTAATAGGGGATGGGGCGCAAACACTCCCTGAAGCCATCGCGTGTCCCGCCAATAAACAAATTGTTACGGTCTCTGTTTATTAAAAAAAAAAGTTACAACCACAGATTAAAAAGTTCCCCGCGTCTGTAAACTCCAATTAAACGCAAGTGAAAATAAGTCCACATGGGGACAGCGTATTTTTATTTCTGAAGTTGCCGAAGAAAAAATTCTAATTTCTTTTTACGACATTAAGTTACTTACAAGTCGGAGGGACTGGGCGCGAAGGACTAATTAATTTTTTTTGGAAACCTCCCGAATTACGACCGCCGAAGTTGGTTCCCGCCATAATTGGAATATTTACGCGCCGTTTCATTACTCCGGGCTGTTTTTTAATCACCATTTTTTTTTGCAATTAATTTTTGCCAATTTTTTCGAATCGAGTTTTGAACGAGTTTTTATTTTATTCGGTGGCATGTTTTTTAAAAGCTAAGTCCATTTAATATTTAGTGATTGAATTGAGGCATACTGTTTGCTATTTGTAGAATAACAGCGTTTGCCATTGTGGTTTCAGTTATGGTTTTGTGAATCGAGGTGAAAATTTCCGTAGCTATTATTAGTTCATGTTTAATACTTTATAAAAAAAAAATTGTTAGTCTATACTGTCCCACTGTTGGGCAAAGGCCTCCCCCAAAATATCTATACAATTATATAGACATACCTAGTCCTTATCACCGTATCCGGTGACAGCGAACAAGAATAATTATCTTTCCTTTCGTGAGCTCTAATAATTATAATGTTATCAGCGTTTCCATATAATAGACCACACGTGTTACATACACACATGTGACATGTGTTATTTCCTCACCCTGTGTTTTCGTTCCTCAATGTTTCATCTTCATGTAGTTTTTAGCAAACGTTCCCCTTTGTGCAGTTTTTAAACAAAAAGTTCGGGCGCGTTCCCCGCCGCCGGGACCTACATTCATAATCTGATCCAGGATTTCACCCAAATTCAGCTCGCACTTAATTCGTTCAGGGAATTAGTTTCGTACGAACGTAATTAAGGAAAGTTTTCGGATTAACCACCTTGTTTTTCCACTTGTAACGACCATTGTCACTTGGTCTCCTGACCCCCCTTCGTTTGTACAATGAGCGGGGTTTTGAGGGCATTTGTTTGTGCGACGGGAGGTCCGTGCAAAACGGTGGTTGTCACAACATTTTTCGGCCACTTATTTAGTTTTAGTTTAGTTACGGTGTTTCGGAAACTCGGCAGCCCCTAGACAGTGAGATATTCGCTAATTTCGTTGTTGCAAATTTGTTTTGTTGTCGGCTGGTTTTCCTCGCGGCTTGCGGTGACAACGCCTGTTAGCAGCTCGTATTTTTAACACTAAAAAATTGTGGTCGTAATTTACTTGCAACAGCGCTTTGATAAATTAGCTCTTAGTTTTTTTAATGTTGAAATAAGGTTTAGCGTGTAATTTGCATGATTATCCCACACAACTGGGGCGAACTTTCGATTCTTTTTCAGGGACCATTCTCTTTTGGTCCTAAAAGTAATGTTAGAGAGTTGACAGGGACCATTTCAGGTGTTGGAGAGCAACGGATACCAAGGTTATGCGCAAAAGTCTTCAACGAATAAGATCAAGAAATTAACTTTATAGAACCTTCAGTCATACCTACCTAGATAAAAAAACCTTCTCTTAAAAATCTAAAGTCTGTATGTACACTACGGCAGTTCCGTTTGTACCCAAACGTGAATATTATTTCAATCATTTCTACATAACTGGCACCCTAGAGGCTACAACCAAGGAGAAGCGTTACTTTTGAAAAAAAAACAAAAGAAAATTCAAGGGAATGCCCGACATAAATTGTACTGCTCGTGGGAGCTAGCGTTTGCATACCCGCCGAGTAGGGGGTGCATCATTTTAGGTGAACTGAGGACTTCGTTTGTTTTCTGCATTCTTACAGATCAAAATTTTCAAAAAGGAGAATAAAATAGTCGAAAAAACGTCAATGACATGGTTTCCGTAAACACGACATGTTTTTGACAAGACTTCTACAAAACATGTTTAAAAACAATGTTTTGTCTGAACTTTGAATGCATCATCGGCATGAGCGTCTAATTATTTATTTATTCGTATACAAGAATCAGCTGTCAAAATGATGAAAAATAGCATTTAAGTATACGGAACATAAGATATGGCATAAGATTTAGATTTAGACAATATTAAGGTGATTAATTTGATGTAAATTTAACCGAAGGTATGTGTTTCTATAAAAATAGTGACATTCTCACCTAACTTCTAGCACACCCCGGACACTCCATACAACGCTCACAAAATAATTACCTATTACTACTACATAGGTAAACAAATGACGTTTGTATACGTACCTACAAATGTGTGCGTGATATCTAGTAGGGTTGGCTGTTGTGCATAGCGTAAAAAATGGCGCGGAAAGCGATTTATGTCGAGAAACCGAACGACGACAGCGCTGCCCGAACGTGTGCATTATTATGAAGTCACCTTGTAGTTCAACTGTTTATTTATATAGTCGGGTTCTTAATGAAATAAAAACACTAAAATAGTTTAGTTTAAGTGACTTATCTGTAAATAATCGGTTACTAAATCGCATGGTATTAAAAATGCGAAATCTTACAAACAGTTTATGTAAATACGAATTCGGAAAAGCATCACAATATCCATTCATCGTGATTAAACTCAAATAAAACTTTTAAATCGCAAAATTGTGTATTCGTGTCAGCAGTAAAGCGCTGCGATTCGCGAGCGCCCTTGCTAAAGAATCGGCGACGAATACCTCGAAGTGCGGTATCTGATATGAGCGCGGGGAAGGGAGTGTCCTTTCTGTACCTACGTAGTACTATTAAGTATTATGTGCTTCTAGTTGGTGATTAACGCAAAAAGTCGTTATTATTTGTATATATTACATACACTGTAATAGAATAGAATACTCTTTATTATGTTCACCATATAAATCCATAGCTTATAAGTAGGTATGTTAGTACAGCGGCATGCGACCACGGGAAGGTACTTTCTATTTCATCCTTTTCAGTAGTCGGGTTTTAGTTTTTAAACTTATTTTTTTCATTTCCACCTAAAAATCCTACAAAAAATCCCTTGTACAATAAAACCTGTCTCCCCAAATCACATAGCCACCCTACCCTACGCACACACTCACACGGCCCTCATACGTCACACACACGTGTTCCGTTTAGGGCCGCGCGCACTATGTGCTCCCAGCCGGTGGAACATGATTTCCCGCGTGGTGCAACCCTGGATGAGGCCGATGCTTACGCTTTTATCTTGTGTAGGTACCTACGTCTTTTTGATACTGCTTAGAAGGTTCGGATGTGTTTTGTTTGTGAGATGAGAGTTAAATATTATTACTGCTGCACAACAAACTTATGTGTGCAGTGGGCAGGGTACATTGCTCCCAGAACAGATGGCTGATGGGGCCGAAAGGTTCTGGAGTGGCGACCGCGTACTGGAAGACGTAGCGTTGGAAGGCCTACCACAGGGAGGACTGACGACCTTGTGAAGGCCGCAGGAACTCGTTGGATGCGAAAAGCACAAAACCGGTTGTAGTGGAGGTGCTTGGGGGAGGCCTATGTCCAGCAGTTGACGTCTTTCAGCTGAAATGATGACTGCTGCACCACAGAGCACGGAGACGCCAGCACCCTAATTGCAATCTGGATCATTTTGAAGGATATTGCTAATCCATTGCTTCATAAAATATGTTCGAAAAATTTTTTAGCTCGACAACGTAAATAACGCAATGAATGTAGTTGAACTGTCTAAATGAAAGCCATTGCTACTGTTATTGTGTTACGCAATTACCCCATTAGCCGGCCACTAGACCTAGAGACGGCATTGTCAACACTTTCCATACAAACTAAGCATGTCAGTGGGCACCACTGTTTGCTCCTAACAACTGACGACCTGCGACAATTCTGTCAATGCCTGTGACAGCCGAATTTGCGCTCATTACGTACAGTCACGTCTATAAGTATTCTAGGTTTGGCACTTGGCTTTATTCAAAGGCGATTTTCTCCTTTATTTTTGAATGAAATTTTATGTTATTACGAAAATAGTATTTTCGAACCCATAGGTTTAAATTAATTAGGGGTAAAACAGGGTGATCCGCTCTCTCCTAAACTATTTACGAGCACTTTGGAAGAGATATTCAAAAAACTCGCAGACACATGGGCAACGAAGGGTATTCCAATCGGTGATAAAATGCTGTCAAACCTTCGTTTTGCAGACGATATCGTTCTTTTTGCATCTACAGCAGATCGACTGCAACAAATGCTCCAAGAACTGAGCACTGCAAGCCTTGAAGTTGGACTGACGATGAATCAATCAAAGACTAAAGTCATGACCAATGCCACCAACTATAAGGTCGAGGTCGATGGGCAGGAAATACATTATGTCGACGAATATATCTACCTGGGCCAGCTAGTTTCCTTCCACAACAGACAGGACAAAGAGATCGACCGTCGAGTCGAAAATGCGTGGAGGAGCTACTGGTCCATGAAGGCGCTAATGAAGGGCGACCTTCCTATTTCACTAAAGCATAAGCTCGTCGACATGTGTATCCTGCCTATCCTAACCTATGGCGCTCAGACTTGGTCTTTGACAGAGGCTCAGAAGTCCAAACTCAAGGTTTGCCAAAGAGCGATGGAGCGTAGTATCTTAAAGATTAAACTCACCGACCAAATTCGCAACACCACAATACGCTCCAAGACAGGTATCGCTGATGTTGGTGGCAAGTCTGCGAGGCTGAAGTGGGACTGGGCGGGTCACACTTATAGGATGCATCCAGACAGATGGGCCAAAGTCGTCACACAGTGGGTGCCTGAAGACGGGCGTCGTCACCGAGGCAGGCCTAAGAAACGCTGGCGTGACGACTTAGACTCATTCCTAACCGACTGGACGGAGAAAGCACAGCACAAGGAGAAGTGGAAGAAAATGGGGGAGGCCTTTGCTCAGCAGTGGGACAGTACAGGCTAACGGAAAAAAAAATAAAAAAAATAAAGGTTTTAATTAAGTGTCGTATTTCAACGTTGCATTCGTTATTTCATGAAAAAATCGCAATTGAAAATTGCCAAGTGTTGACATATTGGTACTCGTGACTGTACTTACTTATTGCGCCGACAAATATTATTAGTAATGGCGTCTCTAGTCACTTCCGGCGCGGTGAATCCGTGCTCTGTGTGCTCCAACAATAAAACTAATATCACAACTTTCAGTAGTGAAAAATTGTCGATTTATAATAGTTATCTAGTTTTATTGGTAGAGTAATAATAATAATTATTCACAAAGCCAAATTCTTGCTACGCTTAATTGTTAAGTTATCATGGTTACTAAGATGTGTATGAATGTAGGTACCTACCGCGAAAATCACTTAAGCTAGGGCACAGAATACTTAATAGTACTAGGGTTTCCTAAGATTGCGATGGCCGCCACATAGCGTCCGCAATTTACCGGTAAAATAACTTGGTGTGTTTTTCTAGAGACTGTTTCTTAAAACCGTAAAGTCAAACCCCTATGCCATCATTTCCACGATGGCCGTCACTGCGGCCGTTATGTGGCGGCGGCCGCTCTTCTAGAAAGCCGCAGTTTGGGCGTTTTTTGTTGTGGAAATTGATGAAATTCGCCCTTAGGTTGGTACGGTATTCATTAAATTACAACACACATCCAACACTATAAGGCTGGCCGCATACGTCTGGTTTCCTGATTCGGAGACCCTGAATGCACGCGCTTCATACAAAATCTTCTCTTTAGCGCGTTCATCCAGAATCTCCGAATCTGAATTCCTGATTCGGAAACCGAATCAGGAAATCGGACGTATGCGGCCGGCCTAAGTAATATCTCCCGCGCCGATGGCTAGTCTCCGCCGAGGTTGGTCGCCATGGCCGGAAATTCGGTGTGGAGGATTTTATTTTATTTCGGTACTAGCTTCTGCCCGCGACTTCGTCCGCGTGGAATGTTTGGTTCCCCCGACACATCGCATTGCATCGCCTGCCCGCGCTATTACTTCGTTTTCGCTTGGCGTTCTTTCTGACTTTTTTTTTCTTTCTGCTCGGCTCCGAAGAGTCGCAGCGTGATGTTAAATAGCCTATATACAGGGTGTCCCTGGAAGTATGGATCAAATCGAATAGGGGCGGGCAAGGTCATTTCCAAACTTTTTAACCCTGAGAATGTCAGTAAATTTTTTTACGGTTCAAAAGTTATGACCGATTCTTAATTTTTTTTTTCAATCACTTCGCTTAGTGCTCAAAGAAAATAATCATAAAAAAATACTATCAGGGCTATCTAAAAAAAATAAATTGATAGCCCTGATAATTTGCACGAATTCGATCTTTCTTCTCTTTTTTTTAGTATTTTTTTTAGTTTTTTTTTTTAGTATTTTTTTAAGTATTTTTTTTTTGCTAAAACGTTTCGAAATGACCTTGCCCACGTTCCTATTCGATATGATCCATACTTCCAGGGACACCCTGTATAATAATAACTCCAATGCGGGTGACGTAAACTACGACAAACTTATTATTTGCGGTTGGTACAGTAATCGCGGCTAGGGATCGAACCGCAAAATTAACTTTGTTTTTTATTGTATATACTTTTCCGGGATAAAGAGTACCCAGTGTGGTGCCCAGGATATTAAAGAATAATTATACCAAGTTTCATCGTAATCGAACCGGTAGTTTTTGCGTAATGCCTGAACAAACAGACAGACAAAAATTTTTTTAATCACTTTTTTGGATTCGGTGTCGGTCTAGTAACACCCCCTGCTATTAATTTTTTTTGATATTTTCAATGTACAGAATTTTCACTTCTACTGATTTATTATAAGTATAGATAATGTAGAGTAGGTTTATTTACACTGGGCAACTCGCCGTCCGATAAGGACCTGGACACGGCCTCCCGCTCCGCCCAGAGCGGGAGATTTTATTTGATAACTAGCAGCGCCCCGCGGTTTCACTCGCATAAGTGTCGATCCCGTGAGAATATCGGGATAAAAACTATCCAATGTCCTTTCCCGGGACTCAAACTATCTCTATACCAAATTTCATCTAAATTGGTTCAGTGGTTTAGGCGTAAAAAGGTAACATACCGACAGACAGACAGACAGAGTTACTTTCGAATTTATAATATTAATTAGTATGGATTTCCCACCAAAAATTTTATAATTTCCCACCCAAAAAAAAAGAGTATTTACACTCTCGATCATATCATGTTTATATCCTAAGAAATATGCGTGCTTGTGGTATCGAGCAGTGGTAGTCTCAGGGGGAACATTGAATAAAATAAAATGCATTGGCGGTATTTTGTCCATGTTTTATTACAAATAAATACTATAAATGCTACAATACAAAATATTATATTACTCACAAAATTATTCTTCAGTAAAGAAACATATAAAATTATAGTAAAAAAATCTAAATAAACACACATATCGTCAATTCTTTGGCGAACTTTAAAAAGGAATATTTTTATAAAAAACCGAATTCAAAAAGACTTAAGGCACTTACGAAAACAGTACTTATGTTAATGTTATATTTACAAAGGTACCAAAAAATTATGGCACAATAATTTTTAAAAATAGGAAAGCCTCGTATTCTATTTTAATTTATTTCAAGTTATTTAAATAATTCTAAGTACGAAAATGCAGATAGTAAATGCAATCTGTAAGTACAAACGAATAAAAAAAAAATGTTTTGATTCACAGACTTAGGAATACGAAAGGGGGATTTAGAGCGTGAGTGTTCCCATAGAATACGCCCTTTTCTTTAATGGGAACCATGAAAATGTTAGACTGCTAGATATTTTTCTAAACTACGTATTTATTGAGGAAGCTTAGTATTTTACAGGTAGGTAGTAATTATTTCATGTTATAACTATAGTAACTTAAGGCACTTTTAGGTTTACAAGAAATATTTAAGGCGAGGTTCTGTTTATTTTCATAATTTTTCTTGTTACCATAAATAAATTGATAATTCGCAAAAATATATGAATACTTAAACCGCTTTTTTTTTTCGTGAATATTTGACAAAGTAGGTACAGTTTATCCAGAGTGAAAACAGTTTTAAATTTAAAAAAATATTAAATATTTCAATGCATTAACATGTACTTATACAGTTTTGTTCAAACAAATTGGTGTTGCACATCACCCCCTATTTTTCAATATACCTTTCAATATGACACCAAACCACACCTTATAACACCAAATCTATTTTCTTATCTCCTCCTGTTGGTGGTACTCTGGCCTGATATCGCGAAATCTACCTGAAGCTGGCAGGTCTACTGGGGCCCTCAGTGGGCTCTAGGACAATCCTCTTGAAGCAACCCTCGGGCAGCTGGTTGAGGATTTCTTTAATGTTATCCACCTCCGAACTAAGGTGGACGTGCTCATCCTCGTACTGTTTCATCCACCTGTTTGAGAAGATTATTTTTGTTGGTAAAATAGAAGGAACGCACGGCTACACAGCAAGGTATACTTTTCCAGTATAAGCTGAATTCTGATTGTACGAAAAACCTATACAATGCGAGGTCAGCTAAAATTGGAAATTCATAGCTTGATGTATCGCCGTCCGTGTGTACGTATGTAAAATATGTGTCACAAACCGCTGCTTAAATTCAAAAGGGCCACAAGTCGAAAAAATTACAAATATCGACTTGTGGCCCTTTTGAAACTGATACGATTTTTGCTTTAAAAAGGATTTGTAATTTTTTTTTTGCGACTTGTGGCCCTTTTGAATTTAAGCAGTGAATAAGACCACCTGCCACAAGGAAGGGGGGTTTCCAAAAATCATGCAATTGTGTATGAAAATGTTCAAATGTTCAAACTAACAAGACGAAATATGTGGGTGGAAACGCCGCGCCGGGAGGGGATGCCCAAGGAGGACATATAGTGACCTTACTGATGATGCTCTTTAGAAAGGTCAGGTGCATAGTACTCGCAACCGGCGTGCGTGCATGACCTGAAGGCCAATTCTCGCAATTTAAAAAGTTCAATTCAAAATCTAGTCGCAGTCTTATCTCGGCGACAAACAAATGTCAAAAACTTGTCAAAATGTAGGGAAATTAGAAGTATTTTTGACAGATTGAGACTGAGATCAGACTGTGAACGTTCTTAAAATAACGAGAATTGCCCCTCTGATGTATGGACGTAAAACGAGGCAAAATGAGTACCTATATAAGGATCGTAGGGTGGCGTTCTGTAATTTCTGCCAAAAATCAAACAAAAAATCACCACAATTTTGTGTTTGATAATAACCGATGAACTATTTCATTTTTTTCAGGTTTTCCTCGGGCAAACTCTGCAGTTTGGTAAGAATAACTTTGAGAGGGAGGCTAACAGAAGAATTCAGCTGAGCTGGGCAGCGGTTGGGAAGCTTCGTCAACTCTTCTCGTCGCGTATTCTGCAGAGCCTAAAGACTAAGGTCTTCAAGCAGTGCGTCCTGCCAGTTATGACTTATGAAGTTGAAACGTGGACACTCACGGTACGGCTGGTCCATAAATTCAAGGTCGCAGAGCGACATGCTCAGCGAGCTATGGAACAGGCTATGCTTGGAGTCTCTCTGAGGGATCGAATCTGCAACGAGGTGATCCGGCAGAGAACCAAAGTTGTCGACATAGATCACAGAATAAGCAAGCTGAAGTGGCAATGGGCCGGCCATATTAGCCATAGAACCAATGACCGTTGGGGTAGACGTGTTCTTGAGTGGAGACCGCGAATCGGTAAACGTAAAGTGGGACGCCCTCAGGCTAGGTGGAGCGACGATCTTCGCAGGATGACTGTTAGCAGCTGGATGAGAGTTGCCGAAAAACGTGTTGAATGGCGTGCAATAGGAGAGGCCTATGTCCAGCAATGGACTGCTATAGGCTGATGATGATGATCATGAACTATTTCAGAATCATGTACTGAATCCACGGTAACAAGTTGCTCGTTGACGTCACTGCCACCCTGTACAGGCACGGTCTTATCCTAGCGCCGAACTTTATCTGTTTTGTGGAGTTCCGGAGCATGTTTTGGCGCACACTAAATGCGGTTTCGCACTACATCCGATCCGAATCCGAATTAAAGATCCGACTTCAATCCGAATTGGGAATGTTCTTAATTCGGGTAGAGTTCGGATCTACTGCGCTGACTATGGTCACTTCGAACCGGCATTTCTCGGATTCGGATCAGAGCCCTGATTTACAAAATCACAACCATACGACAGGCTACTATCGTATCGAAAACCTGACATTTCGATAACCTGATTTGACTTCCCCTCAACAGCAAATAGCTGTTGGAAAAATAGCGGGCGTCTATTTATTAGCACGCAAATTGCAGGTTGTGTTGCAATTTGCGTGCCGAGTGTCTAGATAAGTGGCAATCACGATCGAAGCGTTTCGTATGTCGACAACGACTTTTAACAGGATTGACATAAGCTTTCTGGGGTAGCTTATGGCAATCCATCCAATCAACAATCCATCAATTTTTTTTTTAGTTTTTCATCATCAATATCGCTGACAAAATGTCACTTTGTATGGCCCTTCTCTCTGTGGCTGTATGTCCGAAACTCTTTTTGTTACGTACCTCTGATGATTATTCTTGGCCTCAGTCAAGCTCTTGATCTTGCCGTCTAAGTCGACTGCTATGAGGTCGCTCTCAGCCTTGTCCAAGCTCTCCTCTGAAATTATATAATTCGAAATCATGAGTGACGTTAGTAGTTCGTTATACTCGCACATGGCATGGAATCAGCATAATCTGCCTATAATGTTCGCACTGCTGGGAGACAGGCCTCCTATTGGTGGAAGGGATTATCCAACACCCTGTACCCGCACAAGCTTTGTGCGGGTTGGTAGATGTCACATGTCTTCGAATTTTTGTTCTAGAAAAGACATCTCCTCAGCTCACGATGTTTTCCTTCATCATTTTAAGAGCAGTGGTAAATAAATAATTTACACAATGTATAGTGCCTACAAGGGTTCGAACCCACGACCGTAAGTCGTAAGTCGCGGCCGTTTCTACTGAGGTAACAACTGTTCTACACACAGCACACACAATATTTGAGAGAATGCAACACGATGCGATAGCCGATCTGTCATCGTACTCGGCGTTCTATTATTTTCACAAACGGCCAAAGAAATTAATTATCCTGAATGAAAAACAATACTGTAGAGGCATGAGGAACAGGGTGAAAAGTTTCTCATCCTCCAAAGAAAAGGGAGGATTCTTCCAGCAGACGGGTGTTATGTCTGGTGGGCTACTGCCCGACGGTTGATGTCGGGATATTGTATGTTATTATAATATTCAAGTCACGGAAAACTGCCAGCGCGATGCAGGATTTGTGTAACGTCGGGGTTTTGATGCGTATTTTGCATGTGGCTCTGTAGATTTCGCCACAATACGTTAGAACTACTCACGTAATCGGTCGAGGGCCTGATCATCCAGTGTGGGCAGGTTTTGCAGCTCGTCCATGATGACCTTCAAGTCTTCCAGACCTTTGGACACCTGCTTCTCAGCCTCCCGAGCGTCAGTGTTCGCTTGACCAACCTAATGAAGATAGATAAACGTCAAAATGGTATCCTTACCTATATGGTTTTTTACTAGTGCTCTCATAGCTATAAGTAAATATTTTATTTGATGTTTTTTTTTATCTTACACAGTATAAAATAAGTCGCTTTTCAAACTTATTAAAAACTAGCTGCGCCCCGCGGTTTCACCCGCATAAGTTTCGATCCCGTGGGAATATCGGGATAAAAACTATATTATGTCCTTTCCCGGGACTCAAACTATCTCTACCTATACCTTTTATCAAAATCGGTTCAGTGGTTTAGGCGTGAAAAGGTAACATATAGATAGACAGACAGACAGAGTTCCTTTCGAATTTATAATATTAGTATGGATAGTCATACAGAGTTATGTAGGTAGGTATGACTAATTGGAAAAAAAAGCATCTAGTTCTACAAATATCTATGACTGTTTGGACTGCATTACAGTAATATAATGAACATTGAACATTACATTTCATTTGGCATGTAATGAACGAGAATAGTCGCACTGAGAGGTGTCAGTGCGACTATTCTAGTTCTAGTCTATATATATAAAAATGAAACCCGTTTTCCGTAGTCACGACATAACATGAAAACGGCTGGACCGATTTCGATGAAATTTGGTATAGAGATAGTTTGAGTCCCGGGAAAGGACATAGGATAGTTTTTATCCCGATATTCCCACGGGATCTACATTTACGCGGGTGAAACCGCGGGGCGCAGCTAGTAGCTAATAAAGATACAATTAGCAAGACACGTATTCGTTGGTGTGAAATTGACAGCTGTCAAGAATGCATACTCTCGTCGATCACATTGTGAATTTTATTTTACTTTCCTAGTCATACACGTCACGAACGCAGTCATAAACTATACTTACACATTGTAGACTATTGGTAATTAGTGTACAAAATATTCGTGTTGTCTGTGTGACCGCTTAGATCTTCTAAACTACACAAAGGATTTTGATGCAGTTTTCACCATAGTATCTTTTAGACCATTTATTCCGGAAGGCTTATGTGCGTATGCACACGAATTGGTTTCCGTACGAACTTCAACCCTCCGTTCGATCCACTCAGGGATTGAACTAAACCTTATTTTTATTGGTCTTTGAACATGATTGCGTTTTTTGTGGTTTAGGCTGTTCATGGTCACCTAGTCACCCAGCCAGTCATGCAACTGTTTTAATTTTAATAAGAACCGCGCCAGAGGGGATTTCATGAAAAAAAAAAACGACAACAGAGGATGAACGGTCTATATTTTTTTTTTAAATGACAACCTTTTTTCCTCTATTTGCCCCCTTTAAGGGATGTTTTTTTAAAGTCTTTCGTAGTTTTCACCTTCGTTATCAAAGAAACTCGTGTGCAATATTTCATGCTTTTATTTAGACTCATTGGTTTAGACTGTGTGTTTCTGTTTTTTATTTAGTAGAATATGGTTGTACCTTCATTTTAGCATCTCGGGTGAGTTGCATGTTGTCAGCTGCCTCCTTCTCCAGGCTTTCGATCTGCGTGGCTGTTTCTTGGACACGAGCTGTTGAAACAGGTTTAATTTGCATTATAAACGTAATTAACTACGGGTGCACCGTGTGGGGCTTATGGCTAAGTAATAACAGCCGCACGGTTCGATCGGTCAGGTTAAGCTACGCTTGCCGCGGTTGGTCCGTGGATGGGTAACCATCTTTACATACCAAGACCTCTCCGTGCCTCGTAAAGCACGTTAAGCCGTTGGCCCCGGCTGTCATTCGTGGATCTTTGACAGTCGTTACGGGTAGTCAGAAGCCCTAAAGTCTGACAACCAGTCTTACCAAGGGGTATCGTATTACCCAGTCACTAGGTTGTGAAGGTCAGATAAGCAGTCGCTCCATGTAAAATACTATTTAAAGCTTCTAAGGACCACCACCCTAATTGCGTAACACACTATCAATCTCAATCTGAATAATTTTGAAGGATATTCCTAATCCATTGCTTCATATGTTCGAAAATATTGTCTGCTCAACAACGTAAATAACGCAATGAATGTTGTTGAACTGTCAGAATGAAGGCCGTTGCCGCTGTTGTGTATTACGCAATTACCTCTCTGGTTTTATTGTAGCAGTCCAGCTCATCCCGCCATTTCCGTCTGGGCCTGACGTGATTTCGTTTGCCAGAAGGACTGGAAGTATTTGGATATGATTTACCAATTTACACAGGTTGTTTTTAATTAATACTAACTGGACAGTTTTTCAGCTTCGAAGCGCAACTTGGATGCATCGGCTCTAGATGTTGACGACTTTTTCCTGACTTCAAACGCCGCCTGGAAAATAATTACAAATTAGGTACTTACCTATAGGTTATTATCAGTAATTCTATGTTGAAACAAGTTAAGCCGCGTACCTACTGTCATAGAAAATTCAAAAGAGATATTGTTTTTCGTTTTTTTTTTTGTTTTTATAAGTACATATTTCTTTTTATTTAAGTTCGGCAGTTATTTTAGTTCAATAGATTTGATGCCACCAACTGAATCAAACCGCTTGAAGAGTGTCAGAGCTTGTTTTGATCTTTTTAGTTGTAGTAGCGTTACTTATTTTTCCAAAATTTTAATTTACAAAAAAAAAACACTACTTGTTAACGATTTTTTATAAACAAAAATCCAAGAAGAGCCGATAGACACTAGTATTAAAATCCATCGAGACGTTAGGATGCTTCGAGGGTATAAATAATCTCACTAACAATTGTACAAAGATACGCGTGAAAGACGCAACCCTGCACATTCGGATTACAATAAGGGTCAGCGCAGACAGAACGGAGCGCACCGGAGACAATTTTATTAACGCACTTGAAAATAAACTTTAAAATAATTACAATAAAGTCGCGCGGATTCCCGCGTATCTTCGAGGACGCGCGAGCATTTTTTGTCAGGTTCAAGCATTTATGGACTTTATTGTAATAATTTTAAAGTTTATTTTCAAGTGCGTTAATAAAATCCTCTCCGCTGCGCTCCGTTCTGTCTGCGCTGACCCTAAGTAAAACTGTTTACCTCAGACGCCTTATCAGCGTACTCCTTCTGCGCTTGCTGTGCCAAGTCTCTCGCCTCCTTTGCCTTATCACTGGCGGTGTAAAGCTGCTCCGTAATGCTGTTGATGCTGTCTTCAGCTGCGGCGATCTTCTGCTGCACTGACGGCACGTCTAGAGCTGCCTGCTCGGCCAACTGACGGGATTCTGTCACTTGATCGCTGAACTCTGTGGCATAAAGAGATTCTAGCTGTACGAGGGTCTTTTGGCGCGTGGCTAATATCAGCGCCCTAATTGAGTAACACACTATCCATCGGAATCTGAATCATTTTGAAGCAAATTCCTAATCCATTGCTTCATAGGTTCGAAAAATTTGTCTGATCAACACGTAAAAAACGCAATGTATGTTGTTGAACGCCGCCGCCATCTTGTTTTTTCAAAACAATTTGACACAATGTTTACCTACAGCGCACCCTTCAGTCCGTTTACAGTTATTTTACCTCTGTCAGCAACAACCGAATCGTAACCTTATTTTAACATGAATAAAGATCATTGTGATTAGACAATGATGCAAAACCAGAAGTAAAAGAACTGTGAATGGGCTGTAAAAGTTATTTAAGCGCCAAGTGATCATCGTAGCGCTGTACTTAGATTTTACCTTGAGGGTAGTGACTTTGCTTTCCTATAAATACGAGAAGAAATCGTATGCAATGAAACGGTCTAAACCAGGCTGATTAACCTTTAAACCGCCCCACTTTATATCAGTTGTCGTGACCCCAGCGCCCGAGAAAAAAAAAAAAAAACGTAAAATAAATACCGACGAAACGAGCTGTGATGATATAATAATAATAATACAGATTAAACGAGATGTGTTATTTGGTCGTATATATACGACTCTGGCGGAATGGGCACGAAAATATTTGTCGGATTAATCCGACGTAGGCAGTGAAAAGGTTAAAAAAAAAACAGGCACTTCACTACGTATTAAAACTATGAATTATTACTATTTGTTTGTTTTACAGAATGCATGGGATGGAATAAGTTACAAAAATGCTTTGGGTGGCTAATAATCGCTGCGCGTAGATTCGAAAGTGCCTGATTTTTTCCCAAAGTAGATTAGTTATTTTTAAACGACGAGCTCGTGGCGAAATAATAATAGCCGCACAGGTCGTTCGAAACACACAAAAAACTGCGATTCGTACACAAAAGTGCGATGCGACGTCGCATCGTAAAAATCTGCGAGCTCTTTCTAGTCCTAACCAATATAACCTTTCTGCGTTGCGAATTCGCATCGCGCCGATTCGCAGTTTTGTGTACAAGCCCTTAAGCTGTTGATCTCGGCTGTTATTTGTACATCTTTGACAGTCGTCACGGGTTATTACCGGGTTTGACTATTGTCAGAAGCCCGAAAGTCTGACAAACAATCATACCAAGGGGTACCAATCTAATTACAAAGTAACTGAGTTGTAGTCACATAGGCAGTCGGCCGATGTAAAATATTGGTATTCAGCTGCAGGTGGTTAGACTAGAAGCCGACCCCAACACAGTTGGGAAAAGGCTAGGCAGACTGATTGATAATATTTTTTATACAATTACTTGATGGTATGAGCTAATCAACACAATACCCAATTTACTAAACCAAATACCTGTAGACATTAGAGACCCAATGAATAGTAAAAACATAACGCGTAAGCTGAAAGAACATTACATCAATTCGATTATAACCTAACTGTTAATAGCGCGTTGATCAAATCTCAGGCCATGGCATGCTAAGACAGACCCCAGAGATCTGTGTGATTTGTTATAAGGAACTTGTAACTTAAAAAAAAAAAAAAAAAAAGACGGGTTGCACTCCGGGAGTGCCGGCAGAAGTGAAAACTTGAATATTAACGTTGAAATAAATCAATTATTAATTGAATTAATATTAACTAATTTTTTTTCACTATTTTTGCGTCACTTTTTTCATTGATAGATGCACTTTGTTCAATTTCCATATTTTAAACACTATACCAGTATACACGTATTTTAAGAATACACAGCAGTGTAGGTACTACACAGACGGTCGAGCCATCAGCTGTCCATCCATCCATCCATACATCCACACCCACACCCACACCCACACACACCCCCACCCACACACACACCCACACACACCCCCACACCCACACACACGCCCACACCACACCCACACCCACACCCACACCCATACCCACACCCACACACACACCCCCACACACCCCCATACACCCCCACACCCACACACATACACCCCACACCCACACCCACACCCACACACTCACCCACACCCACACACACGCCCACACCCACACACCCACACCCACACCCACACCCCCACACACACGGACCCACACACACCCCACACCCACACACCCACACCCACACCCGCACCCACACCCACAGCCACAACCACACCCACACCCACACCCACACCCACACCCATCCATCCATCCATCCATGCATCCATCCATCCATCCATTGTCGTGTGTCACTTGGTTCACTTCGGTTGGCGCCGCCGTAGAAAGAGAGGGGGATAAGTAGTTAGGAGTAGTAGTTCTCCCCTGTGAAATCTCTCCTGACGGTCACGTGTCCTGACGCGAGTTTAACATTTTTTACCCATTACAAAAAGTGTACAACGCCGCTAAAGAAGTTTACACTTCAAAAAAAAACACTGTCGACATACAGATGTCTTTTGTTTCGTGTAAAACATAGTAGGTATAAGTAATTGCACGTCAACAGACACAACCAACACATTCCAACCTTACCTTTTAGAGTTTTATATATCTCGTTAGCATCCTTCAGTGTCTGATTGGTGAGATCTACATCGTTCCTGGCCTGTTCCTGAAGTTCGTCCAGCCTTGCAAGGAGGTCATTCAGCTCATCCTGTCTGTCGTGACCCTGGTCCAGGAGACCACGTCCCTGCTTAATAGCGTTCTCTAGCTGGTCTAAAGTGTTCTCGTTGTCAGCTATTAACTGTTCCAGCTCAGATGATTTCTCGTCAATCTGGAATGGAAGATAAATAAAGTATACAATAAACGTCTCCAGTAAATAATTGGTCTCAATTCGAATCATCTTCATGACCAGCCTATATTGTTTCCACTGCTGGGACACAGACTTCCTCTCTGTGAAAGGAAGTCGGCCGTAATCCACCACGCGGGCCTAGTGCGGGTTGGTAGATGTAACAATGTCTTCGAATTTTTGGTTCAAGCTGGTTTCCTCACGATATTTTCCTTAACCGTTTTGAGAGCTGTGGTGATGAAATACAAAGTAAAGCGCCTGTCAGGGTTCGAACCTACTACCTTTTTCGTTTTCACTAGGCTACCACTGCTTTTAGGAATCTTACAAGAAATAAATCAAATTTCGTCAGGTTCGAACACGGAGCATGGAATCGCTGCGCCAACAACGCCGACGACGGTAGAGACGGCTGTATTAATAACAACTTCTGTCACGGACCGTTTCCAAAGCCGTCAGATTTTATACGTCATTGGTGTCGTACTGCGACTCGAGTAAACGGTGACACGCATGGAAAGTTTTGACAATGCTGCCTGCCTGCCTCTGGCAGCAGCCACCGAGGTATCTTGGAGCTCTATGGATTCGAAATCAAGACAATGTCGTCACATAAAACACATGACGTCACCACCCTACCGTCTTATTCATTTCCCTCGCAGTTTCCTTGAGTTTGTTCAGTTTGATATCCGGCAGTAGCGTGGTGTTGACTTCAGCGTACAGTCCGAGAGCTTCATCGTACACCTCCTTGGCTCTCTTGAGCGCCTGGTCAGCCAGTTCTGTCATGCTGTTCAATTTTCCTGATGCTGCGTTCAGCTCGTTGGTCAGGATTTGGACCTCATTGCTAAAAATAGATGGGTGTTTATTATTGGAACTACTCGTATTAAGACTTAATCAAATTTACCTGTCCAGGTAAACCACGAACGTGGAACGGTTGGAAACAGCAGAACTTCTAAGCATTCTAGCATTTCTCAATATTGCCATTGTGTCTTTTTTAGTTGTATTAGTTTGTAAAAAAATACTAACATAGTTTTAAGTCATTGTTACTAACATTACATGGATATGTCCTTGTATGTGTAGTCCGAAATAAAGAATATATTATTATTAATATTAAAATAGGTCAGACATCAAGAATGCTCAAACAACAATCAAACGTATTTTACCTAATATTAGCCTGTTTAGTAATTCCATCCTTAGCAATCTTGTTAGCTGTAATCGAAGTATTGAACGCCTTGTCGGCTATTTCTCGAATGTTCCTTGCTTCATTTTCCAGTTTTTCTGCCAACAGCCTGGATTCCTTTGCTAAAGCTGACATGTCGACGGATTGCTTGCCGAATTGGTCCGATCTGTTGCGAGCCTTGGACAAAGCTGCGGCTCCTTCGCCGTCCATGTACTCCAAGGCACTCTGGGAAGGGTAAGATGGAAATTATTATAATTAGCGTAAAAGGAAGAAGATATATATAATTCGCGTAGAAAGTTGACGTGGCTCAAAAGGCTGCTCAACTTAAATGGGACTGGGCAGAACATGTCTGTCACATGCCGGACAAACTGTGGGCCCAAATAGCGCAGAATTGGTGCCCTGAGACAGTGAGGCGGGGTCGTGGCACACCACGTAGGAGATGGCGGGACGAGCTGGATAGGTTCCGTCAAGACTGGAGGGAGGGCGCGGGCTCGGAAAAATGGAAGGAGTGGAGGGAGGACTTTGCCCAGGAGAGGGACAGCGCAGGCTAGTTAAAAAAAAAAGGAAGATACGATGTGTGCTATGTTGTTGGAAATGAATCGATGGGGAGACTGGATTGACTTCATTGACGTACAACTGGAAAAGTCTATATTCAATTAAATACTGTGTTAACACCAATTTAATCTATATAAAGAGATGCATAAACCTATATTGATTTAATAACCAATAAACCTCGTAAAGAACAGATCATTTTAAAAATCCATTGATACAATCCAGTGCAAATAAAAATCAACCTTATCAGTTATCACCAGAGATCGGAATAGGTAGAGCTGTTTTATATACTTGCCATAGGATAGAATAATATGGATATTCCACGAGTCCCGGGATTTGGTTTTTAAGTAGTAAGTACTCTAGCGACAGAAACACTCCGTTATTGTTTTCTTTTTTATTATCCATAATGCCATTACACGTCTCAATAAAGCGGAAACGGCGCGCTTGGCAAAAAGTTTTATAGCGTGCTGTTGACGTAAAATTTACAACGTCGCTCATACGCTTATTGGCTTACATAGACCATTTTACACATATTGACAAAAAGAGTGAAATTCAATAAAATCCCGTAGTATCAGTTGGAATCCCGTGGAATATCCATATTAACATCAATGTTTGCGGTCAATGAACCTAAATAGCTCTACCTATTCCGATCACTGGTTATCACACAAGGTATAAACTACGATTCTTATGAATTTAAGATGGTCTTACATTGATTTCCTTCTGTGCGGCTTCAACGGTATCCTCTGCTTTGGACACATTGCCCTTACTCTTCTCAACTGCTTCGTTTCCATCGTAACTCTCGTCTTCAATCTTGAACAGCATGTTTCTGTAGATAAAGCGAATTCTATCATTTGTTTGTCCATGTAGGATATTGTTTAGACACAATGTGATTTTTAAATTGAATTTCCATTAGTGAAGATTATTTTACATGCAACGGGAATGCAGCCTATCTTCTTCTTCCATTCACCAAGTCGTGAGCTATTTTCGTACATGTTGGCTCGTTAGACCTTTAGTTAGAGCTTAGTTGAGGGGCCCGTGACTAAATAATAACAGCCGCACAGGTCGATCGATCAGAGGTTAAGCTATGATTGCTGCGGTTGGTCTGTGGATGGGTGACCATCTTTACATACCGAGGCCCCTCCGTGCCTCGGAAAGCACGTTAAGCCGTTGGTCCCGGCTGTCATTTGTGGACAGTCGTTACGGGTAGTCGGAAGCCTGAAAGTCCGACAACCTGTCTTACCAAGGGGTATCGTATTACCCAGTAACTGGGTTGTGGAGGTCAGATAGGCTAGTCTCTCCATGTAAAATACTGGTATTCAGCTGCGTCCGGTTAGACTAGAAGCCGACCCCGACATAGTTGGGAAAAGGCTAGGTAGATGATGTTGGCTCGTTAGAGCAACTAGCTACTGTGGTTCCAAGTAAGTTTGAGCTCTTTGTGCTCACTAGCTCCTTTAGTAGTTCCATTGAAGGAACTACTGAGAATTTTTGGATCAGTAGTTCTACACGATTACTGACAAATACGTGCACTGACTGGAGGTCTACTCAAATCTGTGTCCTCAAAAGAACATTTTAGACACTAGCCTACATGGTCCTCACAATCATGATCGGATGTAGATTATGTCAACAAAATAATTTTGACTTTGTTTCGGTGTTTACTTCTCCAGAGTAGTCAGATAGGAAACATAGTCTTCATCTAGTTTTTAAAATATTATGGACATTTAAAAGTGTTTGTACAGGGTGTTACGGAAAGGGTATATCAATACAAACGGGTTGAAGTGTGTATCTGGTCTAGAATCTCTGTAGAAAATTTTAGCTCAAAAGCATTAACTTTGAAAATGCTTAATATTTTTTTATTTCGCACATCAGGGCGCTTCACTGGCGCGCGGCGGCGTGATGTGCGTATACTAGGCGCACAGACACACTACAGATAATGGATAATGACCCTCGTAGTGCGGTGACACGTTTGTTATGATTTCAATTTAATAAACTATCGAAATAAAAAAATATTAAGCATTTTCAAAGTAACTGCTTTTGAGCTGAAATTTTGTACAGAGATTCTAGACCAGATACACTCTTCAACCCGTTTGTATTGATATACCCTTTCCGTAACACCCTGTATAAACCGACTTCATCATCATTATCCACTGCTGGATATAGGCCTCCCCAAGCACCTCCACTTCGATCGGTTTTGTGATTTTCGCATCGAAAACTAAAAAGTAACATCAAAATTCATCAAAACTTTTCATTATTTATAAATACCTGACGTCTGCGAGTCTATCAGCCAGTTCGGCCAGGTTGTCCGTCAGGCTGGCACCAGGTCCATTGCCCAATTCGGCCTGAGCATCCTGCGCCAGGCGCTCGATCTCACCCCTCACTTGTTGCAGCTCATTGTCGAAGTCTGCGTTCTCAACCACCGTTGGAGACTTCGAGATCTTTGCTAGAATCTGCACATAGAAAATCAAAGATTTTGTGTGAAACGTTAAATTAAAGTCGTCAAATGTATGTTTACGGAGACTTGATGTATTTAACAAGGCATAAGACATTATCACAAAAACATCTAAGTCATCCCGCCAGGATTACCAAGACCTCCCTTAGCAACCACTTAAAAAGGTTTATGGGAGATAGGTCAGAGACAACAACACACAGGAAAGAGTGAAAGGCTGGGGAGAGATCTTTGTCCAGCTGTGGGACAATACAAGTTAATAATCAAAACATATGCATAAACATATTAATTTTATTGTTTTATTCTTCTAGCGAAGTCTAGTGGGTTCGTATCCGTAGATATGTCTGTGGCATACACAACAGGCCCTATTAGATTGTCAGCGCTATCTTATTTTTTTTTTAAATCGCAGCATGATGCTAAAATATGAGCCTTTTTGGCCTCAAAAGGGTATTTTCCCCATTATTTTGTTAATTTTTATTGTTCCTTTTTTATTAGGTACTAGCTGTTGCCCGCGATTTCGTCTGCAATCTAGGAAAAGTAAGCCTTTGTCTTTAACCATGTCATGGTCTACCCATGTGCTAAATTTCATCCAAATCCGTTCAGCCGTTTTAGCGTGAAAGCTTAACAAACAAGCAAACTTACTTTCTCATTTATAATGCGAGTCAGGATATGCTGTGTGTGTCTCGGATATTTTTTTTTTCTATACAGTTCGTGTGGATACGAGAGAAGAACTGGTTGTACTCACGTCATCAAGTTCCCTCAGCTCCCTCCTGTGCTGGTTGACGGCGTCCAGCACAAGATTGTAGCAAGGAGGACAGTCCTCACAACCCTGGCCGTCTGCACGACGCTTCTTGTTCTCCATACACCTTGAATGTCATGGGATTAATGAGTATATTGCGAGTATGTGGGTTCAGGGACCTTAGTTTGTTCAATAGTACAGCATCGAAAGTTATATTTAGGGAGTTCTGACTGACTATGCGATAGCAAAGACTGACAATGAGTTATTTTAAGGAACTTATTAAAAATTTATTTTAATTTAGGAATAATAATGTACCTAACTTTTAATTTTCTACAAATTAAGAATCCAATTTAGAGAAAAACTTTCTTGCAGTTCCTCATTTGTTCCTAATTTTTGAAGTGAAAACTTCTTTAGCGGCGTTGTACCCTTTTTTTGTAATGGGTAAAAAATGTTAAACTCGCGTCAGGACACGTGACACTGATCGAAAATTCGTAAGACGGATGGAGAGTAGACAGTCGGCGCGGCGTAGGAGAGGAAGTATCCCCCTCTCTTTCTACGGCGCAGCAAAAATGTATGCCTGCTGTTTCGTTTAGGCGGCGCAGGGCGCTTGCGCGAATGTTCGTGTATGTTTATGTTACAGCGTGCCACGCGTATCCATGGATGGTGACAGCTAATGGCTCGACCGTCTGTGTAGTGGCCACACTGCTGTGTATTCGTAAAATTATTATAAAACAAAAAAATAGCTACTTTAATTGTCATGTTTATGTACGATAGCGCAATAAATAAATATTGTATTCTACCACATAAATGATCGTACTTTTATACTGATAATTAAAGCAATTCGTGCAAAATTATTCCCTAACCATTCCAAAATATCAAAAATGCACAACGTTAATATTCAAGTTTTCACTTCTACCGGCACTCCCGTAGTGCAACCCGTCTTTTTTTCTTTCATGATTTCTCGGATGAGTAGCCAACAATCCCAACGCATTTGGGGTCAGCGCAGAGTATCTTCCATACTTCTCTATTAGTCGTCATCTCAGTAGTCACCTTATTTCTGGCCACATCATCTGTCACGCAATCCGTTCGTCGTTTCTTTGGTATATACGGGTCTTAAATGTCGACTTTAAACTTGTTTGAACCTGACCTGTCACAGCGCCTTCCTTCGACGTTCTCCTGGCAGGAGCACTGCCCGGCCATGTCGCATTGGTAGTTAGTAGACCCCCATTCGTCGCAGTCACAGTCTCTGCAGCCGTCCACGGAGAACCCGTAGTGGTAGGCGCGGCAGCGGTCGCAGTGTTTACTGGAAGACAAAGAAATACACTTACTCTGATTGCCATGTTAAAGTTTTTGATGAAAAAAAATTAGCACCGAAATTCCTTAAGGTGTCGCCGTTTGACCCAGGTTAAGAACAGACAGTGGTGGACAGTGTGGTGTGGGTGGTGTGGACAGTGGTAACAGCCGCGACTTACGAGTAGCAAGGTCGAAGGTTCGAACCCAGACAGGCGCTTTACTTTGTGTAAATTATTTCATCACTACTGCTCTCATAACGGTAAAAAAATCAAGTGCTCCCTACATTTTGACGAGTTATGCCGTAAATGTATAATGTAGGGAACAGCTGATTTTTTTTTTCACGATTTCATGTTTGGTCCCATAGTAAAAGTTGTTCATAATGATGAGTACAATGACCCCTTAAGAGGAAAACGGTGATTAAAATTTCACGGTGTGTATTACTTATTTACTTTCACGTTTGATGTGATAGTAAGTGATGATTCTCTTATTAAAAAACAATACACATAAAAATGACTTCTTATTTTAGTAGGTAGGCAATGTTGTTTTCTAAATTCCAACAAATGAGTTCGCAATCGAAATTACTGGTTTGATGTAAACTTAACAGAAGAGCTATGATGAAGATGAAGATCAGTAATATAGCTTACCCGTCGATACCAGGCTTGCAGTAACACTGTCCGTTGAATGGATCGCAGGTATTGTTGTAGGATCCCTCCAGGTTGCAGTCACAGGTCTCACAGCCTGCGCCGGAGTTGATGTTGAAGTAACCGTCCTGGTTCATACAAATTGATATTAGATGACAGGTTCTCCAAGTTCATTTTATCAAACACATTTTAACTGACGCTTGAGAAATTTGAGTCGACGGAGTGCTCGCGGCGAGCGATACTATGTATTATAGTAATGAAGAAAAAGTTTAAAATTATATGACACTGAAACTGCTCGCCGCTTTGCTGCCATCTCGGTGTGACTTGACCCTTATAATAATAATATTTGGTATATTCGATTTTGCCGGCGGGATGTGACCAATCACGCGGAACCGAACAAGTGTGCATGACCATAGTTTTGTGGCTTTATAAAACCACGGTCCCTCTTTTACTGTCCTGTAGACGGCTTCTTGTCCAACTCACCTCGCACTTATCACAGTTCCTGCCGATGACATGCGGATGACAGCTACAGAACCCAGTAAGACCGTCGCACTGTGGGGGTCCCTCGGCACTCTCCACTGTACCCGCCTCGTGGCACTGGCAGGGCTTGCAGTCACCCTTCTTCTTAGGGTCGAGCGCATCGCCAAAGTAACCTGGACGCGGAAAGTTTTGATTACAATTCTGATAAGAATAATTTAATGTATTTTCACGAAGAGGTTAATACGTTTATCTTCTTTCTCGCTTCATCTTTTGAGAGTTGTCACAGAATGGTAAGGGCGAGCTTATTGTAGGAATTACCCTAGAATAAGTCTATATTTTGGGCGGCTATTAAGTAGAGGTTATGTGTTATGGATAAGGCCTAAAGGTATACGATAATTATGTGTTATGTATAAACGTTACGTAGAGGTATCTACACACCTAAGCCGCTAGCTCGGTGGCCCTACCCGCCGCGGTTTAGTCACCGGGCTCATTTTAAACAAAAATTAGCGCCAGAAAAAAAAAACCGTGTGTGCTTATGACCACACGACTGAAGTGAAACTTCGAGAAAGAGAGAAAGAAAATGTGCGCGCTCACGGCTCTCTCTTGCTCCTACACTGTGATACAGACAATAGGCTTGCACTGTGCTTAGATATACGGAACATATTTGGCTATGAGAGAAAGAGAGAAAGAAAATTTGCGCGCGCACTGCTTTCTGTTGCTTTATATCCCCCACTCAACTCCCGTTCGCCTCGCCCGATCACACTTTTCGTAACGCTTACGTCACGCGTTCGCCAGCTTACCCCCCAAGTCAAGCGTGTGTAAAGAAGTTTCACTTCAAAAATCCAGAAATTAGCGCGTTCAACCAAACAAACCCTAATTTTATTACTACATATACAGATTTTCTACGCCCGACTTACCGCTCAAACACTTGTCACAATGTTCTCCAGCAGTATTGTAGATACACTTGAGACACTCCCCGGTGGTCCTGTTGCAGTTGCCAACAGCATTCGGGTCCACGTTTCCATTACACTGGCAGAGCTCGCACTGTTTCGGGGCCCCGAACTGACCGGTCGGGTCTCCGAAATAACCGTCGGCACAGACCTCGCATTTTGGTCCTGTAAATAAAAGATGGTGTGAGAAAATAAGTGTGTATTGGTCCTTTTTGACTGGTGAGGCTTCTGTAAGGCTAGGGTGTCTTGCAACCGTCAGACGCCACGGACAGCGTGCGGTGATGTCACGACAGACGACAAAAATACGCCGCCCGCCGGTTGCCAAAACGTTCGTTGCCGCCGTCGCAAGTGTTCGTCGCGGGCGGTGTGCAAGCGAGACCGCGCCCGTTTGTTCACGAACATAGCATTCGGCCGTCGTCGATGACGGACGGCTACACGACGTCGGTCGCGGTCGGCATGGAGTCAGATAGACCGCAACCTAAGACCTTATGCGTGAGCTTCATGCCTCAATCTTTAGGTACTCTACGACGATTTTAACCACATTTTATACATGACAACTAATCTATTTTAAAATAACAATAACTTTTTCTCTGTCAGCTCTGACCTAGACTCACGGATATCTATGCCTAGACTAGAGTCAAGAGCAAACCCATTAAAAAAAAAAGTAAGTACAGCTCTTTGTTTGAAAACATTAATTATAGCTGGCAACAGTTCACATAATGCAGCAACGCAAAACGATGTTTTTGCAATAATGTAGCAACTTGTTTTTACCATGAATACAGGGTTTTTATGACTTTTTCCATTGTACTCAAATTAATATTTTGTTGATCGGTCTTTGTTGTCCTAGAAATCATATAAGGCAACCTATAGTTTGATGTTAGGATATTTTATTGTTAGTCACTACTAACAACAAACAACAATAAACTTCTACATACCTAATTAAATAAGTACAATTACTTATTTAATTAGGTATGTAGAAGTTTTAATTTGACATATCAATAGCACATTGTTTAAATAAAATTTAGTAGCAGGATAATGTAAATCTGTCTCTATTTATAATCACCCTGTTATCAGATTAACATAATTATTCTTACCAGCATAGCCTTCGGGGCAGTCGGTACACACGATGTTGCCATCCATAAGCTGGATACAGCCACTGTCCTTAGGACACGGGCAGGGCTTACAGTCGTCAGGGGTTCCCGCGATCGCATTGCCATAGAATCCCTTAGCACAGAGCTCGCAGTTACTGCCAGTAGTGTTGTGTTTGCAGATACAGAAACCTGGAAAATTTAATGTAACAATGACTTCGGGTGTTCAAACGGAATGAGAAAAAAAAGAAAGATTTAAAAGATTCTTCTTTTTTTTTTGTTTTTTTAATTTTTTTTTGTTTTTTGAGATTTTTTGAAATATGAAAGGATAAAGGGTTTAAAATGAAAGGATGAGTGAGCTGCCGCTACAGGGCACACTGCCGAGAAACATTTGAAAATTGATCAGCCATTAATTGGTAGTCTATGTGCTATCAACTCATGTAGATCTACTCTTGTGCTTGATCGAGCTCAAAATGAGAAAACCTATGGCTTTCAAAGTACTGCTAGTGATGTGATTGTGGAACCCACCGGTAGCAGTATCGCAGATGTGTGCGTGTCCATTGCAGTCACAAGGTATGCAAGTCGAGTAAGGTCCTCCGTTCGCGGGCTCATGCTTGAACCCTGGTGCGCACTCCTCACAGTAGTCTCCGACGTAGGCTTTTGGACAGGAACACTTCTCCACCCAGTTTGCTGGGGCAGAACCCTTCTCTCGCCCAATCTTCGCAGTTTCCAGTTTGAAGTTCATCATGTAACCTACACCAGGCTTGTTGTAGGTGCCCCTGATTTTGATGGCAGTCAGGTTTTGGAGAAGGGACATAAATTCGAAGTTTGATAAGGTGGGAGACCAGCCATAGCGAGAGTCCTCATGAAGTCTGAAGGTGTATTCATGTGCCTGCAACAATTTTTGAGATGAGAGGTTGACGAAGGTGAAATGAATTCGCAAAGAGATAAATTTCAAACTAGATTGAAAGAGAGACTGCCAAGCATATTACTGAATACCATGGGACCTACAAACCACCGAATGGTAGAATATTTTAATCAATGTTTTGTAATAGAACAAAAGTCATAGAAATGTTTAAATTGGATATCAGTACTAAGGAAAATTTTAAATTACATATTCATCTTCTGCCTGCAAAAGCATTTCCAAAAACAAATCAATCGCTATAATTTTATCTTTTAAACATAATGCAGCATAGTCAAGCTCAATCAGGCCACTGACATCACAATTCGCATAGCCAATTTTCAGGACTAAATTAAACCAGAGGCAAAAGAAAAATCGCACACAGCAACAAATAGAATCTTAAACAAACAAACATACCTGATTGGTAGGTTCCGGATTATTCTGAGCGTAGATGTTGATAGACACAGAGGCCCGAGGTCCTTCGAGGATAATATCTTGGGCCGAAGGGTAACCCCGAATTTCTCCGAGTCGCAGCGAGAATTTCAAGTCGTGGTTGTACGAAGGTCGCTGGTCGCCGAGGAACTGGCTTGAAGCGATGAAGTATAACGTTTCGGCGCCTTGGGAGGCGACGGCTGGAAAAATGATTAATGGTCAGTTGAAGACGGGACAAAGAGATGATATTTTTGCCGTTGTTTTGTGGAAGACAGCCCACTAGATGGTATGCAAGTGGTCACAGCCTCCAATGGATATCTGCAATACCGAAGCATCGTAGATGAGTTCTCCTTGTAAAGGGCTCCACGCCCGGTGAATAACTTTCACTATACCGATCTTAGCTGCCAAGCAGTGCTGCTGTGTTCCAGTATGGTACAGGGTGTGGGTGCCCGGTGTAATCTCGGGCAACAAGCGACCTTTCAACTTTATTTTCTAGATGAGCAACACACCGCTTCAGATGAGTCACGAGTTTGTTGCCACCCTGTGTCATTTGAATCGGTATCCCTAAATCCTCACCTATATTCTGTGTATTGGCATTAAACTGCAGTTTTGCCGCTCTTTCCTGTTCATCTTCCGCAGCCCATTTCTCAGCATCCCTGATGAAGTGAGCGCTGGTCTCGTGAGCTTGGTACTTGGGAGCTGAGCTGCACTGTGAGGAGTGGCCGAAGCAGAAGCAAGGCGTGCAGCCGAACTCGTTGCTGATGTCAAGGTTGAAGAAACCCGGCTTGCATCTGGAAGATGAAGTGGTGTTAGAAATAGGTGTTAAAGAGAATGTTAGGGGTATTCATAATTATAGTTTCTTCATCATCTTAAATGTTTAGTTCTTTTATTTCTATAATCCGTCGTCTTAGTAGTTGTTGGGCCCCTTTTGTTTTTTTTTGTTCTATATTTAATAACTTGGCTTTGTAACTATAGTTTCTATATACAGGATGTTTGGAAGCTGAGTGCAAAGCTTTAAGGGCAAAGTTTTAATTTTTAATTACAAACTTTTATTCAAAAATAAAGCGGAATACGCTTCCGTTAAAGACTGGGCAACATTGGCTTATTGGCTCTAATGTTTGTCTTAGTGGTGGAAACTGACTCATTGCTCCATTTAGTTATGATAGCATACTAACTCTAACTGGGAAAAATAAAATAAAAAAACATACTTCGTCTAAGACATGTATGGCTCAAAATGCTCTAAATGGTGTCAACTATCACCCTCTTAAGGCTTTGCATCCAGCTTCTAAACACCCTATATATCTATTATATAATCCGACTCTAGAGTATAAAAGGGTTATGTCAATCTAAACCCCAGACAATATTCCAATAAGTAATGGAATTGTGGACATCGTTTCATGTAAAATATTCAGCAACATTTTTGTCTAGAGGACAGACAAACGGATCACTTTATTATGATGATAAAAGTAATGAATATGAATACTAACTCTCTACAGCGTCTTCCTTCCACGTTCTGCTTGCACAAACACACGCCAGTCTGCGGGTCGCACTGTGGCGTATTGACATAGGAACCTGACTCATTACAGCCACAAGGCTTGCAGCCCTGAGTTGTGAACTCGTAGTGGTTCGGTGCGCATACGTCACACTTGTCGCCTGTCACTCCAGGCTTGCACTGACACTTGCCTTCTGAGTTACATTGCAGGCTGCGGGATCCTGGACAAAGAAATAATCGTTTACACAAAATAGTACTCGTATTTCTGCGTGGTTCTCCTAAATACAGATTAATCAGTGATCTAGCTAGGCGAGCAGTGCTACAACCAACATTTCGTGTGTAAACCATGTAATATTATGTAAGCTCTGCATGTACAACAAAACCTTTATGTACCTTTAAATTAATTTTAGTTCATTTTTTTCAATGAACGACAGGATCATCTCCTATTTAAAGCTAAGTTGGGAATTTCATACTCACCTTAACTGAAGGCTTATCACAATTTAAAACGCGTTGACCATATAAATTGGTATTGGTAAATTATATACAGTCAATTACTGTTGTATCCTTGTATCCCAAGATGGATAATTGGGCGTGTGAGCGAACCTAAACTAACTATAGTGCGAATTCAAACGCTTATATTTAAAGAATTCGTACCTTTTTAGGACAGAGAGCCAGTAGTTCAGTGGTAACGGCCCCGAATTACGTGATCGTGTGTTCGAATCCAAGCAGGCACTTAACTTCTGGCGTGATCGAGGTCAAGAGCAATTTAAAAATAATGCGTCTATAGAGGTATGAGGAACAGGGTGTAAAGTTCACTCATACTCTATAGAAAAGGGAGGATCCTCCGACCAGACGGGTGTTGGTTCTGGCGGGCAACTGCCCAATGATTCATGTCTGTTGTATCTATGCTAGTTGCGCGGTAAACTCTGCTTGCGAGATGCAGGATTTGCGTGACGTCAGTATGACGCGTTGTTCGCATGTGGCGTTGTAGATACCGCTACATGTCGTTTTAAATAACCCTATAACATTTAGTCCTAGAAACAAACATTCAAAGACATGTGACATCCACAATCGCGCACAGGAGCCGCGTGGTGAATAATGGCTCAGTCCGTCTCCCACAGAGAGGAGACCAGTTTCCCAGCAGTAGGAACGTTATGGGCATTTGAGAACAGAACGTTGGCAATCTTCCACTTACCAGTAGGATTACAGTTGCAAGGTAAGCAGATGTCTCCAGAGCCCTGGAAGAAGTTCTCCTTGCACCGCTCACAGTTGGCACCGTCCCGGTTCTCTGCACAATCCTTGCAGCGACCTCCGTGGCCAGTTCGCTCGTACAGGTCCTTGTCAAACTCGCATTTGTTTGAGAATCCGTTGCAGTTGCAAGCTGTAAGCGGAGACTAATCAGTACCCTAATCGCGTCACACTTTCGATCAAAATCCGAAAGATTTTGAAGGAAATTGCTAATCCATTACTTGATACTTATGTTTGAAAAATTCTTTTGCTCAGCAACGTTAACAACGCAATGAATATTGTTGAACTGTCAAAATTAAAGGCTATGTTTTTGTAAGTGTCGCGCAAGTACAGTCACGAGCACCAATATGTCAACACTTGGCAATTTTCAATTGCGATTTTTTCGTGAAATTACGAATGCAACGTTGAAATACGACACTTAACATAAACCTATGGGTTCGAAAATACTATTTTCGTAATAACATAAAATTTCATTCAAAAATAAAGGAGAAAATCGCCTTTGAATAAAGCCAAGTGTATACATACCAGTGGCGAAGGTACTATACAACTCGATTCCCACCGGCTTCCCTTCGAAAATTCAGAACATAACCACACTATAGTCAATTCATAATTTAATTTTTTTTGGCATTTTTTTTTTGCTTCGGCTTACCTCTGTCAAAAATTCACCCTTCGCCACTGATACATACTTATAGACGTGACTGTACCCCCAGGGCATGGTGGTATTGTTATGGCAAGGTAGAAGAAGAAGCTTCCCAGTAAGTACTTTTAGCCAAGCAACCATGTCTTTCGCCATTATTGTCGCTGTTATAAAATACTGTAGGGAGCAACCAATCCGCTTGCCATGTTGTAACCACCAAGATTTTTAAATGGATTTCCAAGAAAATATAGAATCAAAACTTGGGCTGATAGGTATACGTGTTATTTAACATTTAATCAAGGTTTTTGACCTACATATTCAAGAAAGAAAAATATTTTATTTGGGACACGCACAGCAAATACAAACAGTAAAAAAATTTGCTGTTTATCTAACAAAAGTAGATAAAAAAGTTGTGTGCTACGCTAAAAAGGCTCCCATCTCAGCATAATAAAAAAGTACTAACAACATTGATTAACAGTGATTGGTAGAGTTTTGGCTATGTCCGGAGAGCAAATCATTAAAATGTATTGCATAAAAAACGACAATAAATAATTGATTACATCAAAAAATCACAAAAATTAGGTACAGACTGAGCACATCAAGCTACTACAATCTGTCAAATTACTTTTATCGCTAAAGCATAAGGTTCAAAGTAGATTGGCAAAATTCTGTACCATTACTATCGCACATTTGTCCTCGTTTCCTGTCAAACGTCATTAACATAACGTTTAATATAAAATTAATCACATTGCTCAATTCGCAAGGCATATTTTTTTATTAAGTATCACACTTATATTATAAAGGCGAAAGATTGTGAGTGTGTGTGTTTATATCATATGTTTGTTACTTCTTCACGCTCAAACGGCTGGACTAATTTTGATAAAATTTTGTAAGGAGGTAGCTGACACCCTGGATTAACATATGGGCTACTTTTTATCCCGATATTTCCACGAGATCGAAACTTATGCGGGTGAAGCCGCATAAGTTTCGATAGTAGTAGTAGTGAGGTAGAATATTGTAGTTCTCCCTCGTTAATACCGCAAAACGGGGCTACTTTGACTTCCAGGGTTACTTTGACAGATTTTGGAGCTACTTTGACAGAGCGCCAAAATCGGTAAACACGTGTGCTCAGCAAGTGTGCGTGACCTCGAGTAATATTGCGCGAAGCGCGGGGTGTGGGGAACGCGTCATAGCGTTGTGATCGGCCTGGTCAAAGTAGCCCCGCCTGCTCAAAGTAGCCCCGTTTTACTGTACCCGGTCGTTAACCAGTGGCGTGCATTGGTTTTCAGAATAGGTAGGCACTAGGCCGGGTCCAGTCTAGGCAAACGCGGTCACTAATCAGAAAAAAGTGAGGTCAAAAGTGTGGTGAGGTCAAAAGTAGGCATGTCTACTTAAGGGCGATAAATTGCGAAGGTCAAACGTCATGGTATTACGCGTGAGACGTACGTATTTTTAATTTTGTCGTATTAACTTGAACGAGTAAAAACCAATGACAATGTGCGAATAGTACGGGAGCCGAGTAGGCCGTCCGGCGACTGCCTACTGCCGCGCGTGTTTGTATGAAGATTTTGTTTTTTGTTAGGTATGATAATTTAGTGAGTTTCTTAATTGTGGGGTACACACACTAAAATGTAATTGACAGGCTTATGTTGATATATCGAGGTAGGCAGTGCTTATATGCCTATATGCAATGCACGCCACTGTCGTTAACACTATTAACGACTGGGAATGTTTTGTTCCACTCGTTAACAGTGTTGAAGAACGCGACATTTTTTTCCCAATCGTTCACACCTCGTTTCGCGTCTAGTTCAAGAGTCAAATAGGTTAGCCAGTCGCTCCATGTAAAATACTGGTATTCAGCTGCATCCGGTTAGACTGGAAGCCGACCCCAACATAGTTGGGAAAAGGCTAGGCAGAATATGATGACTCGTAAAACAAAAGTAATTTTCAATAACGTAATTAATTTTATCTCCTAACAAGATTGCAAAATCTGAGGTACCTACAGTCAACAGCAAAATTAGATGATGAAAATTAGAAATTCAATACTAATGAACGGAGTTCGCGACGGAACTGTGTGGCGTCGAAGTGATTCAAAAGTATGTGATTGTAAATTATACCAAACATTTACTACTAGTACAGCTGCCATATATGACGCGAACTCCGTTCATGAGTATTGAATTTCTGATTTTCATCATCTACTTTTGCTGTTGACTGTACTACCTACTCGAAGTCAAAATAATTATCACACTAATATTATAAAGGCGAAAGTTTGTGAGTGTGTGTGTTTATATGTTTTTTACTTCTTCACGCTCAAACGGCTGGACCAAATTTGATAAAATTTTGTAGCTAACACCCTGGATTAACAATAGTTTACTTTTTATCTCAAAATCCCCACGCGATCGATACTTATGCGGGTGAAACCGCGGGGCGCAGCTAGTCAAACATAAAGTAAGGTAGAGGATAACGACGAGAGAGACATAATTAATGAGTATGCTGTGAATGTACAGATGCCAGTACATCAAGCTACTACATTCTGTCAAATTTATTTAATAAATTTTCAACTTTATCGCTACAGCATAAGGTTCAAGGTTGATTGGGAAAGGGGTTAGAAGATTTTTGTATGGAGGGTGGCCCTAAGGTCGGTCGCCATTTTGATTTTTTTTCAGAATCGCGGTGCACAACAAAAGTTATATATTTAGATAGAAGACGCTTATACAAACAAAAAATGTTATATAACATAATATCCTAAAGCGTCAGGTTTCGGAGTTATTCACCAAAATATAATTCGAAAACAACAAGGATTTTTTTGTTTTTTTTCCCTCCAGGTAAGCATATTGAACTATTGAGGTAATAGAAACGTTATGAAACCTTTATGGAGAACAAAAAAATGAAGAATAGACATTTTTTAAACAAATAATTAATAAAAATGGCTATTTATAGTTCGTTTTTTAATCCCAGAGACTAATCTGACATTTAAGTCTTTTGTGTTTTCGTTTTTTTTAGTATAGAAGTTTGACATTACACTTGTCAGATTAGTCTCTGGGATTAAAAAACGAACTATAAATTGCCGTGCTTAATTATTTATTTAAAAAATGTCTATTCTTCATTTGTTTCTTCTCCATAAAGGTTTCATAACGTTTCTATTACCTCAATAGTTCAATATGCTTACCTGGAGGGAAAAAAAACAAAAAAATCCTTGTTGTTTTCGACTTATATTTCAGTGAATAACTCCGAAACCTGACGCTTTAGGATATTATGTTATATAACATTTTTTGTTTGTATAAGTGTCCTCTATCTAAATATATAACTTTTGTTGTGCACCGCGATTCTGAAAAAAAATCAAAATGGCGGCTGATTTTAGGGCCAAAACCTTCAAACCCCTTTAACAGTTTCGGGTAGCTTGATATGGTGGCGTCTGTACTTACATCATGGGGTTTATTTAGTGACGTTCAAACGTCAAAAATTTATGGTTAAATAGTCGACGAATAAAGGGGAATTTATTATGTAGTTGGCATTTTTCTACAATTTAATGCAAAACAATCATGTACAATTTCTATGATAATTACATCTCTAACGAATAAATATTGTCTATCCACTACCCCCGGTCTATAAACCTTCGCATTGAAATACAAATTCGCACTGCACATAGCAAGCAATGTATGTGCAACTAACCTTTGCACTCGTGCACATTGGTTGGCGAAGCTCTGCCCCACGGCGCGTCGTTGTAGAAGTCGAGACACCTCTCGCAATCACGACCAGCTGTGTTGTGTTCGCATCTGAAAAGATTTGTACATTTTAGTTTGTTTTATTAGTATATTGATGTTCTTCAAAAAGATAAGGTGCGTAGTACTCCCAACCGGCTTGCGAGTATGACCAGATTTATGAACGTAAACTAAGCAAAAGGAGTCTTTTTTTTTGGATGGGAAATCATCAAATGACCCCTCCCGCTCTGGGTGGAGCGGAAGGGAGTGTTCTGACACTGGATTGTCCGAAAGGGTTACCTTCCTTAGCCCTTTATGTTCCGCGGTAGCGGTAACCCTTTCGGACAATCCCGCACCCCCGGGGATAAAATCAATACGGTTCATGCGTAAATATTCACCCCAACTACGGAACCTTACCCTACACTACGCGAAGCCCGACACGCTCTTTTACCAATTTTTCAGTAAGTATTTTAATCTCACGAAGCGACGCGCAATTTACTTATAGGTTACCAAGCACAAACATGCTGTGAATGTGTGTGTAAGCGCAGGAGCTCTCGGCACCGTCCGAGACAATGTCGACGTCGGATGTGAGAATCGGCACCAGTGACTGAAAAACCGGCCAAGTGCGAGTCGGACTCGCCCATGAAGGGTTCCGTAGCAGCAAGTAACATAATATAAAAGTTCTTGTAGTTCGTTGTAACTTTGTGAAAGGTAAATTGCGGTTTTCGATTTATGACGTATTAAAAAAAAACTACTTACTAGATCTCGTTCAAACCAATTTTCGATGGAAGTTTACATGGTAATGTACATTATATATATTTTTTTAATTTTATCATTCTCTTATTTTAGAAGTTTGAGGGGGGGGGGACACACATTTTACCACTTTGGAAGTGTCTCTCGCGCAAACTATTCAGTTCAGAAAAACTGATATTAGAAACCTCAATATCATTTTTGAAGACCTATCCATAGATACCCCACACGTACAGGTTTGATGAAAAAAAAATTTTGGAGTTTCAGTTGTAAGTATGGGGAACCCCAAAATTTATTGTTTTTTTTCTATTTTTGTGTGAAAATCTTAATGCGGTTCACAGAATACATCTACTTACCAAGTTTCAACAGTATAGTTCTTATAGTTTCGGAAAAAAGTGGCTGTGACATACGGACGGACGGACAGACAGACAGACAGACATGACGAATCCATAAGGGTTCCGTTTTTTGCCATTTGGCTACGGAACCCTAAAAAGCTAGCAGCGACTAAGGATTACTCAGGACAACTCCTTTCGCGTTTTGAAACCACAATGCCAACAACAGAAACATGGAAGTAAAGAATTAATATTAACAGTGGGCGAATTTTGTAATCACGAATCACATACATATAATAAACGTGTATAATTATCAGTGATCGGAATTATTCAAAATAGGCTGAGTATGTTTACCTAAACTTCGGAGAACAGAGACAGAAAGTGGAGACATCCTTACGACGACATTTTTTTTTCCCGGAATTCGGGAAAAATCTTAAATAAGTTGAAAATAAACTTTATGTAAGATGGGTAAAGGCTATTTTTAAATAAACTTGCAATTACCAAATTTTCGGGATTTTCACGTAAAATCCCGAAATAAATAGTCTCTTGTTCCCCCGACCCACCCCGTCGCATCGCATCGCCTGTCCGCACTATAACTTCGTTTTGCCTTCAGCGTTCTTTTAGCCTTTTTTGTTTTTGCTCGGCTGATAAGAGTCGAGTGTGATGTTAAGTAACCTATAGCTTTCCTCGAGAATAGGGCTATCAAATGCAAAAATAATCTATATAGATGATTATCATTCACACAAGTTCCATAAATTCATTCACACAAGGTCCATAAATTCATTCACACAAGGTCCATAAATTCATTCACACAAGGTCCATAAATTCATTCACACAAGGTCCATAAATTCAAGGTTGCTCAGCGCGCTATGGAACGAGCTATGCTCGGAGTCTCTTTGGAGGATAAAATCAGTAATGAAATTATCCGGAAAAGAACTGGAGTTACCGACATAGCTTGCAGAGTAAGCAAACTGAAGTGGCAGTGGGCTGGCCATGTTTCTCGAAGGACCGATGGCCGGTGGAGCAGACGAGTCCTGTAGTGGAGGCCGCGTATCGGCAAGCGTAGTGTGGGACGTCCCCTAGTTAGATGGACGGACGACCTAAAGAAGGTGGCTGGGATGGACTGGATGCGGAAGGCGGAGGACAGGGTGTTGTGGCGCAGCCTGGAAGAGTCCGATGTCCAGCAGTGGACTGCAATAGTCTGAGTTGATTGATTATCATTCTTATACCCTTTACCTTATTTATGGGTTCGGCGCAGCATTTTTTTGGGAAAAACCACATTGTTTCAATCAATTACACTTTACTCTAACTTTTGTCTATTGTATGTACCTGCAAGCTCGGTTCCTGGTGCCATCAGGAAGTTCCTGCGTTTCGCAGACTGAAGCGTGGCCGTTACACTTGCACCTAGCTCCCACAGCCACATCGGCAATGGCATACCAGTAGGACTGCAGCACCTGGACGTCGCCGAAGATCTCGTCTCCGAAAGTGTTCAGACGGTCCAGGGAGATCCGGAGGTCAGTGGCGGTTACCCATTCCTGGTTAAAAAGGTAAGCTAGCGTTAGGGAGGATTTGAAGAAGGTCTGTACCCTGTAGTAGTTGTAGAAAAATATTGCATGCAACGTGATTTCGACAGCACTGAGCCACACATACCTGCGACGTAATTGCGTAATACACTATCCCCCTTATTCATAATCCTATTTTGTCTCTATTTTAGCTAAAATAGGTTTATAGAACGTTTGTCTTTATCTGTCACGTTGTCATTTCTGTGTGTAAGAAAGAGACAAATCCCATTTTAACAAAAATAGGTTTGATAAGTTTTATGAATAAGGGGGGGCTTTTATTTTGACAGTTGTACAACATTCATTGCGTTATTTACGTTGTTGAGCAGACTAATTTTTCGAACATAATTATTATAAGCAATGGATTAGCAATATACTTCAAAATGATTCAGATCGGGATTGTAATTGTGTTTTGACAATTCAAAAGTGCCTGTACAATGTACATGGTTTAATTTAAATAAATGCTTTGAGTTACCCAATTAGGGTGCAGTATTGGCTCTACATAATTCTTAGTAACTTTTACGTTTCCCAAAAAAAAAAAAAACTGTTATCTACATAAAATGTTTCAGACTGTGATTGATACGTGTGTTACGCATTTGGCTGCTGCTTTTTTACTATGTTAATTTTGCACAATACGCTGTGTGACTTTTAGTTTGTGCTAAATATATCCATCATTAAGGATATTCAGAGTATTTTACATAGAAATGTAATATATCTATAGTATTTTATAAAGGTTCGATGGAATCGTTACTTGTGTTCATGAATTTAGTATACTGGAACTCGGACTTACGCCGTCCTCAAGAATTGTCTCAAGCAAGTGGCACAAGGAAACGTATAAGTAAGTATACAGGGTGAAAGGAGACTGTTAAAATAATCACCGTTTTCCTCTTAAGGGGTCATTGTACTCATCAAAGTTGTTCATAATGATGAGTACAATGACCCCTTAAGAGGAAAACGGTGATTAAAACACCCTGTATAACACGGTCGTATTGGTCGGTGTAAAACGGTCGTATCGTTTGGTTGTCGACATAAGCGAACGATACGACCGTTTTAGTACAGTTTCCATTTAGATCAAATAAACTAATTACAGGCACTTTTGAACTTTCATGGGGTCGATCAATCAGAAAGATGAAACTAGTTGCCAATTCCAAGGAGTAAGTACTTATGGAGAAGAACGGGCTAGCAAAATTTAACAAAATTGGTAACATCCTGTTTTTTACATTTCTATAGTAATATCATTCATGTTGAAATTATACATGTGAGAATGATGTAAAAATATGCGCACGTGTTAAAACCGTCCGAAATAAAAAAAAGATAATAACAAATCTGAAATAATAAAAAGTACATACCCATTGACGTATTTTTTACGAATATCAACACACAACGTGTGTTGACGTGTGTTGTTGGTTGTGTCTTGTGTTGTTGTGGTTGTATTGTTTGTGTGTTTTTCAGAAATTAAAATTGGCGTGGCACCCAAGAGATGACCAGACCCCATTGACCCCAGTGACTTATAACACCGGCTTTACCAGCTGGAAATAATTATACTCTACCTGCAACTCTGGGCTGTTGTCAAAGGTGAAAGCCGAAGGTCGTCCTTCTAGAGTGGAGAACAGGACGTTTCCTCCAGACAGTGGCGAAATGTCGGAGTACTCGCTGGTACAGAGGGCACGGGTTTCCGCACCAAGCTCAGCCGCCCTCTGCTCTTGGACGCCATAGGTGTCGCGGCAGGAGGCACTGGGGGTTAAAAATACGCATAGTAGTCTCGCTTTTACGTATTATGAGTTGGTTTTCATAAAAGTGGCGTGGTAAGGAGATGTCTCGAAAACTGCTGATACATAGAATTAGAAAGTACTATTGGCATAAAGAAATATACATTAGTTCAGTGAGAATCCGCAATAATAGAACGCCAGTCAGGGTCTTTGTTTGGTTCCGGGAGGGATCACGGACAATTGAAGGTACTTAAATAGATTTTAGTTCATTTTGGGACCAAGGACAATTCAGACTATTTAAAATAAAAGTGATATGGCCCGCGGATTCCTTCTGGCATGAAGTTTCTTTGATGGGATTTAAAAAAGCGCACATCTTCGACTAGTCTAGTTATCTGTGGCGTTATCGCACTAGTGCGGTAAACATAAGGTAAAAAGCACGCGTGTTTAATACACTGCATTATAGACCTAAAAGCGGTTCATTAAGAGCCACTTTACGAGCAAGTGTGTTTTATTACCTGAAGTACTGGAAAGGCTCCCAAACCCTTTCTTCATCAGTCTTCTTATAGACAGCGAAACTCTGAGGTCTGGGCGAGTAGAACACGATCCTAATGTACGTGATGTCATATGCCTTGCCTGTAAAAGTCAATATTTAGATTAATAATAATTTGATATATCTACACTGTGCGTAAAATTCCGACTAAAGTTTTCTTTTGCTGGTTGGAATTTTGCCTGCTATCATTGCCGTTCAAAATATCTTCACTTACAGAGAAGTTACAAGTTCAGCGTGGTATTTTTTAACAGCGTAGTATTTCCTGGTCGAGTCATCCTATTCATGAACTACGTCAAATACCTGAACCTAGCATGTTACAGATTAGCTGTAGCCTGGCTACAGCAGCTAAATGATTTTATTTCTGTAAATATATATTATAGGTTTACAAACACTAATCGTCAATCGTATATACGACAATACGTCAATCGTAATTATTTTAAAAACTAGATGAGGTTTCTATCGGATTTCTTTGAGAAGGAAGACTGAAACAAACTCAGAGGTCACAGTCTCTTTTAAAGTCCAGACATAATCATGGTCAAATCATGTGGAGACTATGTAAATTATGGTCTTTTGAGGAACAACACAAATTGATCGGACCAGCCGACCTATTCTGTAAAAAAACTCACCGTGAAAACTTAGGTGAAGTGAACTTAGACTGAGCTATCATTCCATCTGTTGCTAGGGATTGACACCATTGACTGCTCACTTCACTTATGTTTTCACGGTGAGATTTTTACAGAATAGCACTACGTCCAGTCAGTGCACGAATTTGTCAGTAATCGTGCAGCTCAACTCATAACTTACGGAGCTCAACGATTTGACGAACAATACCAAAGAAAGGACATTTCGGTAGGCCACATCAATTACTCAAACTGCTAGACCATGATTAAAACTGACTGAGCTAAGTACCTAACTGTGTTTGTTTTAGTGGAACAGGTAGGTATCCTACAAAACAAAGAGAAGAAAATATGTTTGCCAACCAGTAGATTTGCATTATATTCCCTTGGTTCTGTTCAGTTTCAAACCGTTGCTGATGTTTGTTTACGAAATGTTTCCTCTCCTCTTCGTTTGGTTGTATTTCTTCAAAATAAACTTACCCAAGTGCAGCGTCAGGTTAACCTGGTTAGGGTACTGGATCCCCTCCTTCATGGTCTCTGACTGCCACCAGGTCTGGTTGTCCTGCTCGTAGTGGAGATCTGTTAGGTAGTAGCTAGAGAACTGGCCCGGCTGGCAGCTGTCACATGACCTGCAAAAAGGAAAGATAGTTAAACTTGAGTTCTTTGTCAGGGCTTCCATATAAAAGCCGGTTTTAGGTCTGACTCCCAGTAATTTGCTGCAAGTTGGTCTACAGAAAGAAACGGTTACATTTTTCCCTGCTTCTAACTAAACTTCACAGCGTTAATCTGTCAAGCGCCGCTAATGAGACACAATTGATTTTCTATTGTTTCGTCGCTTGACCGGTTAAAGAAGATGCTATCTCTATAAAAGTACCTAGTAGAAGTGCCAGCTGAAGTCTGGATGCAGTAGACCTTGTTGCCGTTGTCTCCGCAGGTGTTGGTCGCTTCCATCTGCACCATAAACGCAGCGTTCTCGAACTCCGGTATACATCTCTGTGGATACGGAAAGAAAGAGAATCAGTAAAATAGTTTTTTTTTTTTTTTATGGATGGGAAATCATCAAATGACCCTTCCCACTCTGGGTGGAGCGGAAGAGAGTGTCAGACTCTTACTGACTAAATCCATCCGTGTTCCTTCCTTAGCCCTTTATGTTCCGGGATAGCGGTAACCCTTTCGGACAATACCGCACCCCCGGCAGGCTTCGGCCCTGACAGGCTACGGTATTTGACGATAGAGATGATAGAAGTAGTGACCCAATAGAGAGTAATGTTGACCCAGTTTTATCTAAAGACCCCAACTAACGATTTATAATTTGTGGGCTCGAAACATACATCTGTCAAAATCACAGTGGTCTTTATTTTCATGGCAATAAGGTCACTAATGGGTTGTTACTGCCAGAGGTAAAATAATTGTGAACGGACTGTAGATAACCTCCTATAATGTCGAGGGAACTGACACTTGGCTTCCACCAGCCATCACTGGGCTTACGTGGTGGATTCAGGTCTGTTCTCTGTCACGGAGAGCAGGCCTAAGTCTCAGCAGTGCGAATACAATAGATTGATTATGGTATCTTGGAGGATCATTTAACTGGGTAATATTTCGGTAGCTTTTATGAACCACAAAATGTTTATCTCTCTTGCTAAAATAAACCATTCTATCATTACAAGTACATAATTGAGATAAAATTTGCCCTTTAAAGTATGCCATTTGAACGAATATATACATAATTATGTCGTTTAGGCGGCAATATAAGCCGTAGTAGGGTAGCTCAAGTATGGACGTGTAAGATGCTAGGGCGTAATCCAAGATAAAAATAATAAAAACAAATGCCTGCTGATACTGACGGAGTATCTAGACAGTAACTACACTGTCTGAGCACGGAAGGCTGATTCCGAAAAGACCAACCTAGACCATACCCATAGCAGAAAATAGAAGTGCAATACAGAAACTACACTAGTTCTCGCAGAACATACATAATCAGCCTATAATGTCCCCACTGCTGGGACATAGGCCTCCTCTCTTCGAGTGGGAGTGGGGAGCATGAGGATTAGTGTCTGATCATGGTCTTTTGAGGAAAAAGCCCCACGCAGACTTATGTTCGTCAGTCCATCTAGCTTGTGTACGTCCCCCACTACGTTTGCCGATACGCGGTCTCCACTCCAAGACTCGTCTGCTCCACCTGCCATCGGTCTTTCGACAAACATGGCCGGTCGGTAACTTTGGTTCTTTTCCGGATAATTTCATTCCTGATTTTATCCTTCAAAGAGACTCCGAGCATAGCCCGTTCCATAGCGCGCTGATTATGTTCCGTGCCAGCTTACTGATCGTGTATTGCACGAACGCATATAAGTTATTTAATGATTCATATTCTCACATATCTCGTTACGCCACAAGAGATAAAGTTCAAAATACTCGTTCATTCAACAATGTCCTTCTTTATCTTCATTCCAGCCATCCTCAATACTCGCAGCCCGAGACTCCTAGCGCCATTAAAACTACGGGCGTGAATAATATGTTTCAACTGGCGAGTTCTTAGAATGTCCTATTTACCAGTCTTGTTGCAACGGGAATATTGTGTGGTCATGAGTAATGTGATCCGGAATTATCTGTTGCTGCGATATTTAAAATATGTAAATAGAGTTGGTACCTACATACCTGAGTGCAATATTGTTATTTATGGTGCAATATAAACCATCATACCTATTTATGTTGAAACCTGACTGAACTAAAACTATACACAAATTAAAATATAGCGTCGAAAAATTCATCCGCATCGCTGTCGACTGGTAATGTGCCCATGAGACTGGCTGATTAAGTTAGGTTTTAATTTTGTTATTTTCGATAGGATTGTGAACTTTATTTATTTATTAATGTAGGATTCAATAAAGATTATTTATGTTGATACTGCTACAAGTTACCTAAGTTAAGTTTAAAGTAATTTAAGGTGTAAGCGTCAGGGTAGCCCGTAAAATTCAAACGTTCTTACGTACAAATATTTTGTTTATGGAATTATGTATAATCCGGCCGTCATTCGTGGATCTTTGACAATCGTTGCGGGTAGTCAGAAGCCCGAAAGTCTGACAACCAGTCTTACCAAGGGGTATCGTATTACCCAGTAACTGGGTTGTGGAGATATAGGCAGTCGCTCCATGTAAAATACTGGTATTCAGCTGCATTCGGTTAGACTCGAAGCCGACCCCAACTTAGTTGGAAAAAGGCTAGGCAGGTGATGATGGAATTATGTATAATCATAAAAATGCTCAAACAGGAATACTCCAATACATTTCTTTAAGTTCATTTAAACCTTTTAAATGACTAATTCACGAAATCATGACATTTGCTGATTCTAATGATTAATTATTATTCTGTAGGTAATGTAATATTTGTTACGGTCGCGAATCACATACAACCTGTTACTAGACCTCCTATTGCAAAAATATTAAAAATTTCATTAATTTTTTTAATTTTATAGATCGCAGAAAGCGACAAGGCCGCCCATTGTATGTTTTATATTAATAATCGTTTTTTTTTCTGGTGTACAATAAAGTATAAATAAATAAATAATAAATACATTTTGGTTGATGCACAAAAACTAATTATAGATATATTTTTAGGGATTTTCTTTTGTTTTTCTAACTTTTAATTCGTTAAATGCTATGTTTTGACTTCACTTATTTGATGAAGATTGACATGGATATATCAACGCACCTACCTACATGTAGGTACACCCTAGGTATTCATAACGTGTTTGCACTATTTCCGCGACCTACTCAAGTCAAAACGTAAACTAGCACGTTTACTTAAAAACATTTACTCGTAAGTTTACGTTTAGGTTGCCCTGATGTAATAGTGAGCGCGAAATCCTTACGTAGTGCAAGAAAGGTGTATGGGTGAATGTCCTATGAGTCGTTGCTTTATTTATAGCTGCACTATTTTGGCTGCTAGCATGTGTCGCGATATGAATCGAGTTTCCTTGTCTTTCTTATTTGTTTCTTTGCTTTTTGAAGGGTACGTTTGTGTTTTGTTTGTATGTGAAAAGAGATGTTTGAAGTTAATTCAGAGTTTTATGGTTGTAGTAGTCTATAGCCCTGTTAAGTTTACTTTGAAAATCACTCAAGACCGCACGTAATTTGAAGAGAAACTCACTTATTTATACGAAAAAATAGTCGCGGATTATAACACATCCTTTTTTTTCAGCACTTATAAAAGACGGAGGACAATTTTAACAGTAGGTAGATATTCTGAGGTATTCCACTCAGAGCACTGATTTCCAACCGCACTTGGACGAACCGCACCTGCAATTCCACTAACCGCAAAAACAAAATTTGAAACGAAAATTTGTAATGGATCGATATAATAGGAAGGAGTATTCCCGTTTGAGCACCTATTTTCAGAGCACCTTTTTTTAGAGCACCAAAGGTATTCTCATTAGAGCACCAATCATTATTTTACCGTGGTGCTCAAAGGGGAAGGAAGCCTTAGAACAGTAATTTGACCAAGCATTTAAAAACAAAAGAACAACGCTCGAATTTCCAAAAATAGCGGTCGTACAATGAAATACTTTCTGGCTGCGTGTAGGTGTTATTCAATCATCATATGAACTTATCCCAATTTATTATGGATCGGCGCAACATGTCTACTACTTCCATACTTCTCTATTAGTCGTCATCTTAGTAATAACCCGCTTTCTAGCCATATCATCTATCACAGACTATACATTCATAATTTCTTTGGTCTTTCTTGAATAATCTTTGAAAGGTCCTTGATCAGCTTTTATGGTGGCCTGTACCTATTATCGAGTCCGTTCGCGGTATCCAGTAGTAGAGAGCTATATCCTACAATATTATAAAGCCGGTATAGTAGGTAATCCAGCAACGATGGCTTGCTTTGCTAAATGCGATGTGGTAAAACACGGTATTTTTGCAATGGTCGCCAAACGCTTCGATCCTCCCTTGAAACTTGAAAGTAACTTACACGCCAAGTAACATAATCATACTTTCAACTAAAGATGTGGTATTGTTCACCATATAGACTGCCCTCTTCACCTAATGACTTCGTAATTTCAACTACCTACATACATACAGAGATTGAGCTATGCAGGACGTATACGTACCTGTATACCTTTCTCACACTGATATAAGATTAAAATAATATTATTATTATTTTGGGATGCATGAAGAAGTCTCCTCGTGTAGCGCAGTTTGTTCCTCCAGTCACTCAACTGAATCGAGCGCTCGGCGCATCCTGGACTCTACTGGACAGTCACACCCAACACCTTATTTAACTGGCCAATTCTTCCCTTGCGGTGGTAGGGCTAACGCCCGCCTGGTTTGCGACCATCCTCCCACCGGAGTCAGGCGTTAAGCAGCCTGCTGTGTTTCGTCGATGCGTGGGAGTTCCAGTGCCTTAGGCATCTTCTGGGCACGCTCGTTCCATCATAGACCTCGTCCATCGCTTTCCATAAGGGGTGGCCGAGGCCAACAGCAAAAAAAAATTGTTATAAGAGGTGATGATTGGCCCCCCATGTCTCTTCATAGAACTGTCGTCATTTTATATCGACATTAACTATTGGTTTCCAATCCAAACTAATGCTTTCTATTATCTGAGAATGGCATCTGGAATCCATAGAGATTACTGGCAATCGACTGCCAGTAACAGATACCCTGTTTGTCGGTATTACTACGGCAATAATGTCAGCTAAACAAGCTTCTCAGGACACAGCGGAATCACGATTTGTGAATAATAAAGGCCAGGAGCTGAGCCGAGGGGCATTACCTCAGTAGAAACCAGGCTGATTAGAAAACAATGACATACTGGTAGGTACTTGATTGCTGATGCATCTATAAGATCGCATTACCGGCGCTTCAATTACCATAGCAGAGTGAAGGTAATGAAGCGTATAATCACTCGATTGCTAGTTTCATTACAATTCATTTCTATAATAGAGAGTGTCTGGTCACGCCTGTGATCCCGAAAGGCCTCAGAGGGTTCACCGTTTGTGAATCTTCTCGCTGGACCTAGCAACTATAATGAGTCCTTTCGGGGTCACGGGCGTGACAAACTTTCTAATAGAAATCATTGTTATCATCCAATTTCATTTGAATGCCGTAACCAAATAACTGACGGGCTCTCCAAATGTCACTGCACAGAGTTTACTTTATAGACTTATCACTTTAATGTTTCCTAGAGAATCGGTCATTAAGTTTCAACCACCACAACTGAGTAAAATGCTTTTATTCAATTTTAATAGTTAAGTTTTACGAGTACCTACTAATAAATGCTTTTGCAACTCATTTGAAGTTTCACAAGACAATAGGTAAAAGCTTTTTCAATTCAGTCAGACCAGAATCACCATATAGAACAAAGGGTAGCTTAGTTAGACGAGTGCAATAAATTCGCCTGAGCTATTCCTAGACATGCAAGAATCTATAGAATGCAAAACAGAGGTCCTTTGTTTTTGTACCAACAATAGATGGTTGGACATTTTGCTCAAGAATATAATAGCCGTTTGTTTGAGGCTATCTTGGCGGTTTGCGAAATTGGCGGAATTCGTTGGCGGTCTGTTTGGTCCACATTATAGGTATATAATATAATAATGTTCCCACTGCTGGGATGTAGGTTTCCTCTCTGTGAGAAGGACTGGCCGTAATCTACCACACGGTCTTTGGATTTTTGGTTCTAGGACACGCCGATTGCTTCACGATGTTATCCTTCACCAACATATGGGTTGGTCGCCTAAAATAACATTAATTTGAACATGTTCATCATCGTCAGTAAGCCATTGAATACGGCAGATTCATGATGATGTTACAATTACAAGCGATATGAGTTGACTGTTTGTTGAAGAAGCTTTTAGGCAAACGACATATCTTATGTTCTTATATTTTGTTCTGCTTGAGGTCATTTTTCGGCTTTTGCCAGGTTCCGCATCTTTTGACCCAACTTTACAACTTTACAAGAACTTACTTAACCAAATCTGACATGTGAGTTTGTGACAAACTTTGGAGATTTTCTTTTGCGATTTGATGATTTTCTGTCTGTATTAAATCTCCAAGTAGATTCCGTCATACATTATTTTCATTACCAAATATATGTTTCTGATCAGCGTGGTGATTATTCAATTAAAAATTAAACATTCATCTGTCTATTTATCAAAGTTAACCCATAGACAGGTCACTGCCACCATCACAAATCTACGTGTTCGAACCTCCAACTGAATTTTTACTTTAGCTCCCTACTTACACCCTAAAAAGGGCAGCGTTAGCGTTAAGCTACAATAATAATGACACAATTTACATGTAGACAATAAAATAAGCATGACGGATGCGATAAGTATGTTCCGTTTGCACTGATAACGGTACATTAGGCGGAGAGCTAACGAACTCATTACAGAGCCCCGACTCCGCCTGATAACCTACGATCCCCTAAAAGTAACTAGCAACTGAGAGGGTTATATATTTTATCGGTTTCTGTGATAGTTCATTCATGTTTGTTTCAATGGGATTATCACGCTTATGTTCGGAGAGATGGCCTGTAATGTAGGGGCCAGTTTTTTTTGGCGATGCTGGTAAGTCTTATATGGCTATGGCAGCACTAGCATATGGATAGACATATAGGTACTCCAAAATTTACTTAAAGTAAAAAACAGCGTACCTTGGAGACTCCGTCATACTATGGTACCTATTGCTGGCTTTGTTTTCACGGCACGGCACGCCATGACTTTTCTCTTTTTCTCATATTGATCATGCGTTACGTGAAAAGGAGATAGATGATACCCTGGTTTCTAAAAATAATCCCAAAAGTCATGGTGGGAAACTAACGCCTTATACAGACAACTAGTAAAGTCACAACGCTGACGACATTAGGCCAACTCTATGGAGCCCAAAAGCGACACTTCATCTTATAACTTTAAATATTCTTAAGAGTAATAGCTTCATTATCTCCTCTGGTGTCGTAATAAGGCAAAGGGCTTATTATCAGCAAATAGACCACAGCATCCAATATTCCAATAGTAGATAGATAACAGACTGCTGTGTTGTTGTTGGAGGATCGTTATCTACTTTAGCCGGCACAAGACGCATATTCTATCAGCTTAATAAATTAAGAACCCATGCTCCACAGTAAAGATGCAAGCGTCTTTGGGTGATAAGAAGTATGTGCTCTTGTATGTGTATAGCATCTGGTTGCCATAAATGGTTAATTAATGTTCACAATCCAAAATGGTTGTGTGATTATGACATTACCAACTAAGCAGTATCCAAATGGGAACATTTGTAACTATCATAGCCAGATGGTAGAAGTCTCTAGAGCACTGCCTACGCTGTAAAGGACAAAGCGTTATAGTAGGCATTGTGTGGCACTGGACATGGGTAAATAATTGGTTCTTAATGTGGCTGTAGGACCAAACATTCCGTTTTATAAGGAAAGTTAATTTTGACGAGCTTTTGAACAAATAAACTACTATTCCATTCATTTATAAGTTTTTATTGATGTAAAGTTTGAGATAAACTACTTGGAACTACGTCCAACGTTAAAAGTTTCTATAATGGGTCTCTCTTTTAGCGGTCATGTTATCTAAGTTTAGACGGACTGAACTAAAAGCTCTCAGAATCAAAAGCTGACTACGTGACTGAACTCAAAACACTTCACAATCTATCTAGTTTAAGATATATATCAACATTTCTTGACATAAACTTTTCAGAATCACAACTTTTGAATAACACAACAAACTCTAAAAGCTACAACGAGACGTACAGTTACGCACGAAAGCCGAACAAATAAGACAAAAAATAAGTGTAATCTAAAAGCTCGACTTACTTGAGGGACTCCTTCACTATTGTAACACGAAGCCAGTTGTTTCGAGCCAATCCGGGGCGTGTGGTAGTAATCCTGTGCGGTTACAGACAGTATTATAGATATAAATGTGGTAAATAGTGTGGAGACGTCCGCCATTTTGCGCGACGCGACGTAAGCCCGCGCGCGTCGAGCCACCACTGAGTGACGCGCGCCGGTTTCACAACACTCGACCAAAGATTAAGTGGCTGTGAGATGTGAGATGGGTTTGCCTCTGAGAGGAAAGAGTCTGGGCTTGTCCTTCTAATATTTTGTGAATGTTTCGATGTTTGAGACTGTGACTTTGGATGTTTGTAACTTTGGATGTTACCTAGTGACCTTTGGAGTTTAGTTGTTTGTGACTTTGTGAGTGAGGATGTTTGTCATTCATGTGTTCGGTTGTTTGTGATTTTATGTGTCTGACTTTATGACTTGTGATGTTTGAACTTTCTTTACTTTGGAAGGTGTGAATTTGGATGTTTGTAACTTTATGAGTCTGTCTGTGACTTTGTAAGTTTGAATGATTAAGACTTTATAACTTGGGATGTTTGAAAATTTGTTACTTTGGAAAGTGTGAATTTGGATGTTACTTTTTAATTTTATTACATACACGGAGCCCGGCAGAGGACCCTGTGAGTCTTTTTTCAAATTCACATTTTAGACTATGGGCTATGGCCTGGCTATGGCATGTCATAAAGCATATTTCCTATCCTGTGCCTGCTAGGTTTTAGCACTAACGGATCCAAATAACAAAATTAACTACGAAAGGCATGTTAGCGAACAAAATTAAAACAAACCAAGTACCACGTCTATGTGCTCCCTAATCTTTGCGGCCCCAGCAGTGGCAGGGAACGTGGCCCCATACCGATGGTTTTTTGTGAACAAACCTGAAAAGGTTCGCCTTTTGTTTTCTGTTAGAATGCCAACATGTGCGGTCAGCGGGAAGGAATCGGCGAGCCGTGCAAAGGTCTCGATGATGTTCCCAATTTTAGAGATAGCTATAGGTACAAAGTTATGGGGAAGTTTTGGGGACTAACATCTTCTAGTTTGTATGAGTTATTCGTCTTCCATTTGTATTCATTAAATAAATTGTAGGTACCTTATGGTCCTCTCACAAAAAGGAGACCGTGTCCCAGCAGTGGGAACATTATAGGCTGATGATGTTTATGCTAATGGTAACTTATATTGAACGTAATGTTAAACAATTTTTCATTCTTTGTCACGATCCAGGATCCCTTTGTGATCAGTTGATCACCCATCTTCTGGAGTGTGGTAAAAATGGGGTTTTAATATTTTATACAGGGTGTTACGGAAAGGGTATATCAATACAAACGGGTTGAAGAGTGTATCTGGTCTAGAATCTCTGTACAAAATTTCAGCTCAAAAGCATTAACTTTGAAAATGCTTAATATTTTTTTATTTCGACATCACGGCGCTCCACTGGCGCGCGGCGGCGTGATGTGCGTGTACTAGGCGCACAGATACACTACAGATAATGGATAATGACCCTCGTAGTGCGGGACACGTTTGTTATGATTTCAATTTAATAAACTATCGAATTAAAAAAAATATTAAGCATTTTCAAAGTTACTGCTTTTGAGCTGAAATTTTGTACAGAGATTCTAGACCAGATACACTCTTCAACCCGTTTGTATTGATATACCCTTTCTGTAACACCCTGTATACATACTCGTACATTGCTATCAAAGATTGAAGCAACAGTTGCGTTTCCTTGGGTTCCAATGTTATTGGAACTCTTTTTTTTTGGTGCGCTGTGGAAATCCTCATGGACTTCCTCCATCGTGGGGGTGACAGAGGGGCATGCCGGACACCTCTACCTTTGGCCGGGGGCGCGGGATTCGCATAAGGATTCACCGCTCCCCCGACAGGCCTCGACCCGCTGTTCCTCAGCAGGTCCCTAACTCCCACCTCCCCGTGCGCCCATTCCTATAATGGCCGCACCCACTTTCGAGTGGCGCGCGTGGAACACTACAGCGCCAACTCGGGGTCTGTCTGGTCGGACGACGGACGCCCCTAGTCCGCCGACCGCAGGCCACCTCTCATGGAGGTCGCAGATCGTTTTGCGCCCTTTTCGGGAGCCCGGTGCGTCTCTGCGGAAGGGGAGAGAGGATGCGGCTTGTCTCTCCCGTTCAGCCGCCTCCTCTGCAGACATGACATCCTCGCAAAAGGATACAAACTCCGTCCCATGCGCTCCCGTTCTCGACCATCGTTTGAACGACGGCCGGGAGCGAGAGATCGCTCCCGCCTATTGCCGCGATGAGGTCACGGCGCAGCCCTGCCCAAGCTGGGCACTCTTCCAACGTGTGCTGCGCCGTATCCTCAGGGCAAGCCGTACTGTGGTGACACACCGGCGTCTGCTCCCGATCTATACGACACAGGTACTTCCCAAAGCTAATTGGAACCTAAGGAAACACAACTGTTTCATTCGTTTATCCCAATATAAATATTGTCGCCAACCTTTGATAATTGGGACGTAAAGATATAAATATTTCGCTAAACGGTTGTATTATTTACGTCCCAATACTTAAAAAAGGGACCAAAGGAAAGACAGCTGTTTCTTCAATAATTCATCTTCACACACCCTTTAGAAACAAAAATGCCTATAAAATAAAATGCAACTAATAATGCTTGCCCTATTTCTAGTGTAGAGACTGCAGTCCATAAAACTACATGAAGTGCATTAAACGAAGACAGATTACCCTAAGCGTCCCATAGCAGGCCTATAGATTGTGCCATCGGTCGGCTTTGAAGTCTGCTAAAGGGGTGCATAGTTGTATGCATAGTACCTATTGAATCGGTATCTACAGGGCCTAGCCCTTCATAGGTACTCTTGACTATTTTTGTAACATTTAGGCCATTTTTCAGCACACGTCTGTAGCTTAAATGGAAAGGATAGGCGTTTATTAATACTTTTCGAAAAGTACTGGATATCAGCCTGATTTGCATTAATAAATTGTTTTATCTATTTGCAAATAAATATACTTGCAAGTGCAAGTATATTTATAAAGGAAGATTCTGGCTAGTACACATAGTCAAGATAAAAATACATAGATAAGTTGCAAAATGGCTATTTTGTGTAAAGTTTATTAACGTGAAGTCGGACATACTCGCAACTCTTGCAAAAATACATATTAAAGATATAACCGATAAAAGTGTATCTATGTATTTTTATCTTGACTGTGTGTACTAGCCAGAATCTTCCTTTATAACTTACACATAATTATGTAGACTGTTTTATTTAATGAGACGCTCCTTCTTCGATCGATTTGTTTATGTAATAATGTTGTAAAACTATAAATAACTGCAGATGACGCACCAGGATTAGGGACTGCTGCTAATGTTCTAGTTTGTAGTTTATTGTCGAACATTATAATGTCCTTTTTATTACTTATTTTATTCTCAGCTAAAATATTTTTGTTGTTCACTGTCATAATAATATTAAAAATAAATTGTGGAAACCTAAATGCTTCTGAAACATCGTAATGTCTGGAGAGACCATTTTTACTTGTAAAATTTCTTACTTCTACTCGAAATATCAAGCTATATATTTCCAGTATTAGCTGACTTCTAATTTTACGAAAACCCTATACAATAAAGCTAAAACTGGAACTGTTAAGCTTGATCCGCGCCGTGTGTACATTTAAAATTGTTAAGCAGACCTATTCCTAAGAGTTCATTATAAATGTTCCTGTCGGAAAACCCGAAGAGTTTGGTATCTCATGCCACGCTGGTTAATGACCTCAAAACAGAATCAAAGTCAAAACATTTTTGTCCCAATTAAGTTACCCAAAATGTAACGTCCTTTGGAAAATAATGAGCTACAAACTCCATACCGTCGCTTTAGAGTGAAAACCTCGTATATGCGAAACAGACAACTTTACAGGAGGAAGAAGACACTGCGCCATATAACATTTTTTATACTAACATTAGGCCTAAGTTATACTAACACTACCACCAACCCGCACTGGGCCCGCGTGGTAGATTATGGCCCACTCCCTCTAACAGAGAGGAGGCCTGTGTCCCAGCAGTGGGAACATTAAAGGCTGATGATGATACTAACACTAGGTATATAGATTTATCCGAAATAAATATTTGAATTTGAATTATTACTAAAGCTTCTTCAAATATATGCCTTTTAGCGTGCAATTTAGATACATTTTCAGAGCTTTTCATTCTAAGGCGACGATTCTAAGGCTTATCCTCATTCCTCTATCGGTAAGTAGCCAAATAGTTGACCAAGTGACCAGTGTCACATCCGCCATAAATAATTTAGTCTATGTCGTTTCCCTAGTCTGCCTATTTCATTTCAAACACATGAATAGTCTTCGCTGGTTTAGCGTACCAGTGCATTAGGTCATTCATGTCACTATTTCTTTCTGTCAAATAGCCTCGTCTCGCTCGCACAAAGGCTTAATGTTTAGTTAGAGCCAAATGTTAAGCGTACGCAAAAAAATTATGTCGAGTTTTATTTTTTTAATGATGATAAAGGATGTTTGAATAGATATTATTATAAAAAAAAAAACTACATTACATGTTTGATTAATTAATCTATATTGATGATTATAGTTCCTATTTCTCTCTGACAGGTAAAAGCTTTGGAGAAATAATAAATAAACAAGATATCCACCACAACTTTTGAAGGTCACGATATATCGCACCTTATTATTAAAGGGTGAACAGGACGCTCCGAACGTAATAATATGAAGGGAACCAAACCTCTGGAGAATATTCAGTAGTGCAATCGTCTCAATACCTAAACTAACGTGGTCCCAGTTGCCCCCTAGTTGGAATTTGTCCCAGGTCCCAGTTTCGAAGTGGGACGAGTTTCCCCCTTAGGCCCTGGTCCCAGTTTCGAAGTGGACGAGTTGCCCCCTAACCCAAAAGAACGCCTGCCTAAATTAGTAACCGCTTTTCCAAGGTAATTTTAATGCTTGTGCGGGTAGTAGAGGCTGGATGTTCGAATGGTGTGAATTAAAGTCTTGTTTGGTAGTGGAGCTATGCCAATACATTTATTCGGAGACTAGCTGCACCCCGCAGTTTCACCCGCATAATTTTCGATCCCGTGGGAATATCGGGATAAAAAGTAGCCTTAATGTTAATCCAGGGTGTCAGCTACCTCCATACAAAATTTTATCAAAATTGGTCCAGCCGTTTGAGCGCGAAGAAGTAACCAACATATAAACACACATTCACAAACTTTCGCCTTTGTAATATTAGTGTGATGGGCGTAGCTCATGTAGAGGCTATTTATGTAGCCCTACCTTTAAAAATATACCTTTACAAAAGAAAAACTGGATCAAACCGGAATGAGAAAGCTTATAGTGGATAAGACAAAGTTTAAAACAGAAGACGAACTAGCAGGGGATCGAAGGGGGGGGGGGGGTCATGGGATCCTCTTCTATGACATATGTTGACGGTGTGTTGCATTCGAACTTTCAAACAGGTGTCAAATATTTCTACTGAGTATTTTTTTAGTAGAGTCAGTACGTGGGCTTTTCAAAAAAGTGTCATCCATTTCTCATAAAGCAACTACCTGCAAGGGACTTGGCCTACAGTAGGCCTATGTCAAAGAAAAAGTTTTTGAAGCAATTCTTGTCAACAAAATGGAATAGACGCCCGGAAAATGTTGTGATAGCTCCCACACTGAACTGCTTCAAGAATCGACTGGACAGATTAAATATCTCCAAGCTATTTGATACACACGCATCAGCTAATTAGCTGCTAGTGTGTCTAATCACAGGTGGAATGTTTTCTCAATAAGAAGTGCACTAAATACAGGCAGAATGTTTTCTCAATAAGAAGTGCACTTAGTTTCAATAGGCTTCCTAGGGACCTTAATGTCGATTTGTTCTGCACCAGTGTGGCGACCTTAAGACGGCTTTTGGCACAGTCCTTTTTCAAGGCTAGTATTTTTTTTTTTTTGTTTCTACTATTCTCCTACTGATTATATTAATCGTGTATGTACTTTCTTTTTGTCGACTATTTCCTTAGGTATATGTGGAGGCTTGTTATTAGCAATTTTTTTTTTAATATTACATTCTTTATATCATTGGTTTGTTAATCTGTAAGCCTTCTTTAAAATAAAATAAATAAATCAAATAATAATAATATGTTGAGCTCAACTCATATGTATCTAAATTCATTCAACACACAAAACCCAGAAACACAATTGAGAACAGTAGTTAATTAATCATACAGCAGCTTTAAAAATAATATCACACAATTTTTGTGCATTTTATCTTTTTCTAAGCAGATAGCTGACCCGCAGTGGCCTGTAGGCTCATTTACTATAGAAGTACATGATAAAATGATGACGTCATCAATAGACCATGCCACATTGTACCTACGAGTATCATCATAACTTTATCAATAGTTACCAACGATTTGTCGTAGTAATAAAATCTATGTAGGTAAATGAAATAAGACAGACATCAGACATGAGTATTTTATAAGCTACTTTTAAAATATTTAACACAGCTATCTATTTATACTGGTAAGTTGTAATAACATAAATGACTAACTAACACACTATACCTACAAATAAGTACAAAAACAAAAGGACTTAGGCGTCAAGTTAGTCGTCTGCATGCATCGTTTTCATCTAGAAACGTGCACAGAAGATTGGCAGCATTGCCACGTAGTATGGTATTTCTAATTCTTTGGCCAAAAAACAAACAAGCCCTCAGGTCACCGTGAAGTGTTAAGACCAGTCGACGAGAAATTTCGCGCTGTCGGTCCCCATGACCCGAGCGTGTCGACTGCAAACGGCACAAAACTGTAGTTATACCCATAAAGTTTCAGTATTAGTGCGCTTGATGGTCTCAGCAGCCGCAGCAGCGGCACCAGTCCAGCACAGCCCGCCGTGCTAGGAACATAACATGGCGCAAGGTTATACACACAGGTTGCGTCCCACACCAGAAGCCCACTCACCTTCCAAGAGAAAGTCATGCCGTCTGTTCTCCATAACGTACCAACCCGCTTGGTTCTAAGTAAGTAGTAGTACCTAGTATCTAAAGATCCTACAACTTTTACTAAATGAAATGGTTGACCCCTCTGGTTAAGTGAAGCGATGGTCTTCACACGCTGGCTGGTAACAGTTCGTTGAGAGAGACAATATTTGATTGTTTGTATGTTTGTTACGCTTTCACCCTAAAACGGCTGAACGGATTTGGATGAAATTTGGCACATCAGTAAACCATAACCTGTATTAGGATATAGAGTATTTTTATCCCGATATTCCACTGGGATCGAGACTTATGCGGGTAAAACCGCGGGGCTCAGCTAGTTAAGTATAAAGTATAAGTCAATAAGTATAAAGTCAAGATGACCTTCCGAAGCATAGTGTAGACTGTAGATATAAGATATTACTAAGTACGCGAATTATTATGGAGTTGCGTCTAGCAGATGTTAGCCATCTGACTATGTTGTTACATTAGATAAATTACTTACATATTATGAAGCACATATGGACGATTTATTTATATTTTAAAATTCCAGTTTACGTAATATTTTGTATAGCATATCTGCACTAGTAATTATTTTAAACGACATTTTTATTTATTTATTAAAACTTTATGCTCAAGTAAAATCTGTACAAAGGCGGACTTAATGCCTTGGGCATTTTCTACCAGTCTACCTAAGGGTGATGCTTAGGAACATTTTTGCCTTTGGGATGATCATTATGGTAATTACATGGCGAAGATGCCTCTCTACGATACTTGCTCGCAGTTTATCTCGCTACCTCGATGTCACCTCCATGTAGGTATGCCAAATGCATGCTTATTTATAGACACGTAAGCACATGCTGCGATACAATACATCGCGGACTACTTCCTGCGTGAAAACAAAATATTTTGTTTTTACATCGCGGTCGACGGCAACCATCATTCATTAGTTGCACCGGTTGCACGACTGAGCAACTGAGCTTTCTTATGCGCCTGAACCGAAGTGTTTGCACCGCCATCCATGTAGAAATGGCGAGTATTGACATATTCACATATTATTTTCATTCTACAATGTTGTAGAGGTGTTACAATGGCTTAAAACTAAGGTACATGGACTGTAGGGCACAGCAAAAAGTGTCATTAATTCTTATAATAAAAATAAATTTAGGACGCAAATTAACAATAAGCTATTTTTTAAATATGGTGTTAACATTAAATAAGTAAATATAACATTTTATTTTATTGAGATCAGTCTGTTATAGATGGTGGTCAATGAAACATATATTATAATATCTATCTATGTATGTATGAATGTATCCTAAGCTATGTGTGTCGACTAACTGTGGTGTCTGTATGTGTCCAACAGATTTTTTTGTCATGTATGTATTCTTTTATCGTGTAGTACTTATGCTTTTTAACCGACTTTAAAAAAGGAGGTTCTGTATTCGACCCGTATGTATGTATGTATGTTTGTATGTCCGCGATTATCTCAAAAACTGCTGAACCGATTTTGATCATTCTTTCATGAGTGTGATCTACATACTTTCAGGAAGGTTTTAGTATATAATACATTAGGTAATTATTCTTATGTACGAAGTTATATGCATAAATGTACTGCATCTCCGGCATTTTTATTAACCGACTTTAAAAAAGGAGGTTCTGTATTCGACCCGTATGTATGTATGTATGTATGTATGTATGTTTGTATGTCCGCGATTATCTCAAAAACTACTGAACCGATTTTGATAATTCTTTCATTAGTGTGATCTAAATACTTTCAGGAAGGTTTTAGTATATAATAAATTAGGTAATTATTCTGATGTACGAAGTTATATGCATAAATGTACTGCATCTCCGGCATTTCTATGCGAATTTTGATGATTCTTCGAGTTGTGTCTTCAATTCTTCAATGCACTAGTGTTAATTGAATTTATGTGGGGTAGGTACAACTAAAAAGTGAAAAATAAAAACTTTTTTACAAAAAAAACAACCGACTTCAAAAAAAAAACACTACAAAGTGAAAAATAACTTTAATTTCGGAAGTCGGTGTCAAAAAACGAAAATGCGGAACCAAAGACACCGACTTCCGAAATTAAAGTTATTTTTCACTTTGTAGTGTTTTTTTTGAAGTCGGTTGTTTTTTTTGTAAAAAAGTTTTTGTGAATTTTGATGATTCTTCGAGTCGTGTCTTCAATGCACTAGTGTTAATTAAATTTGTGTGGGGTAGGTACAAATAAAAAGTGAAAAATAAAAACTTTTTTACAAAAAAATCAACCGACTTCAAAAAAAACACTACAAAGTGAAAAATAACTTTAATTTCGGAAGTCGGTGTCAAAAAACGAAAATGCTGAAGCAACGACACCGACTTCCGAAATTAAAGTTATTTTTCACTTTGTAGTGTTTTTTTTGAAGTCGGTTGTTTTTTTTGTAAAAAAGTTTTTTTAATTAATATTTGCTTGAGCTTATTTATAACTATCGTATCGCTGGTTTCATGTGTTATTGCATCTGGAAGTTTAAATCTTCTTCTTAGCGTGTCGATAGCAATCTAAATGTACTCGGCCTAGAAAATAATACTCTTTATTATGTACACCATATAAATTACAGACATTAAATATAGAAACTTTACAATGGGTGACACAATGGGCGGTCTTATCGCCAAGAGCGATCTTTTAAAGACAACCTTTTACCTTTATTTTTACCTAGAATTCGTCTACTTGTTTGGCGCCATCACCAGAGTCCATCAGTTCCTGTATCGTGCAGGTATCAGTTTAAATCGAGGTGATGTATCGCAGTGGGGCATCTTCGGCATGTTATTTCCCATTTACGATCACCTTCTTCAGATCGTCGTAGTATAATATCTCTCATTTCCGCATAATTCTTAGAGGTTACATTGGCACTTCATTTAACATATATTCGAAAAAAACGATCTTATATTGAGCTTCATACAAAGTCAACAGAGATAGTTACGTCACAAAAGAATTTCATTGAGCTGTAGCCCGCATCTGTGTTATCACGAGAGATAAATCCTGACCGCCTAATTTTAGACTAACGGAAGCTTTTAAACCGTCGCTGATAAGAGGTCACAGAACTCTCACTGACATTATTACAGTTTAATCTCTTTAAGATTTATCTGGCTATGTGGTAAGCAGGAAAGAGCCTTGTGGCTAAGAAATAACAGCCGCACGGGTCGTTCGATCAGGTTAAGCTACGTTCGCCGCGGTTGGCCAGTGGATGGGTGACCATCTTTACATACCAAGACCCTTCCGTGCCTCCATTGGTCCCGGCTGTCATTCGTGGATTTTTGACAGTCGTTACGGGTCGTCAGAAGCTCGAAAGTCTGACAACCAGTCTTACCAAGGGGTTTCGTATTACCTACCCAGTAACTGGGTTGTGAGGTCAAATAGGTAGGCAGTCACTCCATGTAAAATACTGGTACTCAGCTACATTAGATTAGAATGGAAGCCGACCCCAATATGGTTGGGAAAAGGCTAGGCAGATAATGATTTGGTATGCAGGACTACAGTCATTATATCTCTGCAGGCAATCACTTAATCGAGTCTAAAATATAATTTTCTTATATATTATTATTATCTTATCATAAAATAATAGTAGATTGTACAACTAAGGCATAAAATTAGCTATTTTACCCCGAGACGTTTATATCCACGCGAGCCACAGGCGAGGGTGGATAGTTAAGTCGAGGGGTAAAATGGCTCGTTTATGCCTGAGTTATACACTCTGCTTTTCACTTCGATTGCGAGAAAATGAAACAGGCGTAAAGTACACAGTACATAATTAATCAAAAATGTTGCAAAGCATAGCTAATTCCCGCCACCACAGATAATACCGCCACGAAACTTTTTAAAAGTTTTTTTTTTTTTATTTCAACATTTTGTCCATAGATATAGAGAATTCTATATCTATGATTTTGTCATTCGACTTGGGTACTTCATATTGCCAAGTCATAAAAACGTTTATTTGCGTTTTTAAATAATAAATGACAACTATTTTACCGGATTTTATTAAATTAACGATAGAAAACACGGAAGTGATATAAATTAAAGAAAATGAAATAAATCACGACTTTAATCTGCGAAGTTTTATTGTGCGTGTGGCTGTTGGGCCTGATTACCTTAGTCTCAGAAAAAAAAATTACTTTATGCACTAGAACATAAAAAGCGATTTTATGTCGCCTAAGCACGACATAAAGACGAACTTTTAGAGCATGAGAAGTGAAAATAAAATTTAAGTGTCTATTTGTAATGTCAAAATAACAGCTTTTTATTAAATGCTAATTAAATGTTTGCCAGCCGTTTCTGAGATTAGCCGCAGCAAACGGACAGCTGTTTGCTCCGGCTAATCTCAGAAACGGCTGGACCGATTTTGCCGATTTTTTCAATGGAAGGTAGCTGAAGTTACAAGTAATAACTAGGGCTACTTTTATTTTAGAAAAAGAATTAGGGTACCGCGCAAAAAAATTAAAATATTTTCCGTCATGCACGCGAACGAAGTCGCGGGCACAGCTAGTTTTTACATAAAACAAGATAACTGAAATGTCCAATAAACTATGTAGTCTATGTCCACATTTCATCATCACTGCGTACAGACAAAAATTGTAAAAAAAAACGTTATTTTAGTATATGTACCGTATATACACCCATATGCATTTAGTAAAAAGCGGTTATTTTAATATTACAAACAGACACTCCAGTTTTATTTATTTGCATAGATAGTTTGGCTCCATTATCAAAAGTGTGGGCTATTCCGAACAAAAATATATTACTAAGTCTTGGCAGAAACTAAGCGCCATCTTACAGTTTATTTGAACACTATTAACACCCCTTGAATCAGCTGCCCACGGCCCACCCCTAATGCTTTACCAGGTCACACCCCATTACAAGGCAACCCCCAGTTTAATGCGATAGATTCTAAATAGATGGCGCTATTGTGGATTAGATTTAAAAAAAAATTACTAGCTTCAGCCCGCGACTTTATCTGCGTGAAATTTCCTATTCCCCCGACCCACCCCGTCGCATCGCATCGCCTGCTCGCGCTATTAATTAGTTTTCGCTTATCGTCCTTTCTGATTTTTTTTAGGGTCCTAGCGTGATGTTTACTAGTCTTTAGCGTTCCTCGAGAATTGGGCTATCAAATATTTTTTTAATCCGACTGGTCAGTTCCAGACATTAGCGCGTTCAAACCAGGGGACCAGCTTAGTATGATAATACATGAAGTCTAAATATCCAAACTTGTATTATTTTTTTTTCTTAACAATTATTTACTTAAGGGTCCTAGCAACGAGCACCTTTTGACGAAAAATAAAACGCAACCCCAAAAAATCGCCCGCATACTGATCACGTTTTTATTGTTTATAATCATTTTCATTCATTATTTAAATAATTTAATATTTTTTATTTTATTTCCAAGAATGAAATGGTTATTGCAGATGTGCCTAAGTAATGTTTTATCGCCAAGTTAGGGATTTTCAAAAATACTTTTAGTTTCTTTCTGATTCTTTATTATCAGCTCCCACAGTATTTTGAGGCCATTGAGTGACCGGTGGGGCTGCCCGATGTTTGTCCGATGGTGAGAATGCACACACAGGTCAGCTTTAATTAGTTATACGGGCAAATAATGTGTTAGTTTTTATTTCTATTATATTCTCTTTAATTGTATGTGTTACTAACAATAGTTAAATAAGTAATTTCATGTCAATACTAACACTATGGACTTCAAGGTCTGCAAATAAAAGTTTATTATTATTTATTTTTATGATGTTACATATCTCGGGACCATGGGGTGCTAGTCCTTTGGAACGCGTACGAGGGGCCGAAGCCAACTCGCAGAGGCTCCTTAGGAAATTTTAATGAAATGCGGCAACAACCGACGATTATCCCTGTATGCGCTATGCAAGTGCACCCCGGTTATGTAGGATTATTCCAGAATATGGAAAAATAAAAAGTTGGACTATGGGTTTGGGTGGCTAAAGTGAACTGGTAACCAAGAACTATAGAAGAACCCCTGCTTGACCAATGTTTTCTTTAGACACGGATAAAATGGCAGGGGGTGACTTGCACACTCAATAATTATGGGCCCCCGGCAACGGTCGCTAGCACATAGTGACGTAGTGACAAGGGGGCAACATGTCCTGAGGTGCTTATGAGAAGTGAAGAGGTATTCCACGGCTATCAGGACAATCCCGGAAGTACGGTCAAGATCCTATCAGCTTCTTACTGGAATACTTCCTTCCTCCGAGCACGTTTGCTCTTGCGAATCTCCACTCAAGCCGGCCAATAAAGGCAAGAATGAAGTGGGAGCTCTTATCCTCGTCTTTTTCACTTCAGCCGGTCAATAAAGGCAAGCCAGAGGTGAAGAACAAGACTACTCCCGGGAGTTAGGGTCCGTGGGGTCGCTACTGCCCAACAGCTCACCACATGCTGCCCTGCGGGATCTGTATCTCTGTTGGTCTGGCTCCTCACCTTAGACCTGTTCCAGAAAAGTACCTAAATCCTTCCGTCACAGGCCTAGAGTTCTGAGCACGCAAGCCCCACCACGACGTCAACGTAGAGATATGGCGGTGGGGTTATTATTAGGTATTATTATCAACCTAATCTAAAAACTGTAGTTTAATCACTTACAATTCGAAGGTTTCAAAGTCGAGACCCAGCAGAGCCGCAACACGTGTCCTGTTTTAAATACAGGGTGGTACGGACATAGACGTGCACCTGTTACCATGGCTTCAGTACACGATTCTGAACACCCCTGCGTTAAAATTTTTAAATGTCTGTTATATAAAAAAAAAATATTAGCAGTTCCAAACATTTTGGGCGCGTAGGTATTGCACTTTTCTATGAAACAGCAGACTTGTTTTTTGATAACCGACGAAAATTTTTATACGCTAGAGGGGGTCTAAAATTTTTATACGCTAGAGGGGATCTAAAATTTTTATACGCTAGAGGGGTCTAAAATTTTTATACGCTAGAGGGGGTCTAAAATTTTTATACGCAGGAGGGGGATAAAATCCATGTACTGAAATCATGGTTCGAGTTCGCGCATCGATGTCGCTGCCATCCTGTTTATGACTTATTAAAAAAAGGTGCAAATTACTAATTAACACACTGACCCTTTCTGTCTGCTTACCCATTTTAAAAGCAGGGGGTGAATTGGGGGTGACCGACTCAAAGAATAACATGTCAAAAGCCATGTCTTTACGAGTATCGTGATAGCGGCGACAAACGATATGACAAGGCATAGTCCTCCATCTGTTAGGACTTTGTACTTCGTTGTTTTATTTTTAAGTAATTAGAAAAAAGAAAGAAAGAAGAAATGTACCCACACGACTTCATCTGAGTGTGTATTGTGTTTCATAATTCTTTATAAATGTTTCCATGATGAAAAGTAGCCTATGTCCTTCACCAGGCTACCTATTTACATAATTTCGTAACGTCCAGTTCAGTGGTTTAGTTTAGGCGTGAAAAGATAACGAAGAGACAAAGTTACTTTCGCATTTATAGTGTTGTAAACAGGGTAGCAGTGACATCTACGTGCAACCTGTAACCATAAATTTAACACAATTCTAGACCCCGTATATTACTAGATAGAAATAAGCGTAGAAATATTTATACGATTAAATGTCTGCACTAAGTTGATGATGTGCATAATTCCGATATAAGAAATATGTAATCTTCAATTTGAATTCAATAGTTGAAAATAATTAGGATCCTAAACTATGAATTTCGTTAATGGACTGAAAAAACTGAAAAAAACTACAATAAATATTGCAAAAAAGCTATCAGCTATTAGGCAACTGACTCTAAATTTAAACGGTTGATGTAACTGATATTTTTGTAAAAATATAATTTTAAAGAGTGTCCATGAAGTTTCTTGCCCCTACGCTTTGGAATGGGCAACTAGCTTCATTTCTGCCTGACCAACTTCTTGACAATTCAAAAGTGCCTGTAATACTTTGATTTTGAGAGTTTGATCAAAGTCCATGTTTATTCATAAAAGTTAACCCATTGAATGTCGTAATTACAGACACAATTAAAAAGCCATTGTGTCTCGCGTAGATCTACGTTCCGACAGACGAGAGGTTAAACGACGTTTAAACGTCAAAAATGTATAGTTAAATAGTCGCTAATCACTACTTAACTTTAAGCAACGTTTATTAATAAAGGGGTAAAACCGCGTTGCGGCGAAAGCTCGAGATAACAAGTTCGGACTTTTCTTCCAGATTTCGGCGTTGCGGTGCCGCAACGCGGTTATGTGTTTCGGCCCTGGGTGTTCAAAAGGAAGTTGTATTTAATACCAGTGGATGTGCGATGTTTTGCAACCCGCTCGTCTCACCCCTTTTAACAACCCACCTTTGCGCAGTTTTCCACTAATTACTGAAAGGACTGCCTGTAAAAGGACATAACTCTAGTTTCAGATTTTTTTAAACTGATTTTATTTCTATGTATTTGGGTAGGTACATGATATTATTATCTGTTTCTTATTGAAGTAGTTTTTTCTCGCAAATAATGACTAGTTTCAGGAAAAAAGTAAACTTTAACTTATCCAATTGTTTTTTAAATGAAATACCACGACCAAATTTTTTTTTTTTCGTTATTTGGATTTAAGCCATAGCTAGCGCTAATTTCTGAATATAGCCTCTGTAAGCCTCAGAATAATGGGAATACAAACCAGCAGCATAAATGCGTAACACACTATCAATCACAATGAAACATTTTGAAGGATATTGCTAATCCATTGCTTCATATGTTCGAAAAAAATTTGTGATCGACAAAGTAAATAACGCAATGAATGTTGTTAAACTGTCAAAATCAAAGCCAATGCTACTGTTAGTACGTTACCCAATTACCCCGCAAAATTTCTCTAGTAGACTACTAACCTAGTAAACATAAAACACTCGCCGACGTTTTCGTTCCCCATAATAACGTATAGAAGTAATATGACATTGACACGCATACATACACTCGACATTAATCACTTTAACAACTGACATAGCATCATAACAGTGTTTACGTTGAGTCTTTCAACACGTGTGCTGCGAACTTGCTGAAAAGGTGTTGCTTAGTAGAAAAACATAGTTGCAGTTCACTAACCAAGCAGAATAAATTGGCGATTCATAACATAAACCATGATTTTGTGACTGACTTACGGATTGACTGACCGACACTGACTCCAAACCGCTGCGAACAGAGATAAAGAAGTCTGGCCGTCCGCATCCGTCGAGAGAATGCGTTCCCGACACCTGTTACTCCTGTTAGTGCAACAATTCTAATAGAATAAAGATCAAATTCGCAAAATAAGTATTAGTTTGTATGAAGCTGGCAGGTGTCAAGATATAAAGATAATAGACTTTATCTACACCCATGCTGTAAGTCCTCTATAAAAGTTTTTGTAACAGCTTATTGCCAGCATTAAAACAACCAGTGTCATAGTAACCATAATAGAATCCAAACGAGTGTTATAATGTTGTACTAAATTTCATTATGCACCTCCTTTTCAAAAAAAGAACATTGTCATGCACGCGCGTTTCACTACCACAGAGCCGTAATTTAAAAAAAGAACTTATAGGTTCCCGCCGCCCGGCCGCAATTTTTGTTCGATATTAGTATTGCAAAAAACTGTTTCAAAACCTTTTATAGAGGATTAATATCATGGGTGTAGATAAAGTCTTGTCTTTGTATAAGAAGGCCTATGCCCTCTGTATACAAAGACCAACCATAGGATTCGCACACGAGTTGCACACGCGTCTATACGCGTAATGATGATGTCCCTGCCACCCTGTATTAAAGCAGTGGAAGAAAATTTTAAAACCCGACGTATACCCCTTTTCACAGGCATCCGCTTCAAATCGCGCCAGAAGCCGTCACAGCAGTAGCCGCCACCGCTGTCTACATCGCGGCACACGATGGACGCAAAGGTACTTAAAACACTTTTTTTAATTTAATAGACTCGATGCGGAAACTTTTTCGTAATTCTGTTGTTGTCGAAGAGTAAACAATTTTGCTGTGTGTACTCCTGGTGTTGCGACTTTTTTGTATTGTACCTATAGTTGTTTTTGAAGTTGACAGAGTTGTGTTTTCAGCTTTTCTGCTTAGGACTCCCGAATTTTTTTTTCTAGTGATCAGTTATGGTTTCGTGCAATAATTAATCATTTAAGAAAATTGTTGAATATTTTCACTTCAACTGTGATGCCTGATCCACATTATGAATAAAAATTTTAGTTTCAAATGTTTGAACTATAACGATTTACTTACTAATTCATCTACCTATGACTTATAATAAATTACAATAATGAATCATCATAATGTGGCGCCACAGCTGAGCTGAAGTTAAAAAATTTATAGGTACTAACTTTTGGAGGTCACTGTAATCTGCATTCGCGATTTATGTCCCAAATTGTAAACAAATATGAGTTTATGGAAAAATAACTTTAAATTCTACACAATAAAGTTCAGTTTACGCTACAGCTTCAAACATTTTTATAACTTTTTCAATAGTGCTAGTCACTCTGAAATCAACTTAATTACCATTAAAATAAAGTTGATATTTGTTTAACTTGAAATAATATTGATTTGAAACTTAGAATGGACTTTATATGCGTAAACGCACGCTTTCTTCCCGTGGGTGTAGGCAGAAACTATAGCACGCTCCTTGCAACCTACAGCTCCTACGATCCTTGCAAACTCCTTTTGCTTCGATTACGTTCATATAATCGCCGGATAGTTTAAGTTGGCAGTCAATATACTTATCAATTAATTTCACTGACTTTACAAACAGCTATACAGCGTGTTACGGAAAGGGTATATCCATACAAACGGGTTGAAGAGTGTATCTGCCCCCTTATTCACAAACACTCGATATGCTTCCGTATCGTATCGAACATTAATCATTGTTATCGTAGGAGTCTTCTCAACGCTGTTCACAAGTCCAAAACCCGAAAATTTTGTCAGTTTAAATCAAATAGACGCCCGCTATTCTTCCAACAGCTATGTATTTGCAGTTAAGGGGAAGTCAAATCAGGTTATCGAAATGTCAGGTTTTCGATACGATAGCCTGTCGTATGGTTGTGAATCAGGGCTCTGGTCTAGAATCTCTGTATGAAATTTCAGCTCAAAAGCAGTAACTTTGAAAATGCTTAATATTTTTTTATTTCGCACATCACGGCGCTGCACTGGCGCGCGGTGGCGTGATGTGCGTGTACTAGGCGCACAGACACACTACAGACAATGTATAATGACCCTCGTAGTGCGGTGACACGTTTGTTATGATTTCAATTTAATAAACTATCGAAATAAAAAAATATTTAGCATTTTCAAAGTTACTGCTTTTGAGCTGAAATTTTGTACAGAGATTCTAGACCAGATACACTCTTCAACCCGTTCGTATGGATATACCCTTTCCGTAACACGCTGCAGAAAAAAATACTTGACATGTTACAAACCTTTTCAACAAGAGCCAAACGATACGAGAAATAGACGATGCCAAAAATTGTCTTCTATTCTATCGATCTATATAAATAAAAGTGAAACGCTGTTCGATTGTAAGTGCATCACTTAAGAATAACTGGACCGATTTGACTATTAGATTTTTATGGAAAGAAAAATTGGAAAAGTTCCTGGGTAGGTTCTAATTCTAAAATCTGAACGTTCTTTTTTCTGTAGGATTTTTGTATGAACTACTGATTGATTGATTCCTTCGGGGCAGCTAGTAAAGAATATAAAACTTTTTAACAAAAATACAACCGACTTCCAAAAGAAACACTACAAAGTGAAAAATAACTTTAATTTCGGAAGTCGGTGTCTTTGGTTTTGTATTCACGTTTTTTGCCACCGACTTCCGAAATTAAAGTTATTTTTCACTTTGTAGTGTTTCTTTTGGAAGTCGGTTGTATTTTTGTTAAAAAGTTTTTATTTCACGATTTTTAGAGGGTCTGCTTATAATTTATCTAAGTTACAATAGCCAGTGTCAACATGCTCATCGCCTTTTACAAAATATTGCTTTTTTCCGATGCAGGGAAGTTAATTGTTGAGGAGTTCTCCTGGTCCACCATCAGCTCCTTATTACCATTCACATCGTGGCGAGCATAAATTGCTTAGCAACCATATTAAAGTAATCGAATCGCAACCCGTGAAATACTTAGATATTATTGAGTAGTTCCGGTGTCCATCTGTGGTCTTCATCATCAGTTCCACTTCACCAAATGGTGCTTTCCGAGAGCAAATGCACGAGTTACTATAAAAAATACCCAAATCGCTATAGGTGTGCCTATAATATTTGAAGAGTTCCTTCGATTTCTCCAGGATCCAATGATCAGATCCAGACTTGGTGACTATGGGACCACTTCAGAAGTATCTCCTTTCGAACAAAAAAATAATTTTGAAAATCGATCCACAATTGACGGAGTAATCGCGTAACAATCATACAAAAAAAAAAAAAAAACATACCGTCGAATTGAGAACCTCCTCCTTTTTTTGAAGTCGGTTAAAAACCAAGTCGCAACTTGTGTCTGTTTGTGTGTTCCTTATACATTTACACATCAATCATGTGTTAAGAACTAGATGAGAACGGCGTTTCCTATCTGACTAGTTTGAAAAGAAAGGCCGAAACAAACTCAGAGGTCACAGTCTTTTTTAAAGTCCAGACATAATCTTTGTCAGATCATGTGAAAATCATGTAGATACATGTCTGAGATGGTCTTTTGAGGATGGAACCATACAGATTGAATGGACCTGGCCAGTCCGTGCACGCATTTGTCAGAAATCGTGCAGCTCAACTCAAAACATAAGGAGCTCAACGATTCGACGAACGATACCATTTGGGTAGGCCACATAAATTACTCAAACTGCCAGACCATGACAAAATCTAACAGAACAGAGAGAAAAATCAAAAAATAAATAAAATGACCCACAAAGTCTTCACATTCACAATAATTAAAATAATAGAATACTTTACAAAGTAAGCAAATGTCATTGTGTATATAATATTCATTATATTCATAAAATTGGAAGCAGCTCAATCCCTAGCCGTTTTGTCGTCAATATAACGTTTATGTGTATTAGATATTCATTTTTAAATCTCGATGTCTTGATGACATATCCCCACCTCAGTCCCCAAGACTGAACGTGTACCGTTTACGTCTCTAGTCTTCTAAATAAACAAACTCATCTTCAGGACTCGTGACTCATATATTTGTCAAATAAATGATCGTCACTTATCAGATCTAAATAATTCCTTATCTTTGTACAGGGTAGAGAACGTGTGAGTGGAATCTTAAAACTGGAGCCTCGTCCGAGAGTGGTCATCGACACCACAAAATCGGAGCTAACTCCCCAGGTATGTCTCAAATCGTTTATTGCAACCCATAATGTACACTTACAGGTGCTAAATAAAAAATAATAGAAACAATTTTGGACCCTGTCGGGCACAGCAAGTAAGAGAGTTTTGGTTCTATTAAGATCTGAAGGCCAATTCTCGTAGTTAAAAATCAGCGAAAATCAATATCAAAAACTTTTTTAAAATGTTGGGAAAATAGAGGTAGGTATTTTTGACAGATTGAGACTGAGATCAGACTGAAAGCTTTTAAGCCGTTGGTCCTGGCTGTCATTCGTAGATCTTTCGCAGTCGTTAGGGGTAGTCAGAAGCCCAAAAGTCTGACAACCAGTCTTACCAAGGGGTATCATGTTACCCAGTTACTGGGTTGTGGAGGTCAGATAGGCAGTCGCTCCATTTAAAATACTGATATTCAGCTGCACGACCCCAATGTAGTTGGGAAACGGCTAGGCAGATTGTAACTGTCGAGACGAAAAGTCCGGGACCGAACTAAATAACCGAACTACTGAGAACGCCCGTGTGTGTGCTCACAACAGCGTGTTATGGTATACAGAGCTGATGGTATTGAAAATGACGTTGGTTTTGACTAATGATGAAAAGGACTGTTAAGAACTTGTACGATAAGTTAAAACCAACCAGTAGTTTCTACTATTCTTATTGTGGCACGAAAAGGAATATACGGTAGGTTTAGGGACCTCGCCACCACCTCGACTTGGTGCATCTCTGACAGCAATCTCGCAGAAGCTCCAAAGAAGAAAAATGTTTGGATCACAGAACAGTCTGTTCTGTGGTTTGGCCTCACGACCGGTCATCCGACCAGATTCCGCCAAAAGTATTTTTAAGATTACAGGCGGTCGTGGTCGAGGCCGTAAAGTGCGCGAGATCCCTTAGGAAAAATTAAGTTCGTCTAGTGCCAATAACATCAAAGCATTATGCGCCGATAAGATGGACTAAGATCAACCTTGACTAGCCATGCACATACATGCCCACGCAACTGCCCTGCAAAAGAGTACGGTATGCTGATTGTACAGGACGTGGTCTTTTCCCTTCCACAGTATCATAATAAAATAATTAATATTTTCATGACAATGCAAAAATTCGGTCGTTCTAAGTCCTACAAACAAGGCACCGCCAAACACCCAAAATTGTGAATTCATTTAGCACTGGCGCCATTACTGGGAAAGGTACACAAAGTGTAATTACAGACAATCAGGGCACTCCCCGGCCTCTAAACGGAGCCAATTAACGAAATGTAATACCCTGCGCAGTCGGTAAAGGTGGTGTTCGACGTTTCTACAGTGTTGTGATTTGGTATTTGTGTTTTAATTAGATGTAACTGGGTATGTACTGTGTTCAACGAACTAGTTTGCAGGAAGGTAGACGATTATGTTTGCACTTTAATACTCATATTTATCATTGGTGAGCAGTGGTGGCCCAGTGGTAACGACCGCGACTTACGAGATATAGGCCGTAGGTTCGAACCCTGACAGGCGCTTTACTTTGTGTAAATTATTTCATCACCACTGCTCTCAAAACGGTGAAGGAAAACATCGTGAGGAAACCAAGAAACAAAAATTCGAAGACATGTGACATGATCTACCAACCCTCACTGGGCCCGCGTGGTGGATTACAGCCCACTCCCTCTCACAGAGAGGAGGCCTGTGTCCCAGCAGTGGGAACATTATAGGCTGATCATGTATGTACTCATATTTATCGTAAGCTTAGTGAAAATCAGTAGGGGAGCTCTTTGTAAATGAGCTCATCCGGTAGTACAGTATCTACAATTTGAGAATGACAGCGCCTTATATCGTAGCAGTAAGACCGATTTTTGCTGGCATATATGTTATCATGGTCTCATCATAACCGTTACCGACTGTTCTTGCCGAAGACTCAAAGCTTAGAGAGTCGTGTTCCGTTTGGAATATATGGGATCGTGTCTCGTTATAATGTCTTGAGACAAAAGTCAACGGCCTACTACCGACACTTTCCACACAGAGAAACCCAACAACAGTGCCTCTTGCTTAGCAGTACTCTTGGACTGCTCCAATTATTATTTAATTAACTAGCTGCGCCCCGCAGTTTCACTCGCGTAAATGTCGATCCCATGGGAATATCGGGATAAAAAGTAGCCTATATGTTAATCCAGGGTGTCACCTACCTCCATACATTTTATCAAAATTGGTCCAGCCCTTTGAGCGTGAAGAAGTAACAAACATATAAACACACACACACGCTCACAAACTTTCGCCTTTATAATATTAGTGTGATAAACCGTGCAATTTGGAAATCATTCGGAGACACAGTAGAATATTTTGTAAGTAGATTCCGGTATGTCTTAGAACCAAAAATTCGAAGCCATGTGACATCCACCAACCCGCACTGGGTCCGCGTGGTGGATTATGGCGCACTCCCTCTCACTGAGAGGAGGCCTGTGTGCCCGCAGTGGAAGCGTTATATGCTGATAATACTTACGCAACTAGTTTCTAGATATATTATATAAGTTTGTATTAGGTCCTTAATTATTCTTGAAACCAGCTTATAAACATATACATCCTATCAATTAAGCTAAGCTTGTCATCCATTAAAGATTACGATGACTCAGCATTGGTTCATTAGGTTTAGATAGAAATAGAAAATATTTATTGTCCAGGTAATACAGTAAGCAGGTTCACTGGTTAACAGCAAGTTAAAACTACATGAGTAACTTAAAATATTACCTACACCTAGGTTACAACTTACAATATAGTATTAACTAGTGTGCCCCAAACTAGACAGTCTGTATCTTGGGGCTCGGGGTACGAATTCCAGAGACTTGACAAGTGATTGAGACTTGACAGGTGATTTCTGTTATAGTATGGTACGTGTGTAAGTGTGCGTGTTTGTTCCATTGTGCTTCGTTTGATTTGGTGTCAGGTCAGGGTCAGATATTCGTGTTAATTAGCGTAAAGTAAGTATAACTAAGCTCGTTTCGCAAACAAACATGAAAACAAACTTATGTGTTTTAATCCGACTACAGCGAAGCAAAAAGGAGGTTTTGATTTTGACCGGTATGTATGTATGTTCATCTGTTCCCTCACAACTTCGAAACTACTTATCATAATTTGACAAATCGTCGGAATATCGTTGGAAGTGACTTGTTCATCCGCTGGTTACTGGTATTGAATATGGCGCCCTCTAAAGGACATAAAGTCATGAATTAAAAAAACCTAAAATTTAATAGACGATACATATTGAATAGGTTGTAAATAATATTTCTTCTTTCATACATTTTTGAGCGTGATTTTTTAGTAGTCGGGTTTTAGTTTCTTTGGAAGAACAACTTTAATTCACACATAAAGTTCAGTTTGCAACTTTAAAGACTTTTATGACGTTTTCAATAGTACTATTAATTCTGAAATCAACTTATTGTTCACGATAGTAAAGTTGAAATTCATTTAAGTGGAAATAACATCAATTGGAAACAGGTATTTGGATAGGCAACATGCAGTACTTAATTGTTTTTCATTCCTTTGAAAAAAAAACGGGTTCACGTATAATTCATTCGTATGAAATTAGATTTGTCATCATTGTTTACTTCAGATGAAACTTTGTAAAACAAAACTGCATACTTACTTAGTTTCATACCAAAGCTGAGCTAGATTTCCTCGTTGGTCTGTTGGTGAAGCGCAACTGTATTCGATTCCCGGATCGGAAACGGGTTATTGGGTTTTACAATCAGCAGAACCATGAGAACGGTCTGAATAGCAGTCTTGATTTGTGCCCGGTAAGTTACAAATCGTGAACTGTTTGTGAGCCGTACACAGTTCTGCCTAACCCCACGAAGAATAGGTACAGGCTTGATGTTGTTATGTATAATTATGCTAACTGCACTTGTGATCATTTTATTGTCCCACCCTTCTCTCGAAGTGCTATTTTGTCTAATCTATATATACATACACAGGGTGTCCCTGGAAGTATGGATCAAATCGAATAGGGACGTGGGCAAGGTCATTTCCAAACGTTTTAGCAAAAAAAAAATACTAAAAAAAAAATACTAAAAAAAAAGAGAAGAAAGATCGAATTCGTGAAAACTATCAGGGCTATTAATTATTTTTTTTTTAGATAGCCCTGATAGTATTTTTTTATGATTAATTTATTTTAACTCTAAGCGAAGTGATTGAAAAAAAAATTAAAATCGTTCATAACTTTTGAACCGTAAAAAAATTCACTGACATTCTCAGGGTTAAAAAGTTTGGAAATGACCATGCCCACGCCCCTATTCGATTTGATCCTTTCTTCCAGGGACACCCTGTATATATAAATACTATCCCCCTTATTCATAAAACTTATCAAACCTATTTTAGTTAAAATGGGGTTTGTCTCTTTCTTACACACAGAAATGTCAACGTGACAGATAAAGACAAACGTTCTATAAACCTTTTTTAGCTAAAATAGAGATAAAATAGAACTATGAATAAGGGGGTATGTATCTATCTACTTATTATATGTATAAAATAAAGTCGGGTTAGTTACACCATTTATAACTCAAGAACGACTGGACCGATTTTGATGATCTTTAATTTGTTGGATTTGTCTTCTTCACGAAAAGAAATTCTGAGGCTTCGAAGTTCGCCGGGTCAGCTAGTATATTATAAATGCGCCAGTAACTTTGTCTGTCTGTCTGTTGTCACCTCAGCCTTGGTGGTGGGTGGCTGAATGGATTTGGACACAGTAGACTATGACCTGCGTTGGGGCAGAGGATACTTTTTATCCCGGTGGTTTGTTCCCATGGGATAATTACCGACGACCACGCCAGCCGCACGGGTCGATCGACCAGGTTAAGCTACGCTTGCTGCGGTCGGTCCGTGGATGGGTGATTATCTTTACATACCAAAACCTCTCCTTGTCTCGGAAAGCAAGTTAAGCCTTTGGTCCAGGCTGTCATTCGTTGATCTACGTCAGAAGCTTGAAAGTCTGACTGACAACCAGTCATATCAAGGGGTATTGTATTACCCAGTAATTCCCATTAACTAGGTTGTAGAGGTCAGATAGGCAGCCGCTCCATATCAAATACTGGTATTCTGCTGCATCTGGTTAGACTGGAAGCCGACCTAAACATAATTGGGAAAAGGCTAGGCATAATGATGATGTGTGGACAGCAGTGGTGGCCCAGTGGTATCGGCCGCGACTTACGAGTTGTAGGTCGTAGGTTCGAACCCAGACAGACGCTTTACTTTGTGTAAATTATTTCATCACCACTGCTCTCAAAACGGTGAAGAAAAACATCGTGAGGAAACCGGCATGTTCAAGAACCAAAAATTCGAAGACATGTGACCTCTACCAACCCGCACTGGGCCCGCGTGGTGGATTACGGCCCACTCCCTCTCACAGAGAGGAGGCCTTTGTGCCAGCAGTGGGAACATTATAGGCTGATTATAATGATGATGACATGGTTAGAAAATGTTTCAAAACTAATAGCTACAAACAATCTAGGTTCGCGAGCACATTCGCAAGAAGCTGGCAGTATCATCACAACGGTAATACTTTCTCATTGTTTGTCTTATTTCTTGTTAGTTAGTTAGTAAGTATATTCATGCATTTATGTATATTTATTTGATTAGTTATAGTTTTATTAGGTTTATGCGTATCTTAAAATATTTATTCCTCAATTTTCATGATTGCACCTACCACTGCACTGGTAAACACTGTTTTTGTCACACGAACTTTGTGATGATTTTTGTTCATGTTAGTGTACCCTCATTAACAATATATAATAATTTTTTTTCAATCACGTCCAGTTTTTTTGTGACAGCTACATATTCATTTCTGACCTCATATAAGTGTCTTTTTTTTATTTAGACGACTGTATAACTATTGCATTCAACTTACATCTTATATACGTTTGTTACATCGTAAACATGCCACGAAAGTGTTCTAACAACCCCGACAGTTTTTGTTATGTGTGTGGAGAATTAACTTTTACATCTCAGCGTCGAAATTTCGCATCAATAATTGAACAGTGCTATTTAGACTATTTTAGATTTCCTGTGAGGAATCAAGATAAATCCTGGGTTCCACATAAATGTTGTGTAACGTATGTGAGACTGCTATTAGGTTGGGCTAAACAAGAACCCAGACATATGCCATTTGCTATACCAATGATTTGGACCGAACCAAAGGATCATGATTATTTTAACCTGACGTGTCAATTTTTTTCCAATCACATATTATTGTTTGGTGGCCCTAGTACATTCAAAATTTGATGTAAGTTTTCATGTGACAAAAAAAAGTTAAAATTTTGTTAACCAGTGGCTGTTTGTCTCTGCATCACCAAAGGTTGACTGGTAGAAAATGCCTATGGCATTAAGTCCGCCTCTGTACATTTATGTGCTTGAAGTATTAAATTAAATAAATGTAGAGCAGTAACGTATTAAAATATGACAGTAATGCGTGTGCGTGCCACATGAATTGATACGATTACATAAATTATCATAATAGCTCTAAACGTATCAAAAAAGCTTCCACGAATTAGTAGAATATCGATCGCTCGCTATCTTTGGTGAAAAATCACTTCTTAATTATTATTCGGAGTGATATAAACGATAGGGAGGGCACAAGATAATGGAATGAACGTTCAGGGGTGCCACACATACTGGTTGCTGTTTAGAGAATAATAGGCGAATTTTAGAATCACAACTAGAGTGCGTTTTAACAAATACTTCCTATGCCGTTATGTTGGCAGCAATGTATACCACTTCTTATTATTTACCACTCCTTAATGTTTTAGACATGATTCTAACACGAAAACCTTATAATTCTTAAAAAAAAAATTCGCAGTACCTATCGTCTTCCTATATCTACTATCTTGACAGACATGGGCACAAAACACATACGTATACTCCTAGCGGGGGACAGGGGAGCCAACATTATAACATAGGAAGTATATTTTGTTGAAACGCACTCTATCATTATTTAAATTTTTTAAGGAATGGCTTTATCACCAATTATTTAACCGGTCAAGCAGCGCGTGTCGCCTATTGGCGACGAAACAATAGAAAATCAATTGTGTCTCATTAGCGGAGCTTGACAGATTAAGCTCCATGTATGCATGCATGTGTGTATGTTCCTATGGCCATCATCCAGGTTTCAGGCTGTTACAGACAAATTCCTAATGAAAAAACCCAATAGAATGTTGCCCAACCTAAGCGTCAATCCCAAGACCTCAGCAGTCACTTTTACGACCGCTAGACCAGAGGGGCAATTCTCGTAATTTTAAAAAAGTTCATAGTCTGATCACAGCATGATCTCAGTGTCAATCTGTCAAAAATACCTCTGATTTCCCTACATTTTTGACAAGTTTTTGACATTGATTGTCGTTGCGAGAGATCGTCGTTTGGCTGTGATAAGATTTTGAACGTTTTTAATTACGAGAATTTATTTTTTAACTGGTAACATCACATTTCCATAATTATTAATCGAAAGTTATCCCTTCGCTGAACGCAGAAATGTATAGTCAAGTAAAGCAGGCTCTATCAAGCACTGAGTAAGAAAGAATAGACCTTTGGCAGAACATTCGATATCGGCTTAGTTGCCAAGAAGGAAAAAATAGAATGGACTTTAGGGTGACAAATCAAAGGTCAAAGGGTTTTTTCTGTACACCCACGTTTTTAATAGAATAGAAAAGAATAGTTCTTTATTTGCACAGAAAGTAGGTACAAGTTACAGATGTTAAGTGTATAAATATGATCCTATACTAACTACCTTAACTAAGGCATGCAAACAGTTTAGCTACTTATAATAATAAAGGCTCGTTTAATATTTTTGTTATTTACACATTCAATCAAATTAATTTATGATTACCATGTCAAGATGAAATTCAGTACATTATTTGAAATATGCAATACAATATAAATAATTCCGAGTTTACTAAAATGGGATTATAAATTTAAATATTAATTTAACGAAATATTTTTATTATTTTCAAGTTAAAACTGACTATTTCTACAAAAAAGAAAATGTTCTCTTGAACCAGCCCTGTGTAGTTAATCAGTGCGGGACCGGCACTCATTGGCACTACAAGATAGACTGCTGCGTGTCACGTCATTGACCATTCGTGGCCACTGTGGCCTGTAGGCGTGGCCCATGCTTTACATTTCATTTTGGACAGGCGAAGTTTTTGGAGAGCAGTGGTCGCCAAGTGGTAACGACCGCGACTTACGAGTCGTAGGTCGTAGGTTCGAACCCAGACAGGCGCTTTACTTTGTGTAAATTATTTCACCACCACTGCTCTCAAAACGGTGAAGGAAAACGTCGTGAGGAAACCGGCATGTCCTAGAACCAAAAATTCGAAGACATGTGACATCTGGTGGTTTAAGTTTTCGGGAAATTTAACTTGTGACACTTCGGAATGTGGTGAAATTATGGCATACTAACTGACCGCCCCGCACCACTTTAGAATCAATAAGAACGAATGTTTTTTTCGTGAATTTTCCCGTCCTAATTTTTATTCTGCTGTTCGGGGCGGAGACAAATCCAACAAATCAAAGATCATAAAAATCGATCCGGCCGTTCTAAAGTTAAAATGGTGTAACTAACCCAACTTTGTATTAATTATGTAAGGTCCGGAAGTAACAGGTACAACACAATAAGTTATAACTTATTGTTCGCTCACTTGTTCGCTTAGGTGAGTTGACGGAAACCACGGATTTTAGTAACACACGAAAGTTTATTAAGTAGCCCGATTTACAAGTAAAGATTGGATGCTAATTCGCAGTGCTCGCGATAGTAGTAATTTGTCAAATAACTTAAAAAGGTGTTAACGCTATTATAAGTGAAGAAAGTAAGTATGTTGCTGCGTATGCAGTTTAATAAATTGTACGTGAACCGTACAATTTATTTAGATAGATTATTATATTCTTCGAAACCATCGTAGTGATCAACTAGAAGATTCATGTTCATGCTTATTTTACGTTTCACATCTTTTCCTGTCCTCTGTTCCCCAAAACGGGCAGTCAAAGCGATCTCTTGCAATGCCAGCGCCGATTCCGTAGAGTTGGTATTGGATCAATAAAATTGGATACCCACCTAATAATTTTTATAAAAAACTAGCGGCCCGCCCCAGCTTCGCACGGGTGCAATTTTGTTTTTTCCAATTTCCAAAATTTTCTTTCATACAAACCTTGTCCCGGCAATACCGATCACAACAAAAAAAGAATTAGCGAAATCGGTCCAGCCGTTTTCATGTTATGTCGTGACAACGGAAAACGGGTTTCATTTTTTAAATTACTGTCCGTTATCTATATATATAGATAACGGACAGTAATTTAATTTTTCGGCGGTTGGTAAATTAGTGTGACAGTAAAACATGAGCAGTAATAAAAAGAAAATTGGTCGGTTATTTCATCCTACAATGTCAGTACAAAAAATATTCAAGTAGTGTAATAAATGAATGAGCAGTAAAAATGTTGGAATGGGCGGTTAGATAAATAGTTCGGCAATCCATATGTGCCCAACCGCACGCGAGCCGAGCGAGCGAAGCGAGCAGTGCCGCGGCAGCGGCCGGCGAGCGCTACTTCCATGTTATATTAGAGTCTCATCATTCATTCAGATTTTTTTACCTGCCCATAAAAACATATGAATGAATGATGAGACTCTAATATTGTTATTGCTAAATTATTTATATTACCCATTTAAATATTTGCATCCTAGAGTAGGTAATGGACTAGTGGAGTAGATGGGTGATATTGGGACTCTCATCTCTCTTTGGAAGTATATTACATACCTTTGCCCAGCAGTGGGGCAGTACAGATTTGTTTAAAATAAAGCCAACAGTGATATCCCCATGGACACATCAGCCTCAGGTTACAAAAAATCACCATAGTCAATAATTATAGTGTTTTTAAATTCGCAATTCTAGTTCATTCCGCGACGGATCGTGGCTTGTGCGTGATGGCTACAACTTTATCATCGAGGACAGTCGTCGACAGCGTTGTTACAAATATTATGCGACATGAAATTTTAATTAAATTACCCACGGACCACGGTTCAATGTCGTGGGTGTTTGTTTGTTTAGTAATCAAGGTAACTTGCATTGACGTGTAATAAAAATGTTAGTCCCTACTGAATATAAGCAAAATAAACCTAACTACGCATAATAATTTAAATAGTTGAATGGCCTCGAGGTAAAGTTTTTTTTTTCAGTATAAAAAGAAAACAAAATCATTTATTTGCATAAATAAGGTACGGAAAGTTCTAAAGATATTATTACTTTGATCTCTAATTATGCCTTTAATGTCATTATTGTTTTAAGAAATTCATTTATTAACTTGAATAATGCATCCGATTAGTGAATTATAAAATTCAAACAAATTTGGGTCACAATTAGTTCCTAAATTACTTTATACTACAATTCACTACTTATAATCTAAGAACTCGTGCACACTATAAAAGCATTTATCAATAAGATTTCTTGTTAAATTACGCTTGAATTTTAAAAATGATTGAGTATAGTATAGTATGAGTTTATCTACTACTATTTTAAAACGTTTTAAGAAGTAATAAGTGATATCCTAACTTAATATTATAAATGCGAAAGTAAGTTTGTTTGTTACCTTTTCACGCCTAAATCACTGAACCGATCACCCTGAAATTTTGCATATACGTCCTCAGGTGTACATAAACGGATGGATTTATAGTTTATCAATTAATAAGTTTCAGGAGTCAGGATCTTGCGAAAACTGGTCAAAATAAAGATTATACGCTAGGGAGTTTTCTTAGTTTTTTTTAGTATAATGCCATCTGTGAGTGAATACAGGTACTAATTGGCGGTATGCCTTTCATCCCGAAAAAAAGTGCTGTTCCCGAGGAAAACAACAATAACGTTATTAAGATAATGGATGGCGCCACGTGATTCATGATTGAATTATGTCAAAAACTTTAGAGTTTAACGCGGGTGAAACCGCGGGGCACAGCTAGTATTGTATATTTTCATAGATGTATATCAGTTTTGTCCGCGACTATACATAAGTAACTTCACCACACCTTACAACAATAGGGCACAGTCTATATTAATTTAGTATCGAGCGGCTCCTCGTACACTGGGATGAAATTCTATTTTTATTCATAAGCATTTATACGTTTATGAGTTCTAGAAAGTATGACGGTTACAATTCACTTTTATACAAACGTAACACACTAACAGTAGACTTGCGTTATTTACGCTGTTGAGCAGATTTATTTTCAAACATTTATGTACACACATCAACCTACTACAATCTGTCAAATTTCTTTAATAGATTTTCAACTTTATCACCAAACCATAAGGTTCAAAGTTGATTGGGAAAATCTGACAGTTTCGGGTAGGTTGATGTGCTGGCGTCTGTACTGTGTTATGCAATTAGGGATCCGAAAAGTAGCCAGTCTGGTAAGCAGCTATGGTCATTAACCTTTATGCTAATGGAAAAATCCAATAATACTAAGCAGTGGCGTAACTATAGGGTGGCATTGGAGCAAAATGCCACGGGCCCCCAGCCAGAGGAGACCCCGGCCCGAGAGGGCCATGAGCACAGGAGGATCCTAACATAAGGACAGAAGCAGTTAGGTGTTAAGTTTTGGAGGGGAAAATATGAAACGTACGCGGAAGAAGTCGCGGGAGAAGTGCTAATAAAAAAAAAAATCTATAACGTTGGTTGAGCTTCTTTACATTGAGGGAGGGTCCCATCCCTTGAATTTGCCACGGGCCCCATACGGTATAGTTACGCCACTGATACTACGCCTATCCCGGAGACCGGACTCAGAATCCCGCGCGCAGCACTCGCGCTCACTAGATAATTAGTTTAGTTCTCACCGCTCACCAGACCACTGAAGCAGTCACCAACTACACTAGAATACAGGGTGGGACACCGACGCGAAACTTCTTACCATTCAGTACATAATTCTGAACGTTGATGATGATGATGGGGCTCCCTTTTCCGCACTTAGACTCTCATTTGGTCCGTTGTGCGTAGGGATTCTGGCTAACAGAGCCAGCCTAGCTCCATCCAGAAGCACAGAAGCTTCCTGGGAGCTTCGCAGGCTTCACGGAGCGACCTCACTGTTCCGAGGATTTTTTCACGTTGAGAAGCCACAGGCTCGCATTCCAGGATGACGTGGGCGGCTGATTCCTCGGCGTCAAGGCAGCCCCTGCAAAGGGGGCTGTCCGTGGCGCCTATGTTAAAAAGATGTTTGTTAAGAGGGTTTTATTATAATTCTGAACGTTGTTCCGCGTTGAAATTTTTCGTAAAATAATGAGCTGTTCCATACATCTGACCTTTTTTATAAAACAGCAGATTTTTGTTTTGATAACCGATGAAAAATTTCTAGGATATAGAATCATGTGCTGATCTCATGGTTTTAAGTTAGTTGTCTTTGATAAAAAAGTACCTAGTTCAATTACCTACGCGTCTGGTTAACTCCTAGACATTATGTAGGTAGGTATGGTAGATACATGATAATGCGTGTACAATCGCCATTCAGATGGAGCGCCACTCTACCCACCCACACAAACAAGAAAAACTTCTGAAGTAGTTAACATAAACAGCAGGACTTCATGCCTTTTGTGTGCGGCCTGCCTTGCGTCAGTCGTTTCCCGATAATCCGCCGCAGTACCTTTCTCCGATTGGTCTAAATAATACATCTGTCTCTTCGAACTTTGAATATTATTATTCGAATTTTTGTGAACGGTAATTTTGCATTTTATTCCATGAGTGTACATTATGGTATAGGTTTGAACAGTTTTGTTAATGATGCGTCGTTTGGTTGTTTCTGATTTGTTTTAAATTAAGATGTTATACAAACTGCGAAAGTTTTATTTTGAATATTTAATTTTTTTTTAATACAAGTAACAGTTAGCTTTTTTATACTTAAGTATACCAAAGATATAATTTCGTCGTTGTGTTTTTAATTACTTTGTTGCAATCCAAAAAACAATTTACAACAGCTATAAAACTAAAGAGTGTAAAATTAAAAACCAGCTATAATTAAAATCTGACACGAACTTAAGTGATAATAATTGTCGTCGTTTTGCTAAGTAATGAAAACTAAATTAAAATAACATCATCACATGAATTACTTTTGTTTTTGTAATTTACTAATGGCTTGATAAGTGGTCAGTTTTACCAAGGCTTTAGCACTTTCCTTTTATTAATAAAATATTTTTCTAACTTAATGTCGGTATCATTCTCATTGGCTCGTAGGTATAGGTATCTTTAGTAGGTAGGTAACAGTGTAAAATGACAGTTGGAAAAAAGAAAGAAAAATATTTTATTTAGGACACGTACAAAAAGTAAAAAGGAGCATTTAAAGCTAGCAATATTGACATATTTTTTCGAATAAACAAAACAAAAAAATAAAGACTTTTGCGAGGCAAAAACGGCAATTGATCGCAATGGGTTTTATTTTGAAAGTTCAGCCACGACATTGTGTTATTTAAGTTGTTGGACAATTTCCTTCAAAACTCTCGGATAGTGACTTAAACGCAATTAGGGTGCTGAACAGTGAAATCATTTTTTTTTCTGTCTTCCACATTCAACGGTTTAGGTACCGGTGCGGAGTAATTACAGGCACATAATTATGACTATTCAGATTTGATTTTACTATGGCAACGCACCTGAGGGGTAATCCCCGTATTTTTGAGAGGATTCGCATTCTAATATTAGTCTCAATTTCTCAAAAATAAATCTAGTTTTCCTACTTTTTCGCTGCACCATTGATTTTGCAAGGCTTTGGGACACAGGCCACCTCTCTGTGAGAGGGAGTGGGTCATAATCCACCACGCGGGCCCAGGACGGTTTGTATAAAGTGAATGGTGTCATTGATTGTCGCTGAGATGAGATTGCTACTAGATTTTATGAACTTTTTAATCTAATTACCGTATTAGGCCTTTGCTTCAGTATTGCAGATGTCTATTCGTATTGGTGGTTACCACCAGGTCGGCCGCCTGCTTCTACAGTCAGGGAAAAGTATTTTTTTAGCAAATTGACTTACCTATCTATTTATATTTTATTATATATTTTTTTATTGCTAAATAGGCCATCAGACCCCGATCACGCCTGATAGAAAGCGATAGATGAGGTCTATGATGGAACGAGCGTGCTCAGAAGATGCCTATTCACTCTTGATTTGAAGGCAGACGGGTTAAATGTGGGAGGGAACACAGAAGCCGGCAGAGAGTTCCACACGTCGGCGTTTATAATGTGTATACAGGGATGGCATGGACGCGACACCTAACACCTGTTACAGTCGATTCATTACATGACTCAGAAACTTATGCGTTGAAATTTTTCGTACGTTATTTAAAAAAAAGCTGTTCCTTACATTTTAATCGCGTAGATATTGCACTTTACTATAAATAAGCTTTATTTTTTTGTTTTGAAAATCGCCGTAATATTTCTACGCTACGCTAGGGGGTTTAGAATCATGTGCTAAATTCATGGTTATACAGTTTGTGCGTCCATGCCACCATTGCTATTTCAATTGCAAATTAAGTTCCTTAACTGTATTTCCCTGATTCCCTGAAAAGGATACTAAAAAAAACCCTTTGCTTTTTTTTTGTAGGGCTCCTGTGACCCGCCCCCGTCGTCCCCGCAGCCGTCGGTAGACCGGCTGTCGGTTACCTGGGCGGACCCTGGCAGCATGTCCTCGTCAGGGGTCAACCTGTTCCACCTGCCTTCGGAGACTCCTATCAGCAACGAGGTCAAATTCTCGCCTTCTGCAGGAGGTGAGGTTCCTAATATCATTTTACATTTTATCATTTGTTTGCGTAAAAAATATAAAAAACTAGCAGCGAAATAGTATCTTTTAATGCTTTGCGAATTCTAAATAAGCGTATGTCTGCAGTCAGCTGCATAAGTCAGGTAACATCAGTTTCAGAAGCGTTTTAAAATTCCGAAATAATCAGCGACTTTGGTCGTTTACTGTACAGTCAACAGCAAAAGTAGATGATGAAAATCAGAAATCCAATACTAATGAACGGAGTTCGCGTCAGAACTGTGTGACGTCGAAGTGATTCAAAAGTAAGTATGTGATTGTAAATTATACCAAACATTTACTACTAGTACAGCTGCCATAATTATATTCGTGATCAGTTTTGACTCCAAAAGTTATAAACACAATTCATCATCTACTTTTACGGTTGAGTGTACCTCTGTACGTACACGGCTACGCATCAAGCTATCCATAACCAGTATAAGCTGACTGCTGATTGTACTAAAAACCTTTACAATGCGAGGTCAGTTAAAACTGGCAATGTATGGCTTGATGTGTTGCCGTGTGTAACTATCAATTTTCTTATTTTTTTTTAGAATCTGAAGTTTATCTGTCTCCGAAGTGTAATCATATTATTATTAGTCGTATTTCCTGAAGAATTGTTAGTGACTGTACATTAAGAACATATTTTTTTTTACTGTGATGATTCTGCTTTGTAATTTTGCGCCGCGAAATTGAATACGTTCATTGATTACTGCTTGATGGTACAAATAATCAGTATAATTATAACAGGTGTCAAAAGACGATTAACAAAGCTGAAAGTAACTTTGATACTCCACGTCATTCTGATATTTTTTGTACTGGGTAGGTACACTTCTCGATATGAATAAATTGGAGGTTAAAGTTTCAACTTACTCTATTAATTTTCACGAAATAAGGTTTAAGTATATGTTATAAGTAACTGAACTTTAAATACTACCAAAACTTCTGTACCGTTGCATGCACCTATAAGCATAACGTTTTGCGTACTTTGCGTAATGCCCTAAACAGCGATTTTTTTCATACCAAAAATAAAACTCGTTTCCCAGAAATAATGTTTAAATACTTATATTATTATTTTATTATAATATGTACAGACGCCAGCACATCAAGCTACTACAATCTGTCAAATTTATTTAATAGATTTTCAACTTTATTGCTAAAGTACAAGGTTTAAAGTTGATTAGGAAAATTTGACAGTTTCGGGTAGCTGTGCGGTGCTGGCGTCTGTACATATAAGTATCAAAGAATAACAGTATACATATACAAGTCCGCCGTTTTTTTCGTAGCAGCCTTTTTACTTTTTGTTGATATCCAGATTCAAAAAAGGCATTTTGTTGATCAAAATTATAATTGCTGAGGTTTGGTGTAGAGAATTGGTTGGAATTCAACCGGTTTAGGAGAATATCAGTCTTGTACCTTTTTCGTGGACCCTACGGTTTGTGCATTCTCCGACAGATTGCTGCATGCGTGTTCCTGTAATATATATTGAACAGACGATACCCGTATCGCACAAAAATAAATCAGCCAAGTGCGTGTTGGACCACTGGATGAAGGGTTCCGTAGTTAGAATGAATTTATCACAAGAACCAACTAGGTAAACATTGTAGGTGAAAAAATGCTCTCCCATACATCGATATAGGTAGGTCACCGTCAATTCTCCAACTGCAAATGTAAGTTTGTTTTCGCAATTTTCTTTATGTGAGAAAGGGCCCAGAATGACAGACGGACGGTAGGACAAAGAAGGGATCCTATAGGTAAGGGTTCCGTTTTTTCCTTTTGAGGTACGATACTCTAAAAATCGATCTTATTAATTACTGATTTGTTTGTACGTCCCATACTTTAGCGACACACCTTCCGAAATTCACATTCATTCCTAGAGTGGTAGGTACCTAATTATGATCAATGGCGCGTAAGCACGTCGCGCGTTGCATTTCATTATTTTAACCTATGTATTATTAGCTCAATTCGGCGCATCATCTGCGGTACCTACTTCCGCGTGAACTCGCGCGGAATCGGCGCGTACGGGAAAAAATCTCCAAGTATCCCTACCAGTGCAGATATATCAGTAGGGATATAAGGAACAGGGGAAAATGACGATAACTCTAAAGTTTTGTATTGGAGCTGTACATATTATGTCGGTTTTGTCAGACGCGCTTTTATAGGCGTCGTTGCAGTCGAGGAGATAAGAAACGAATTGAACACTAGGCCACTGGGTAACCAGAGAGTGGTCTTTTTAGAGTGCGACTACTGGCTGTGATCTATTTTGAAAGCTGTCATTTCTATTGACTTGACAAGATATGCCATAACCACAACTTGTATACAAATACCTTTTATTTCATTACAGACTAAGAAGAGAAGTTTTCATTTACATTTTGTTTAAACGCATGTAAACGTTTTAATTCGTTGGAGACATAAATGCGATATAAAATATCTGTTCTATAGTCTGTGAGTATTGCATAAAGCTTCAGTTTTTATTTAGATGTTTATTGTTTGTTGCCAGCTGCTTCTGTGAACGTAAACACACACTTGGAGCCAAATCCATGTCTTGCAATATTTAGGTTGCCATTCATGACCAAAGAATGATTACGAAATACTTAACTGATTATGTTTACTTCCCGTGTAATATAAATACAGTTTTGCCTCATCTCTTAGAAAAACCTTTAACGTCTATGGATGTAAGTAAATATTACTTTGGTGTAATACAATGATATATGGTGTAATAAGTATGACGGAGAACGTATGTGTGTCTCGTTGTTATCAGCCATATTTTAACTACTGTGGGCGAATACTGTGGGTATAGTGTTGGTTATTGCGCAATATTAAAACGGTTTGCAGTTCAAATCAGATTATAATTTCACGAACAAATTAATTACACTAGCAAATCACACACTATAGGTACACGATACAACCAGATACGGAACGCGGGACAGTTTCTAAGCAAATGTTGTTCGCATGATGTCCGATGTCTAAGAGAGACGCTCCACCTCGCTGCACGCTCTCTTCTACTCCCCACGAACTCAGGCTAGACTCTGTCGAGCGCCACCAGATGGCGCTGGCGTTCCGAAAAGTCAAACGAATGACTCCGTCGAAGCGTTGTCGTCACAGCGCTTCCGCCTCATTGTCAAGTCAGCTCCCGTACTAATGATTTCTCCGACAAGTAACTATATAACTTCCCATAACAATTAAATAAAACAGCCTGTATCAGACTGCTCTGTATCACGAGGTAGAGGGTGATGACGTCTAACAGAGGAGTATGGACGTAAAAGACATGTTGAGATGTAAAAGACGTGTTGATAAATTGGGATGCTGACGCTTTGACGTGAGCATCAAGATGGAGGGACCAAACCTCCAATGTCTGTCCTACATATCTGAAAAATTAATACCATTAATCTACTATTTGCTACCTTTGCTATAATTTTAGCTACCTCATCATTAGAGACCGGATAATATGCATTTGCATATTTGCATATGCATTTGCATATTTAAGCCATTTTCAGCGCTAATAGCATATTTTTCCTAAGATCTAGTGATGATGCATATTATCGCTATAATTTACAATGCCTCCCGAAAAAAAAAGTGTCTTCGTGGATAAGTGACTTTCCTAAAACATTTACTTACGACGGAACTGTTTTGTATTGTCGAGTTTGCGAGAAAAATATTTCGTGCACTAAAAAGTTTCAAATAGACCAACATGTCAAGACAAGTGTTCACGTCGCAGGATTGCAGAAAAAAGGTCCACGACAACAGCTTATAACCGCATCTACTTCTAGCTCTAAATGTAAACAAAACAACCAGTTTAGCATGGATTTATGTGAAGCATTGCTTTCAAGTAATATTTCTCTCCATAAACTAAAAATATATCAATGGATAGTTTACTAAATGTATGCTGATTTTGTAATAAAAAATCTATAACTTAATAGTTTTTTTTATTTTATTAAAAAACAATAAATTATAAAGATACATACTTAATAAAGTAAAACTTAAAACAAGCAATAAACAATAAACTTAAATCTAAAGAAATAATATTTACAAAACAAAAAAAAAAAATTAGTCATTTAATGTTGCATATTCTGTCAGTTTTCGTGCATATTTCAAGCATTTTTCATGCATATTTGCATGCATATTTCAAGCTTTTTATGTTGCATATAATCCGGTCTCTACTCATCATATACATAATATTTTAACAAAATGCTTGGTCCCTCCATCATGATATCAAGATGGAGGGACCAAACTGATAGACTACTCCCTGGAATATTCTACCTACTTAGTGTTATAGTACCTTAATTCTACCTTAATATTATTGATTTTGGCTGGCCGAAATATATATCGTTTTAAAGATATCGATTATACAGGGTGTTCGGCAGAACGTTGAACACACGAAAATGGCAGATAGGTGGGGTCGGCTGCTACCTACTCAGCACAAAAAAAAATACCTAGCCCCCATAGTTTTATTTTTTAATTTTTTATAGCCGATTTTACTATTTGCACCAAACAATAATTTTAGATGGATTTGCCAATAGTCGAGACAAAAACAAAAAAAGTGTTGCCAGTTTCGTCTATCCTAGATAAAGTTATAGGCCTTGAAAGTTCTAAAACTCATGAATTTCGGTAATAAAAAAAATAAAAAATAAAAGAAACTATGGGGCCTGAGTAAGTTTTTTTGGGCTGGATAGGTAGCAGACGACCCCATCTATTTGCCATTTTCGTGCGTTCAACGTTCTGCCGAACACCCTGTATAAGTTGGTCCCTCCAAATTGACGATTCAATTGTTTAGTGCAACTGGTAAATGGTCGGTTTATTTTCGATCTTCGAAGGATACATATTTAATACCTATTTACTACCTTCTAATCGTGCAAAATTTCTTACGATAAAGTTTATTTTAAACTAGCCAAACAAAAATAAAGAAATAAGTAGGTACAACGTACAAATTTTGACAAAGTTTTGACATATGACCATTGATATATATGCATGGAATTATTATGTACTACGGTTGTACGTAGTACATAATAATTCCATGTATATAATTATGTCAATGCATATGACACACCAGCTGACTCGACGGGGTGTTGCGAATTACGTCATGATAATCAGGAATAGCTAATATAAAATGTATCTTTAGTTTTTAATTATTACTATTTATTGGTTTATTTTATTTTATTCTCGTAATACTGGTAAACAAAGAAAAATATTGAAAGCGGTCTACACACCAAAGCCGCTGACCCGGCGGCACGGATCGCCGGCCCAACCCGCCGGCCTTATTTTGTACAATCATGCCGCCGGCTTGCGCCCGCGCGGGCAAGCCGGCGGGGCAGCATGCCGATGCCGACGGCATCCCTCTCCACTCACTCAGTCAGTTGCCCGCCGGCTTTCATAGAGTAGTGACAATTACTAGAACACCACATGCCGCGGCTGTCGTGCCGCCGGCATTGCCGCCGGCAAAATCGTTCGGCTTGGACATTCTGAAGCCTCCGGGTTAACCCGCCGGCACTAAGCCACCGGGCTGTGCCGCCGGGTCAGCGGCTTTGGTGTGTAGACCGCTTATGGAATATAATTATTTTAAATGTGGCTAAAGTTTCTGTTTCTAAAGGGTCTTTCAAATAGGGCGGGTCGATGTTGACAGTTTGCGGCGACCGTATTGTTTTGGCGGCATCTGTCAAATGCGTTGTTATTTCTTCAGTTACTGATGCCAAATCACCATGGCAAGTTACACGATTGAGCAGCACGTCCAAATGATAAAACTTTATTATCAAAATGTGTGTTCGTTAGTGAAAACGTTAAGCGGTCTACACACCAAAGCCGCTGACCTTAGGCTTAGTGCCGGCGGGTTAACCCGGCGGCTTCAGAATGTCCAAGCCGAACGACTTTGCCGGCGGCTATGCCGGCGGCACGACAGCCGCGGCATGTGGTGTTCTAGTAATTGTCACTACTCTATGAAAGCCGGCGGGCAACTGACTGAGTGAGTGGAGAGGGATGCCGTCGGCATCGGCATGCTGCCCCGCCGGCTTGCCCGCGCGGGCGCAAGCCGGCGGCATGATTGTACAAAATAAGGCCAGCGGGTTGGGCCGGCGATCCGTGCCGCCGGGTCAGCGGCTTTGGTGTGTAGACCGCTTTCAATATTTTTCTTTGTTTACCAGTATTACGAGAATAAAATAAAATAAACCAATAAATAGTAATAATTAAAAACTAAAGATACATTTTATATTAGCTATTCCTGATTATCATGACGTAATTCGCAACACCCCGTCGAGTCAGCTGGTGTGTCATATGCATTGACATATATACATGGAATTATTATGTACTACGTACAACCGTAGTACATAATAATTCCATGCATATATATCAATGGTCATATGTCAAAATTTTGTCAAAATTTGTACGTTGTACCTACTTATTTCTTTATTTTTGTTTGGCTAGTTTAAAATAAACTTTATCGTAAGAAATTTTGCACGATTAGAAGGTAGTAAATAGGTATTAAATATGTATCCTTCGAAGATCGAAAATAAACCGACCATTTACCAGTTGCACTAAACAATTGAATCGTCAATTTGGAGGGACCAACTTATATAATCGATATCTTTAAAACGATATATATTTCGGCCAGCCAAAATCAATAATATTAAGGTAGAATTAAGGTACTATAACACTAAGTAGGTAGAATATTCCAGGGAGTAGTCTATCAGTTTGGTCCCTCCATCTTGATATCATGATGGAGGGACCAAGCATTTTGTTAAAATATTATGTATATGATGAGGTAGCTAAAATTATAGCAAAGGTAGCAAATAGTAGATTAATGGTATTAATTTTTCAGATATGTAGAACAGACATTGGAGGTTTGGTCCCTCCATCTTGATGCTCACGCTTTGACGCATATAATATTTCTTCCACATATCCGATACTGAACTGTAGGCTGAAAATTGTAAAAAATGTAAGAATTTCCTAGGCTATACATGTATTACCGTTAAGGAGAACGCGCTAGGCCGAGCTCTCTCCCTCTCTCAATTTATACGAATGTAAACTTAGGGGTCTGACTTTTCTATCACCATACATCTTGAGGAGCAAATTGCAAAAAAAGAAAATTTGCGTTTCTCTGACTAGCCTAGCACATTCGCTTTAAGAAAATGAATTGTTTTCGCAGATGGCTCAGAAGACGAAGATTACTCGGCGAGCTTGAGCGCGGTCTTGCGTCAGCGCAGGGCGAGCGTCAGAAGATCTCGTAAGGGAAGAGCCAGGCGCCCATCGTCACCATTTCTCGCTGACGAGAACAGGCCTAGACGACGATCATCTGTCTTTACAACCAGCTCTGGGGAGTAAGTGTTTAATTCGAGGGTCAGAATATTTATTCACCTATAGGTACACCCGTGGTTACGAGCTACACGCTCTAGCGCAGAAAACAAATCGCTGCTTAAATTCAAAAGGGCCACAAGTCGAAAAAATTGCATATCCTTTTTAAAGCAAAAGTCGTATCAATTCTGCCTATATTTTTATATTCGAAGAAGACAGAAAAAATATGGTAGACGTGTAAAAGTGTTTGTACAAACCTACTTACAGAAAATAAATAATTTATCATTTATAGACACCCAGTATTTTCGCATTAAAAATGGAGCTAATCGCACAACAGCCCTTTTTGCATTTTGACACTTAGGTCAATTAAGTATTCTGTGCTTAGGTGGCTAACTTCAGATCAAGCTTTAAAAAGGATTTGTAATTTTTTCGACTTGTGGCCCTTCTGAATTTAAGCAGCGAAATTAAAGAAGTTTTTGTGCGACGGGTCACCGTGACGCGGCTCGCAGGGCAGCGGACAGAAACAACGCGTGTCTCTTAAACGTCCGCCAGCCTTATTACTTTGGTTTCTTTAACCTATAACCTTCCTCAAGAATTGGGCTATTAAAAATAATTTTTCAAAGCCGACCGGTTGTTCCAGAGATTAGCACGTTCAATCAAACCAACTGTTCAGCTTTATTATTAATATAGATTATTATTAGTATAGATAACAAGGCAAAACGAATGACTGTGTCGTGCAAGGCACAATATATCTTAACTGAAGGCCAATTCCCGTAATGTAAAACGTTTAAAATCTAGTCGCAGTCTCATCTCGGCGACAAAGAAATGTCAAAAACTTGTCAAATTTTAACATTTGTTTGAAGTTACGTTTCCGAGAATTCATTATGCCCCTGTTTTAATTACCATATTTTAAGTGGTTCCAGTAAGAAGCATGCAAACAAGGATGCTCGCTTCAAGCATGCAGCATGCAAGCAGGCATGCAGCGTGCAAGCAGGCATGCAGCATGCAAGCAGGCATATGGCAGCATGCAAACAAGCATGCAGCGTGAAAACAAGCATGCAACATGCATTGTTTCTGTCACAGCTCCGGCGCTGCGAGATTTGGGCAGTCCCACGCGTGCTTATCGTCGCAGATGGTTTTAACGCGCACCACCTGCTCCTCAGCTCGCGGGCCGCCCCACCCCTCCGCGCCTACGCGGGCTTAAATTACACTCTAGGGGTAGGGCAGACAAGACTGCGTGAAGTCGGCTTTGCAGCGATTTGTTTCTGTCACTAAATTTTGTCAAAAAAATTAGCCGTTCCCTACTTTTTGACGAATTATACGAACATAAATGTAGGGAACAGCTGATATTTTTTCGCGATTTCAGGTTTGGTCCCATAGTAAAAGTTGTTCATAATAATGCGTACAATGACCTCTTAAGAGGTTGTTGGTTTTTTTCCAATAACCCTGTGACCAAATAATATTCCGTAAAATGTTATTTCGGTGTGGTGAAAATGTGGTGTTAATTTTATTTTAAGTATTCGTCATAGTGTCACTTTTATTTCTATATAATAGGTATATTATGTTTTTCCTTTTTTTTTGTTTTTATATCGGCACCTTGTTTTTATATTATGTTCATGTGGGTAATTGGTTTATCTAATGTTGTACTTTTGTGTGTTGTGCTGTCTTATGTGTGCGCCAAATAAATGGTTTATCTCTCTATCTAAAATATGGCAAATAAATCATTTGGCAAATGAAAAAAGTCCAAAAGAGGCTTCGGCCAATAGCAAAAAGTTATTTTGTAAATCACATGATACTTCGATGATCTAAAAATATGTCAAATAATGCATATAGCAAAAAAGACGTCGATCAATAGTTTACGGTAAAATGAAATTCGAACAAAAAATTTTCGGAAAACTGATCGGTTTCCATCTTAACTTTGTTGAACAGCACCGCAATATCAATGGAGGACGCTCAGCTGGCGGCGGTGGTGACGCAGGAGCAGATCTTTGAAAACATTCATCTGCACAAGGAGGTCCTAGGCTCTGTGAAGCAGCAGCCCCTTGGAATGAGGAGGAAATTGAAGATTGTGCATCAGGTAAAAAAAATGGACCCTATTTGTTTCACTTATAAGGTTATTTTATCATGTTTAAAACTTTCACAAGTGGGAATGAGGAAAGCAAGTATGTTAATAGTTATAGGAGTAGAGAAAGAGCAACTAAACGATGTAAACTACAAAGTCACTGTGCTTGAAAGTGGATGATTATACTGAGATGACTCCGAATAGAGATGTATGTAAGATGTAGACATGATATCGATGCCATACTTCCGGGCGAATTAAAATCCGTGGTAAATAGTCAGTATATCCTTATAGCCATCTCAAGTGGGAATGGCTTAGGCCATGAAATATTGACGTAGTATATGATCAAAGAAACGATGGATGGACTGTGTGAATGGTGATATGGTTAGACAGGTGGTGACTACCGAAATGAAGAGTAATAGAAAAGTATGAAAGAAACAGATATGTTGCGCCGACCCCATTTAATTTGGGATAAGGGAAGGAGAACGGTGATGATATTGACATAGTATTTCCTTCAGTTTCCCAACTTTTCACACCAGTGTTATTGACAGGCTAAAGCGTACATCAAGCGACACGAGGGCCAGCTTCAGGAACGACTGGCGCAGTCCAAGAGCACTAGGGACATCTACGCTAGATTCAACATCTTATTAAATACTGTAAGTAATCTTATTCATATCTCGGGACCTCAGCGCCCCAGATCTTTTAACTTTTTCTAAAATCCGACTTTACCACACTCTATTATCACTATTTTACACTCACGAAGCGCCGCGCACTTTATTTGTGGTAACCATGTGTACAAACACGCTGTGAATGTGTGCATGAAGACGAGTAGCGCCAGTACAGCACACAACACACACACAATTCCAACTTCGCTGTTGGCTCGGACCTCATGCGCTTACACACACATTCACAACATGTTTGTACTTGGTAACCCATAAGTAAAGAGATAAAAATACTATACTGGACCTTAATTGTAAAAGATGAAATACATAAGATCAAACTTATCATTGTTTGTGCTGAAATCACGGAGTTACGAAGTAATAAGAATTTTCTTTAGCCTTTTGCTTGCATCCATACTAATATTATAAATTCGAAAGTAACTCTGTCTGTCAGTCTGTATGTAACCATTTTACGCCTAAACCACTGAATGGGTTTAGATGAAAGGAGAATGGGCGTTATTATATGAGGTGCGTCCCAACCCTTGTAACAAGTTGCGACTAGTCTAAACATGTTCATTTAGGCTTATTTATGAATAATAATCCAAGTTATTATTACAGTTGCGTGCAGGTCAAAAGTAATTCCGTTCTTCTCCATACGAAAACTACCTTTTGGAATGGGCGACTAGAATCAATTCTATTTTAAGATAATTTTTGACGTTCAAAAGTGCCTTTTATGTGCCTATTTGAAATAAATGCTTTGACTTTGACTTTGACTTTGACTTTGAATTGGGCTTCAAGTGAAAAAAAGGTTTTTGTATTAAATTATGCTTTAGGTAATAGGTAATACAGGCTGGTGTCCGCAACTCCACGTCAATGCGCGTATTTTGCGTACTAAATAATGCTTTAATCATAATAATTATCAATCAATACTTTTTTACATTTTGTGTTACATATCCACATAATTATTACATTTATAATAATTGTACATTAATCACAGGTAGTAAAAGTTACTTTTAGTCAGTTATTAATAAACGCACATTTAAAAATACATAAACAACAAAAAAATTATACAATTATCACTGAATAATTCCCTTATGTAGGAGTATGCCTCAAAACAAATGCACATTGTACACATATTGGTACTTGTGATATAATAATAGATTAATTAAGTACCTAGTCTCTATATTCTATCGAAAATAAAAAAAAATAAAACCTAACTTAACACAAATTAAAATATAGCGTCGAAAAATGCATCCGCATCGCTGACCCGGAACAACTACCTGTAGGCAATACAAATATTTGTTCCGTGCAGGAATCGAACCCGCGACACGCAGCGCAGTAGTCGATCGCTCAGCCACAGCGCCTACCGTGTCGTCATTTATAATATAAGTATGGAAATATAATGTCTCCCCAGTTACCTCTAAGAAACCGATTGATTCATTGTTTCGTTGCGACGGCGGCGTGAAAAAAGCACAAACATAGTTCAGAAGCAAACAAGCACATAACAGACCTGTTCTATTCTCATATGCTCTGAAATATATTCAGCAAAACGCGGTCTTGCTTCTAATATAGTTCTTGAAACTACATGTCGCACTCGCTGTCGAGTCAAAGACCGAGCACAGGTGACACACAAATGTTCCATAGTTCTTAATCATAACAAAACAATATCTAGTCCACAAAGTAAGCCGAAGTCGATAGTTGCAAACGTAGAAACACCAGAGGTCCTTTAGGAATGCATAAGTCGTCAGTAAATAAACAGAGAAGCAACAATTTAAAATACGGTAGTACAGCACAGCTATAAAAACTGAAAGCATAAGTGCATATATACCACTAGATAAATAATGGCATCTAGAAGCGCCATAGATCAATGAAATTACGAATCGCTGACACAACTGACTTTTATTTTGACATGTAAAAAAGAGTAAAAAAACTATAAATATATAAAAGATAAAAACCTTAATAAAATAAAACTCATAAATATATATAATATACTTATTACAAAAAGTTGCAACAACCATGCAACAAGCCACAACCATCTCTTTCCAACATAAATAGCCTGTCTCTTAAAATATTTCTCGCTGCTCCTGCGCTTACAATAAAAAAAACAATGGCAGTGCGCGGCGCAGGGTAGTAGAGGGGGTGCTGGGGGGTGTTGGGTCAGAGTAGGAGTAGGTAGTTATAAATAGCTTTAGTCCTTTTGTCATTAAAAGACTAATTAATTAAGTTGTATTTAATATTTTATTAAATAAATGAAACTACTATAACACTTTCCCTGCACGAAATACAGAGTTATGCCCATACAAAAAAAAATAACACTCACTGAGATCTTCCATATGATATAGGTAGAAACATGTTACAACACTTGGGACGAAACCGCCCATTCTTCTTTGGCAGAGAGATAGCTTGCATCCCGGGGGAAGGACATAGGATAGTTTTTTTGGGGTGAAAAGGGGGCTGGAAGTTTGTATGGGTAATCAATAACCGCTGAACCGTAGTTTCGAGTTGTGAGGAAGGATATAGAATAGTTTTTATCCCCGAAATTATCCCTTAAGGGTGTAAAAAGGGGGGTGGAGATTTGTAAAGGGAATCAATAAAAAAGGACTATAATACTTTTATCGCGGGTGAAACCGCGGGGCACAGCTAGTTACCTATATGGCACTTATACATAACCAGTGACATGTAGGTGTAGTATACACCTTTTCCTTACTCTACGGGTGCAGCCCGATTCAATGACGTAAACTTTATGGCGGCTCGGAACATGAGGCGAGTCGCTGCGCAGTAACAAATTCATGGGTCAGCGGGGGTGAGAGGTGAGGTACTGCGCAGCTAGTAGCGCACTTCATAGCCGCCATAAATTTTGACGCGAACTAAATACAGATGTGTTCTAGCCTCTCTCTTCTGATTACGTTTCTTTCTCTCCAGTACTGGCATGATGTTATTTGCTCTAGCCTCTTTAGATTTCTTTCCTCTCCCTCTAGTACTGGCAGCAAATAAAGCGTGAGGCAGCCAACACCTCCAACCTGCTGATCCCGTGGGAGCTTCGTATCAAGGAGATTGAGTCTCACTTCGGCTCCGTAGTCGCTTCCTACTTCACCTTCCTTCGGTGGCTGTTCTGGGTGAACCTCGTCATTGGATTCATACTCCTTGTTTTTGTTATTGTACCTGAGGTTTGTAACTATCGTCGTTTAAGAACTACATTGTCTATTCTGTTAATAATTATTTAATCACAATGTTATTCAATCTTTATTTCATTTTGATCAGATGTTCTTTTTTAAGACAAGTTTAATAAAAATACTACGCATGTATTTATGCTGACTCGTTTGAGCAAAGACTTTGTGAAAATATCTCGAATCTGCGGAGTAATAGCATAAAATACTAACAGTCAGCGTTATTTACATTGCTGAGCCAACACATTTTTCGAACATATGTAGCAATGGATTACATTATCTTTCAAAATGATTCAGACATGTTAAAAAGTGTGTCCCACAATAATTGTGGGTGCTGTATTCTTATTCATCGGACCTATATTGTGCTCATATTATTTAACCATTTCAGTACCTGACAGCTAACCCACAGCAAGACGGCGAAAGAAAGATCATCATGGACGAAGAAAAGCGTAATGCCTCGAATCTTCTAACTCTCTGGGAATTCGAGGGGGTTCTGAAATGCTCCCCCATCTTCTACGGGTACTACAGTAACGTAGAGAGAGCTCAGTACCGAATGCCACTCGCATACTTCCTCACAGGACTCGCTGTCTATATTTATAGCTTCGTCGCCATTTTGAGAAAGTTAGTTATTTTGGATGTATGCACTATATTACACTTACGTATTGTTCGCGTGAACGTCATATTCAACCTTTAGAATGGCCTAAGGTTGAATGTCACTTTCACATCATTACGTACCGTCAATTTTCTCTTTCATTAATACCAATGTGACAATATTCTGTTCAGGGGCTTGTGTCTACGTAATAACAGCCGCACGGGTCGATCGATCAGGTTAAGATACGCTTGCCGCGGTTAGTCCTTGAATTGGTAATCATCATTACACACCAAGACCGAGGGGTCTTGGTGTGTAATGATGATCGTGCCTCGGAATGCACGTTAAGCCGTTAGTCCCGGCTGTCATTCGCAGATTTTGACAGTCGTTAAGTCAGAAGCCCAAAAGCCTGACAAATAGTCTTACCAAGGGTTATCGTATAACCACTAATTGGGTTTTGAAGGTTAGGTAGGGAGACGCTCCATGTAAAATACTGGTATTCAGCTACATCAGGTTATACTGTATGTCGACCCAAACTTAGTTGGGAAAAGGCTAAGCAGATCGATACTGTGACAGTATTTTGTTAATTTGAACCTAAAAACTACTCGTAGTAAATTGAAGCTTCACTCCACAATTTGTGACGGACTTTTTTTAAAGGAATTCCTATTCTACAGAATGGCAGAGAACTCCAGAATGTCTAAGTTGTCTGAAAAAGAAGACGAATGTATATTTTCATGGAAACTGTTCACCGGCTGGGACTTTATGATTGGCAATACAGAAACGGCACACAATCGGATAGCCTCAGTTATTTTAGGATTCAAAGAAGCACTGCTTGAGGAGGCTGAGAAGAAAAAGGATTTAAGGAAGTAAGTTCTTCTAGTTTTTAAATATTTTCTTACCACATGGGACAGCAGCAATTACTATCAATCATTAAAAAAAATGCATGGTTACTAGATTAAGGAGCTCATTTCTTCATTCTTCTTCCTTTCAGTTGGCGTATTATATCCCTACGTGCACTTGTCAACATCTGTGTGCTCATACTACTGGCAGTGTCAGCATACGCCGTGGTAACAGTGGTGTCTCGTTCTGACGATTACTTGAAAGTGAGGAGTTGGTGGCGCGAGAACGAGACGACTATAGTCGTCACGGTTATCTCCATCACATTTCCTGTATTTTTTGAGTTGCTTGGATTTCTGGAACATTATCATCCGAGAAAGCAGCTGAGGCTACAATTAGCAAGGTATTTAAACTTTGACTATCTCTGCATTTTATTTTGATATTTTAGTAATAAACATAATCATTTTTTTTATTGTTGTAGGATCATGTTATTGAATCTGCTCAATCTTTACTCTCTCATCTTCGCTTTATTCAGCAAAATTGAGGGAATGAGCAAAGAACTGGATTCATTAAAACCAACCCTGAGTTTGAATGCAACTATAATACCGAATGAAACTCTAGATCTAAGTGAATCTTTTACTACATTTTTACCTGACTTTTGCGTGGAGCAGAAAATTTCCTGTGGACCTTGTGACACACAAGTAACTCTACCACAGAGTCTAACAGATGGTATAATTTTGAAAACAGGGTCAGCGCCATTTCCGAAAATCAGCCCTAAAATAAGACGTCCACGTGAAGACACATTTGTGACATCAAATAAAGTTGATAAGGGCAGTTCCGAAAAAAAAGAAACCACCACTTTGAACAGTATTTTGTTGGGGATAAAAGAACTACAAAGGCTAAGAAATATAAGTATTCAACAACCAGTAAATAGAACAAATGAAAATGATACCACATCAGATTCAGACGATTACGAATACACATTTTATGATACTGTTGAATCTACTACTGGAGCAAAGACGGATACCACATTCGATTATACAAATGTTGACTACTCGAGCACAGTGACTGATTACAGCTCATCAGATTTCATGACCACTGACAATAGTGTTGGCATTGAGGCATCAACAGTCACAGACAGTTCAGAAACACCTTTTACTATTGATGATTTCAGCAGTAACACAGATACAACTACAGGCAGTGAAACGACACTCACTGATATTGGATCATTCGGTGAATTTGGATCGACGTATTTTAACATTTTTGAAAGAACAACTGATATTTTGGATCTAGCATCTGAAGAAATAACAGATGCATCACGAAATGAAATGACAGACACTACTACTTATAAAATAGATACGAGTACCAGTTTAGATGTCACTGATAGTACTTTAAAATATACTACTGACTACGATGTAATTGAGACTTCCAGTGCGTATAAAACACCACAACATGAAGCTACAACTAATAGTAACGCTAAGAAATATGACGCAGCTACGGAAATATCAACAGAATCAACTGTGGCTGGTGTAACTACTTTGAATTCCAAAACGATTGCAAATATCGATATTTGTCCTGACTTTACGTTCAATTGTACAGTAAATTGTAACGGGAAGAATGTAAAACAAGTATTCTTCATGTCAAACTGTACCATAGTGAAAAGAGTCTGCTATGCGAAGATTTGTCCTGCAAATATAAGTGCAGTCGTTGATTCCAAAAATGGTACTAATGACACTACAATTGACTTGGTGTATATAGATGACAATGAGAGAAAGATGTATAATTTGTCTGTGCCTACCAAGAAGAAATTATTGAAATTGTGCTGGGAAACCATGTTTGGGCAGGAACTGGTCAAATTGACTATGATGGATTTGGTAAGATATTTTCACTTGAACTTTTTGAAGTAGCTATAAAGTGAGTCTGAAGTTCTGAACTGGTGATGATATATCAGTAGGGATATATGGAACAGGGGAAATATGCATTGCTAAATATACAGGCGTTTATAATTACAGAAGTTTGGCTTTTATTTATGTTATTTTTAATTTAAACGTGGAAGATGGATATAGTTTTATTTAGCTAAATACTTTTATATCAAATAATGCTACCTCATTTATTTCGATAGAGATTTGATTTTTTGAATGGTGTTATAAAAATGTAGGATGTTCATTTTGTAATGTTGTGTCAGCTCGATCCAGGCAAATGACTTTCCATAAATGATTGAATGAAATTTTATTTACTTTTTCATTGGTCTAAAAATTTGTAGCATGAATATTTAGGGTTTTTTCCTTCCAGGACTTTGACTTTCCACCCTGGATAATCCAAAATGTTTAACGAGTCAGTTTTATCACAACAAACAAATATTTTACATAACATAATACACACATCAAAAGTGTCTAGGGATCAAGCATTTTTATGCGGATTTCTTGAGATTGAGATGTGGCTTTGTAATAAATTTATGATTTTATAAATTTATATGGATCCTTTTTGGTGCATTTCATAATTTGAATCAGGAACTGTGAATCAAATTCGAGTAAAAGATGAAAATCAGCTGTCAATATTTTCCCTATAAAAACATAGAACGCATTGAAGACATTATTAGTGCTACTGTTTCCCTACTACTGATTAAAACCAACGTTATTATGGAGCGGCGACGTCATTTAAGCAGGGAAGAAATGCTCAGAGCCGTGGGAATGATAGAAGCTGGTTCCCGGCAACGTACTGTGGCTTTAGCTCTGAATACAAGTCAGAGTGTTATCAGTCGACTTTGGACACGTTACCGAAGCACTGGTACCGTGGCTGAGCGCCATGGAGGACGGTATCGCTGCACCACACGGAGACAAGACCGATACATTCAAATCTTAACTCGAAGAGCTCCAACAATAACCGCCATGATGTTAGCCGTGAGGCTTCATCACTCTTCAGGGAACTTAATTAGCGACCAAACAGTCAGAAACCGCTTGCATGAAGTGAACCTTCATTCCCGAAGACCGCTACGGGTACCACCTATAGCAATGCACAATCGTAGGATTCGATATCAATGGGCTCTTGAACACAGAAATTGGGCAGAAGAACAATGGCGTTTCGTGTGCTTTTCTGATGAGTCTCGTTTTGGTATGAGACCGGATACAAGACGTATACGACACTGGAGAACCCCTGGACGCCAACAGCGATTAAAATCCTGCCAGGAAGTCCATCCTTATAGTGGTGGAACCATCATGGTATGGGCGGGTATTTGGATCGGCGGAAGAACTGAGTTGATTTGGATCAGAGGCAACCTCAACGCTCAAATTTATGCTGAGACGATTGTATCAGACGTCATCGTTCCTCTACAAGTGCAAATCGGTCCCTTATTTCAGTTAATGCATGATAATGCACGACCGCACACCGCAAGAGTTGTAAGACAGACTCTCGCCGCAGCTAACATCAATGTCCTGCCCTGGCTTGCTCAGTCGCCAGACTTGAACCCGATTGAGCATGCATGGGATATGCTACAGAGAAGAGCTCTGCCGAATATGGAGGGTATCCAGTCGCAAGAAGACCTTTTTTTGTTGTTGCAACGAACATGGGCGGCCATTCCACAGCGTGATTTGGATGAACTCATTTTGAGTATGCCAAACCGATGTTCTTGTGTTGTTAGTGTTCGCGGTAGAAACACGGATTATTAATTGTTTAAGTTACCCAATAAAATTTTAGAGAAAACTGTTATTTCAGTCTTTTTTTCGAACTTTTGTGTTAGTGGTTCAAATGTCAAAAATCCATTTATTAGGAAAATGGCAAATTTCTTTATTAATGCAAAGGTGACTTGGTTTATCGTTACTGTGACAAACGAAAACACTTTATTTGATGAATCCTTAAAGAAAATTTTAATTAATATCAATCAGGAGAAAAGTTATTGCAAAAATATATGTTGATCCCTAGACACTTTTGATGTGTGTATTACACCTGTATTCCCCGAAGGGTTTAGCAGGGTTTTAGAAGGGGGCTATTCAGGGTCACATTTAATAAGCCAGCGAAACTCCACGTATGTGATGGGTATCGATATCTAATCATGATGAGACAAAATGTACACCTACATTTCGCCAAAATTATTTTATTAAGCAAGTTTATTAATTTGGCGATGATGCATAATATTAAACATCGTATTTAATAAGCAAGAATCATTATACAAAAAAATAAACGATAATCACTAAACGTACCCCAAAAAGTTTTCCAGTTACATTCTTGACTTTGTAAAACTTACTTAATATCTTTGTTTTTTTTTTGTACCTCATTTCAGGTGTTCGTCCTCCTCGGAACACTGTTCATGGACTTCTTCCGCGCACTGTTCGTACGATACATGAATCGATGCTGGTGCTGGGACCTGGAGAAAAAGTTCCCAGAGTACGGAGACTTTAAGATCGCAGAGAACATTTTACACCTCATCAATAACCAGGGAATGGTCTGGATGGGAATGTTCTTCTCGCCAGGCCTCGTTGTGTTAAACGTCGTCAAGTTAATGATCATGATGTACTTACGTTCATGGGCTGTTATGACCTGCAACGTCCCTCATGAAGTCGTATTCAGGGTCTCAAAAAGCAATAACTTCTATTTAGCCCTGTTGCTAACAATGCTCTTCCTATGCGTACTACCAGTCGGGTACACCATAGTTTGGGTTAAACCATCATGGCATTGTGGACCTTTCTCTGAATACGATAAGATCTACTATATATTGACAATCAATATCTACAAAATATTGCCGAAAAGCTTGAGTTTTGCGTTGGAATATATAGCGTCACCTGCTATCGTTATACCCTTGTTGGTTCTGCTGATACTTATCATTTACTATTTGACGTCACTGACAAACTCCTTACGGGAAGCGAATAATGACTTAAAGGTATGTCTTTGATGTAAGCTGCAAAAAATTGGTCCATTAAACATACCTGTTAACAAGAACCATATGACTTTTTTTTAATAATAAATTGGAATACTTTGAAAAATTTGTCGTACTTGCACCGCGATTATCTCATGTAATATTCAAATCCTGCCAAAAACAGACAATATAATTTATGTTCTTACACGGTCCAAATCTGACTAATTTTTAGTCCAGACGCACTAAAACCTTTGTTTTTTCAAGAACTTTCGAATCACACTTGACTATTAAGTATAATTTGCTTACTGACCCCTACATTTTAGATTCAATTGCGCCGTGAAAGAACTGAAGAACGAAGAAAGATGTTCCAGCTAGCGGACACCAGGAGAAGAGCTGGGTCCACAGCTATGGACAACACGCCTTTTGCAAGATGGAAAAAGGCCCTACCATCGTTGCCGATGAGCAAATCTATTGATTCCGATGACCGCAAAACTTTGACAGAGGAGATGAATGAACCGATAAAGATGGCAAAGAAAAAAGGTATTACTTTCGATGTATTTCTTTTAATCAACTTTTAGGGCGGTCGCACATCTGACGGAAGATGCGTCGCGTATCGTCGGTCGCGTAACGCCATAACGGACAAGTAGATAATAAAACATTCAATCTTACACACTCAACCGATGATGCGTTAGTTCATGATCATACTAACGACGATGTTACGTCAGACGCATCTTCCGTCAGATTCGCGACCACCTTTAAAGATTGGCTCTGTGGAATTAATGTCATAAATGATTACCTAAAAGGTTAATCATAATTTGAATGATCTAATCTAGAATCGTGGCCGTGAAGTGCGCTGATGACGTGTTTTTTTATTTCAATACAAAGTCTCTTAATGTTCAGTGAGTATACCTAAATTCATAATAGTTGTGTTGTTTTCAGGTGGTATTTTTGCCAAAATAGTAGGGATGGCGCTCGATAAAAAATGTGACGTAGAAGCCGTTTCAGAAGTAGATGGTCCATCACCTTCGCCGAATAACGTAGACGAGGAAACTGATACAGACTTTCACGAAACTCTTCCAAAGGAAGTTCTCAAAATAAAAGATATCTTTATATTCAAACCCGATAAAAAAGTAAGAAACACTGTTGAATTCAAAGCAGATGGAGGGAAAAAGCTTAAAATTAATGAAATATTTAATAAAGGTTTAAAAGTTAAGCTCGAGAAAGTTGACGATCGTACCGAAAAGAAAGCTGTGATTGAAAAACAACAACAAGATGCAAAAGAATCAACAAAACCCAAAATTGTAAAGGAACTGTCTAAAGAAAAAAATAATGATAAAAAAATTCATGAAAAGCAAACTTCACAATCTAGTACTCAGTCAAAACAGTCCGACTCAATTGGTTCTGTTATACCTGTTATAACTATAAGCACCACAGAAAGTGACGAAGAAGTGTTATCGCACAAAGACAATAACGATAAAAATGTACAGAAAGTAAAGAGCGAAGGAAAACCTAGGAAAACTCCAGATCTAAAGTCTCTACGACGACAGAGCAGTGTGGAAAGCATAAGTGACAATAAACCTTCCCAAGAGAAGAGCCAAGAGGAAGGTCACAAGTATCAATACTCATTGTAAACATTGTTACATCACGTAGTAATAGTTCAAATAAATGTTCAACTTTGTAGTTTTATTGGCTTTTCATTCATGGTAACAGACAGACTACAACGTAAACAAGAGGTATGGCCGATGCATTGAAAAGTTCTGGACTGGCGACCACGTAGGGAAATATATGTACAGCGTGGGTAGATTCTCAGCAGGTGGATTAATAATCGCACGAATTCGTTGGATGCAAGAATAATAATAATATTCCAACAACTATCACACAACGCCATCTAGTCCCAAGCTAAGCAGAGCTTGTGTTATGGGTACGACAACTGATAAACATACTTATATATTTCTAAATACATACATATTATAGATAAATTACACCCAGACACAGGACAAATGATCGTGCTCATCACACAGAAATTTGTCCTGGGTGGGAATCGAACCCACGACCTCCGGCATAGCAGTCAGGGTCACTAACCACTAGACCATCAGGCCTGTCATCAGAAGCACAGGTTCTGTAGATTTTGCGACGCTTGGAGGAAGGCATATGTCTAGTCTTGAACGGTGATAATGACTTACGTACGCAGTCGATTGTGTCCTTTCGATATTATATGCCATTGCCACTGCTAGTCACCTCTGAGTGGGAGATTTTCCTAAGGTCAGCGGGACAAAGTCTGGTGATGTTATTCACACTTACCTGCATCTCAGTGTTCACTTCAGCTGGTAGGTCTTGAACGGCCTTTGTATAGCGATAATTCTTCCATATTCGTAAAGGATATGTCGGTAATCTGATTTTTGGTTTTTATTCGTTTAACAAAAGAAGTCGGTTAGAAAAGAGAGAGTAGATACTATAAACATTTGCGTCCACGCTTCTGCCCGTACGCACAGGTACAAGCGTGACATAAACTATCAATAAAATAAGCAGCTTAATGATTCGCTTCGACAGGTTGACTTCGCTTTCCCCTGTAACCTTGTCCTTAGTCAACTCTGTTTATATCCGAAGTCAACCGCGTCGATAACACTGTCCGGCAGTCAAAACAGCGCTTCGACTGCCAGCTTCGGCGATCCGAAGCTGTTTGCCAAAAGCGGTAGTTAATCTGGTAACTCCTGGTGTAAGCGAGCTATCAATTAGTAAAATAATCAGCCAAATGTGAGTAGAACACAACTATTACATTATCTCCGTACTGGTGTATGACAACTTTAAGTATGCATGAAAACGAACTAACCTATGAACCGAACTTATTTTTTAAGATTAAACTAATATAAATATTTATTACTTATGTATTATAAATAGACACAACAAATTACAAAATAAAATAGGTGTTCCTGATTTCATTGATGAACTATTGCAAAGTTTAGAATTACAAACACAGACATGGAACCTGGTGTACAGCGATATAGCCTTGCTGAACGGCACAAGAGAAGCGGCCGGACTGGTGGTGCATCCATCTTTGATTTTATGAAGTACTAATTCGAGTCTTGCGAATCTTTCAGAGGCAAAGCTGATTCCAACTATCGGCGGAATGTGCCTACATCCTCTCTCGATGTAAGTTTGACCAACATCCAGGAATCTTTTAAAACAGCCACCTTTATATGAACGACCAAGACATTTCTTCTTATAGGCCTTCATCCTGAATTTGAATGACCTATTCGGGCTATCAAAAATCTGATAACATTCGTTTGTACTGAATTCCGTCATATTACTCGTATTATCTTCACTTATTCCACATTGATAGCATGTGTTATTGCTTATACGTTTACTTTTTCGTTGAAAGTGTTGCCTTGGAAATAAATTTTGTTTATAATCTGTAGCTTCTTTTGTCTTATATTGTCCTTCGTAATCAGAAATTGTTATTACTTTATTCGGATCCGTAAGTTTTCTGAAATCATACGTTTCCACAAAATAGCGTTTCTCATTATGAGTATTTTCCGTAGGATAAGCTCTATGATATCTAGCAGTTTTATTGTATGCTTTCTCTATGAAATAACGTCTTTTTAACTCATCCATTTCTATAGAAAAAGGTTTCATAAAAAGTATATTTTCTGTAGGAATAGTTCTCTCATAATGTAACATTTCTGTCGCAGATTCCAGGTTTGCATGTTCTGTAAAATTATATCTTCTAAGCTCGTCCTTTGCTATAGAATAAGGTTTCTTATAATATGTTCTGTACGCTGGATTTTTTGTGGGATAAGTTTCGTCATAATGTTGCATTTCTGTCACAGGATCCTTGATTCCTTTTTTTTTAACATAAAATCTATTCATGTGTTCCATTTCTACAGAATTATTTTTTTTGTGAGATATATTTTCTAAAGGATTAGTTTTTCCGAAACCCAAAATTTTCTTAAGATAAAGAATTTCCTTGTTAGATAATTTAGGTAATATATCCGTCTCCATAAAATTTGGTTTTTCTGAAAAAATCCGTGTTTTGTTGCCTTGCATTTCTAGGAAATAATGTTTCTTAGTTAATACCTTATTTGTAGAATAAGGTTTCTCATAATTTAACATTTCTGAAGCAGGTTCATTTTTGTGGTATGCTTTTTCTGTAGAATGAATTCTTCCGAACTCTTCCATTACTAGAGAGTAAGATTTCTTATTAGGTAGCTTCAATGTTGGATATGTTCTCGCATAGTCTAATGTTTTTGCAGCGGGTTCTTTATGATATACTTTTTCCGTAGAATCAAGTCTTGTAAGCTCATCCATTTCAGCAAAATACGGATTCTTATAATATACCTTTCCTGTGTTAATAGACATCTCATCATCTGCAATTTCTATAGTATAATTGTTCCTATAGCGAACTTTTTCTGAAGTGCGTTTCTCAAAGTCTTGCATGTCAGAATTGTAAGGACTTGCTAGACCTGAAAGAACATGTGGTACCCGCGTGGTGTCCTGGTTTTCAGAATTTTTTACGGCTTCGCCTTCTTCATTGATTTTCGGTGTCCTAGTTATAAAGTATAATATTATACTGTAGGTTTCCACGTTTTGCGTATAATTAGCGATTTCACCATATTTGTTTATTTTTGGTGTCCTAGTTGGAAAGTATATTACTTTATGTTCATATTCGATTCTTGGCCTTGTTGGAAAATAACTTTTCCATGTTTTCATACTGCTGGAACTGGAGGGATAATCTAGGTTGAGCGTCGTTAAGTATTCTGTGTTGCTGCTATTTAGTTCATGCGGAACTACTAACGGCCACTGTTCATCCTCATATTCTTCTGTGGACATTGTTACCCTAAGGGCGTCGTACCGCTCCACTGTATTTGTCGTGCTTTCATTTTCTATCTTACTTTTAATGTTTTCAGAGTAAGTTATACCATACATACTGTCTGTAGATAATATTGGTTGCAAAAAATCATCAAAATCTTCTGTTTCATAATAGTCGGGAAGTATAATTACATCAGAAGTTGCCGAGTAAATGTAAGGATTCTTCGGACGAAGTTTGAAGGCTGGTAAGAGTCTCACGAAACATACGAAAATGAGAAAACCATTTAAAGCATTTGCCATCATAAATAAATAACTACATCAAAAATAAATAAATAATTATAAACATAACAGGTAGCCACTGTTGGCAATGTTGGCCATAGAGGACAAATTTTGTTGTTGGCTCTGGTTGGCTCCTTATAATCTATGGTCATAGCTTGGTCGCCTGTGGTCTCGGTAGTAATTTTCAACATGGAGACCCGTCCCATATAGGTTGATATTGTAAATGATGGCACTTTATGGCACTTTTTACCAGGTTGTTTAAGAGGAATTGCGGTCACCTGGCACCACATTTAATTTCGTCCCAGCAGAGAATTTCAACAACCAACCAATTAAAGTTATAATCGGTGACTTCAACAGCCGTAGCTCCAACTGGGGCTACAATGACACGGACATCGGCGGAGAAGCAGTCGAGAAATGGGCGGAGACGAATGATTTGACGCTTAATAGTGGGCGGTAAACAACCGGCGTCGTTTAATAGTGGGCGATCTTCTTCTTAGCGTGTCGATAGCAATCTAAATGTACTCGGCCCAGAATTCGGCCACTTGTTTGGCGCCATCACTAGCGTCCATCAGTTCCTGTAACGTGCAGCTGACAGGACACGTAGGGCACGATATTAAGTGTCCCATCGTTTGTGGAACAGCACCACATTTACACTCCAAGGCAGAGTCGTCTATAAATCTCCACCTGAACAGGTTTTCCTTGCTTCGGCCAACCTGGGTCCGGAGTCTGTTTAAAGACTTTCAGGTGGGCGATGGAAGCGCGGATACAATCCCGACCTATTCTTTGCCAGCTCGTCTATCAGCTCACAGTGCACCACTCAATTCTGTCACTCCACGTCACTTGCAGCTCCAAGCCATGTCCCTCCCGGCATGCCACTTACGACAGCCACGTTGCTGCCGCTCCCTTGCGCGCCCCACTGATGGCCACAACAAGCCGACCTCCTTGCAGTTAATCTTCAGCAAAACAAATCAGCCGTTGTACACTGCTATGTTTGCACACGCCTCCCACCGCGTGTTCTAAGCACAGGAACAGGGTACGTCGAACTCAAACGCTGCCGGTTCAAGACACACTTTTTTTTATATGGCGGTAGGAGCAACTGGTGCGTTATCAGGCAAAGGTATCTCTGCATAAAGCCTATGCGCAAAACAACATGCACCATGATCGCGCATCCCATCCGTATCTGGCTTGCCTGGGTCTAACTCGAACAGATTCACACGATTATTTTAATAAGCGTTCACATGTTTGCACTTTGTTTTTCAAATGTCAACGGTCACTCTCACTTTTAGCGTTCTGATTTTGCGCATGAACCAACAAGAATCATACTTCTGATAACGGAGGAAAAGCACAAGTGTCTCGTTATTATCAGCCATATTTTAATTACTGTGGGCGTACTGTGGGAAGTGTTGGTTATTGCGCAATAGAAAAACCAGTTTGCAGTTCAAATAAGATTATAATTTTACGAACAGTTTAGTTACACTAGCGAATCACACACTGTAGGTACACAACTCAACGATACGTGCAGGTGTTTGGAAAATAATAGATACTCGCAAAATAACGCACTTGGTTTACTCCCAAATATCGCAACGAAACTAAACCATAAAATTAAATGATTACAATGATTGTCACTGATTGTCACTGATTAGGTGAAATAACTAATTGTTACTAATAAATCGACTAAATCATCACGCGCCGTCATACATATACAGGGTTATTGGAAAAACACTAACAACCTCTTAAGAGGTCATTGTACTCATCATTATGAACAACTTTTACTATGGGAGCAACCTGAAAATGCGAAAAAAAATCAGCATTTCCCTACATTTTGACGAGTTAGACGAACATAAATGTGGGGAACAGCAGATTTTTTTTTTCGCGATGTCATGTTTGGTCCCTTAGTAAAAGTTGTTCATAATGATGAGTACAATGACCTCTTAAGAGGTCATTGGTGTTTTTCCAATATATAACGTGTGTACGCATATGTATGCGTGTATGTGTGTGTGTCTCGTTCAACGGAATGAATATCAGGTGGCGACACTGTTCAATATGGGTGACAAAGTCTCGTAAGAGGGTTCTCTATTCCCTATTAAATTTTTTCCTCTATGACCCTAGCGTTCTAACTCATAGTTTTGTACACTATCAAAAAGTACTCTGTGGTTTTGTAGTGGTTTTTTTTGCTCTGTGTCTATCAAAAAATACTCTGTGCTCTGTGTTTTTAGATGCACACAGTCTATCAAAAAGTACTCTGTGATGCACACAGAGAGTCTTTTTGATGTTTAGGTGCTTTGCTTCAGTTTACTTTTTACTATTGTACTATATCTTTTCTAGCATCTTTATGAATATTTTATATCATATTTATTTTATATTTTTTTATTTACATTATGACTTTAAATATATTAGTTGTTCATTGTTGTCGCGTGTCAAAAACCCAGTGGAACATATTCTAACCACAGCAGCGTTGCACACGCGGCCACAAAATATTTACAGTTATGAACCATATAGAGGTAATTCCTGATACTACCTATTCATATTTTTGATCGTCGCGTAATATTGTGGGTGACTACTAACTACCTCACTTTAAATATTAAATAATATCTACTGTACTTTTTAGGATTTCTTTTCCATCTGATTTGACTGAGCATCCACATGACATCCACCACATACATACAATGAAATCCTATTCAAAAACTAAAAAAAAAATCATCTGCATCGCTGTCGACCGGTAATGTACCCAAGAGACTGGCGGCATTACCACGTTGTGTGGCAATACTTAGCATCTGGCCAAGGTAAAAGCCAGCCCTTGGGTCACAGGAAGTGTCAACCAGCCGTTTTGGAATTTCCTTAAAGAGACCATGAGCACTCAGACCCCACATTATCCATTCAACAGACGATCTAAGTCCCTATAGAGAAAGGAATAATAATCAATATAAATACAAATGAAATGCTCTTCGTTGGTGAGCGCATCACTTGAGTTGAGAACGCCTGAACGGATTCGGCTATTTTGTTTTATAATGTTCGTAATAGGATTAGGTAATGTTCCTTATAGTCTGAATTGCTTACTTATTATTATTATCTAATATGTACAATCTTCTAATACTAAATAAACCGCAAAATATTAAAATAACAATACAATATCCTAACCTAACTAAAATTATTAAAAAACTAAAATCTAAATTCTTCCGCATCGCTGTCGACTGGTAATATACTCGTACCTACTCAAAAGACTGGCGGCATTGCTGCGTTGTAGGGGAGAACAGGGTAATGAGAGCGGTCGGTTAATGGGAGCCATAGTGATTGAACGGAAAGTAGGCACATTTGCGCGATCTTAAACACTCGGCCGCTTTCGTCAACCATTGAGAAACTTCGCCTGACGAACACGAGCCGTTAGTGCCATGCGTTAAGTCACGAGGGACGATTATGTGTTTTTCGCTCCACGTTTATAAAAATTGCTGATTGCCAGCGCCGAGTTAAGCATGAAGTTATATTCTTTTTTTATTATCTTCATGCTTTTTATATCACTAGCTAAATGCACTAACAAGCCCAATTGGTTAAATTGAGATTGAAAGTAGAATTACATATTTATGTTATTGCTTTTCAAAATGGTAGTCAGCGGGTAATGGTAGCCTAGCATCTTTCTATTATCTTAATTTTTTTGTTTTATTTACTAAGTTGACGTTTTTATTTGTGTTACAAATAGTTCTTTGTATTAATTACTAAGATCACATATGTTTAGTTAAATTCGAGAAAGAGTAAATTATGGCTCCCATTTTCCATATGAGCGTTAAATGGGCTCTCATTACCCGCATGTGTCGGGTAATGGGAGCGACTGATTTTTTTTTGTAAAATCCTTATTGTACCCTAATACAAGACTGCAATTGATTATAACTGTGATTAAAATATACTTTAATAATGAATGTAAGAGTTCCTAACTAAAAATGGTAAGAATATTAACAATTGTGATTTTTAAGAAAATTTTCCCTTAGTAGGCTCCCATTACCCTGTTCTCCCCTATTTGTATAGCAATACTTAGCCTCTGGCCAAGGTAAAAGCCAGTCCTTGGGTCACGGGAAGTGTCAACCAGCCGTTTAGAGATTTCATTGAAGTCTGAATTGGGTTTTTATGGAAAGCAAGGTCTGAAAAGTTTCCCGGAGAAAAAGCAAATTCTGAAAAAAGTGTACGTCCTTTTTTGTATGGGATTGTTGGAATTTGAATAAGACAACGTTTGTCGGGTCAGCTAGTTTCTTAATAAAACAGATCAAATCCACAAACAGTTACTTATTACAGGACACAGGACATTATGGAGACCAACGCCAACAAAAACAAAACCAAAAAGTGCTTCATCAAATCAAGAAAGAACATTGAGAACCATGGTTATTTTACAGCAATACATACCTCAAACAGAAGCCCAGCACTTGACGGATACAACGAAAAAATCTTATTGGCATCATTTCTATGACGAAGAAGTTGCTTGGCCGAAAGTCGTACTAGTTTTGTCAAGCACGGAGAGAACAACAACAACGAGAAAAATGAGAAGAACTTTTGCTAGCTACTTTCCCCACTTAAGATACAGAAACACGTCTCCAGAATATGCAGGTTCTGATGATCAAGAGGATACCGGGAAAGATTATTCCGTTTTGGAGTCTTCCAAAAACACCGATTTTACTAGCTACTTTCCTCACTTAAGATACAGATACACGTCCACAGAATATGCAGGTTCTGATGATCAAGAGGATACCGGGAAAGATTATTCCGTTTTGGAGTCTCCTAAAAACATCGATTTTGGTATGCATAGAATTCCGCTCAATTTTGAGACTTTCGGCGATAAACCTATTCACATAATATATATATTTGTTTACAGAATCTTCAGCATTTTCATTTTTATTTTTTGTGTTTTATAGATAACGTTGCGGAGACTCCTCAAAACATTGAATTTGGTATGAATTGGATTCCGCTAAATTATGAAATGTTCAGTGAAAATGCTGTTCGTCAGAATGATCCAAAGAACGTAAAAACACAGGGGCCTTCAACAACAAAACAGGTACCAAGAACAATAGCACAGGTGCCTTCAACAACAACACAGGCGCCAACAAAAACAACACATAAAAAAAAAAGAAAAAAAACAAAGGTGCCTTTACCAACAACACAGGCGCCAAAAACAACAAGAGAGGCGCCAGAAACAACAAGAGAGGCGCCAGAAACAACAAGAGAAGCGCCAGAAACAACAAGAGAGGCGCCAAAAACAACAACAGAGGCGCCAACAACAACAACAACAACAGAGGCGCCCACAACAACAACAACAACAGAGGCGCCCACAACAACAGAAAAAGTCTACACCAAGTGCTACCAGTGTGGCTTGCGCAATGTCACAGAGATCCCCTACGAACCGACGTGTGCTCAAATATTCTCCAGCAGAGAACGCAAGTATGTGTTCATGAGAAAAAAATTCAAAGTAACGTGTGATGATGCAACCCTGTACAAAGGTAACATTTTGCAACTACTAGCAGAGTCTACTTCTAGTTTACTATAAACGACTGTCTAAAGTGACCCTCCGCTCCGAACGCATTCAAACACAGCACACACTTGTGCAATTATGAGGCATATCATTTAGAAGAGAAAATCTTTTAATCATAAGACCTTGAATTCCCATGGTACTTAGCATAACAGCATAATCAACCTAAGTATAATATTCCCACTGCTGAGACACAGGCCTCTTCTCTGTGAGAGGGAGTGGGCCATAATCCACCACGTGAGCCCAGTGCGGATTAGTAAGTGTCGCATGTCTTCGATTCTTTTGGTTCTAGGACATGCCAGTTTCGTCACGATCTTTTTCTTTACTGTTTCGAGAGCCGTGGTTATGAAATAAATTACACAAAGTAAAGCGCCTGTCTGGGTCCGAACCCACGACCTACGAGTATAACTCGTAAATCGGGATCGCTACTCGCTACGGGGACGGACCCGTGCGTCACCACTGCCCATGGTACTTATTTCAATTAATTTCAAACTATCTGAAGTGTTAAGTTTTCCTTCTAGGTGGATGCTTCACACGGTTTCTTGACATTGACTTGGTGTACAACGAGAGGGGTTGCCGGACGATGCCTCCGATGACCGGCGATAGCTTTGCGTCCCCTAGATTTATGCGGCTCGAAACATCCATGCATAGCCTGACAGAAGGCTGCATTTCCAGCCCATTTGCCGCCTTGACTCCTTTCAATAGAGATATTTCCTTGTACGCTAGATACCACGTCTGTATATGTGTCGGTAGGTACTGCAACCACGGAAAAGCCTTGCGTGTTAATCCTATATCCTTCATGTTTTTAAGTGTTTTTTTATGTATCTATTTTATATGCGAACCGTACTGGCTGTCGTAATGCGATGCTGGTCTGGTAAATGGTCAGTGGCGTTTTGATAAGAATATTTAATGCCGCACTCAGAGATGATATTTACAAGTAATCAATGATTACGTAACGCAGTGCTTCTTATTCGGGCCCAAAAAGACAGAAGTTTTGGTACTTACGTCGTCGGCTGAAAAAATGGGGCCCAATTAAAAGGATTAAGTATGCCAGATTTCTGAGAGTAAGGAGTGCTACGCACATATATGGGCGGCAAGATCGAATCATGTACGGGCGGTAAGATCGAATCATGTACGGGCGGCAAGATCGAATATAAATGTAGAAAAAACGTTTCACAACATGAAGGATATAGGATTAACACGCAAGCACTGACCTGTATTATACAAGTACGCTGGACTTTATACTATCGATGGCAAAATGAAGACATTTGATTTTCGCCATTTTGGCGCTGATAGCAACGTGAGATTCCGTGGAACTAATATTAGAGATGGGACATATCCTTCGATAACAAAAAATACCTTTATGAACTTTATCGATCGTTATAGCCACTGAGAGTAATTTATTACTTACTTAAAAGAAAAATATCGAATCGCTCCCAGTTTTTTTTTATGCTTCATTTTTTAATAATAGAAATAATTGCTCTGCAAAGGTTAACTGAAAATTTATTAGGGCGCGGTCAGATCGCAAGCTATAAACTAGTGCATAGTTTCCTTGTAAAGTTACAGCGCATGAGGGTAGATCAGTGAGCTTTAAATATGAGGATAGGCTTAAAACTTAGCCTAAAAACTACTATGGTTGAGCTACTATCCCCTTTTTTTCCGAGGTGGTAAATCCTCATGGATGTCCGCCGCCCGCCCCAGGGCGTCTGTCAGACTCTTACTGACTAAAAACCACCCCGGTGTTCCATCTCACACCTACGCCGGGGTCGCGGGAACGTATGATCCTTCCGCAACGAACTAATATCCCCTGGCTCAACTGCACTAGTTTTACAAGCTGAGCTGGGGTCACATTAGTTCGCAACGTGAACTAAAAACTACTGAGCTATTATGTTCCCATTTCGCTCTAACCTAGTAAATCAAATGGCAGTTGTATTCTTCGTGAGCTATATATATAGCATTTCATTTTTGTAATAGCCATTCGAACCATGTAAATAAAAAAGTTAACCATTCATTCAACAAACAGCGTCCATACAAATTGAATCCAATTCACTCAAATTGAATGCCAAAAGTGAACCTTGTAACCTTACCTTACCATGTAGTCATTACTATCGGAAAGGAGAGGGATTCCGTTTTTATTATTGAGTATTTGGATAGCGTGCATACTAATGAAAAAAAAAAACACAAAAAATAACTAAGTCAAAGTCAAATCATTTATTTCTTTGTTGTCACATTAAAGGCACTTTTGAACGTCAAAAATTACAATAAAATAGAATTGATTCTAGTTGGCCCTTCCAAAAGGTCCTCAAGTCCTCAGTGAAATGTTTACTACAAAGATGATAATTAGAGAGTTGGTAGAAAATCTGAAATTAAGTATGTAATTAAAGTAAAAATGACTAAAGTATACATTGTAGAGGGCAAGTTTTATTTCGACGTTAGGTCTTTACTTCAGAAACAAGTAAGTACCTACACATTATATACATAATATTTATCTTTTTAATTTAGAAACTAGTATTTGCTAATTTGTTTTAGCTAATCAAATTGCAGAAATTCTGGCGACAGTAAATTTCTATTGAAAATTATTCACTGTCTGAAGAAAATTATCGACACATTATCGACATGGCACATTTACAACCCCATTCAAATGATTGTATTCAATACTTCGATCAATAGATTCAATATATGTGAAAACTGAGCCCTAATTACACTTAAAATAAATATGATGAGTTAATAATGAAAACATTTATTCTAAATATAAAATAATATTAAAAATGCTCACACAAGCAATCGAAACATTTATAGTCATGAAATTCACTTACTTGTGCAAGGTTATTCCGCTGCCTTTTTGATAGCGTGTTTTACAAAATGCGCATGCTTTCATAATAAAAATGTTCTAAATATCACGTAGTGAATACAAAATACACAAAAAAGTCGTATGTCCACGATTTAGACCTGCCTAAGTCATCAGAGAAGAACCAAACAATTCAACGTCCATTTGAAAGAACGTGCCAATTTGAGTTCCTGAAAACCTCGAGTCTCAAAAAACAACTGTCATTTCGTAGAGTATATAGTTCACGGTCCGTGGTATAGTTAGTCCAGCGTACTTGTTTAATAGACAGTCAGTGCACGCAAGGCTTTCCCGTGGTTGCAGTACTTACCGGTCAAGTAGCTGTTCCCTACATTTTGACGAATTATGTGAACATAAATGCAAAGAATAGCTGATTCTTTTTCGCGATTTTAGGTTTAGTACATACCATACCATAGTAAAAGTTGTTCATAATGATGAGTACAATGACCCCTTAGAAGGATGCCCATGAATTTAATTTCTTACCCTGTGTTGACTAGTTTTGGTAAATATAATATGTCGAATAAAAAGGAAGTAAACGTTTACTCAACGCGAATTGGGCACAAATTATTCAGCTAATAATGCTATAAAAGTCGTGTTACTGTTGAATAAGGAACATAATTGTGGAGTAATTATTGAGTAAAAGCAAAACTGGAACAAATTTAGAGTAGCAATAGCAATATTGCTGCCTTTCCATGACCATTGATGGAGTTAAAGGTATTTCGTTACTATTAATCAACAAAATCGTGGAGTAAATTTTGCCGATTTGCTATAAATCGTCATTTTTGTCAGATAAAAGCAAAAAATTGCTGTTATTCCACAATTTCGCTCTGTATCAGTTACTTCGCCCCTATTATTCCATTATTTTATGAATAGTTTTCATTCCTTTGGCAAAACGGAACTTATAATATTGTGTGACATTAGAACAAACAATAATACCAAGGTACAAAATATAATGTAGAATGTTATAGCAATGTACTGTCTATTGAATTTTGCTAGTAAATGAACATGCAAAGTAGGTAACTTTGTCGATGAAATCTTAGGAGTTATTTAACATATATTTGTGGGCCACGCTAATGATTAATAATATAATGTTTTTATATTTTTATATCCTAATATTTAAAAATATAATTTATATGTAAATAATGAAATAAAGGGAATAATATAAAAGTAATAATAAATAAAATTTCCCAAATTCTATCAAGATGTTAGATCAAGATCCATTACACGTAAATGTATTGCTATTACATCACAATATGTCGGCTATTAGTGTAATAATTGTCATTTATAGGACATAATGCAGCCATGTGTAGACATTTTGGGGTTCGTTAATAAAAATTATACACACTTTATTTTCATTTTTTTCAATGTTTCTTTCACATTTCTCCGATAAGCACCACTTCTTTTAATATTTTTCAATAGCTTGTAAATTAATTAACAATAGCTGTTATACAATACCTAACTTAATAAATGTTTTATACCAGCATTCATACATAACGAGTCAAGTTCAGTAACTGCAATATAAACACATGCGACTAATCGATTTAGCATGCTTTTACAGATATTAAGATACTTTTCAGTAAATAAATAGCTTTTATTCGGCGAATTTGCTTTGATATGATAATGACGAGTAACAGCCATATAGTAGAAACTTGGAAATCGACAACTCTAATAGCGGTACTGCACTCACATTGGCATAAACGAGAAATGGTAGCTACTATATGAAGATTTAATACATGGAGTAGAAGAATACCGAGTAAACGTTTTAAATATAAAAAGTTTTTAATTTAGAAATTCGACTTATTTCTGTACGTTGTGTTCTATTTATTAAGTAACGTTTTATGAGTGATAAAACATTTTCCCTTACGCATCCAAACGTTCCAAACATTTTAGCAAAAAAAAAATACTAAAAAAAATATAATAAAAGAAAACTAAAAAAAAAAATACTAAAAAAAGAGAAGAAAGATCGAATTCGTGGTAAACTATCAGGGCTATTATTTTTTTTTTTTTTACATAGCCCTGTTAGTATTTTTTTATGATTAACTAGCTTCTGCCCGCCACTTCGTCCGCGTGAAATTCGTACTTTCCTCTAAAAGTTTCGAAAATGTATGTTGGTATGATCTTTATAATAATTAACTTAAATACATAAGTATTCGGGCCAATTTTTAAGTTTATAGAACAAAGGAATCAGATTTTTCAAAGAAACTATCCCCGCTTTTCACCCCCACAGGGGTAGAATTTTGAGAAATCGTTTAAGATGTGTTCATAACTTGACTCAAAGTTTATTTATACCAATTTTCGAGCTAATCAACCCACGCAGTAAAATCCTCCCCTATAAAATTAACTACCTCTTTTCATACAGTTAGGGGTAGATTTTCGAAAAACCCTGATACATGTTATTAATTATTTTTAGTCCTTAGTATAAATACTGAGTTTCAAGTTAATCGGACAGGGCGTTAAAATTCTTCCATACAAATTTTAACACCCCCCCATTACCTCTTTAGGGGGTATTTTAGAAAAACGAAAAATTCCAAATTTCATAATTTACTTAGATAAGTATTCGTGCCAAGTTTCAAGGTTATTAACTCAATAAATAAGATTTTTCATACAAACAAAATCCCCCTTTTTCACCCCCTTAAAGGTTGAATTTCCAAAAACCCCTTCTTATTCGATACTTACTCTGCACAAAGAACACAACCTCCAAAACTCATGTCCCTAGGACCAGCGGTTTAGACTGTGCGTTGATATTTCAGTCAGTTCGTTCATCCCCCTTTGGAGGAGAAATTATCAAAAATGCTGAGACACGTATAAATTAATTTTCAATCGTTAGCCTAAATACAAAATTTGAAGACCCTACCTTTTAAACTGACGGACTTTCATACACAACTTCATCCCCTTTTTAACCCTTTGGGGTTGGAATTATCAAAAACGCTGAGACACGTATAAATTAATTTTTAGTCGTCAGCCTAAACACAAAATTTGAAGATCCTGACTTTAAAACTGACGGACTTTCATACAAACTTTCATCCCCTATTTAACTCCTTTAGGGATTGAATTTAAAAAAATCCTTCCTAATTCCTTGTCTACATTATAAAGGGAACCATTGTGTAAAATTTCAAAATAAATACCTATAACTACTTTAATTAATAAAAGTACCTACGCTTAATAATTTTTAATTTGAACGAATATTTAAACACTGCCAAAACAACTCATACCTATTTTACAAAATAACAACAAAAGAAATTCAAATAAACTATTTAAAGACTAAAAGTCGCGCTGATAAGCACGGTTTCTCAATATCAATAATTATTGTCTGTCAATAAGGTCGAACGCTCTGAACACATCAACAGCCAAATATTGAATGAAGCTCGCTCTTTTTTTTTTTTTGTATGTCATCTCGCAGTTCAACCTATGAGGTTGTCGTCTGCTTAACCGGGCTTGCCTGTGGATGCCTCAAAATTAAGGCCTCCAGCCAGGGCTTAAAAACTTACTAAAACTAAGCGACTACACGCTAAGGGCACCCCCTGTGGGGTACGGACCTCGGCTTAGGGCGTCGCTGGGGGAGGGCAGCAAGGGACAGGCTGGATCGAAATTATTTTGGGGTGAATTTAAAGCTACAGGCTCAGCGGCGCGGGCTGGCTCGAGCAAGGGTCGGGGTGGACGAAGCTCGCTCTTTTTTTTTTTTTTTTGAGTATGGCATCTCACAGTTCAACCTATGAGGTTGTCGTCTGCTTGACCGGGCTTGCCTGTGGATGCCTCAAAATTAAGGCCTCCAGCCAGGGCTTAAAAACTTAACGAAGCTCGCTCTCGGACCTCCCGCCTTTTTATACCCTACCGCCGCCGCGACCCGTTACACAAAAATAATCCTTATATATAGCATGATTCAGTATTCACGATGGCGATGCGCGATGGCTTATTTCATGTATAAGTTTGGTGTTTCTATACCGATTTCTATGATTCTTTTTTTATTGAATAGGTAATAATGTTAACTTTTTTAAATTAGGGATGAGTGAGAGTATTATAAACGTTAGAGTAAACAAATATAATCAGAATGCTCCGAACTGCTAAGCTATCAGGAGTTATACGTGTTATTGTGAGTCAACCATAAAAGATAGACATATGCTGTTGCGGGATATTTTTTAGACAATTTTATGTAGAATATTTCCGTCATACATGATTTCTATGTAACTTTAACCATTAAGGCTGCACACGCGACGGAAGCTTAAAAAATGGAGTAACTTCTCCCGTTTTCCCAACGTTTCCCTTCACTACTCTGCTCCTATTAATTGTAGCGTTATGAAAAGTATACTATAACCTGCCCAGGAGTATGAAAAATAATTGTACCAAGTTTCGTTAAAATCCGTCTAGTAGTTTTTGTTTCTATAAGGAACATACAGACAGACAGACAGACAGACAGACAAAAATTTTACTAATTGCATTTTTGGCATCAGTATCGATCACTAATCACCCCCTGATAGGTATTTTGAAAATATATTTCATGTACAGAATTGACCTCTCTACAGATTTATTATAAGTATAGAAGAATAGATATAGATGTCTTTAAACTCGAAGCGAAGTGATTGAAAAAAACATTAAAACCGGTCATAACTTTTGAACCGTAAAAAAAATCACTGACATTCTCAGGGTTAAAAAGTTTGGAAATGACCTTGCCCACGCCCCTATTCGATTTGATCCATACTTCCAGGGACACCCTGTATATACAGGGTGTCCGGTGGCAATTTTCACATTTGAAAGTTTTGTTACTTAAGAACGCGAATAGCTAGAGGGGCGCGAGGTGGGGGGTTAGCTTCGTCAGCGTCGTGAGTTTTTTAGTCGCCATGCCGCGTTGGTCAGGAGAGGAGCGTGCTTTCGTGATCGAGGCATTCTTAACAAGCAATTTTTCGCTAATTGCGGCGCAGCGAAAATTCCGTAATCATTTTAATCTTCCACGAATAAGTGATGTGCCTTCAAAAACTTTAATTCGTTATTGGGTAGCAAGATTTCGTGCTTCAGGCTCAGCTGTAAACACACGTCACCAAGGTCCAGTTGCATCTGTATCGACCGAAGAAAACATTCGACGTGTGAGTGATTCAGTTTTGCAAAATCCACGGATGTCACTAAGAGCACGTTCGGCAGCTTTAGGGATCGCTAGATCAACATTGCACGAAATAATGAAAAAGAAGCTCAAGTTCCATCCGTATAAAATTCAAATAACGCAAAAACTCAATGAAAATGATTACCAAGCAAAACTCAATGAAAATATGCGTGTGAGATGGGAAGAGTGCTTGCGTCAAGAAGGCCGACATTTAGAAAACGTTATTTTTAAAAAATGAAACTCACATTAATGTACCGTAAATAATAATAAAAATAATTCAGGAAACTTTTGTATTTATTTTATTATCAACCTTTGAAATGTGAAAGTTGCCACCGGACACCCTGTACATATAAAAATAAATTGTAGTTTTCTTATACTGTCAGGCAGGTCAGATTTAGTTTTAAATTCCAACAGTCATACTAAAATGAAGTGCTTAGTGGTCATATAAATGGTGCGAAATACAGTCGCAATGTTATTTTTACACTTAATCAGTCTCAGGTGAAATGATGCTTTAAGCCTACATAATCACACTTCACACTAATATTATAAAGGCGAAAGTTTGTGAGTGTGTGTGTGTGTTTATATGTTTGTTACTTCTTCACGCTCAAACCACTGAACCGATTTAGATGAAATTTGGTATAGAGATAGTTTGAGTCCCGGGAAAGGACATAGGCTACTTTTTATCCCGTTATTCCCACGGGATCGACATTTACGCGGGTGAAACCGCGGGGCGCAGCTAGTACAGCATAAAAATCGTCAACCCTGCTTTCGGCAAACACCAAACGCGCTACACCGCCAGGGCAGATTAAGCATGGCCCGGAACGCGTTGTTGTATTGTACACGAAGAGTATTGTAGGTACTCTTCGTGTACTTGTACCAGAGTTGGCCGGTGTAGAACGCCTGGCAGTATGCCTTGAACAGGGTCACTTTAGTCTGTTTTGAACAATATGCAAATCTTCGGCGAGCATATTACTTTTACAAGCAATGCTTCGCCTTTGTCTTTCAAGATCCAGTAACAATGTGACCTATATTATATTTAAAGTTGTTTACAATTTTAAAAGGAGACCCACACAAGTCAATAGGTAATACCTGTTCTGGCCCTTTACCATATTTGAAAAGCATTATTTCCGATTTATTTACATTATATGTCAGACTATGAGCGGCGGCATAGCGCTCACAGATCGCACAGCTTCCTCAATCCGCCAGCAGAGGGACTAAGCAGAACCATATCGTCAGCGTAGCTAAGGTTGTTAAGGCATTTGCCTCCTACATGGCATCTAACTCTGGTTTGGTTCAGCTCCTCCAGCAGCTCATCACACTAATATTATAAAGGCGAAAGTTTGTGAGTGTGTTTGTGTATGTGTATGTGTGTTTATATGTTTGTTACTTCTTCAAGCTCTAACGGCTGGACCAATTTTGATAAAATTTTGTATGCAGGTAGCTGACACCCTGGATTAACATATAGGCTACTTTTTATCCCGATATTCCCACGGAATCGATATTTGCGCGGGTGAAACCGCGGGGCGCAGCTTGTTGTGTAATAATGACGTAGGTATCAAGAACAATTCGATTTATTAGAAGCTAAGGGCTAGAACATAAAGAAGCGGGTTTTCGGTCTCGACTCCCGGTACAGGTATCTGCAGGTTGATCTTCGGAAGGAAACGGTTACATGTTTTACCTGTTTCTTTATGTGTGAGCGCATAAGTTAATGTGGGACTATTTCACCCGCACCGATCGGTACCGACCCCCACCGACTAGCCTGCACCGAAAACCTGTTTCTTTATGTAAGCACCCTTACTTTTCAAACAACAAGAATTGCAATTTAGCTCTATCGTGTTATGGTGAGAGGGCTATGTAAAACATGTTATTTACAAAGAGTCTTATGAGACTGTAGAAGAGGGGTTGAGGTAGAAAATGCAATAAGGAGCATAATATGATACAACACAACACTTTGCAGAAGGCCACACGAAGTGAATTTAAAAAAAGACTAAGTTGTGGATACACAACTTAGTCTTTTTACCCGACTGCGCGACGCAAAGGAGTGGTAATGTGCCTATGTATGTATGTATGTATGTTCCTTTGAAGCACTATACAGACCAAACGCCTGGGCCGATTTTTATGATTCACACGTCAATCGATTCCTCTTAGTCCGGCGAGTGTCACTAAAGACATGACGTTAATGAAAATTCAATATGGCGACTACTGGACGCCATATTGTGAAAATGAAAAAAATTAAAGTCAACAAACTATGTCAAGTGGGGTATCGTTGAATAGGTCTTTCAAAAATATTAGTGGTTTGGAAAGACCGTTTTTTGATTAAGTAAACCGTGAGTGACTTATCAAGCTTTAAAGTACCAAATTTCGTTAGAATCAAGTGTCCTCCCCGGGTGCGTCTCATATCGTATAAAGTTATTTGGTATATTTTCATTTCAATAACGTTCACAAGATATAATAATCGTGAGATATACCAACTGCTGATATAATTTCTTTACATATAATATTTATAAACTCTTAAACTTACTTCGCATAACGTTATTGAATATAACGTTTATTTAATCGAAAATCATTGGGTCTATCGTTTACAATATATATATATTGATACCGTCATTCTGGTTAACACCCCGATTCAGAACAATCCGACCCGGACAGCTTAGGTTAGAAAGCCTTCGTGGCTTCCGAATTATTTCCGTTACCGTTACCGCACCCGAACTCAACGAACGCACTAGACGACGTAGGATGCAAGAGCGAGCGAAGGGCACCCCGAGGTTCGGTTTGGTTAGGTTACTTTAAACCCTTTACACAGAAATAGGGGCCCCGCGAAGCGGGGCTCCGTCGACATAGGATGCAAGGGCGAGCGAAGGGCACCCCGAGGTTCGGTTTGGTTAGGTTACTTTAAACCCTTTACACAGAAATAGGGGCCCCGCGAAGCGGGGCTCCGTCGACATAGGATGAAAAAAAAGTTTTTATCATATTAGACTAAATAGGTTTTATGTCTATTGAGTGGTATATCAAACGATTTTATATTAATTGTCTGTTATTCTTATAGAAATTAGTTACATTAAAATTATATCAATCGTTTATTATATTAACTGATCATTATCTTTACTAATATTATAAAGAGGTAAAAAGAGAACGGGCATTCTAGCCTACGAACCAATAACAACATGCGATATATCATTGGAAAGGTTTTTTCACGTACTTTAACTATTGTTCTGGTGAAAAGTCCCAAATCGCTGTGTGGAAAAAGTTATTGCACAATAAAGCCAGACTTGAGCAAAAGTATTGTTTTTCAGCCTTTTATCATAAAATGGTATAACAACAAGCAATACCTTCTTTTATGTAGGTACAGGCAGGTAGCCAGTACCGACAAAAATATCAAACTGTGTCATTAAGTCAAAATCTACAACTGTCTGTGTCAAAATGTATTCTACTAACCGTAACTTGTCTGTACCACTCTGCCCCCGATAGTTAAAAAGACGTATCTAACAAAAAGTAAAAACGAAGAAATAAATGTTTTAATGAATGAAACGGGAAATTAATAATATTTTGTTTTGCTAAAACCGCACTGGAGGAAGTTAGAAAACTATTAAAAATACAGACAGATGTGCCTTTTTTTTCTGATTCCGGCAATGTATGTAACTCAAATCTGAAAAAAATGTTAGATGCGTCTTTTTTCCTATCGGGGGCAGCACTGGTTTCTTGTGTTTTTCCATACCGCGTCGTTTTCCACCATTTTCATTTGTCATTATTATTATTTGACTACGACCTTTGGCTTTGTGTCTCTATTATGATGTTTTAATCCTCGATAGAGGTTTTCGTGATTGTGTTCCGGGTTTAGAAGCTTGCGGTTATGAAGTTCATTAGCCACCAACAAAGGACAGAAATGACACTCAACAGTGTCTACCGAACAGGCCAACAAATCGAAACTTGTTACTTTGTGTCGGTGGGTAGTTGAGGTCATTAACGGTCGTTTTAAACGCGACTTCAAGTTACTGCGTCAAGATTATTTTAATACAACACTACGGAATCTGTTTCCCGATTTTAAAATTGCAGGTGCAACTCTTTTCGTGAACCTGTGACTGATAATATAGACGCAGAAATTATATTAAATTCAATTAATCAAAGGATCAACATATCAAATCTTTTATATAATTACGTAAATGACAAGAATCTTAATAGACAAAGAATCGCGTTTATGGCGATAGATGCAAACCAACAATTAGACGACTTTCCTCGTTTGACACCGAGTAATTTAAAGCTTTTCACTCTGGGATCATATCAGCTTAAACTAGCCAAATCATATTGTGCAGAGCATTTGCACAATGGCCTATTATAATTGAAGTGAAAAGAGACAATTTAATTGGGGATTTGCAAAAATGCAATGTGCCTCAAAATGTCTGGTCGCTAAGAGGCCGTAGGTATACCTACAGTCTTGCCATGTAAGGGCAAAATATATTTATGTTACCTTTTGGTTATTAGAGACGTGATTGGTATTAGTGCGATAGCACAATATTATTGCACTTGCTTAATAGGGCGCCGGAAAATAGGGAGTTGTGCCCATATAACCTCTATTGACTGGTATCTAGGTGTAGGAAGGCATGAGCCGTTTAATTCTCCAGCTGGAGATTTAACTAGTATTATAATTGATGAAGATTGAGAAGAGAAGACTGTAAAACTTTAGTATTATCTGACTAATAAAAATTGTTTACAAAAAAAAAACCGACTTAAAAAAAACAGTACAATGTGATAAATAACTTTAATTTCTGAATTCGGTGTCGTTGGTGCCGCATTTTTGTTTTTTGACACCAACGTCCGAAATTAAAGTTATTTATCAATTTGTAGTGTTTTTTTTAAGTCGGTTGTTTTTTTTTTTAAACGTTTTTATTTTTCACTTTTTAGTTGTACCTACCCCACAAAAATTCAGTTAACATTAGTGCACTGAAGAATTGAAGACACTGACTAGAAGAATCATCAAAATTCGCATAGAAATGCCGAAGATGCAGTACATTTATGCATATAACTTCGTAAATAAGAATAAATACCTAATGTTTTATATACTAAAACCTTTCTGAAAGTATGTAGATCACATTAGTGAAAGAATTATCAAAATTGGTTCATTCGTTTTTGAGAAAATCATTGACATACAAACATACATACATACATACGGGTCGAATATAGAACCTCCTTTTTTGAAGTCGGTAAAAATAATATGTATTTGATTTATTAATGTATTTTTATAAGTGTGTGGGCGCGATGGAGTATTAATACTTTTGTTTTTCTTTTAAATCGTTTTACTTGTATCTATTGTCACTAATGACTGTCTCAAATGTTTCTTTAGCCAAGTTTAATATTATAAAACGTTTAAATTCATTGTTATTGATGACAAATCTCATAAATGATTTTTTTCCACTTTTTTGTTTTATTTTGTAGAGCAAGATCTTAGGTCCCCCAAAACTTACTTAGTTTCTCAGAAGTAAAATGTCTGGGATAAAGAAGCTTTAGTATGTAGGTATGTAGGTAGATACTTCGAGTTTAAGCATACCAGCACCTGTAGCATGAGCATAGTGAGCCTTGGCCAAAAGTATTAGGTACCCCTATAAAACACCTGCAAATAACAAAATATAACAATAACAGAACTATCTGTTAAACAAATACTCCACGCTATGGTCGTTGCTCCACGCAGTGTATTCAAACATCGATATGGTATTTTGAGGTGCCATAGAACACCTGGTCCACAATTAATGAAACGGAAATGGAAATGGCATTTTTGCATTTTTGTGAATTAAGTCGAGCTTTGTTCCGCCATAACTTTGTCCACACAGCGATTTGAGACTTCCCGCCATAACATTAGTTGAAGTACATAAAAAAACCTTTCCAATGATATATCGCATGTTGTTATTGGTTCCTAGGCTGGCTTCCATACATTCTTGCCCGTCCTCCTTTGTTTGTAAGTTTGTATGTAGGGGGTAATTTCTGGAACTACCAGTCGGATTTGAAAAATTCTTCTTGCATTTGATAGCCCAATTCTTGAGGAAGGCTATAGGTTATTTAACGTCACACTATGGTCCTTAGGAGCCGAGCAAAAGCGCTATGGGGAAACGAAGTGATAGAGCAGGAGACGCGGCAAGTGATGCAATACGACGAGATGGGTCGAAGGAATAAGAAATTTCACGCGAACGAAGTCGCGGGCAGAAGCTAGTATCAAATAAAATTATAGGTTCAGTTGTTATATCTTGTAAATATTAGAGGTTTTGTAATTATATCATATACTAGCTTCAGCCCGCGACTTCGTTCGCGTGAAACTTCTTGTTTCCCCCGAGCCACCCCGTCGTATCGCATCACCCGCCCGCGCTATCACTTAACGTTCTTTTTTACTTTTTTTCATTTTGCTCGGCTCCTAAGGGTCATAGCGTGATGTTAAATAGCCTATAGCCTTCCTCAAGAATTGGGCTATCAAATGCAAGAAGAATTTTTCAAATCCGACTGGTAGTTCCAGAGATTACCCCCTACATACAAACTTACAAACATACAAACTTACAAATTTTACCTCTTTATAATATTAGTATAGATATTATATCTTGTAAATATTAGAGGTTTTGTAATTATATCATATATTACTTACCCGTCCCCCCCTCTACCAACTAAACGGTTGTAGTTAGAAATTTAAATATTACGGCAGTAGAACCTATATATTACGAAGTTTAAAGGAAAACTATCACACTTAAGTGGGATTAACAACTCATAACTAAAAAGAATAAAATAAAAAAATTAAATTTAAAAAATCAAAAAACCCGACTGCGCTAAAAAACTTAAGTTAAAAAAAAACTGAAAAGCTAAAAACAAGCCCATTTTAAATTAAATAAAAGTTGGAAGCAGGCGGGACCTATACCATTTTTATATTTTCAAACTCAAATGGGTCCCGCCTGCTTCCAACTTTTATTTAATTTAAAATGGGCTTGTTTTTAGCTTTCAGTTTTTTTTTAACTTAAGTTTTTTAGCGCAGTCGGGTTTTTTGATTTTTTAAATTTTTTTTTTTTTTTTAAATTCACTTCGTGTTCGTAACGAGTTGTAGTTGTTCGTAACGAGGGGTCTCATTTCGAACAACTTATCAGTTAAATTATTAAAGCGTAACAAAAATTTAATTTTAAATAGGTTAAGTATCAATGACTTGCTAGGTAATCATTTTCTTTCATGTTTACGTATACTTCATATTAGAATTGATGATAAAATAAAATGTTTGTTAGATTTCATGATCTTTTTTATTTCTAAGACCAAATTTTTATTCGAGAGATTTTATCCTGTACAATAATCCTATCGATTAGTAAACAAAATAGCGAGTGTTTATTTTCTGAATTTTTAGCTGGTTCCATTCCCAGTTTAGGTAAGCTTTTCGAGAAATCAGTGAATGCAGTTTTGTTTCTTTTTAATAATAAAGGAATGTTTCCTTTAAGTAAAATAATCTATCTTAAGGATTTAAAGTGGTTTCCCTTCAGATTTATTTTTTCCACCCTGTATGTAAAAACTTTTTATCGCATGGCCTGGCCATGCGATAAAAAGTTTTTACATATGAGAAACTGGCCAGCTATAATCTATTTTGAAAATATGATGATTTGTAAGTCAAAATAGGTACGTTCCAATTTCAAAATTTCCCGCCACATTGTTTGCGAGCTAATTTAAATTATCGTGTCTCATTAAAAAATGGATCTGTGAACTTTTTTGCTGTATGATTTTTATGATTTCAAGTGTCGCCTGAAACCGGACGAATCGTACGATAGACTTCAAATGGCATTCATGAATGAAGGCCCTTCTAAGGCAACCGTGTATCGTTGGTATAACGAATTCAAGCGCGGTCGACTTACTTTGGGCATGAAGAAAAAAGTGGCAGGTACACTAACTTGAAACGTACACAATTAACACCAAGTACGATGAGAGGTCGTACGTACATTCGATTAAAGTAGAAACTTAATCGAAGGAACCTCGCAGATTTGTCTCACAGTATTATAAGTCCATGTTACTGGACTGTCCAAAAATTCCTTTAACCTCTTTAAGTAAGGTTGTGACGGAGTGAAGTAGTGACAGGCAGCCGAAACGCGGGCACCCTAACCAAATCGTGTACAACAAACGATAGCGCGCTTTTAAATCGAGGAGGGCCATCTATCGAGCGCTGACGTACTAAATAAAACGACCATTTGTGTAGTTATTATATATTATATTATATCAAAACCCAGTATTTATGAAAGGAATATGTTTTCGGCTATAGATTATTAAGTTATGAGATTTTAAATTATTAAACGATCACTCTTGTAGGATATTGTGTTTAATCCATACTAATATCACAATATAAAAATCATACAGTAGGACGACGCCTTTGATCTCGTGTAAAATGCCGACATCGTCTAGACAGTAACGCATCGGCCAGGGTTGTCACAAATAAACAATATTTATATAATTATTTATTTATTGCAAATCAAATGACGTCCGCCATCTTGGATTTCAAAAAGGATGGCTTTTTCGTAACAAGCACCCCAATTATACTCGAAATTGACACCCATATCAAATTATAAAAAAATGACGTCCGCCATCTTGGATTTCAAAAAGGATGGCTTTTTCGTAACAAGCACCCCAAATATACTCGAAATTGACACCCATATCAAATTATAAAAAAATGACGTCCGCTATCTTGGATTTTAAAAAGGATGGCTTTTTCGTAATAAGCACTCCAATTATACTCAAAATTGAGATTCATATCTTATTATAAAAAATTACGGCCACCATCTCGAAATTCACCCTTAGTAAATAATAAAAAAGTCCACCATCTTGACACGGAACATAAAAACGAACACTTTCACATTTATAATATTAGTAGGATTTCCAAACAGATGCTCTGTGTGATAAACACAGAACATAGGAATCATACGTAGTGATACCCTATTATTTTTTTTTACCGTGCGCCGGTCGGACATTTTATAAGCGTTATCAACATGGCACGACATTACAAATAAAATTATTTATGCACTCTACAATAACAAAATAGATATTTTATTTACCTTTCTTCTGTACGTGGAAGTTGATGAAACCGCAGATCTTTATTTATATGAGATGAAGACTTACAATCAGTCACAGCACACGTCGTATGCACCATTTTAAATTAACAAATAAAAAACAAGCATGCGTCAGCCCTCAATGATATATCCCGAACTACTAACATCGTTTTGTTCGCAGTTCGGGATCGGCTCACCCGCGTCTCGCCCCTCACACCCCGCACGATTGCCCTGTCTAGACGTCTTCGTTGGACGACTGTATGATTTTTAGACTGTGCTAATATTATAAATTCGAAAGTAACTCTGTCTGTCTGTCTGTATGTTACCTCTTCACGCCTAAACCACTGAACAGATTTAGATGTTTGGCAGAAAGATAGATTCCATCCCGGGGAAAGATATAGAATAGTTTTTATCCCAGAAATCATCCTTTAAGGGGGTGAAAAGGGGGGTGGAAGTTTGTACGGGGAATCAATAACCGCTGAACCGATTTAGATGAAATTTGGTATAGAGATAGTTTGAGTTGTGGGGAAGGATATAGAATAGTTTTTATTCCTGAAATTATCCCTTGAGGGTGTAAAAAAGGGGGTGGAGATTTATACAGGTAATCAATAGAAAAGGACTATACCTAATACTTTTATCGCAGGGGAAACCGCGGGGCACAGCTAGTTATAATATATAAATTAAAAAGCATCGTAGAAGTCATCCCGCCCTGCCTTACCTCACATGCCAATTTAAATGTTTTAGATAAACTGCTACCCCATTTAACTTGGTTTATTTGGTTTGAGTACCAATATTCTAAGATATTTATTATGATAGGCGGTACTTTTGAATTTCTTAACTTTCCCATAGTATTCTATAATTAATTGAGTCAAAAGCACGGCTCAGATCAAGAAAGTAGGCAAAAACAGAGGTTCGTACCGTGTTTTTCAGTGCAAATATTGCGAGATCGGTAGAGAAGCCTCCTCTAAAGCCGAATTGAGCCTTACTTATTGGAATATTATCTTCGCCTAACCAGCTGTTAATTATACATTCAAATATTTTAGATAAAATTGTTGCTAGGGAAATGGGGCGGTATTAGACAAGCAGGAGACGTCTCCGGTTTTGTTTTTAATTATTGAAACCACATTAGTTTTCATACATTCTACAGGCAGGTAGCTGTGATCAGTACATGCATTAAAAAAGCAAGCAAGTTTTTCATACAGCAATGGCCCCCGCATATTATAATATGTGTTCAACACGGGCGGACTTGCCTCGTTTCATTCGCCGCACGAGTTCTAATAAATATGTAACATAAAATGTACTAGTATCGCATGCGATCAACTCGTGCGCATTAATGGTCGGCGCCGGCATCGAGTCGCCGCCTCCACCCTCGCCGGCCGCGGTACAGCGACTGTGATTCACACGACAACGGTGACGTAGATGGGGCAGACCCCGCGTCACCACGGGCCCCGCATCGCTCACCAGCACGCTCCATCGCCATCGGGGGGCAGAACTTACTCGCAAGCATGTTAGCAATTTCCACAGGATTCTGACTATTATTAACTGACTAGGTGGACTGTACCTATATTTTTAACCGACTTCAAAAAAAGGAGGAGGTTCTCAATTCGACGGTATGTTTTTTGTTTTTTTTTTTTGTATGTTTGTTACGCGATTACCTCCGTCAATTGTGGACCGATTTTCAAAATTATTTTTTTGTTCGAAAGGAGATACTTCTGAAGTGGTCCCATAGTCACCAAGTCAGGATCTGATGATTGGATCCAGGAGAAATCGAAGGAACTCTTCAAATATTATAGGCACACCTATAGCGATTAGGGTATTTTTTATAGTAACTCGTGCATTTGCTCTCAGAAAGCACCATTTGGTGAAGTGGAACTGACGATGAAGACCACAGATGGACACCGGAACTACTCAATAATATCTAAGTATTTCACGGGTTGCGATTCGATTACTTTAATATGGTTGCTAAGCAATTTATGCTCACCACGATGTGAATGGTAATATGGAGCTGATGGTGGACCAGGAGAACTCCTCAACAATGAACTTCCCTGCATCGGGAAAAGCAATATTTTGTAAAAGGCGATGAGCATGTTGACACTGGCTATTGTAACTTAGATAAATTATAAGCAGACCCACTAAAAATCGTCAAATAAAAACTTTTTAACAAAAATACAACCGACTTCCAAAAGAAACACTACAAAGTGAAAAATAATTTTAATTTCGGAAGTCGGTGGCAAAAAACGTAAATACAAAACCAAAGACACCGACTTCCGAAATTAAAGTTATTTTTCACTTTGTAGTGTTTCTTTTGGAAGTCGGTTGTATTTTTGTTAAAAAGTTTTTCTCAGACTAAAAGTTCCGGTTTCTTGTTTCTTAATTCTTGACTTTATTTTCTAGTTTCCAGGGTGGTTTCTCAGTCTATCAAAAAGTACTCTGTGCAGGGTGGCTTGCTGCTGACGGTCGAGTGACAAATGACAAATTTCAGTTTTTTTTTTTTGTTTGGTAATGGCACCTCGCAGTTCAACCTATGAGGTTGTCGTCTGCTTAACCGGGCTTGCCTGTGGATGCCTCAAAATTAAGGCCTCCAGGCAGGGCTGACAAATTAGTTTTTTTTTTTTTTGGTAATGGCATCTCGCAGTTCAACCTATGAGGTTGTCGTCTGCTTAACCGGGCTTGCTCGTGGATGCCTCAAAAATTAAGGCCTCCAGCCAGGGCTTAAAACTTACTATACTAAGCGACTACACGCTAAGGGCACCCCCTGTGGGGTACGGACCTTGGCTTAGGGCGTCGCTGGGGGAGGGCCGCAAGGAACAGGCTGGATCGGAATTATTTAGGGGCGAATTTAATACTACAGGCTCAGCGGCGCGGGCTGGCTCGAGCAAGGGTCGGGGTGGAAAAGTTACGGGACGTCGCGACGGGCGTCCTCGACGGCGAGGACGGAAGGACGGCTGGCGGGTCTTGTTTTTGTGTTTCCTAAGAGTACTAGTTGCTTTGCTACTCTCCTGGAGGAGAGTGGTGGCGTCGTCAGGGATAGTGAGACTGAGAGCATGCCTTGGTCGGCGAATCCTACTTATGCGGGAAGGAGTCTTATCGGGAGGCCGCCGCAATCAGGGGATTGGGATGCTTTATAGCATTATCAAAGAAGCGCTTGGAAAGGCGTTTCATGAATTGCTGGACTGTGGGGATTCTAAGATCTAGGTGCAGATTCAAATTTCGGACATAAAAGGAGGCTCCCGTGACCTTTCAAAGGAGACGGTTTTGGAGGGTCTGCATTCTATGCAGGCGGCGAGGCTTAGCGTGGGCGAAGACTACGCAAGCATAAGTCATGATGGGGCGGATGACCGCGGTATAGAGGCACAACTTGCACTTGAGTGACAATTTGCTGCGGGCAGTGAGTAAGGAATGGAGCCTACCGAGAGCGAAAGCGGCTCGCGAACGAACCGTCTTTATGTGCTCTTTGAAAGTGAGGTTGTGGTCGAGAATGACACCTAGGTACTTTGCATGCTTACCCCATGGGATAGGCTTGTCATAAATAGAGATCGAGCTAGGTGACAAATTGCAGCGTTTTGTTTTCTAATTGGCATCTCGTAGTTGACCTATAGAGGTCGTGACTACTTAACCGGACTATCCTGTGGTTGCCTTAAGTAAACTTAAAGTCTCCAGCCAGGGGCATACAACTAGTATACTAAGCGACTACACGCTAAGGGCACCCCCTTTGGGGTACGAACCTCGGCTTAGGGCGTCGCTGGGGGAGGGCAGCAAGATGGGACAGGCTGGATCATATTATTATTATTATTTAAGCTTGATGAGGCCGGCGTTTCCTATCTGACTACTCTGAGAAGAAACGCCGAAACAAACTCAGAGGTCACAGTCGGGGATTTAAGTCTATTGGCTCAGCTGCGGCGCGGGCTGGCCTTTCTTCGAGCAAGGGTCGGGGGGAAGCATTTACTTGGGGACGTCGCGAGGGACCTCGGCGGCGAGGTCGGAATGACGGTGTTTTGTGTTTGTGGACTGTACTTGTCGCTTTATTTTTCTCCTGGAGGAGAGTTATGGGGTCGTCAGGTTCGGAGAGAGCATGCCTTGGACGGCGAAGTTTGCTGATATTGGATGGGATGTATTTGGTGGCCTCAACAACCAGTGGGTTGCGATGGTTGGCGGCGGTATCGAAGAAACGCTTGGAAAGGCGTTTCATGAATTGTTTGATGGTGGGGATTTTGAGGTCAAGATGGAGGATCTCATTTCGAACGAACCAAGGGGATCCCGTAGCCTTACGGAGGAAGCGGTTTTGGAGGGTCTGCATCCTGTGGATGTGGTGGGGTTTCGCGTGAGCGAAGACTACACAGGCGTAGGTCATTATAGGTCGAATGCACGCTGTGTAGATGCGCAGTTTGCATCTTAGCGACAATTTGTTGCGTGCATTGAGAACGGAGTGGAGTCTGCCGAGAGCGAAAGCGGCGCGCGAGCGGACCGTCTTTATGTGCTCTGCGAAGGAAAGGTGCCTGTCGAGTATTACTCCTAGGTATTTAGCTTGCTTTTCCCAAGGGATCGGCTTGCTGAACAGGGTGATAGGTCGGGGGGGGGTTGGGTTTAAGTCGCGGTTTCAAAAAGAGAACTGCTTGACTTTTGTCGGGATTGACCTCTATACAAATTGCAGCAAAACCACCCGTCTTTTATACAGCTTGCGCTTATCTTAGCCTAGCGCAAGTAGTGGGAGGTGCCGCGGAGCGCGATTCGTCGTTGCGGAGCGTTTCTCCGTCTCTGTCTTGAACCGCGCTCTGCGCTATTTCCCTTACTCATTTACAAGGGAATAAAACAAACCTAATTTAATACATGTCTTATTTATAAGCCCTACTAAAAACAGTCTTTATTTGGTACTCAAAACTTAAATCTATAGAGTCAGAATGACCCTACATTTTGACGAGTTAGACGAACGTAAATGTAGGGAACAGCTGGTTTTTGAAGTCTAAACTTCTTTAGCGGCGTTGCATACTTTTAGTAATGGGTAAAAAATGTGAAACTCGCGTCAGGGCATCGCGTCAGGACACGTGACCGTCAGGAGAGATTTCCCCCCCCCTCTCTTTCTACGGCGGCGCCAACCGAAGTGAAGTGACACACGGACACAATGGATAGATGGATGGATGGTGATGGAAGTGGAAGTGGAAGTCGAAGTCGAAGTCGAAGTGGAAGTGGAAGTCGAAGTGGAAGTGGAAGTCGAAGATGAAGTTGAAGTGGAAGTCGAAGTGGAAGTCGAAGTGGAAGTCGAAGTGGAAGTCGAAGTCGAAGTGGAAGTCGAAGTGGAAGTCGAAGTGGAAGTCGAAGTGGAAGTGGAAGTGGATGGATGAATGGATGGACAGCTGATGGCTCGACCGTTGTGTAGTAGCCACACTGCTGTGTATTCGAAAAATTCGTGTATATAAAGTGTTTAAAATATGGAAATTGAACAAAGTGCATCTATTAATGAAGTGACGCAGAAATAGTGAAAAAAAATGAGTTATATTAATTAAATAATTGATTTATTTCAACGTTAATATTCAAGTTTTCACTTCTGCCGGCACTCCCGGAGTGCAACCCGTCTTTTTTTTTTGCCATGTCAGGTTTGATAATGATGAGTACAATGACCTCTTAAGAGGTTGTTGGTGTTTGGTTCAAGGGAATGAATATCAGGTGGCGACACTGTTCCGGTGTGACACTGACACATATGGGTGACAAAAATTCTCGTAAGAGGGCTCTCTATTCCCTATAAAAAAAATTCCTCTATGACACTAGCGTTCTAGCTCATAGATCTATCCATGAATTGTACCATGTATCCATGGATCTATCAAAAAAGTACTCTTTTAGTCTATCAAAAAGTACTCTGTGCTGTCTGTACAGTACTCTGTGGCTCATAGTTTTGCTGTGAGTAGTAGTGGTTTTCAGGTGCTTTTTTTGCTTTTTACTATTGTATTTCTTTTCTAGCATGCTTAAGAATATTTTATATCGTATTTATTTTATATTTTTGTATTTACATTATGAATTTAAATATATTAATTGCTCATTGTTGTCGCGCATCAAAAACCCAGTGGAACACATTCTATCCACCACAATAGCAGAGTATGAACCATATAGAGGTAATTCCTGATACTACCTATTCATATTTTTGATCGTCGCGTAATATTGTGGGTGACTACTGACTACCTCACTTTAAATATTAAATAATATCTACCGTATTTTTTAGGATTTCTTTTCCATCTGATTTGACGGAGCATCCACATGACATCCACCACATACATTCAATGAAATCCTATTCAAAAACTAAGAAAAATCATCCGCATCGCTGTCGACCGGTAATGTAACCAAGAGACTGGCGGCATTACCACGTTGTGTGGCAATGCTTAGCCTCCGGCTAAGGTAAAAGCTAGTCCTTGGGTCACGAGAAGTGTCATCCAGCCGTTTAGAGATTTCATTGAAGTCTGAATTAGGTTTTTATGGAAAGCAAGGTCTGAAAAGTTTCTCGGAGAACAAGAATTCTGAAAAAAACTGTACGTCCTTTTTGTATGGGATTATTGGAATTTGGATAGGACAACGTTTGTCGCGTCAGCTAGTTACTTAATAAAACAGATCAAATCCACAAACAGTTACTTATTACAGGACACAGGACATTATGGAGACCAACGCCAACAAAAACAAAAAGTGCTTCATCATATCAAGAAAGACTATTGGGACCCAAATCCAGGGTTATTTTTCAGCAGTACAACCCTCAAACAAAAGGCCAGCACTTGACGGATACAACGAAAAAATCTTATTGGCATCATTTCTATGACGAAGATGCTTGGCCGAAAATCGTACTGGTTTCGTCAAGCACGGAGAGAACAACAACAACGAGAAAAATGAGAAGAACTTTTGCTAGCTACTTTCCCCACTTAAGATACAGATACACGTCCACAGAATATGCAGGTTCTGATGATCAAGAGGATACCGGGAAAGATTACTCCGTTTTGGAGTCTTCTAAATACTCCGATTTTGCTAGCTACTATCCCCACTTAAGATACATATACACGTCTCCAGAATATGCAGGTTCTGATGACCAAGAGGACACCGGAAAAGATTATTCCGTTTTGGAGTCTTCTAAAAACATCGATTTTGGTATGCGTAGAATTCCGCTCAATTTTGAGAATTTCGGCAATAAACCTACTCAAATATATATTTTTTTACAGAATCTTCAGCATTTTAAAATTTTTTTTTGTGTTTTTTAGATACCGTTGCGGAGACTCCTCGAAATTTTGAATTTGGTATGAATTGGATTCCGCTAAATTATGAGATGTTCAATAAAAATGCTGTTCGTCAGAATGATCCAAATAACATAACAACACAGATGCCTTCAACAACAACACAGGTGCCAACAATAACACAGGTACCTTCAACAACAACACAGGTGCCTTCAACAACAACACAGGTGCCTACAAAAACAACAAAGGCGCCAACATCAACAACACAGGTGCCTACAAAAACAACAAAGGCGCCAACAAAAACAACACAGGTGCCTTTACCAACAACACAGGCGCCAAAAACAACAAGACAGGCGCCTCCAACAACAACACAGGTGCCTTTACCAACAACACAGGCGCCAAAAACAACAAGACAGGCGCCTTTACCAACAACACAGGTGCCAACAAAAACAACACAGGTGCCTTTACCAACAACACAGGTGCCTTTACCAACAACACAGGCGCCAAAAACAACAAGACAAGCGCCTCCAACAACAACACAGGTGCCTTTACCAACAACACAGGCGCCAAAAACAACAAGACAGGCGCCTTTACCAACATTACAGGCGCCAACAAAAACAACACAGGTGCCTTTACCAACAACACGGGCGCCAAAAACAACAAGACAGGCGCCTTTACCAACAACACAGGTGCCAACAAAAACAACACAGGTGCCTTTACCAACAACACAGGTGCCTTTACCAACAACACAGGCGCCAAAAACAACAAGACAGGCGCCTTTACCAACATTACAGGCGCCAACAAAAACAACACAGGTGCCTTTACCAACAACACAGGCGCCTTTACCAACAACACGGGCGCCAAAAACAACAAGACAGGCGCTTTTACCAACAACACAGGTGCCAACAAAAACAACACAGGTGCCTTTACCAACAACACAGGTGCCTTTACCAACAACACAGGCGCCAAAAACAACAAGACAGGCGCCTTTACCAACATTACAGGCGCCAACAAAAACAACACAGGTGCCTTTACCAACAACACAGATGCCTTTACCAACAACACAGGCGCCAAAAACAACAAGACAGGCGCCTCCAACAACAAAAAAAGCCACCATCACCAAGTGCTACCAGTGTGGCTTGCGCAATGTCGCAGAGATCCCCTATCAACCAACGTGTGCTCAAATATTCTCCGGCAGAGAACGCCAGTTTGTGTTCCTGAGAAGAAAATTCAAAAAAACGTGTGATGATGCAACCCTGTACAAAGGTAACATTTTGCAACTACTAGCAGAGTCTACTTATAGTTTACTATAAACGACTATCTAAAGTGACCCTCCGCTCCGAACGCATTCAAACACAGCACACACTTGTGCAATTATGAGGCATATCATTTAGAAGAGAAAGTCCTTTAGTCATAAGACCTTGAATTCCCATGGTACTTAGCATAACAGCATAATCAACCTATAATATTCCCACTGCTGAGACACAGGCCTCTTCTCTGTGAGAGGGAGTGGGCCATAATCCACCACGTGAGCCCAGTGCGGATTAGTAAGTGTCGCATGTCTTCGATTCTTTTGGTTCTAGGACGTGCCAGTTTCGTCACGATGTTTTTCTTCACCGTTTTGAGAGCCGTGGTGATGAAATAAATAACACAAAGTAAAGCGCCTGTCTGGGTCCGAACCCACGACCTACGAGTATAACTCGTAAATCGGTATCGCTACCACTGGGTCACCACTGCCCATGGTACTTATTTCAATGAATTTCAAACTATCTGAAGTGTTAAGTTTTTCTTCTAGGTGGATGCTTCACACGGTTTCTTGACGTTGGCATGGTGTACAACGAGAGGGGTTGCCGGACGATGCCTCCGATGACCGGCGAGAGCTTTGCGTCCCCTAGATTTATGCGGCTCGAAACATCCATGCATAGCTTGACAGAAGGCTGCATTTCCAGCCCATTTGCCGCCTTGACCCCTTTCAATAGAGATATTTCCTTGTACGCTAGATACCACGTCTGTATATGTGTCGGTAGGTACTGCAACCACGGGAAAGCCTTGCGTGTTAATCCTATATCCTTCATGTTTTTAAGTGTTTTTTTATGTACCTATTCTGTACGCGAAGCCTACTGGCTGTCGTAATGCGATGCTGGTCTGGTAAATGGTCAGTGGCGTTTTGATAAGAATATTTAATGCCGCACTCAGAGATGATATTTACAAGTAATCAATGATTACGTAACGCAGTGCTGCTTATTCGTGCCCAAAAAGACAGAAGTTTCATCTATGACATTTGGTACTTCGTCGTCAGCTGAAAAGATGGGGCCCAATTAAAAGGATTAAGTATGCCAGATTTATGAGAGTAAGGAGTTCTACGCACATGTACGGGCGGTAAGATCGAATATAAATGTAGATATTCAGGAAAAAACCGCTCGGCTTACCTAGAATTAAGCCGAGCCGACCCGAAGATGATTCAGCGAGGGACCATTATAAGCAGAGTTTGCCGATGGACACGAACCGAATGAAAGCCGAATGTGTATAGTAATTGCCTCAAGTCGACTTTGTTTCTCAAGAAGTATTACCTAATTGAATACCCGAACAAGTGTGTAACACACTAAAAGTAGGAATGGCTTTTACAGTTCAACAACATTCATTGCGTTATTTTCATTGTTGAGCGGACAATTATTGCGAACATAATGAAGCAATGGATTAGCAATATGCTTCAAATTTTAATTGTTATTGAAAGTATGTTAAACAATTAGGGTCAGAATGCAGCCTTTGCTAGCTCATCGGTCCACCTTGTGGGAGGCCTTCCAGCACTGCGTGTTCTTGTGGGAGGCCTTCCAACGCTGCGCATTCCGGTACCCCGTCGTCGCCAGTTCAGAACTTTTCAGTCCTATCAGCCATCCGTTCTGCAAGTAATGTGCCCAACCCACTGCCACTTGAATTTGGAAATTCTTCGGGCTATGTCGGTTTGGTCCTTCTGCGTACCTATTGATTTAATCCATACGTTGCCCTTTGGATGAATGACTCAGCCTTCTGATGAGGCCCATCGTGAGAGATTACGTCTCAATGCTATTAGGTAAAGTCAACACTGGCAACAATCTCTGGGAAAAGCCTTTCGTCTAGAGACACGACGTTATGTGAGATGAGATGCGAGTTGCTAGCGATGTGCAGGCGATTGCTTAGCTTCCCGAACGCTGTCCAGCCAAGTTCTCGAAATTGGACCTACCTAACTGGACTGCCCTGTGCTAGCTAAATAAAATCGTTAACAACTGCGAGTGCAAAGTCTCAAGTTAGAGATGGTGCTACGTGGGTATTTGACATGACCATTAAATAAATAAAATCGTTTATTTATAAAAAGGGATACACTTACAATAAATATCTTAATTTATTTGTCTGCAAATACTAATTTATTGACACCCCAGTACCTAAGTTCTCAGGATTTGTGCGTGACAGGCAAACCGTGGAAAGAAGTGAAGTGAGTAAACACGATACGATGTCGCGTCGTGCTACGACGTATATGATTTTAGTGATGTATCATTCAAACTGGGAAAAGTGGAAAGAGGGAAGGGAGGCCTTTGCCCTGCAGACCCTGCAGTGAGACAACACAGGCTTATAATAATAATAAGTCATTCAAACGTTGAAACGATGCTGCGTCGTAGCACGACGCGACGTCGTATCGTGTTTATGTGTGGGAGCCCTAATAGGTACAGACGCCTGCACATCAAGCTACCTGAAACTGTCATATTTTTCCAATCAACTTTGTACCTTATTTTTAGTGATAAAGTTGAAAATCTATTAAAGAAATTTGACAGTTTGTAGTAGCTTGATGTTCTGGCGTCTGTACCTACAGAATTGTGAAAGTGGTGATGTTATTCTGGCAGATCGTGGATTAAGAAATTGCTTGAGTTTGAAAAGATTTTTATATTTTACTAGCGGCCCGCCCCAACTTCGCATTTGCGCAATTAGTTTTTTCGAATTTCTTAAATTTTCTTTCATACAAACCTTGTCCATGGCAATACCGAAAACAACAAAATAAGAATTATCCAATTTGGTGCAGACATTCGGAAGTTATGCGCATACAATCATTTTGGCGACTTTGTTTTTACCCGACTACGGCGAAGCAAAAAGGAGGGTTATGATTTTGACCGGTATGTATGTATGTTCATCTGTTCCCTCATAACTTCTAAACTCCTTGTCATAATTGGACAAATGAGGTATCGTTGGAAGCGTCTTGATCGTCCGCTGGTTATAGGCTATGTGATGTCACATTAAATTGTATATGGCACCCTCTAGCGGATATAAAGTCATGATCTAAAACAAAAAATTTTTAGCATGCCGTGTTGGGTGTCAAATGAAAGGGCTTAATTAGCACATTTCAAAAATATAAATATTACTGAAATAAGCCCCAAAATAATTAAATAAAAAAAAGTTTAAAAACTAAAACCCGACTACTGAAAAGGATGAAACAAGAAAGTACCTTCCACTTTACTAACATATTATGAGCTATGGTAGCATGCGACCACGGGAAGGTACTTTTATGTTTCATCCTTTTCAGTAGTCGGGTTTTAGTTTTTAAACTTATTTTATACTATGTAAGGATAAACTTGAATTTAGTAGGTATTTCTGAAATGGAACAGTTTTTTTTTTCGGAAAAAGACTTCATATCGAAAATGTGACTTCTATAGGTACGTAATAGAAAACAGGCCGGAGCTGGAGTCTGAAGGTGAGTTAAGTGATTTTAAGCAACACGGTTTTTTATTGTAACAAAACAAAATGTCCGAGAGAACTAAACTACTAAAAATATTATAGATTTGCAGTTACTAGTATTTCGTTAACGTAGTTATGCATGACGAAGCAGGAGAGAAAATGCGGCTTGATGAACTTAAATGAGACAAACGTGCTGGTTGGACGAAACATAATAATCATCGACATGAGAGGAAGAAGAAATAGGTATTAATTTCTTTTTAAATTGTTGACCTGGTGAAGGACGCAGGATTTCGTTGGATGCGAGAAGCACAGAACCGCGGGGCAATTGCGTAACACTTTATCAATCGGAATCCGTTTCATTTTGACAGTTCGACAACATTCATTGCGTTATTTACGTGTTGAGCAGACAAATTTTTCGAACTTATGAAGCAATGGATTAGCCATTGGCTCGGAAATGATTCTGATTCCGATTGATAGTGTGTTACGCAATTAGGGTGCTGGTCGAAGTGGCGGTGCTTGGGGAGGCCAATGTCCTGCAGTAGGTAGACGTATTTCGTCTAAAATGATGATGAAACTGTTTTTATTTAATCCTTATCTTATAATTACGGGGGTAATTGCCTAACGTAGCAATTTGACTTTCATTTTGACAGTTCAACAACATTCATTGCGTTATTTACGATGCTGAGAAGACAAATTTTTTGATCATATGAAGCAATAGATTAGCGATATCGTTTAAAATAATTCAGATAGTGATTGTAAATGTGTTTCGCAGCTAAGGTATCTACAGGATCTAGAGGCAAAAGATAGAGCTGTCGGTCGATACGTGCTACGTACTGTAAGAATTGTCGGACAAAATATTGGAACTTTGTCATCGACACAAGAACGATGTAAGTATACTGGTTTACTCAATCAAAAACTCATCCCAAATCCCTATTTGGGATGGGTTTTTGATTACAACAAGAAAGATTAAAAAGGTATTATGGTAACCCTTTACCATAAGTAATACTTTTTAATCGTTGTTGTTTCCAGTATTAATTTTACCTACTTTAATTAAACCTGTAAGTCGAAAGCACAGATTACTAATCTGTGTCGAAAGTTCGGACGTACCAAAAAGCCGAATATGTCCGAACGAATCCGGTCCCTAATCCCATATCAGCCAGCCACCAAACGGACGGACAAAACAAATCCCTAGCTAATTGATCCACAAAAAAAAAACCACGCTACCCTTGCGCGCGCAGCCGGCATTCGCCGACGGGCCGCCGTCCGCGCAACATGGCGCGCGCAGGCGTATTTATAACGTTCCTGATACTAGTATACACGGCGCTAGTTCACACAGAAGTATTGACACCGAGGTATTTTAACTTAGCGTCGAAAAAGAAGATTACGGCGACAGCTACCTGCGGCGACGAGGGACCAGAGCTTTACTGTAAATTGGTCGGCGCAAACGCAGATCATGATGAGCATGTGATTCAAGGACAGGTGAGATTGTTTATATTTTGGTGTGTGAATGAATTTTGTGTGGTTTCGGTGTGTTTTAGATTTTTGATCCTTCGGTTCGTACCCAAGTACTTATTTTGTGCGGTGAGGAAGTTAGGGATATTTGTATTTTCAGTCTTCTTTATGTACTTATATTGACATGGTCTTTTGTACAATCGACTGCACATATGTGGTAACACTGAGCCTTGAACTGGCCTAGCGTAGAACGGAGTGTCAATAGAATAAGGGTTAGCTTGTACTGGTTTTTTACACCACTAACCTGCGGTGTACTGTACAATATACTTCATAGTATGAATGAAGGTATTACTAAAGAGAGCTTTTACTACGATAAGATCAAAGTTTTGTTAATAACTTGACATTTTGATATCGGTTCTGTGGTTCCAAAATACCTAACATAAGTGAGATCAGTGACGATGGTTGGTTTGGCGTGCTAACTTTGCCGCTCACTTTATGAGCAACAGTGTTTTAGTGATGATCAGTATAAAATTGGATGCTATCATTAATTGTCTGTTATAAAGCAACCGATATAATATATAACCTAACCGTCCCTTCCGGCACCCACGCACGGAGATACCGTGGTTGACTCTTCACTGACTGACTGACTATGACCAGTTGGTCAGTTGTGTCATAATATGGTATATGGGTCTGTTACAGTCAGTGTCAGTGTTTGGTAATACATCTACGTTCTTGTAAGGTTTCCGTACACTTTTCTCTACTTCCTGTCTTTGATGACCGTTTCTTTTTTAAACATAAAGCGTTTTTATGTCAGCTAAGATATCAATTGACAGAACATTCATTCTGGGCCATGGCATATAGAGGCCATAAGGGTATGACGCTTAAAGCCCATTTAAAATCACTCAGTACCAATCAGTCCACATAATAATTATGCTTAATTGGTAAGTTCAAAGTTTTTACTGACAACATGACAACTTAGGACTCCTCAAAAAAAAAAAAAACAAAAGACCCGAATCCAAAAACCCGATTTTTTTTTTTTTTTTAGACGCTTTTGTTTTTAGTACCTACAAGTAGGGCGTGAGTACACTTTGCTTACCTAGTTAAACTAGTCAGCTCAAGTATAAACTCGAAAGCATGGAACATAATAACAGATACTTTGTAATAATTCGGAGAGTCCCATGTGGACATAACTTAAAGCAAGACGCCTACGAGCCTGCATAAACAATTTAATTGTGAAGTACGTAAGTCGTAACTGAATACAGTGTAGAACAATCAGCTACCGACTGATAAGCGAGTGATAAGCTATCTCCGTTCCGCTGCCCCAGCGTCCGCCTGATAACGGGTTCGATGCTCCGGTGGCGCTGAAAGCTCTTAAACTTTTGTAATCTAGGTTAAAGTTGTGAAATGGTTCACTTGTTCATTCAATTTTACATCACGCTCATGAAAAATGGCGTACAATTGCAAAAAGGAATCGGACACTAAGTAATATCATGATGATTGTCATAAGCTTTGTGACTCTGAAAATATGACCCACACATCGTCTAAGTGTGAGGTCCTCATAGCATAGCATCGTATAAGAGGGGAGGACGTAGTAATATGCACTTTGACATATGATGAGATCACGTCATTGAGTCATAAATGTAGGTTGAGTTGTAGAAAAGTAAATTGCTAAAGATATTAATGATAAAACTACATAAAGTAATTCAACAAATACTCAAATATGGCATGTCACAAAGTATAACGTTTTCAGAGTAAAGATAATAAATATTTAACGTTTGTAAGTAGTTAAAATATCTACGTTATCTGTAAACTTTGAACCGTCCTATCTGTTAAATGGTTAAATGTATATTTTTGACTGGGTTATTGTGCTGTTACATTTACTCATTTGAACTCTAACGTTTATTAAGAATATTTTTGTATCTCAGATAGATAATTTATGACGTCATCGTCTTTATTTTAAATATATTTTCAAACTGCTGGAACAACGAGGATGGCTATAAGACTAGGATAAGACCAAAGAAACGACAGATGGATTGTTTGAAAGATGATATAGCTGGAAAGGGATGAGAGAGGTGTGGGGAGAAAGAAGAAATGCTGCACCAGCCAGCACTGAAACCCAAATATATTGGGATGAGTAGCAGTGGCGAAGGGTGAATTTATGACAGAGCTTAGGAAAGCCGGAGCAAAAGCAAAACGCCAAGAAAAGTCAATAAACCGTTGCATTAAATTCCTATTTCTATCTGCTTTTCTATTATGTATGAGTTTCATGCAAATTAGCAAAAAATTACAGATGATGAATTTACTATAGAGTGGTTGTGTTCTTAATTTCCGAAGGGAAGCCGGTGGGAATCGAGTTGTATGGTACCTTCGCCACTGATGAGTAGGAGGACTATGATTGTTATCACAAAAATATTGGTCAGATTTTTTTACCGCCATGAGTAAGAAGGTGTTTTTTGACCTCATGTGTATGAGACCCTTACCTATGTCTCAATTTGGTACTCATAAACTTGTGTACACTGCACAACTGTTTGTTGATACTATCAGGACCTATTACAAAGATCTGGGTTGCATTGTAACACAGTACTTACAGGCTATCATTTCTTGCAATGATCCCAGTCCTGTGCGAGTTCGGCAAATTTCGCCAAACATCGGCGACTCTCATGGCCTTTTTGCGGACATATGGCGGCCAAATGCGCTCGCGCATCCTATTTAACTTAGCTCCTTTGTTTTTACAGACACAATGGTTCCAATCACTGCGAGTTTTTGTTAGAAGTTTTTGGAATTAGATATTTTGTGAATGGTTTTGAATACAAATTAGAGTTGATTCCATTGATTTGCTTTGAGACCTAGATAATATTTCCTCACAAGATTGGTAAGACATGAAATGATTTGAGATGTATCTAACATGGTATCTGTTTGTTGAATTTGTAAAATGTGTGCTGTAAATATTATACAAATGGCAAGGTAATATGTAGCAGATTAACTACCCGGAGTAGTCCGAACGTCATTATGATGTGCTGTGAAAGTTATTCATTTGCACAGTGTTAATAAAAGCCTAGTTCCTGATCTTATTTTTGTAAAGGGCTCGCTACTATTACAATTAGTAAAACTTCATCGTCTTTGTCTTTCACTGCTTGGACTTACGCGTTCTACAGCAGCTGTATCTACCGGCCCCGAGCCATCCGGCAGTTGGAATTTACTGGGCTATAAGTACATCCGTCCAACTCTTTCAATCAATACATCACACATGCACAATGCCTACTTGTTTCATCCCTGGATATATTCCTAATTTGTTTCGTTCAGTCGCAATTAAAGGCACGCATATCAACTCGGAGAGGTATCGTCACCGTATCAACTTGAGCCATTCAGTATTCTTTGTATGAAACTTCCTACTGCAACTCACACTAATCGGAATCGTAACGTAATCGCCTCGCCTCGGGACAAGCCCACGAACCGTGGTGCGGTGCGTGGTCAACTTGCAGTTCCCGCGCTTACGGCTCGTCGTCCCCGTGCTTACGTCTCTCCGTACCCGAACGTATGTCCCTTCGTCAACCCTTGCCCTCTCACCCCTCCCGCGGCCTGCCTGCAGCACCATCAACCAGCGGTCGGCGAGCCGTTAGCGCGGCGTCGTCGCCTAGCCGTAGCCGTATTGGAGCTGCTGATTCGCTTTGGTTACGTGCTTAGCTTACGTTAGGTGGACGCCTGTTTGACGGCGAGGCGAAAGGCGATCCGGTGACGATCCCTTTCCGAGTTGATATTTGTGTGCTATGACCTTCATAGTTCAACAAGCCATGCGCCCGATTTGATTTCTCATTGTCAAAAATGACGAATTTCCATACACAAAAGGTCAGCCCTATTTGACCTACCTATTTAGGTGATGAATTTTCAAAAAATCTCGATTCTAGTGAAAAATTTATTGCTTCTAGACCCAAGGTTTAGGTTTTGCATTGTCTGTCAGTGAATGAATGGTTGTTTTAAGATTTTTACTAACTACCTAGATTTATTCATTTGTTATACCTACCTATCTCATCCGCAGGTGTGTGATATCTGCGATGCCACGAACGAAGCCAAGAAGCATCCTCCCGAGTATGCGGTGGACAGCTCGGAGACATGGTGGCAGAGTCCGCCGCTGTCTAGAGGGATGAAGTACAATGAAGTCAACCTCACAATTGACCTTGGACAGGTAAGAGAGAAAGAAATTAATATGATACAGATGTATAAAGTCCCATTAAAATAGATGAACAAACTTTTAGAAATCATTCAGACCACCAAAATAAGGACGATATTAAATATATGTATATATAAGAAAAACGCATCAGATACTTTACAAGAAAAATAATCAGCTAACGAAAATACACAAATGTATTATTTTAGGTCAAAATAAAATCACTTTATCTTTTTTTTTTTTTGCTTGGATATGTTTGGACTTTGGTTAGACGTACTGAGCGCTGTGTTAAGTCCATCTATTTTAATGGGACCCTGTATATCGAACTCCTAGATCGAGCCACCCTGCTGTTTTTTGTATAGAAGTCTAGGTAAGTATATATTTTTAAATATGCGTGAATTGTAATTAATTAATTACCCAGCAACTGGATTGTGGAGGTCAGATAGGCAGTCGCTCCATGTAAAATACTGGTATTCAGCTGCATCCGGTTAGACTGGAAGTCGACCCCAACATAGTTGGGAAAAGGCTAGGCAAATGAATGATGCGTGATTGTAATTCGGAACAATGATGACACCCAACCAAATGATGGCCAGTATGTTGGCTTCAGAACTGCATAAAAACTTATTCTTTGACTCATAATGGACTTTACACCTTACATGGAAATGCATGGTGCAGTGGTTAGATTTAGAAGTCTATAGTATAGTATTTATTCATTTTATTCTGGAAGTGACGCAAGTAGTAACTCGACATATCATAGCCCTTTCACAGTTATCACAGAGTACTTTTTGGCTCCAGTTATTTTACCTTTGACAGCAGAAACCCAATAGCAACCTATAAAATGAGAATATGGCCGCTGCACACTTGTAACACCCGACGCCATCCCACGCTTACTTATTGGCCAAATGACGAAAATAGCTCAACGAGACGAAAAATGTGGCCAATAAGTAAGTTTCATTGATGTCGCGTAATGTGTTTCCGCCTTAAAGATCGCTGTGATTTTGACAGAGACACAAAATCAGAGGTAAAAACAGCTCTGTGAAAGGAGGTACCTAGTAGAAAGAACACTATGTGCTATTAGTCAGTAAGAGTCTGACAAATAGCTTCTTTAATTCTGCCCCAGGGCGGAGGATATCCATGAGGATTTCTAAGGGAAAACAAATACCTAGATGTCGTCATTCATATGTAAAGTGTTCTTCGGGTCGGCACATTATATTATGTTATTTCTTGCACGGAACCACATCAACCTACTACAATCTTTCAAATTTCTTTAATAGATTTTCAACTTTATCACTAAAGCATAAGGTTAAAAGTTGATTGGGAAAATGTGACAGTTTCGAGTAGGTTGATGTGCTGGCGTCTGTACAACAGATACAATTACTACGTAAGGCTCGAATTTGCTACCCGTCTACCGGTCGATACTAAACAGTATGTAGCACGCCTAAAAACAAACACCATCGCGCCTTTATTCTCCGTAAACGTAGACAGAAAGAAATGAATGAAAAAGAAAAGTTTATTTGGACATAGTTCGTGAAACACAAAATACAAAATTAACAAAATAAAAATAATGTTTCAACAACAATAGTGTGTGCCTCAACCGGTGCGCCGAAAAGGTTCATTTCAGTATTAATGCCATGGTTCACAGACGTCTAAGTATATCTGTATCCATATTAATATTATAAATTCGAAAGTAACTCTGTCTGTCTGTATGTTACCGTCTCACGCCTAAACCACGGAACCGATTTAGATGAAATTTGGTATAGAGATAGTTTAAGTCCCTGGAAAGGACATAGGATAGTTCTTATCCTGATATTCCCACGGGATCGAAACTTATGCGGGTAAAACCGCGGGGCGCAGCTAGATTTGCATAAAATGTTCAAGCCACTTGTACACAAGCCACAAGGCAAGCCTAGAGGCAAATCCCCGGCTGCTAGTAATAGCTCTTGATGGCCAAAAGCAATATCACTTTGCCCGACCTGGGAATCGAACCCAGCCCCACGTTCGGCAATCGCGATTACTCGACCAACAAGGCAGAGGATATTCCGGTCAGTAACATTGTTCAGATTCCAAGCAGGACCTCTCCTATGTCACGATCTCACGACTCCACAAAGACAATGGCTAAACAGTTACTCTACAAGGCCCCAATGTCATCGCTTTCATAGATTAGAGAGAAAGATGCAAGATGCATGCAGCATTGTTATTGAGCTTATGATAAGGATCTTGGGAGGTCCTGGAAGGCACGTACACACTGTTAAGAACGATTTTCGAAAACTGTATGTATTAGCCCACGTTCGCACCGACGTAAAAATATCGCGTATAGAGTTGAAAATCTAGTGCGCGAAAAAATATCGCTGCGGGAAAAACGCTCCCATGCGAACCTGGGCTTATTGCAGTGCAAAGATAAAGCAAATGCACTAGACTTTGAAACCTACCGCAGTCAGTAAAAAGCTGTCTTTAGTAATTAGCAAATGAAAGCCGAATTCTTTGTATGAATGGTCATTAAAATGGAACACTTTTGCATAGCCGTTTCATAGACAGCATTTAGTGAACTTTCATTTTGTCTTTCAGTGTCAATAATTTCATAACTCAGTCTATTTTTGACGTAGGACGTATATATTCCACTAGCTTCTGCCCGCGACTTCGTCCACGTGAATTTATGCCCGTGCATAACTTAATTTTTTGCAAATACAAAAATAATTTTTCAAATCCGGCTGGTAGTTCCAGAGATTAGCATATTCAAAACAAACAATCGAATTAAAAAAAACGCTACAAAGAGATAAATAACATTAATTTCGGAAGTCGGTGTCGTTAGTTCCGCATTTTCGTTTTTTGTTGATACCGTTTTCCGAAATTAAAGTTATTTATCTCTTTGTAGAGTTTTTTTTTGAAGTCGGTTGTTTTTTTTATAAAAAAAAAATATTTTTCACTTTTTAGTTGTACCTACTCCACACAAATTCAGTTAACACTATGCATTGATGAATTGAAGACGCCGACTACTTAGAAGAATCATCAAAATTCGCATAGAAATGCCGGAGATGCAGTACATTTATGCATATAACTTCGTACATAAGAATAATTACCTAATGTATTATATACTAAAACCTTTTTGAAAGTATGTAGATCACATTAGTGAAAGAATTATCAAAATTGGTTCATTATTTATTGAGAAAATCGCGGACATACAAACATACATACATACGGGTCGAATACAGAACCTCCTTTTTTAAGTCGGTTAAAAAAAGCTGTCAAACCGCAATACCTATTTATTCCTCAGTTATAAATTATCTGACTATTGAAAAATCAGATTTAGATCAATAAGTAGGTAAGGGCTAGAAATAACAAATTCACTACGAAAATAATATTTTTATTGAGACGTTAATGATCTAAGTACTTTATATCGTCACCTTTTCTGACTCGGTCACATCCAGTCACATCAATGCCGGGCAACCGCAGAACTATTGAACATATGCTACCATTTTATTCATAATTAAAGCAGCATACGGACCAGAATTTGCAATGTTTGTTCCCATAGATATAATATTCCAGACAAGTACGATGATGTCATCCATATCATCCTTTTAGCAATGTTAATGTTCGCTATCTTATTAAAAGTACCTACCTACTTATATAAAGTAAAATAAGCACCTATATATAAATGTATCTGACAACCAGTCTTACCGAGGGGTATAGTATGGGACTGGGTTGTGGAGGTCAGATAGGCAGTCGCTCCATGTAAAATACTGGTAGGTATTCAGCTGCATCCGGTTAGACTGATAGCCGACCCCAACATACTTAGTTGGGAAAAGGCTTTGCGATAATGATCTAAATTATCATCCATTGAGTTATTTCTTGGAATTGCATTAAATAACATAACGTTAAGCCTGCATTCCCTAGAAGGTTGGGCAGACGTGTACGTACCTAAAGTCTATTCTAACTTATGTTTCAAATTAATATTATTTCAAGTTAAACAAATATCAACTTTATTTTAATGGTAACTAAGTTGATTTCAGAGTGACTAGCATTATTGAAAAAGTTATAAAGTGTTTGAAGTTGTAGCGTCGCAGTAAACTGAACTTTCATCATCATCATCATCATTTCAGCTAAAATGCTGAACTGAACTTTATTGGATTTAAATTTATTTTTCCATAAACTCATGTTTGTTTACATTATTGTTAAATCGTGAATGCAGACTACATACTCGTATGTATGCAGGGTGGCATCTAGACGCGCAAACTGAAAGCATGAATTTAGCTCATGATTTTTAGAGAAACGTTTATACCTACTACTTATGCGGTCAAAATGTATAAAACAATGCTGTTCTATACATTTTGACTGCATAGGTACCTATTCCACTTTTCTATGAAGCAGCTGTTTTTTTTATCCAGAAAATTTTTAACGATTGATGGATTCGGGTTCAGAATGTATTATTTTATTAATAACCAACTTATATTTATATTTTTCTTTAAGTACACTGTATTTTAATAATTGTTTGCTGTCCGAGCGCCGGCTGTCGCTGAAAACCAGCGCTGGGGCTCTGTCCTGCATAGGGTCGCAGCATAATGCTAAGCGATAGCCGTTTTGCGTGGATGTGACGCATGTTTCCCCCTACCTTTTTATTTTATTTTTTGTGTTTATGTTCTTTTTGCGTCATTTTCACCGCGAATAAACGTATTTTCTTCCTTTCTTTCTTTCATATTAACAGTTTGCGCCACACATACAAGCTATTAGTCAATATTAGTAACTACAAATGTCATAGTATCAAAAAATTAGGTTAAATCACATAACACAGCTGGACCCAATTTGAATAAAATCATGTACCTACTGAATGCATCTATAGTACAGTCAACAAAAGAGATAATTTATATGCAAGAGTTTGTTTGTATAAACGTAACTGTAGAAATAAAAATCATACTAAGTACTACCATATCTACCATATTATCGATTGGTGGATGTAGAACGAACGCAATCAACTTGCACCTCTGCTTAGACTGGACAGTTGACGCTCTGAAGAATTTGCTGACGGACAATCTATCATCTGTAAAGCGTGTATAGTCTTAACTTTTAACAATATTAACAGTCCATTACTTTGTTTTTCTACCTGTGCAAGTACATTAGGTACTGAATTGACGCCGAAATTATTTTTAGTTAGGTAGATAGGTTTTGGCGCCGATTCTCTTGTTCACAAACTAAACTAAATTTAAGTTCAGTGCATATTTTTCTTTCTATATCATTAAGAAAAGGACAGGAGATAAATATTAGTTTAGTCCTGTCAAATTAAGATACTCCATAGACAATTTAGACGTGATTAAAAAATTGACTATTAAAAATACGTCAATTTACGTCAGGCACTGACTTATTTGACAGGACTAAACTAATATTTATCCCCTGTCCTTTTCTTAATGAAATAGAAAGAAAAAGATGCACTGAACTTAAATTTAGTTTAGTTTGTGAACAAGAGAATCGGCGCCATTGTTTGTTCTTTTTAGTTAAGAGCAATGGTGGTCCAGAGGTAACGGCTGCGAGTTATGAGTTGTAGGTCGGACGTTCGAATTCAGACAGGCACTTTACTTTGTGTAAATTATTTTATCACCACTGCTCTCAAGACGGTAAAGGAAAACATCGATGTCTTAGAACTAGAAACGTGTTATTTTGATATTCATCAACCCGAACTGAGCCCACTCTTTCTCACAGAGAAGAGCGCCTAGACCCAGCAGTGGGAGCATTATTACTATTAGATTACTGTATATTACGGCGCTGTTAAAACTATCAATAGGATCGTCTAAACTTAAGGTGAATGTGACATGGTAGACCGCGAAATTTAAATTTTCTTAAGTTTTTTGCAATTTGCAGATCAGTGTCAGGTTGTATCTTGATCCAAATATGATTCGCGACTATAATAGACATGTACATATTTACAGAATCATAGTCATTAGAATCATTAATATGTATATCTCTTTATGTTAGATTTCTACCATAAACACTTTTCCATACGAGATTTGTTCTTAACGGTAGAAATCTAACTTAGAAAGATGTATTAATGATTCTAATTATTATAATTCTGTAAATACGTACCGGTTATAGTCGCGACTCATATTTTGATCAAGATACAACCTGACACTGACCTGAAAATTGCAAAAAACGTAAGACAACTACGCATTCACCTTAAGCAATGTTCCGTAACTTTGTTGTTCTATCGTACCTACCTACTTATCTATGTACTGATACCAAAAATTCTTAATTTTTGTTACTGCATATTACGGCACCGCTAAGTATTTCCAAGTAAATCTCGTTTTGTTTCTAATTCCGTAGAATCTTTCGCGCCATATGTCCAATGGGGACTATTCAGGACACTCCAGGAATAACGTAACGTTTGTGAGGGCATCGACCCCGGGTGCATGCGATGGTGGGACATTAAATAATTATAGAACATATTTACGAGGCTAGTCGTATGTTTTCGCTGGAACGAATCCCTTTGAATTTCGACTAGACTAGAATTTATTTGGTGTTGGTTTTCCTTCCGCATCATTGAGTATTCTTAGAGCGTAGGATTTAAAGCTCTATGCCCTTTTTAAAAAAAAATACAGGGTGGCAGAGACAATGACGCACAAATTGTAACCATGAATTTAACACATTATTCTAGATGTAGCGTAGAAATTTTTCGTCAGTTATCAAAAAAAAAACCCGCTTCTTTTCATAGACAACTGCGATACCTCAGCCATGCACCACGGATTCAGTACCGGATACTGAAACATTGATAAATTTCAACGCAGGGGGCGTTGAAATTTATCGAAGGTTATTAAAAAAAAATTGCTCTTCCATGCGGCTTAGGGCTTATTCCCAGGAGCTCCAAATCTATTGTTCTACAAACAATTTCACTCCATACATTGATTCCCAAGAGCTCCATAATTTTATTAAAATATTAAAATACCTACTAAAATTGTTCCCATTGCTTTTTTAAATTGGAGCCGCCGGGAATAAAATTATGGAGCGCCTGGGAATAAGCCTTCCATACACTTTTGTAGGAAACAACTGATGAGCAACGAAAATTTTGAACCCAGGGTGGTCCAGTGCCAATCACGTGCTAAATCCATGATAACGTAACAGGTTGTGCTTCGATGTACCTGCCAGTGCCACCCTGTATTATTATTAAGGCGCCTATTTTATGCATAGTCTACATTTAACTATACTATATCATAATGTTTGTTTTTGCTCGCAATGCACTCTGCGAATAATTGATTTGACACTGCGAAATTTGACTATCTTGCGATGCGACTCTCGTACCTATTGCCAAGCGAATGTTATCATATGCGCTACTGCTGATGTCCTACAAGTAGTGCATTAAAGTGTCTAATAGCAAATACTTAGCTAATTTTGTAATTTGAGTAGATATGCAATGCGAGTTTCTATCAAATTGTTTTGGAAGCGTGGTGGCAGTTCATTTGCTCGGATGATTGTTGGGTTTATTGCGAGGTTCATCTTCACCAAGGTCATAATTTAAAACAAAAAAATAGCTTTGCATTTTCTTTCTTATATTGTTAACTAGCTGCGCCCGCGGTTTCGCCGGCATAAGTGTCGATCCCGTGGGAATATCGGTATAAAAAGTTAATCCAGAGTGTCAGCTACCTCCATACAAAGTTTTATCAAAATTGGTCCAGCCGTTTGAGCGTGAAAAAGTAACAAACATAATTATAAACACACACTTTCGCTTTTATAATATTATAGTGTGATTCTCTTCAGTCTCATAAAAGCACCCAATGCATGAAGTGTCGTGGGGCTCTGGTGACTCGTACCACAGGGGTTGCTTGCAATACCTACCTATTTCCACCAGCACCACCAGTCTCTCACAAATGTAAACTTATCCATAAGCTAGGTTTAAGCACTTCTATTGTACATTTGTGAACAGAAAATAAATATACTTATTATTATTAGTATCTTTCGATTTCGAGTCATTATACTGTTGCCCACGAATTCGTAATTCGTATTTGCTTTAGTAGTAACTTAGTCAGTTTCCCGGGATAACAGACAATTGCGATATTCTTTACTGGAACTCTCAATCGGACCTGTAACTTAATCCTCTAAAATAAATGACTAACTATTTTACAATACAAATGTATAATACGTACAGTCTTCTGGGCACGTTTCCGGATGAAAGCGATGCGGACGAATACTTCGACGCCTAAGTGTCCTTTGTTTTATTTTTATACATTTGTATTGTAAGTTAGTCATTTATTTTAGTATCTAGTGTATATAGTTAGTTACTTATTATGAAAGAAAATAAATAAGATATATTTTGGAAATAAATAAATAGATAAAGAATCCTCTAAGAAACATGCCTTCCACGTAGATATTCCTTTCTACACTGGATTCGGCTTTGCGTTATAATTCTATCATTCGGACAGTCAGTCAGGAACTGCTCCATTGCGTAACACACTATCAATCTTAATCTGAATCATTTTGAAGGATATTTCTAATCCATTGCTTCATATGTTCGAAAATTTTGTCTGCTCAACAACGTAAATAGCGCAAAGAATGTTGTTGAACTGTCAAAATGAAAGATGATGATGATGATGGGGCTCCCTTTTCCGAGACTCCCATTTGCTCCGTTGCTGATAGTGTGTTACGAAATTACCCCGATTCCTTTCTACACTGGATTCGGCTTTGCGTTATAATTCTATCATTCGGACAGTCAGTCAGGAACTGCTCCCTAATTGCGTAACACACTATCAATCTTAATCTGAATCATTTTGAAGGATATTTCTAATCCATTGCTTCATATGTTCGAAAATTTTGTCTGCTCAACAACTTGTTACGAAATTACCCCGCCCTCTACGTCGTGATTAATAAACGTAATCAAATTTCTTCTCAATTTCTTCTTTGCTCGTATCGCCACAAATTGAATAAGTAATAACTAAGTATTGAAGACCCAAAAATATCGTTCAGCGAGAGAATATCTAGGCTAAATGCCCACTAACTTGTAATAATTACTAAATAGAGACAAAATATATCTAATGTTTATTATGTTGCCCTCCTTACGAAAAGTGCAATAACTCGAGTTTTGGGCCGAGTTGAGATTTCGGTCTTGACATGTAAATCATAAAGCACCGACCTGGATATTGCAGTTAGGCATAGTATTAAAACCGGCTTCGTCATAGATACGTAGAAAGTGTCTAAAAAGTATCCGAATATATACTTATCTCAGTTCGGCGCAAAACTCGAGTTATTGCACTTTTCGTAAGGACGACAGCGACAGCACAGATAATATAATACCACAGAATACTTAAAGTACTACGTACAGAAAGGACACTCCCTTCCCCGCACTAACATCAGTTACCGCACCTCACCCCGCACTTCGGCGTATTCGTCGCCGGCTCTTTAACAAGAGCGCTCGCAAACACAAGTACCTCACGCACACATTCATACGTATACAAACGTCATTTTTTAATGTAGTAGTAGTAGGTAATTATTTTGCGAGCATTGTATGGAGTGTCCGGGGTGTGATAATACTCACGGTAGTATGGGTGTCCCGCTGAGTGCTAATAAAAAATTAAACCTCCGAAAAAACTGAAAAGCAAAAAATAAAAACCTTTTTTATTTTACCTTAATAAATAAGTTCTTAAACTAATGCAAGTATACCTAAAAAATTTTGAGTCGGCGCCAAACAAGCAACTTATTATCGTTGCGAGTGGTCGTTCGGAGAGCGCATTTTTTGTTTGGAATGTTAATATTTAGCGCTGGGGATTTCACGTTGCATTATTAATTTGATTTGGCTATTTCTATAAATTTAAGGTAATTTAGTGATCTTTGTTCATTGATTGTTTGGCGCCGACTCAAAATTTTTTAGGTATACTTGCATTAGTTTAAGAACTTATTTATTAAGGTAAAATAAAAAAGGTTTTTATTTTTTGCTTTTCAGTTTTTTCGGAGGTTTAATTTTTTTGTTAAAAAGTTTTTATTTTATAATTTTTTGAGGCTATAATTTACTTATTACTGCATGCTTAATTTTTGATTAGTTTTAAAATGGCTACCTACCTTACTTTAGATATTAAGTGTTATATAATCCTACTTTAACTATTATTTTTTGTATAGTAAAATACTTAAAAAAACAGGCTTTATATACCAACATAGATAGGCCTTTAATTTTAATTGTAATACACAGCTCAGCATTAAAATCTGTGAATGAACAACAAATGACCCCTATTCTCCCACCCTTAGGGTAAGAATTTTTTTTCCAAATTTACATGGGACCAACTTCGAGGTATGTTCTATCCATTAAAAAAAGAATTACCAAAATCGGACCAATCTGTAAAAAGTTATGCGTGGTCATACATTACAATCAGTGAGTTAACTATCAATCATCCCCTGTTTTCCTACCCTTAGGGTTGGATTTTTTTTCCAAATTTACATGGGACCACCTTCGGGGTATATCCTTTCTAATCAAAAAATAATTATCAAAATCGGACTGCTCTGTAAAAAGTTATGCGTGATCATACATAAAAAAAAAAAAAAAAATATACGCGTCGAATTGATAACCTCCTCCGTTTTTTCGTCGGTTAAAAAATACCGTGCGATCACCGATTGCTGTACTTATTCATCCTAATATTATAAACTTGCTTGCGTTAGATCTATTCTATTCGAAACTTTTTGATCTTTCTATTAATATAGAGCGGCTGTCATGGTAGGTTCCTACGGCCCATTCCGCCATCGGCGTTATCCTCAGTTCACCCACTCAAGCGAAACTTTATCCTACCTTAGTTAAAATACTACGCTGATTGTATTAAAAAAAAAAACTAGCGTTTGCATCGGCTGCGTCCACGTGGATGTCTTTTTAAGAGGAATAGATCCGTAATTGGTTTACGCGGCCCACGCCAGTAAAACTTCCTAGTCGGCATGATTTTTTCTGACATCTTCAACTTACACAAACCTTAATGAATACTCAAACCTTCTTCATGAATCACTCTGTCCATTACTGAAAACTGTATGAAAATCCGTTTGGTAGTTTTTGAGTTTATCGCGTTCAGAGAGACGGACAGACAGACGCGGCGGGGGACTTTGTTTCACATAGTATGTAGTGATGATGCAATGCCCATTTTTCGCGGGATAAATTCTCTTGGATACCTACTCTCCATCTGGGAGAAAGATGGATTATGTGGGACTCCAACTAAGAAAACTGCAAGGTACCTAATACTTTGCTTTAAATATTTCGTCTAACTAATAGGCATTAGGATTATTTATTATCACTCGGTGTCCGCGTGACCCGAAGAGGATGTATGTCTGCGTGGGTAACGACAGTGATGAGATAAAAACATTATGTGCCCAAAGGGCGAGGTTATTAGTTCATAACACGATTATGTGCCCATGTCACAAATAGATCGACTCGTAAAATGTTATAGATACATAATTATGATATTTTTTTATGATAAACTATAATTTAGTTTATTAGATACACGGGTCTATTATTGGTACGATGGGCGATGAAAACGTGCTGCTGTTGTCAAGGGTAATGGCATTGTTTGCATCTTAGATACTTACCCATTATAGATGTAGATACATAATTATTGCATATAGAAACTAGTAAACAAAAACAACAAGCTACAATATCAATCTGCCTAGCATTTTCCCAACTATGTTGGGGTCATCTTCCAGTTTAATCAAATGCACCTGAATAACAGTATTTTACATGAAGCGAGTGCCTATCTGACCTCCACGAGATCTCATGTAGAGCCAAGCTTCTAACTCTACACGCACTAACTCTACAAGCCCTAAATTCACAAACTCTACACCTTAGTCAAAATATGAGGCTTGGTTGTTTCTACCGGCACTACCGTGTCCCCAGAGCCTTAATACTATTAAAGCATACATTACACGGACTTACACCACCTTATATTTAGTAGTAGGTACATGATTGAGCTTTTATTGGCTCAGAAAAATATCCAAAAACTATTTCTTGTGCAATCTTAACTAAATCGTTGGGATATAAATATTATCTAGGAATTGACATAATTATTATTGTAGAGGTCGGTAGGGGCGGCAAAATTTGAATAGCCTACTGGTGGCAAATGTGTAAATCCGTCACTGTCCACAACCCAGTTACTGGATAATCAATACACCTTGGTAAGACTGGTTGTCAGACTTCCCGGCTTCTGACGACCCGTAGGTAACGACTGTCAAAGATCTAGGATTGACAGCCGGGACGGGAGCTTAACGTGCTTTCCGAAGTACAACCGCGCCAAGCGTAGCTTAACCTGATCGATTGACCCGTGCGGCTAGCTGTTATTTCTTAAGCTTGCTCACAAGCCCTTCCAAAAATAACACAACTACAAACACAAACAATACACATAAAACATACTAAGTATAAGTTATACACCGCTACCTCACCCTACGAGAAATGCAGACGTGATTTTATGTTATGTGTAGATAATTATAATTATTATTGCAAAACTACTGCTGAAATTACAGTTCGCAATAACCTCTCTTGATTAGTCTATTACTTGATAAGTTCAACTAAGTTGTACCTATCTGTATCGTGTTACATGCAGAAGTTACTTATGTAAATATGATTTAAGTGTACATAAATATCTTCCGGGAAATCCCCTCGTTATATTTCCCGTCGCCATCAAAACATACGGGCCAGTATGTTATTTTTAGCTCAGAAACCCGAACTATCGAGAAATGTTCCTACATAACCGATGCCTATATTGTTTGCTTCAGGAATTCCACGTGGCGTACGTGTTCGTGAAGATGGGTAACTCGCCCAGGCCTGGTCTCTGGATGCTGGAGAAGTCTACAGATTACGGGAAGACCTTCAAGCCTTGGCAGTATTTCTCCGATTCCCCTCAGTGAGTATTTAATGGATCCATCTAAAGGGTGTCTAAAAGATCGCTTTTAGCGATAAAACCGCCCATGTAAAATTTCGACATTTATGTCTGTAATAATATTTATGATGTACCTACATAACAAATACCTAATATTCTATTGTATTCTGGGACTTGGGTCCTTGGACAGAGTCATCTACGCTTTGTCATCAGTCATCACAGAGACTCTTAAAGCCAATATCAACAAGGATGTGTCAAACGCATTGGTACATTCCCAAAGGCTACGTAAAAGATTTTAAGTCATTTCAATGAAAGCTGTATTCCCGGAGCAGTGCAAGGGTGGCCAAGTGGTAACGGCCGCGACTTACGAGCTGTATATAGTAAGAGTGTACCATTGTGACGAAACCGGCATGTACGGTCAAACGGGGTGAATAGGGATACAGGGGTGAATCGGGACAAAACTTTAAAATGGATTTTAACGTTGAAATAATATAGTTTGTTGTCAATAAGGGCACGTAATCGTTAATTAAATTACAGTAAACACATTAGGGTCCTTTTGCCCACAAACTATATTATTTTAATGTTAAAATCCCTTTTAAAGTTTTGTCCCTATTCACCCCGTTTGACTGTAGTAGAACTAAAAAAAATTAAGATTTATGTGTCATCTACCAACCCGCACTGGGCCTGCGTGGTGGATTACGGCCCACTCCCTCACACCAAGAGGAGGCCTCTGTCCCCGCAGTGGGAACATTATAGTCTGATTAAGCTGCATTCCCCGAAGGGGTGGCAGAGGTGTATAAGACACAAATTTCGCGTGTTGAGTTATAAATAAGTTCCCACAAACCCTGTGCTTCTGAGAATGTTCTAATAGCAAATACCTATATCTAACAATTGATTGTGCCTTTCGCAATTTACCGGCCTTCTACCAAACTTAGACCTGTCCAATATTAGGACTAGCGAACATCGGCTCATCGGTAATGGCGAACTTTGAGATATTCTCGTAGGAAGTTTGAGCTCAGGCAGGTGTGCACTTAACTTTGTGCAATACATGGGCCTCTGTCGCATTCGGATCACTTCCGTAAGAGAGTGTTTAGAAAGTAGAACACGGAGATCAATGGATAACCTCTTAAGGGGTCATTGTACTTATTATTATGAACAACTTTTACTACGGGATAAACATGATATCGCGAAAAAAAATCTGCTGTTCCCTATATTTATGTTCGCATAACTGGTCAAAATATAGGAAACTGCTGATTCTTTTTTCGCGATTTCAGGTTTGGTCCCATAGTAAAAGTTTTTAATAATAATAATGAGTAGTATATTCATAATAATAGTTGTTCATAATGATAAATACAATGACCCGTGAAAAGGTTGTCCATTAATTACCAGACACCCTGTGTATGGCAGGGATAGACCGATAGGTCTCACCCAAGTTGCACCAGAGCATCTGGCTCCAAATGGTCGCAACTATAGTTACCAGTAGTGTAACTAACGATCGAATTCTAATGCGTCCTCTTTCCACAGGGATTGTGAGCGTTATTTCGGCAAGGAGAGTCTGCAGCCTATCACCAAAGATGACTCGGTCATCTGCAGCACCGAATACTCCAAAATTGTGCCGCTAGAGGGCGGTGAGGTTAGTCTAATTGATTGATTTAGCATGTCGCAGAATATATCGGTGACGTCAAAAGCTTGTACAAAGATAGATAAACTGCATAGTCTTCCTCATCTCAGTAAGCAGGTGATCTATCCTGTAAAAATATCACCGTGATAACTTAGGTGCTAACAGATGGCCGATGGGGCCGAAAGGTTCTGGAGTGACAACCGCGTACCGGAAGAAGTAGCGTCGGAAGGCCTCCCACAAGGTGGACCGACGACATTATGAAGGCCGCAGGAACTCGTTGGATGCGAGAACCACAAAAACGGTCCATTTGGTTACCCAGGTGATTTAATAAGAATGGTGAACTGATGATTGATTTTGATTTTTAACCTGCTAACTATCGTTTATATACCCATGTCCCGTTTTGAGTTAAAAAATAAATGGTCAGTTTAAGTAGGTATAGATGATAATTACTTATTTGCTTTCAGATCCCGATATCCCTGCTGAACTACCGTCCGTCTGCGAACACGTACTTCAACTCCTCAGTACTCCAGGAGTGGACCAGGGCTACTAACGTGCGACTCCGTCTGCTGAGGACCAAAAACTTACTGGGACATCTCATGTCCGTAGCCAGGCAGGATCCTACTGTTACCAGACGTGTGAGTTCAACTTGCATTTTGCTCAAAACGGGGTCCTAACAGGAGTCCACATCCCTGCCATGCGTTTTCGAGCCGCAAAAGTCTTCGATAACTATATGAAAGTTTGTTCAGATATCTGTTGTTCAAACACGTATATACGACTAGGTACCTACACTCGGATAAACTATGACACCTAAGTGCATTCTTATCCAAGGACATTCATCCAGTTATTTGAAAAAGACAAGTGTCGAATAAGTAAATTAGGTAGTTATGCAGATAAAAAAATAGAAAAGAGTATTCTATTCTATAAAATCGTGGGCTAAAGCAGCAGCTAGTACCTAGTACCTACTTATAAAATTACATACCTAGAGGAAACCTTTCATTCTTTTAAAGTAATTAAGTTCATATTGTAATATAAACACTTTCCTTTTGTTCATAAGCTGATACCTAGCATACCTAGTTCGAGGGCTGGAGACGCTGCGTGCTAAAAACACAGGCTATAAACCTAGTTCAGCAGCAGATGCTAATAGGTAATTAGACACAATTGTTTTAAGCATAATTAACAGTAGCTAAGACATTTTGTGTAACATGTTTGTTTTTTTTTGTCTTTTATGTATTAATGCCCTTACTAATAGACGTATTATATCAGATGAATAGTTACACACCGATTTCTCTCTTTCAGTCGTCAGTAATTTGACTTTCGAAAGGGGAAGACAAAGCGCTGTGTAACTGTACAGACGCTATACAAAGTTTATTAGTAAGGGGGTATATCATAGATATATGAAAGATTTTACATTTCTATGGGGTATATTATGTATAATTGCAGGTATTAGTATTATAAAATCATTTTACCTGGAGGTAAAATCTCATCCAGTTGGTTAACCTTTTAACCGCCGGACTTTATATCAGCTGTCGTGACCCCAGCGCCAGACAAAAAAAAAAAAAAAACGATAAATAAATACCGATGAAACGAGCTGTGATGATGTAATAATAATACAGATTAAACGAGCTGTGTTATTTTGTCGTATAAGTATATACGACTCTGGCGGAATGGACACGAAAATATTTGTCGGATTAATCCGACGTAAGCGGTTAAAAGGTTAAGTAAGGGTCCTTTCTAAAAAGGCTGTAGGACCAATAATCTCCTGCTATTTGAAACATACAAATACCAATAAATTCAGGTAGCCGGTATTGTATTTCTACTGCGCAAGCTTAAAATCAGGGAGCGTGTAACCTACCTGTTATTTATAGCAAAACAAACAGGTCCTACGTTATAATGCCCATTTTAGCATCGATGTCAACCTTTTGTTGTGCTGTACCTATATACCTACTTGCGTGTATTTGTCCCAAATGCATACCACCGGAGAACTGAGTAAATGTGTAAGTAAACACACGAGGGTCGAACATGTCGTTCGTACTTAATCTGCATAACTACAAACGAGCGACACGCGTCAACGGCAGAACCAAATGCAGAAGTCGAAACGCCTCGACGGCAACCGAGTACTGTGATCAAAAACACGAAGGGCATGTTTTGACGACAGTTGTTGTTGTTGTACAGACGCCAGCACATCAACCTACTACAATCTGTCAAATTTCTTTAATAGATTTTCAACTTTATCACTTAAGCATAAGGTTCAAAGTTGATTGGGAAAATGTGACAGTTTCGGGTAGGTTGATGTGCTGGCGTCTGTACAGTCACGTCTAAAAGTATGTATACACTTGGCTTTATTCAAAGGCGATTTTCTCCTTTATTTTTGAATGACATTTTATGTTATTAGGTACGAAAATAGTATTTTCGAACCCATAGGTTTATGTTAAGTGTCGTATTTCAACATTGCATTCGTTATTTCACGAGAAAATCGCAATTGAAAATTGCCAAGTGTACTTTTAGACGTGACTGTACAGACGCCAGCACATCAAGCTACCCGAAACTGTCAAATATTCCCAAACAAATGTTGTTTGGGAACTTTAGATAAGCTTTAGCGATAAAATTGAAATCTATTAAAGAAAGAACAATGTCAGATTTCGGCTCACACAACTTTTAAAACTAAATTCACACGGACACGAAGTTTTTACCTACAACAATTTAAATATAAAATTCCAACTTCTAAAAAAATATTTATTTCTTTTCGAGAACTGTTCGAAAAGAAAATCATTTTAATAAGTAATCATTTTACTAATCATGTTTTTGAATTCCAGGTTTTACTTTGTTTTAAATAAAAGTGTCAGGTAGTTACCTATTCTGCCACTGTAATCGATTATTCTAAATAATTAAAGCGATTTACTCTTTAGTTTTTATTTACCACCTCACAATAGTCTTTTATTATTATTATTTTTATCTAAATAATACGTTCGTCGTGTTTATTAAAATACATTTATTATTTCTTAAAGAATATTAGAACGAAGTTCAAGAAATCGATTTTCCTGATCTGTATTCGATAACTTAATCGCCTTGTAATGGCAACCAGCAGTTCGCCATTAAAAAAAAAAAAACTTGCAGTTCTGTCAAAATCGCGCGCGCCAGTTCAAACATGTTGTTGTTGTCGGTGTTTTTCTATGTGATTGTGTACGTTTGGTTCCTTCTCGAATTCATCTGCGTTTGCTTTATAGACTTATTGTGTTATATTCATACCACACATTTTGTGACAATGTACCATCAACTACGTTGTATTAATTGTGGTATAAATGTGTTCCGGATGGAACGGCATTTACTTGAACCTGACGATGTCCATTCATTGTTACGGCAATGGACTTCACTTTCTGAGGTAAAGTACGATTTTTATTAATAGAATGTCAACTGTTTTAACTAAGCTAAATGTTAATTTGCAACACAACCGTATTTTGTTGGTTTTAGATTCCAAATGTCAGTGTTGTTTATCATTACTGTTGGTTATATATTAAACAAACAAGTAATCCAACAAGTAGCAATGCGCCAACTGAATCAATTGTGCATCGAAATCTTTGTATTGGTTGCGGTCATTCATTGCATCGTGTAAAGTCTCACGCCTTAAATAACAGTTCAGAAAGAGAAGATGCTATCAGACGCGTGATAGAGCAACAATAACCTCCAATTTAAAATGTCTGAATAACTTCTTCTTTAGAAGTTCAGTGTAAAAGTGGATATTACAGAAAAGCTTTTCACATTAAACTACACAAAAAAACGTAAGAATTTTCACTGTCCATGACAAATTAATATTGAGCCAAAGTTACTATGGACATCTGACATTGTTCTTTGACAGATTGTAGTTGCTTGATGTGCTGGCGTCTATACCTAGTTGCCTCTGCCGTTGACGCCTGTCGCTCGTTTGTAGGTATACAGACTAACTATCTACGAACGACATGTTCGAAACTTGAGAATTCCTAGAAGAACGCTGACCGCCACATGGTGCCGTAATGTAACGATGACGTAACACAGAGCGTTTTTTGACACCTTAATGACTAAGACTGGTAAAAATTACAGATTTTCATGACGTCCGCTATAAACATGACGGAAACGTTCAAAAGCTTTAGCTCAAAGCTTTAGGAACGGTTCGTAATTTCAATACCAGCACAATAGCTGCTATCCCGAGTGCATTAGAATAGACTAATACTCTTTATTATTTACACCATATGCATTATTAGCTAACGTTGCAGTAGGTCGGTATTTAGCCGCCATATTGATCGTCTATCCACTAGCGGTGAATGGTACCTAATTATGTTTTTCAATAGATTTTTGAGGACACCAAATTAATATACCATTTCCTCCCACAGTACTTCTACAGTATAAAAGACATCAGTATCGGTGGTCGCTGCATGTGCAACGGTCACGCGGACACGTGTGAGCCAGCAGACCCCGCCACCAACACCAACATACTGGAGTGTGTGTGCCAACACAACACATGCGGGCCTCAGTGCGCGGAATGCTGCCCAGGGTTCGAGCAGAAGAAGTGGAGGATCTCGCAGCATTGGGACAGGTTTATTTGTGAACGTGAGTTGACTTGAACTATCTTGATATATACTCGTATCTAACAAGATCCTTAGCGTCGTTGGAGGCATCAAATGCATTTAGATGTAGGTATCAATGAACACCAATGACATTCAGTTATCCATGGCCGAATCTCGTCAATGAGCTTTAGCTGATTAAATTTTTCACGACATAGCGCATCTCTAAATTAATCATCTCCCCTGGTATTTAGAAATGTAAAGTATAACCTAGTTTCTCTGGAAGAACTTACTATGCCGAAATATTGTATGGGTATATGTATACCCGTAGCACATCGACATTGAAGGCCGCTGCACACTTGTAACACCCGACGCCATCCCACGCTTACTTATTGGCCAAATGATGAAAATAGCTCAACGAGACGATAAATGTGGCCAATGAGTAAGCTTCATTGATGTCGCGTAACGTGGTGTGTTATAAGTCTGTTTCCACCTTGATCCCCACAAAACTAACTAACTCTTTCTACCCTCTTGCAGCTTGCAATTGTCACAGCCACTCAACGGAATGCGAGTACGATCCCGAAATAGATAGGCAAAGGCTTTCCATTGACATCTACGGCAGGTACGAAGGTGGTGGCGTATGCAAGAACTGCCAGCACAACACCCAGGGCATCAACTGTAACAAATGCGTGCCGACTTTCTTTAGGCCCTATGGAAAGAGCTGGAATGAAACTGACGTGTGCCAGCGTGAGTATAAATATAACGTAACTAGCTGATGCCTGCGGAACCACTTCATGTAGCAAAATAATAATCTGATCATCATCAGTTTTTTTTAGAACCACTGTGAAAATGATTCCTTCTAAAATATACGAAAAGAATGCAATGTCTTATTTATGAATGCGTCATTTATTTATTGGCGGCATTCGTAGAGACAGCGATACTTTAAGGCTAAGTCGATTTTATTGTTTCAACAATAATATCGACTCTCCACTCGACGACTCAGTTCCAGATAAAATCAATGCCATAAAAAAAATTTGAAATCTCTTAAAAGTAATGAAAACAAATATCACTTTCGCGGACAGAACGTAATTGTACGTCATCACTTGAGATTTTGATACGGCAGAACGTATGATGACGTTCAGAAACAGAATATTATTTACGGCAGGACGTTGATGTTCGTTGAATTTTAAAGCAAAAGTTCGTTATATTGTACCTTGTGTCACAACATATCAAAAACTCAAAATTCTACTGTCACCCGAACTTTGTTTTTAACCGCTTCAAAAATGTACTGTTGACAATGTGCGGCGACACTACACACATACGCACAACGTGATTATACGTCCCCCGCGCCTCACGCTTCCCTACATTCAGTGCGGCAGTGTCACGGTAGCGAGGTGCGCGCGTTCCGTCAGCGCGGGAGTGGCGAATCATAATATTTGCAGACAAATAAACATCGTAAGTAATTAGATTATGCTATTATCTTATTATTATTAGGTTGTAAACTAATTCAATTATAACTATATTGTATGAAAATTGTATTTCATGAGTTATTTTGTTTGTTTTAGATGGATAAGCGCAAGAGAAATCTAATGAGAATTTTTGAGGATTCCGATGACTCTACCGAGGTGGACCCATTCCAGGATCTGCTGAGGAGTTTGTTGCGCCACTTTTTCTTCCCAGCGAAAGCACTAGACAGTGGTGAAGGGCGGCGTTTTGGGGGACTGTCTTATGTAATTTTGACATTCGAAAAGTGCTGATTCTCAGCCTAATTTGAATAAATGACTTATGATTTTGATTTTTTTTTAATCGTGATGGCAACTTTGGACATGACTAAGATTTTGACCCTCAAGGATATCTCCGTCTCTACTAGATGTATCCATCTGCTGGTGTTCTCGTATTTGTTACTGCCAGAAATCGTCAAAAACCTCTGCTAAAGTACATTCAAACGATGACGTGATAAGACGTTTTTGTCATATTGTCTTTTAAACATGTAATATCATACAACACAACGTATTTATACGTCAAATATATTTGTATGGCAATTTGTTGTGTCATTCTAGAACACGATTTAAATTGAGACTGTCCGCGAAAGTGATATTAATTCACTTAACCTTACAAGTGCAATCTCACTTTGAATAATGAAACGTTAATTTAAGTATATAGAGTAAGGGCCAAAGCACACACGCTACTTTTTGCATCGGCGATCGGCGATTCAGCTGATTTTTAGAAGCTAAATGCAGCGACCAAGCATTCCACACCGCACACTTAAAAACGCCTTTCGGAAGCTCGATACAGCGGCTGAACGCTACACTCCGCACACATTCGGATGCCGGTCGCAGCGATTTTGGCATTTGCGCCAGCATCGAAGCAGTCGCTAAAATGCGCGATTCCGATTCCACGTCCGAACGCAGAGAGTCGCCAAAACGCGATGCAGCATCGGAGCAGTCGCTAAAACGCGCGATTCCGATACCGCGTTCGAACGCAGAGAGTCGCCAAAACGCGATGCAGCATCGATACAGCCGCAAAATCGCCGATCGCCGATGCAAAAAGTAGCGTGTGTGCTTTGGCTCTAAGTCAAGCTCCTGATAATTTAACCATTCTTACAGTTCATATGGTTCATCATTGCAGCACGAATTGTTCATTACATTCACCAATAATTGTTAAATCCAATATAAAATGGTTTAATTATTTTTGTTTTACAAAATCGACTCGTCCGTAAATCGATTGATTACAATTTTGCGTTACGTTAGCGTAGCCACAGAACACTATTACTCCTAGAGCGTATCATCCCTATTTGTGACAAATGTCAATTATGTCAATAATGCAAGTGTCATGTAACATGTAATACAAACAAATAAACAAACGATTTCTTTAGAGTTACCAAAATACATTCTAATAATTTACTGAAATTCTAACACTGGTAAGGATTTTTGGTCAGTGGGTCGTCTTAGGGTCGTCTTCCTAGAACCCTTAGCCCATATTTCCATTCTAACTTGCTTTAACTGCGACCCTTATGTCAATTATTATAAATCGCTTTCTGATTATTAGCGTGCAACTGCGACCTGCATTATTCGACCGGCAACTGCGAAGAGGAGTCAGGCCGCTGCGAGTGCCGGGTAGAGTTCAACCCTCCCAACTGCGATTCCTGCGCTTACGGGTACTTCGATTACCCTAACTGCAAGCCTTGTACCTGTAACCTGAATGGAACTGATGGAGAGCAGTGCACGCCTGTCGATGGCCTGGTAAATATAAGTTTGGCTACAACTCTCTGCCGGCATCTGTGTTCCCTCCCACATTTAACCTGTCTGCCTTCAAATCAAGAGTGAACAGGCATCTTCTGGGTACGCTCGTTCCATCATAGACCTCATCTATCGCTTTCCATCAGGCGTGATCGGGGTCAAGAGCGGGCCCATTTAGGAATTTAAAAAAAACCTGGTATAGTGCATATAGAATAGAGATGCATCATAAACTTTGGATTATGTACTTAAGTTTGTTACTATCAATGTCTTTGAATTATTTAATGTTCATTAGAGTGCTTGTAAATAATCAAACAGGCCTATGTCCACTGCTGGACATAGTCCTCCCCCAAACACACATTGACCAGTTCTGTGTTTGTTGCCACTCCAGAACCTTTCAGCCCAAATGGCCATCTCTTCTGCGAGCAATGTGCCCTGCCCACTGCCACTTAAGTTTGGCAGTTCCTCAGGCTATGTCAGTTACCTTGGTTCTACTCCGGATCTCTTTATTTCTGATTCAGTCATCCAAACGAAGCCCCTCCATTGCCCTTTGGGTGACCTTTAGCCTTGGCTTGTAAGCAATAAACAATAATAATCAAAGTGGAAATCTTGTTTGAAGTGATGTCACATTCATCTCCAATCGCTGTCCACATGCTAATGGTCAATAACGAAATGTAAACAAAACTCTAGAAAAAAGTGAAATGAAAATCAATGATTTCCTGTTTTTGGTCTAGAAATATGAATCAGGTCTTGATTCCCTATTATTCAGTCTTATATTATCACTAATCCAACTAATATTTGTGAGAATGTAGAAACAACCTATATTACAATCATACAAAAAATAATGCCTTTTTCCAGCTACTGTCCTTACGTACTCCTTTTACTTCGTTTACATTGTGAGTTGCAAATAAAAAGAAATTAAATATATTGTCTGAAGTTGTGGATTCTTGGAGATTAGCTGTAACTGGTGTAGTAGTGTTTCAGTACAGCGGGGTAATTGCGTAACACCTGACCTTTCTAAAGAACATCACTAATGGGGTCACAATATATCCTCTTTGAGGGCGTCCTCTTGAGGCGTTTCCACTCACATCTCTCTGTTACACCATGTTCCGGACGATATACATAAACTTCGACCAGATATTCAGACCATGGAAATAAGCATTTTTCATTATGGACACATTATTGAATTCTTATTTTTTGTTAATTTTCATACAAACTAAATATCTTGACCTAAATCACCCGATATGCATGCCTCTTTATCCGAACTAGCAACAACGTATTTTCATTCAAAAGATTTGGCGGGCCGAAACTTGTCAAAACTAAGTTAAGACCCTTTCTTACTGCATAGCTCAATTAAGTTTCATTAAATGAAATTACAAGTATCTTTGTAATGAGCTCTTTTTACTAAGTACAACTTTCTGTGTTAGATTTAATTCGTAAAAGCTATAAAAGCATTTGACAAAGTTTATGGATCATGTGAAGAACACGGTGTATGTTTGTTAGTCACTTTTCATTCATCATGTCAACATTACCAAACCATCTGAGCATACTCTTTTACAATCTTTGTCATATCTAGAGATTAATCATATCAATGTTTGATGTCAACAGTGTCCCTGCAAGTACAACTATGCTGGAAAGTCCTGTGAGATTTGTGCGGAAGGATATTATTCACCAGAATGTAAAAGTAAGTACTAGTGGATGGGGTTGTAATATAGCGGTAAGACATCAGAAACAGATGTCAAAACTTGTTATAGCTTAAAAAAGAGTAGAAAAGTTATTTAAACTTATTAAAAAAGAGTGTTGAGCTGAAAATTATTGTCTGCGGGGTAATTGCGTAACACACTATTAGTAGCAATGGGTTTCATTTTGACAGTTCAACAACACTCATTGTGGTATTTACATTGCTGTGCAGACAAATTTTTTGAACACATGAAGCAATGGATTAGCAATATCGTTTAAAATAATTCAGATAGTGATTGTAAGTGTGTTTCGCAACTAAGGTATCTACAGGATTATTATGAGGCAATGGATTAGCAACATGCTTCAAAATTATTCAGATTGATATTACGCAATTAGGGTACAGGTTGTTAATTAATGCATGATAAATTATAACTAGAGAAAGAGAGAGCTGTGGTGGTCCTGTGGTAACGGCCCCAACTTACGAGTTATAGGTTTTGGGTTCGTACCCAGCCAGGCGCTTTACTTTGTGTAAATTATTTTATCACCACTGCTCTCAGAAGGGTGAAGGATAACATAGTGAAGAAACAGGCATGTCCTAAAACCAAAAAGCCGAAGACATGTGACATGTAGATTACAGCCCACTCCCTCTCGAAGAGAGAGGAGGCCTGTGTCCCAGCAGAGGGAACACATAACATACACATAATCAGCCTATAACGTTCCCACTGCTGGGACACAGGCCTCCTCTCTGTGAGAGGGAGTGGGCCGTAATCCACCACGCGGGCCCAGTGCGGGTTGGTGGATGTCACATGTCTTCGAATTTTTGGTTCTAGGACATGCCCGTTTCCTCACGATGTTTTCCTTCACCGTTTTGAGAGCAGTGGTGATGAAATAATTTACACAAAGTAAAGCGCCTGTCGGGGTTCGAACCTACGACCTACAACTTGTAAGTCGCGGCTGATACCACTGGGCCACCAGTGCTCTCCACCAGCAGTGGGAAAATTGTCATCATCATCATAAAGTGGAAAAATGTCCACTGATTTACAAAGACCCCCCAGACTGGTCCTATGCCTCCTGAACCAGTGGAAAAATCCAACACATAACTACTATCCTTAATTAATGCTCTCTTTCCCACAGATTGCGAATGTAACTCCGTGGGTTCAGTATCGCCGGTGTGCGACAAGAACAGCGGCAACTGCACATGTAAGAGCAAATATAGCGGACGGACATGCAACCAGTGCGAAGCTGGGTACTTCAACTATCCAACATGCAAACGTGAGTATTTTAAACCGACTTTAAAAAAAATTGAGAACCTCCTCCTTTTTTTGAAGTCGGTTAAAAAGGAGGTTCTGTATTCGACCCGTATGTATGTATGTTTGTAGGTCCCCGATTTTCTTAAAAACTAATGAACCGATTTTGATAATTCTTTCATTAATGTAATCTATATACTTTTAGAAAGGTTTTAGTATATAATACATTAGGTAATTATTCTTATGTACGAAGTTATATGCATTAATGTAATGCATCTCCGACATTTCTATGCGACTTTTGATGATTCTTCTAGTCGGTGTCTTCAATTCTTCAATGCACTAGTGTTAATTGAATTTGTGAGGGGTAGGTACAACTAAAAAGTGAAAAATAAAAACTTTTTTGCAAAAAAAAAAACAGCCGACTTCAAAAAAAAAAACTACAAAGTGATAAATAACTTTGAATTTTGAAGTCGGTGTCAAAAAACTAAAATGCGGAACCAACGACACCGACTTCCGAAATTAAAGTTATTTATCAGTTTGTAGTGTTTTTTTTTTTGAAGTCTGTTGTTTTTTTTGTTTATTTGTTTAAAATATATAATCCACACAAGTTATGACAGGTTAGCACCCTTAGTTGTTAATCATGTGATTGATAATTCGAGAATTCCTGTGGCTACCTCCCGGGTCTCTCATCAGACGCTGGACTACACCATTGGCTATAGTTTTTACTGTACTGTTTCTCAGACTGCAACTGCGATGTGAGTGGAACAGAGCCCAGCATTTGTGATGACGTCACTGGCTCGTGTATCTGCAAGACTGGCTTCGGAGGAGCTCGGTGCGACCAATGCTTGAATGGGTAAGAGAAGACACTATTTCTATACTTTATAAATGATCAAATATTTGATGCGGTTTAAGTTAAAGAGTTACGATCTACCTACGTTAGAGTGTTGGTCACCAAACAGTTACAAATAGGTAGTACTACCCACAATATCTCTTCGAATCCTGTTGAATCTACCGTTCTTTTGACATCATATTCCAGTCTTTTGAGTCTTAATTCGGACTGGAAAAATAACTCATCGCAAGCGCTTCTATTGAGCACAAGGTCCTGGGTTTGATTCCCAAATCGGGTAAAGTGTTAATGGGTTTTCCCATCAGGAATTTCTCAGTAGCAGCCTGGAGTCTGGATTTGTGCTCGGTTGATTGCAATAGCAGATTTAGTGTACTGTCGATATAGCTTACTATCGATTTGGTGTACCGTTGATGTAGCGTACCATCGATTTGAGGTACTGTCGATTCATTAACCCGTCGATGGAACGTTTTCGATACAGCGACCGTCGATGTAGTGACTATCGATATAATGAACCAGACCCGGCTCGCCCCTATTACGTGTGGGACTTAAACATAACCGGTTAAATGTGGCAATGTACTACAGTACATTACCTCCGTTACACCTCTGCCTAAACCTTCGATGTTAGGTTATGTTATGTATAGAAATCGGATATTCGGATGCATATTCACATCAAGAATCATGGCGCGATCCGTACATTCATTTGTACAAAAAAAAAAGATTAATTTAGAGGGTTCAAAATATTTTCGAATGTTGAAAATACATTAACAAGATTAGATTGATATACTTATCATATTTTTTTTAAAACCCCGCATAATTAAAATATTTCGAAATGAAAATATCAGTTTTTTGTTTCATCTCGTTGCCCATTTTGAACAAAATTGACAGTATTTGACATTAAGTCAAATCCCGCCACCCAAAGATTTAAATAGCTAGATTTGCCCTCACCGTACTTAGCCACTAGAAAAAGTGTCCATACTAAGAAGAATGAGTTCACACATTTATTAAATAGCGTGTCTATGAAAATCAAGTGTAGTCACTGCTTCATTGTGTATCAGAGGTGTCAAAACGAATCAGAAATGCGACTATGTTTTGACGCGGTAGGGTGAATCTACCAATTCAAATCTTTGCCACTGCTGTTTACACTGACAGCCGCCCTTTCGTTCTGAAATAATGAGCTCCTCGTTAAACTATTTACTTTGAACATTATATTTTTATTGCGGGGTTATAAAAATATTGTAAATGCCTGAAGATACTCTTTAGGCACCCAAGAGTATAAGAATTAGTATTCCAACTTCTATAAACATCTTTATTTTTTCGTACAAATTCTGCCATGATTCTTTGAGATGTTGGCTAATATGGAATGCGCTGTTGTATCGATCGTAAAAACCCCGCGATTCCGTAGTTTTGTGTTTTTTTCAGACTATAGAATCGGATGCATATTTACCTACCTAATATTGTAAAGTAGGTAGGTAGATACCAAACTGCAATAGCAAACAACGTCAAGATAAGATAACGGACTACATATATTTAGAATAATTTTATTTATGTAGTTCCTTCCGTCCATACAATACACCCGACTACTTAGTTTTGCATTCCCATTGTTCCTGGCAACCCGGGATTATTTAAACAGAAAAGAAATTTTAAGAAGCCGCTTCCACACTTTCATAGTAAAAATTCACTTTAGGTAAATATGCATCCAAATATCCGATGTCTCATCTTCTCCAGGTTCTACATGGAAGTCCGTGGCCGGGAGCGTCTCTGCGTGCCCTGCAACTGCGACTCCACCGGGTCCACCTCGACCAGTTGCTCCGCCGACGGCAAGTGCAACTGCCTCGCGAACTTTGGCGGCAAACAGTGTGACCAGTGCTCTCCAGGGTATTATAAGTACCCAGAGTGTTTGTGTAAGTGGCCCTTTATCACCATTTTATGACTTTACCTGTGGGGCCTCTCTTTACTATTGCTAATTTCCAAGATCCTATGTCAGTCCCATCCTGGTTCTCGCCCAGTGGCGTGCATTGGTTTTCAGAATAGGTAGGCACTAGGCCGGGTCTAGGGGTCTACTCCCTAAGTCCGTCAACGAAGTAACGAGCCCGTCCGACAGTAGTCCGATACGTCGGACTGAACCCTACTCCCTAACGATTTCGGATTCATCAGTTTCAAACGGAATCATAGACAATATTCGTGAACGAAAGACGCATAGCAATAGAGTTGCGCTATTTTACCGGTCGATTACCGATTTACTTATTTTGTAGTTTTCTAGCTTATTAAACAAAAATTAATACTTTTGTCGTTAGAAAATTACCACATTTTTTAAAATATAATTTTTATTATGTATTTAAATATAGATTTTAATTATTTTTGCCATTTTTGTCCGGAAACCAGCATCATCCTGTTAATACCTTTGCCTGTTTACTTTTTGAAGGAAATTTTCAAATGAAACGTCAAAGTATAGCACGGATTTTTCTATGGCTATAGTAAGTACGATGTTTTTGCTACCACGGAATATAAAAAAACAGGCTGCTACGCAGTGCCATTCCGCCGCCCGTGCACCTAGCTCCTAGCGAGTAGCGCAGCAAAAGCGACGCGGGCGACAGAGAGAGAGAACCCCGATCGCGAACGTATACGGACGTACAACGGCGGTCCTCCGCGACTTTCAGTCGCAAAGCCATTTATATATTTTGTACACAGTGTGCTTTATTCATTGTATGTTAAAAAGCCCATTAAATGATTATTTAAAGAAGTGATTTTAAAAAAGTTCATAAACTTCCTTAGCGTGGAAGTTTTCTGTATTCTAATTAGCTTTTCATTCCATGGTTAATTGTGTAAAATGGCCCCAACCGCTGCAGCAACTCACGAGAAAATTGAGGCCCTTCTTGATTTTATGGGTGAGAACCAAGAATTGGCTCGCGGATTATTGAAGGCGGCACCCTTCAATAATCCGCGAGCCAATGGGCCAACGGGAGAGTTCGCTCAAAACGGCTATGGGAAAACCTGTGCAACTCCCTTAACTCAATGGGAAGTTTCACTAAGTCCGTCGAGGAGCGGTAAAGGGTGAGGATCTAAAAGTAAACAAAAAATGGGTGAGACAAATTGGTATTACAGCTCAATAAGTTGCAGAATCTTTAATATGTCCTTACCTTCATTCTTGGATCAACACCACTTCGGGGTATGTGTCGAGGCAAAAGAGGTATTAAATCCGCACTTAAGTCCCCGAATAATTCCCGAGTGAGCCTAGTTCCCGAGAGAGTAGTTCCCTATGAACTCAAAATCGGGAATACTCGCCAACCTAAAGTTTTGGCGTAAATAAAATCAACGTTGCCTCCGCTCCTCCTGTAAAGCTTCTTCAATAATTAAAAAAGCAGCCATAGTTTGAAATTCTTTTATTTTAGTAACTTTCGTCGACAGCACGAGAACTATTTTGATGTCGTATCAACTGACATAAATAACCGTCAAAACCAGTGTCATGGTCAACTGTTCGGACGGGCAAAAACACATCGGGAGTAGGGACAACAGTCAAATTGCGTTGTCATTCATTCTTCGCTCGGGCCCCGAACGAATCATCCGTCCGTAGGTCATAGGGAGTAGGAAACGCCCGTAACGAAGGCCGAAACGACGGACTTCGTGCTTAGGGAGTAGACCCCCTAGTCTAGGCAAACGCGGTCACTAATCAGAAAAAAAGTGAGATCAAAAGTGTGGTTATTTGAGTAGGCATGCCTACTTAAGGGTAATAAATTGCCAAGGTCGAACGTCATGGTATTACGCGTGAGACGTACGTATTTTTAATTTTGTCGTATTAACTTGAACGAGTAAAGACCAATGACAATGTGCGAATAGTACGGGAGCCGAGTAGGCCGTCCGGCGACTGCCTACTGTTTGCATGAAGATTTTGTTTTTTGTTAGGTATGATAGGTATGTTTAGTGAGTTTCTTAAATGTACACACATTAAAATATAATTGACAGGCTTATGTTGATATATCGAGGTAGGTACTGCTTATATGCCTATATGCAATGCACGCCACTGTTCCCGCCAAAAATTATTGTCTCAAGTAAGATTCGAACGCAGACTAAACGTAGTTTATCACGTCACTGCTTTAAATATAATACATTCAACATTTAGGAAAAACTAACTATCATCATTTCATCATACTCAATCAATCTGCCTAGCTTTTTCCCAACTATGTTGGAGTCGGCTTCCAGTCTAAATGGATGCAGCTGAATACCGGTATTATATAGAGCGACTGTCTATTTGGCATCCAAAACCCAGTTACTGGGTAATACGATACCCTTGGTAAGACTGATTGTGAAACTTTTTGAGGTTATACTCGTGACGACTGTCAAAGATCTACGAATAACAGCCGGGACCAACGGCTTCAAGTGCTTTCCGAGACACGAAGGGATCTCGATATATGATGGACTAGCTGCGCCCGCAATTTTACCCGCATAAGTGTCGATCCCGTGGGAATATCGGGATAAAAAGTATCCTATGTCTTATTCTGATGTATAAGCTATATTACTGTAAAGTTTCATAAAAATCCGTCCAGTAGTTTTTGCGTGAAAGAGTAACAAAGATCCTCACAAACTTTTGCCTTTATTAATAACTAGCTGCGCCCCGCGGTTTCACCCGCATAAGTCTCGATCCCGTGGGAATATCGGAATAAAAAGTACCCTATGTCCTTTCCCGGGACTCAAGCTATCTGTATACCAAATTTCATCAAAATTGATCCAGCCGTTTGAGCGTGAAGAAGTAACAAACATATAAACACACACACACACACACACAAACTTTCGCCTTTATAATATTAGTGTGATTAGTGTGATAGTGTGATTAGTAGGAAGTAGGATAGTCCAGCTATCCACGAACCGACCGCGGCAAACGTAGCTTAAAGTTAAACATCGATCGACCCGCACGGCTGTTATTATTTAGCCACGAGCACCTCCTCATTTCACCATACTCATAAGGACTATTTTGCCATGTATCTTAACATTTCAAACACGTTTATCCAACACCAACAGCGTGCAACTGCGACGTGTCCGGCTCCATCGGCTCGACGTGTGACGACAGCGGCCAGTGTCACTGTCTACCCAACTTCGATGGCACAAAGTGTGACAAGTGCAAGGAACAGTACTACAACTATCCTGCTTGCGAGGAGTGCAACTGTGACCCGAGAGGTGTCATCGCTAGTTTTGCTGGTAAGTTACCTTACAATGAAAATAAAAAAGTAGCACTCCGGGAGTGCCGACAGAAGTTAAAACAGAACACAAACAGAATACTTTACCATCACTCACTGACATATCGGATATACATTAAAACCGAGTACATCCCGAGGACAGCCGAACACATCCGAAGCGGTGTCGTTACGGTAACAGTGGCGCGAATTCAATGGTTTTTCCTATCTCAAAAAATGCCCAACGCGCTTAAATAAGTTTTCACTTCAAAAACTGAACTTTAATAGTTCACCGTTTTATGCCACTGCCCAAACGTAGGACACCGTAAAACGCTGCTTTTTGTCGCACCATTAAGGCTGATTTTATAGTGACGCGTTTCAGCAGCGCCGTCGGAGCGCGCGCGCTCGGATATGTATTGGGGTAGTAGTAGCGTTTCAAATTCGCGCGCTTGAGCAGCGCCGTTCGGTGAACGCGAACGCGCGCTGTTCAACAGCGCGCTGCCCAACGGCGCGTCTAGCGGCGTGACTATAAAACCAGCCTAAGCGTATTGTTCGTTGTTGTTAGGTGTATACGTTGTTCTTTTAAATAAGTTGGGGTCACGATTAAAAATCTTCCTTTTTTGTACAGGTTGCGGTTCGGTTCCGGCTGGTGAACTCTGTCAATGCAAGGACCGAGTGCAAGGTCGCATCTGTAACGACTGTAAGCCTCTATTCTGGAACCTGCAGGAGTACAATCCATATGGATGTGAAGGTAAATATATTGTTCGTAATAACTGGTTTTGTATTCAAGGTTTTTTGGCATAGGCCCTTTGTTCAAACTTTTTCTACGGCGCGGTTTGTACGCCGTATGTTCTGGAGTGGCGACCGCGTACCGGAAGACGTAGCGTTGGAAGGCCTCCCACAAGGCGAACCGACGACCTTGTGAACGCCGCAGGAACTCGTTGGATGCGAGAAGCACAAAACCGGTAGAAGTGGAGGTGCTTGGGGGAGGCCTATGTCCAGCAGTGGACGTCTTTCGGCTGAAATGATGATGGTGATGACTGTAAAGAAACCGTGCCGTGTACAAATGCCCTTACACCGCTTGTATTTCTCTGAAAGGGTGGCCTTTGAGAAAATACGAGCTTAACGTTATGTAAAACAAAACAAAATCAGTGTGGTCTAAGTTGTTTCTTAAAGAATAAACTGACCAAACGCACTTTATTTTCTCAGTATAGTCTTTGCTAAATAAAAAAATATCTTTCCTGACTATCTTTCTCATACTTTTTCTTTCCAACAGACTGCCACTGCCACCTAGCGGGTACTCTGGGAGGTTTGGGAGCCTGCAACACTCGCTCCGGACAATGTACCTGTAAGATGAACGTAGGAGACCGACAGTGTAACCAATGTCAGGATGGATTCTATAAGCTGGATACTAACAATGTGTTTGGATGTACGGGTAAGTACCTAAATATGTCAATCTTTTTTGTTTTGGATGGTAAGGAAGGATCCCGAGGTGGTATATCTTATTGTTAGGTGACCTCTGAATTTGGTCATCCATACTATACTATCCATACTAATATTATAAATTCGAAAGTAACTCTGTCTGTCTGTCTGTATGTTACCTTTTCATGCCTAAACCACTGAACCGATTTAGGTGAAATTTGGTATAGAGATAGTTTGAATCCCAGGAAAGGACATAGGATATTTTTTATCCCTATATTCCCACGGGATCGAAACTTATGCGGGTGAAACCGCGGGGCGCAGCTAGTTAGTAATATCAGAATTAACGCAGGTGTATTGCCATATTTGCCATCCGGAACTGAATTTACGAGATAGATATACAGGGTGGCAAGGACTACGGCGCGAAATGTAACCATGAACACATGATTCTTGTATACACCTCCTAGCGTAGAAATGTTTCAAGTAAGACACAATACAGGCATTAAAAAATCATCAAAAAAGGTGAGAAAAAAAACAAAGATTAAAAAGATAAATTGACCCATAGACACCTCATATGACATTTATAACGCTCGATCACTACTGGGCGGTGTGTCTCATGGTTGCACCAAATAGGAGTCCAGCTCAGTATATGCCAGGTACAATACCTGACGCTGGTATTCTGCTGCATCCCGTTAGTGACACACGGATGTAAGAACGGATGTAATGAAGTACAAATATGGAGATTTCTTTTGCCGTATTTCTGTTACATACCTACCAAACACTTAAGAGGTTTTGTGTATTTGTATGTATTTATTCCAAGCGGTGTGCCGAAGAAGGATAGTCTACAGTCTTCGGCATACGGCTTGTAATAAATAAATAATTTTTTATTTGTATCTCAAAAACAGGATGACTGCAACCATAACATACAAAATGACAATTCTTTACCTCCCCTTCCAGAATGCGACTGTGACATCGGTGGCTCTATAGACAACAACTGTGACAAGACGACTGGGCAGTGCCGCTGTCACTCGCGCGTCGAAGGCCGGCGCTGCGACCGTCCCATACGCGCGCACTACTTCCCAACACTCCATCAGTTCCAATACGAGATTGAGGAAGGCTACACCCAGTCCGGGCCTGTGAGGTACAGGAGCTCCGAAGAAGTGTTTCCTGGATTCTCTTGGAAGGGATATGTCGTCTTCTCTATGCTGCAGGTGTGTGTTCACTTGTGTTTTGGAATTATTTTTTTAGCCTTCTTTTTTCGGTTGGAATAGAAAGATGGAACTTATGCTTGATGTTTAGGGCCATCCCTTTTTCACAATGAGATAATGACGACTTTAGAACTTCATAAACCAGTATTTCAAACTACATAGGCTAAGATTGACTGAATCAAAATCAAAATCAAAAGTCATTTATTCAAACTAGGCTGAGAATCAGCACTTTTCGAACGTCAAAATTACAAAAGACAGTCCCCCAAAACGCCCGCCCTTCGCCACTTCCTAGTGCTTTCGCTGGGGAGAAGAAGTGGCGGAACAAACTCCCCAGCAGCTGAATGAAATGTTGCACTTACCGAAAATTGTCGTAAAAGCAAAAGAAAGCGAATTAATCTGTCAAGCTCCGCTAATGAGACACAATTGATTTTCTATTGTTTCGTCGCCGATCGACGACGCGCGCCGCTTGACCGGTTAATCCGAAAATCGATGTTTACAAAAAAAAAACTGTCAATTTGTTAAAATTATGTCCAATTGAAGATGTATTTGAAGTTAAAACGTCACTTAGTTCATAATCCTCATCGAGGTATGCCACCCCACATTTTTATTTAAATAGCTTTTGTCAGGGGCTTTGCCTCCATGCGAGTCGGAAGTTATACAGCGGGAACGTACTACCGAGTTAAAAAGTACCCTATGCTACTTTATCTAGGCCATGGTCTATCCGTGTGCCAAATGTAATCCAAATCCGTAAAAATATAACAGAGAGAGTTAAATTCGCATTTCTAATTTATACAGGGTTATTGGTAAAACACTAAAAACTTTGCAGGACTGGATTACTAAGATTATAAACAACATCTTTGGTTCTATGACTTTTTACAAAACAATACATTTACCAAAAGCAAACCTTTAACATTTCGGTGTTCTATCTAACCCCCGCTCCCCTCCGCTGAATTTTGTACTAGACACGGCAGTTTACCTAACTAGCGCTTTCTTTTGCTTCGGGTAGAGTTCGTAACAGAAAATCGAATATTTCAACTGGTTGATTTGAAATTCATTCACTCATTTTTGTATGAAAGTCTGAAGAATTAATAAAAGTCATAGAACAAAGTTGTTGTTTATGACGTTAGTAATATAGTCCTGAGAGGTTGTTAATGTTTTACCAATAACCCTGTGGAAAATATGGAATAAATCGATGGTCCCTATTAACAATGTCGATTCTGCAAAAAGACTACTATTCAGTAGAGCTGGCAATTCTATATTTTATCTATATTTTATCTATATTTTATCTATATATCTATGTCAGTAGTTCAGTACATACTCGTAGTAAACGATACATAAAACAATCAGTGCAAATTTGAACATCCACAGTCTTATAATTTTTGAAGTGAAAACTTCTTTAGCGGCGTTGTACACTTTTTTTGTAATGGGTAAAAAATGTTAAACTCGCGTCAGGACATCGCGTCAGGACACGTGACCTGATCGAAAATTCTTAAGACGGATAGAGAGTAGACAGCTGGCGCCGCGTAGGAGAGGAAGTATCCCCCTCTCTTTCTACGGCGCGGCGAAAATGTATACCTGCTGTTTCGTTTAGGCGGCGCAGGGCGCTTGCGCGAATGTTCGTGTGTGTGTTTATGTTACAGCGTGACACGCGCATCCATGGATGGTGACAGCTGATGGCTCGACCGTCGCCACACTGCTGTGTATTCGTAAAATTCGTGTATATAGTGTTTAAAATATGGAAATTGAACAAAGTACATCTATTAATAAAAAATATCAAAAATGTACAACGTTAATATTTAAGTTTTCACTTCTGCCGGCACTCTCGGAGTGCAACCCGTCTCTTTTTTTACCGCCAAAACAAACTGAACTGCTCTACTGAACAGTAATCTTTTTGCAGAACCGACATTGTTAATAGGGACCATCGAAATATGGATTGTTTTCTGTTCTAGAATGAAGTCACAAACAGAGTGATGATACCCAAGTCGTCGCTGTACCGCATGGTCCTGAAGTACGCGAACCCTCTGCAAGACCCCGTCATCGCCAGCATCGTGATCACACCGGACAGCGTCGTCGATATACAGCAGAAGTAAGTATTCGGCATTCTGTAGTAACATCATCATGCTCCTGCCCTTATTTCAATTTATTTGCGGTCGGCGCAACATGTATTTTTGAAGTGAAACTTCATTACGCACGCTTGACTTGGGGAGTAAGCTGGCGAACGCGTGACGTAAGCGTTACGAAAAGTGTGATCGGGCGAGGCGAACGGGAGTTGAGTGGGGGATATAAGCAAGAGAAAGCAGTGCGCGCGCACATTTTATTTCTCTCTTCCTCTCATAGCCAAATACATTTGAAGTTTCACTTCAGTCGTGTGGTCATAAGCACACTCGGTTTTTTCTACCATATGTCTCTATTAGTCGTCATCTCGGTAGTCACCCCCTTTCTAGCCATATCATCTTTCGCATAGTCCATCTATCATTTCTTAGGTCTTTCCCTACTCTTATAGCCATCGACAATCATACTCAAAACTCTCGTTACGACATTTTGCTCGTTCCTTGGTCATGCCCATACTATAACAACCGATTTCATAACATATCCAATAAAATTACTGAATATGTGAAACGAGTAGGTGTCACTGTGTCAGGCGTTATTGTACAAAATGTCGCTTGAAACAACAATCTTTTACTCATGCCCAGGTACGCACGGTGACGTATCGTGCTATAAATTTCCAGTATAAACTGAGTTCTCATTGTACGAAATGCCTATACAATACGAGACCAGCTAAAACTGGAAATGTATAACTTGATATGTCATCGTGTGTACTAACTATAAATGAATAATCTTGGGATGGCCAAGCGGTCTAAGGTGCCCGACTCAAGGTCCCCACTCCATGAACAGTAGTGATTCTTCTACCGAGTTTGGCCATCCTTTCAAAGACATTAGGTGGCTATGATGTGGGACTTGCACAAATCTTTTTACCCGACTACGGCGAAGCAAAAAGGAGGGTTATGATTTTGACCGGTATGTATGTATGTTCATCTGTTCCCTCATAACTTCTAAACTGCTTGTCATAATTGGACAAATGAGGTATCGTTAGAAGCGTCTTGCTCATCCGCTGGTTATAGGCTATGTGACGTCACATTAAATTGAACATGGCGCCCTGTAGTGGACATAAAGTCATGATCTAAAAAAATTTTTTAATCATGCCTTGTTTTTACCCGACTACGGCGATGCAAAAAGGAGGGTTATGATTTTGACCGGTATGTATGTACTTTCTTGTTTCATCCTTTTCAGTAGTCGGGTTTTAGTTTTTATAGTTATTTTTTTTAGTTACTCCAGAACGATTAACAGAAATTCAAAGTTTCCTAAAAGCTAAGCTGCTAATGTTCCAGGTTCAACGTGGCCCTCCGACCGACGAGCAAACCCCAGCTGGTGACAGTCGCCGGCGAGAAGGGCGTGGCGCCGTCTCCCTTCGTCATGAACCCTGGAAACTGGATGATCACCATCAAAACCAACAAGGAAGTCATGATTGTGAGTGGTTTTAACTGTACTCTGTGGACAGTAAAAAAGTCAATATCTGTGAGGCTATAAGTGTCGTACTAAAAGTATACCACACCAATATTGTAAAGGCGAAAGTTTGTGACTGTGTGTGTGTGTTTATTGTCGTTACTTCTTCACGCTCAAACGGCTGGACCAATTTTGATACAATTTTGTATGGAGGTAGCTGACACCCTGGATTAACATATAGGCTACTTTTTATCCCGATATTCCCACGGGATCGACATTTACGCGGGTGAAACCGCGAGGCACAGCTGATTCAGTATAATATGCAAGTGGTCAATAACTGAAAAAAAGTTTTTGAAATGAGGTGTTTTACCTGGCAATAGATGAGCGTGGGAGTTTGTTATGTGAATGTTTTAAAGAGCATCTGCAACTCTATAAATAAGCCCTTACAGGAGCGGTCGCTTACTCCCCAAATAAGTCTAAACCAAAATGGTTTTTGTTTTATACTTCATCATCATCACCTGCCTAGTCTTTTCCCAACTATGTTGGGGTCGGCTTCCAGTCTAACCGGATGCAGCTGAATACCAGTATTTTACATGGAGCGACTGCCTATCAGACATCCACAACCCAGTTACGGGGTAATACGATACCCCTTGGTAAGACTGGTTGTCAGATTTTTGGGCTTCTGACGACCCGTAACGACTGTCAAAGATCGACGAATGACAGCCTTATTTGAAATGAATTTGAATGAATTTTGTTTTATACTTATATGCCTATTTCACATACAGGACTACTTCGTACTCATCCCCGAAGCGTACTACGAGGCCACTGTTCTAACAAAGCTGGTCGACAAGCCGTGTGTCATCGGGGACAAGAAGCTCTGCCGACACTTTGCGTACCCGAGTCTGTTCGGCAGGCCGACTGCCGACGTCAGCGGTCTTAGCACTTCAGTCAGCGGGTATATTGATGACGTAGAGGTGAGTCATACATTTGCTCCATATCTCAGCCTGTTTTCTCCAAAAGGATTCTATTCTGTTCTATTTTTATTTATGGCAAGTAAAGCCGATGTTGACTATTCTGCCAATGTCAAAAGGGAATTGGAAAAGCAAGTGTGCATTATTATAAATAAATTAAAAGTTAAAACGATAAAAATCTACGATGACCTGACGATGAGTTGACCTTAATGTAGAACTTGTGGGGTTAGTACTGGATGAATACAAACAAAAAGATAAACGATAAGAATAACGGACTCGAGTCCACTTCGTATTCCTGTTCGTTTCTTGAATATAATTGTTTTAATTGTCTATATTTTTAGTATAACAAATTGACAATATTGATTTTCAAAAAATATGTTTTCAAGAACTATAGGCCGACCGCTTAACTGATACGTTGCCTGAGGTAGCTACGCCGTGCGGGAGGGTTGATAGTTGTCACAAGTTGACGAATCACTGAGCTCTCGCATCACGTCACCACATCCCTCCCGCGCCGCGCTGCTACCTCAGGCAACGTCTCAGTTAAGCGGTCGGCCTATAGTTCTTGAAAACATATTTTTTTTAAATCAATATTGTCAATTTGTTATACATGTAAGCCTTGCGGAATAAATTCTCTATGTTATGGTGAATACCGCAACAAAATACATTGTGCAGTTTATAGAATAACAAAGGGGTCACACAGACTGACGCTAAAACGACTTCATTTTATACTATCTATAGATGAAACATTACTAGCTAATATTAACTTACTCTTTCACAGCAACTAAACGAGCTTCAAGCATCAGCTGACTCCATCCCGATCTTGTCGCATGACGAGATTCAGTACAACATGAAGATAGACCCTCCCGGAGCTTACATCCTCATCGTAGAGTACGTCACACCCATCAACAGAACTGTCGACAGTTCCAACGAAATTGAAGCCTACAACTCTAGTTACTCGTTCGTCAAACGAGGACCGGTTACCGTCCGGTTTCAGTCCGGCGATCAACCGGAAACGCATGCTATTGTGAACCTGAATGACTGTCCGTATACGGCAGCGTGCCGGCAAGCGGTGGTCGATGATCTGTCGAAGATACAAGTGTTCAATGTACATGATGCGAATAATATAATTTATTTGACGGTAAGTGTCTGTTTTTTATTTTAATGGCAACACAGGTATGTGGCTGATTCGTACCAGCCACATAAATCGATAGGTACCTGTGTGCCCGAATCAATCTATTCTTTACACCTAGACTACACACACACTCACACACCCACTCACTTACATCGGACTTTACGCTTTTTATTTGATCTTTGTTTTGTTTTTTTTATCTGATGTATCTGGTGTATTGTGTGTCCTTTAGTCTGTGCTAAATAAATGTATTTTCTTTCTTTCTTTCTTTCTTTAGACTCGTGTGTAAGTGTAAAGAATAGATTCATTTGGGGTGCTACAAACTTTTCCGGGTCGGCCATAATGCCGCACAGCCGGGTGGCAAAATCAGAGGGGCAATTCTCGTAATTTTAAGAACATTCACAGTCTGATCTCAGTCTCAATCTGTAAAAAATACCTCTAATTACCCTACATTTTGACAAGTTTTTGACATTTTGTTTGTTGCCGAGATGAGACTGCGACTAGATTTTGAACGTTTTAAATTACGAGAATTGCCCCTCTGATAGTACCTATTTTGATATGAATGTTCGGTAAAAAGTCGCTCGGTTTATGCCGAGCCGAACCGATGATCATGATGCAAAGAGAATATATGTCGAACGGAGTTTGCCGATCGGTACGTGCCGAATGAAAGCCGAATATGTTTAGTAATTGCTTCGGGTCGGCTTTATTGTTGTTTTTGGACGGCATGTTCGTTTCAATGTATTTTTCAATTCATGTCACGTTCACAACCGCCATTAAAAATAAGATCATACTGTTTTATCTATTGATAATCTAACCTATTCTTTCTGTCACAGGGTGACCGCGACACTTTAGTGGGTATCAAGTCAATTGTAGCGGTTCCGGAGTCGGACTGGCACTTGGACTACATCACTCCTCGTCCGTACTGCTTGAGACGCGACGGCAAGTGCGCGCCGGCAGTCTTCACAGCTGCTGTTGATTCTAAGAAGGTAAATTACATTAAACAGACATTTTAGGTATTATGCAGAGGTGTACGAACCGCAAGAGTTTGAGACTTCGCTCGGATGACGTATGCGCGCGGTACTGAGTCGACGATAACCAGAGCGATGTAGGCGCGGGGGGCGGGACGGACCAGGAGCGCTCAGATCACACTTTTCCGCCTGATCACTTAAAATTTTTTTCGCCCAAATCTTGCGGCGGCGCCACGCCACGCCTCCTTAAAGTTTTCACCTATTAGGAAAGCGATACTGCAATTAGGGGCAATCTGCACTGCGCAGCTTAGTGACGCATTACGTGTACTCCTTGTGAATTTTACGGACGAACTATTTGACTTTGGCGCACTTACTAGATAGCGCCTTTATTTTTTGAGTGCAAGCAAAAATGAACTTAGGTGAATCTGACGGGAGTGTCCGCGATAGTACCTATACTACAGCCACTTCTCGCCAGTTATGTCTAAGTTCTATGTAACATGGGGCGAGCCTTAGTACCATAGAAACACACTTTCTATAGGAAAGTCAGAACTCAATCTCCTTTTGCTAAACAAAAATTAAAACCTAACTTAACTAAAACTATACACAAACTAAAATATAGCGTCTAAAAATTCATCCGCATCGCTGTCGACTGGTAATGTACCCAAGAGACTGGCGGCATTACCATGTTGTATGGCAATGTTTAGCCTCTGGCCAAGGTAAAAGCCAGCCCTTGGATCACGGGAAGTGTCAACCAGCCGTTTTGAAATTTCCTTAAAAAAGACCATGAGCACTCGGACCCCACGGCCCGAGGGTTTCAACCCCAAACGGCTCGAAAATATAATTTCCGATAAGGTTATTATATTTTCGCCGCTTGAGGGTTTCCGCAGCCGCAGCAGCAGCATGCCGATCCAGGAAGATGGGATGGCGCAAGAGTAATTAAGGATATATGATAAAGATTTGCTAAACATTACTTCATTAACATCTTGTAACCATTTACTTGGCAGGTGGAAGCAGAATCCGGTACCGGTGGCGACCGTGATATTCGACTTCCAACTCTTGACAATTCTACCGTGGTGGTATACTTGACTGCTGAAGTAGAACCTCTGAAGATCGAGTCCAAGATGCCAGCTCCTGGAGACTATATGTTCATGGTGCATTATTATCAGCCCGTTCACCCAGGTAGGATAAAACAGTACCAAGGCTACATGAGATAGTGGCTTATGCGCACGAAATTATTCCACGGGAACGTACTGCCGGGATAAAAAGTATTCTATGTCCTAACTCAGGTCATGGTCTACTTGGTTGCTAAATTTCTTCGAAATCCGGTCAAACACACTTCTTTAAATACATTAAAATTTTCTTAGTATATTCTCATATTATTTGTTAAGTTTTATTAAGTGAATTGTTTTTATATGTTATGTATTTTTTTTTTGTCTCCTTTACTCTTTAACACGCTGTCTACATCTCTCTATTTCTTGTCCTATCGCAGGTATGCTGGAAGAGATTTCTTCTGAAATAAGCGTCACCTTTGTATCTATTTTTCTGTTCTGTTTTTTCTTGTCTGTTTATATATATGTGTACATAAATGGTAAAATAAATAAATAAAACTAGCAAATAATATCCTTTTACTTCACAGAAAGCAACCTCGACGCAGTAATAAAGACCGACGCACAACAGTTCAACACTAGCATGCAAGTGCAGCACTGTCCCTCCAGCACTGGCTGCCGGTCGCTGCTCAAGCTAGCTGATGGCACTAAACACTTCCCAGTTGCTGACAACTTTACTATCACTTTCCTGGTAAGAATTACTCGGAACACCACCTTTCCCCTTGTCCCTCAAGCACTGGCTACAAGTAAACTAATGGCACCAGCGACTTCCCCATCCATGCTGACAACTTTACTGTCTCACTGTCATGATGAGTAAAGAAGGACTCGTAGAGTCTGTCACACGAAAGAAGTCCCGCAGACGCGGCGCTACAGACATCCGACGGAGAGTCTGTCTTAAGTACCGTCAAACGGGGTGAATAGGGATGCAGGGGTGAATAGGGACAAAACTTTAAAAGGAATTTTAACATTAAAATAATATAGTTTGTGGCCAAAAAGGACCTTAATGTGTTTACTGTAATTTAATTAACGATTACGTGCCCTTATTAACAACAAACTATATTATTTCAACGTTAAAATCCATTTTAAAGTTTCGTCCCGATTCACCCCTGCATCCCTATTCACCCCGTTTGACTGTAGTTCTTTCTGTCGTGCAATGTTTCGTATTTTATCCCTTTTTACACGGACATAAGGGTTATGTTTTTCGCGCGTTTTTGTATGTATGTAGGATTTTTTTAAACGTGTTCTATGTAACCCAGGGCAACAACAGCAAGGGTCTCTGGATAGACTACGTGCTGGTCATCGCAGCGCCTGACTTCGTAGACGCGGCGCTAACCGAGGCGAACGTCATCGACTACACTCGAGAGTTTATTGAGAAGTGTGCCAACAACCACTTCCACATACAATCTAATGAGACAGGTTAGTTTTCACTTAATTGCCAAGACTTATTTTTAATGTTATATTTTTAATTGTTTCTTCATTTGTGTGTGTTTTTTTTACATTGTTCTCACATATAGAAGCAACAAGAATAATGTACCCAGGATTTTGTAATATCTTGATTTAAAAGAGTGTCTATGGAGTTTCTTGCCCGTCCTTCTTCATAGGTACCTATGCTTTGGAATGGGCAACTAGCTTCATCTTTCTGACTGACCGACCCCTTGACAATTCAAAAGTGCCTGTAATTGGTTTAATTGAAATAAATGCTTTGAGTTTGAGTGTATCAAACACGCACAGTACACTAACATAAAAACTGTTCTCCCTGCAGGTTTCTGCCGCGACGCCATGTTCTCGATCACCGCTGAATACAACAGCGGCGCTTTGGCCTGCGTGTGCGACTTTCTGGGTTCAACGGAGCTAGAGTGCAACACCTTCGGAGGGCAGTGCCCTTGCAAGTCCAACGTGATAGGACGGTCCTGTAGCGCCTGTCGCACCGGGTACTACGGCTTCCCCAACTGCAGGCCTTGTCACTGTCCGTCGACTGCTATTTGTGATGATAATGGTGAGTGGGTTTGCTATTCTTATACCCGGTTTCTGGAACTCTCAACTTTCACGCAAGTCTAGGGATCCGATTGGCTAATGATAACAATGGTCAACACAAGTCTCATTTGTCATTTCCATTTTTTTTTTTCTGTTATTGTGTATTTCTATGGCCCTGACTATTAAAAAATACTGGGAGATGGCTAACAGCTTTATTTTTTGAACTATACAGTTTTATTATATTGACAAAAAAATACAGAAAATTAATACGTTATCTTAACAAAATTTTAATGAGGTCGTTGAGCAGAAGAAAAGTTAGGATATGACCACCTATTTCGATTTCCAGGGTTAATTCCGATTATCTTCACAACGCAGAAGTAACAATCGTCATGATGGTTTTGAGGTTCGAAAACAACAACAAAATATATTTCAGTGTCCAATAAAAAATACAAATCTAAGTAAAAATAGTAAATGAGGTTAGTTAGCTGTAACTCAAAAATAAAAGCTGTTAGAGAAAAATTGTTGTCATATGTAAAAAAATACGCGAGACCAAAAAAAAAACACAGGAAACAAACAATTTTATTTTTTTTTTTGTTGACCAGTGTAATTTAGTCAACCAATCTGTTGTACAAAGTTTACGGGCACTTGACTATTTGGAGCCCAGAGGGTTTTTGAGCAAGCATATGCAGGGCGAAAAGTTGATAGCTGAGTAGGTCTGGCATGAGGAGACAACACCGAAAATATATTTGAAAAGTTTCATATAGGAGCCCCGTGGTCAGGAGTCCACATCAGATTTCCAATCTTCAGAGCCGTTGATTTTCGTATGATTTTCATAAAGGCTTAAATATGCAAATCTGATGAAGAAATTGTGGGCTATTTCCTAAACGTCAATGTCATTCAGGCTCGAAGTGATCCTGGCAGCACTAGCTGGCACTGACCGGTGACCATATCAACTGACAGTGTGTACCATGGTCGCTTCATTCCGTCCTTCAGGTGACATTGTAATGTATCAATATTTGTTTCTTCTAGGTATGTGCATCTGCCCGAAGAACGTAGAAGGAGAGAACTGTGATCGCTGTAAGCCTTTCACTTTCAACTTTGACGTGCAACGCGGCTGTGACGACTGCAACTGCAACCCGCTCGGAGTCGTCTACAACCGGTTACAGTGCGAGGCTGACAGCGGAAACTGCGCGTGAGTGTATATACAGAAACTTAGCTTACCATAAAAAGGGGTAATTATACTCATCAATAGCTCTTTTCCGCGGCTGCGCCCGCGAGTATGTCGAAAAATATTCCACGGGAACGTACTACCGGGATTTAAGTAGCCTATGTGCTAATCCAGGTTTTAAACTATCCGTGTTCAGCGCCAATCCAGGACATACATCCAGAAAAACGCAAAAAAAATCTAAAAACCATATTTTTGACATCAGACCCGTTCCCACACCTCGTAGCAAATACTATTATTACAAAAATATTAAATGTACAGTTTTGACTTCGTTACTATTTTCTATACATTATGAGCAACTTCTCCTACGGAGCCAGGACCTGAACTTCCCGAGAAATCAGCTGTTTCATACATTTGTGTTCACATAAATCATATCGTAGTGTATGGGACCGGTGATTTTATTTTCGTGATTATGATGTTCAGCTGTTGTGTTTCGTGGCCCATCAAACAACCGATCATAAATGCATATTATAAGAAGTCTTAAATCGAGCCTAAATCGTTTGAAAATGCACCCACGTATTCCTCACTGATTGAATCATTTCCTTCCTAGATGTCGTGAGAATGTTATAGGCCGTACTTGCGACCATTGCGTGCCCGGACACTACGCGTTCCCCGAGTGCGTGCCCTGCACGTGCGAGCGAGACGGCACTACTGACGACGTGTGCGACCAGGGCACTGCGCAGTGCTACTGCAAGAGATATGTAACTGGACAGGTTAGTACAGGCAAAGGGTATTTAATGATAGCACGTGCGACAAAGCCCCCTACTTTCAACATAATACTCACAGAAGACCGTGGGACTACTTAGGTCCGAAAGAGCTGTGAGTATACAATGACAAACCGTAAAAACGAGACTTTTCTCACCAATACATGCAGGCATTAACATCTATATAATCCAGTTCGTTGGGTCACCGTCTACCAGGTGGAGTGTGTGGGGATTATTCAAGCGGGCAATGTTGTGTGGTTTTAAGTCTGTGCTAAATAAATGTATTTTATTTTATTTCTTTCTTTAAAACTGTCAATATATTAGTGACATTTCGTGTTTATTTTTATTCAGGCTTGTGACACCTGCGTGGAGGAGTATTTCAACCTGCAGTCTTCGAACCCTGAGGGTTGTACCAAGTGCTACTGCTTCGGGAAGACCACTAGATGTGCCAGCTCCTACTTATCATGGGCAGGTGTAAGTATTACTGACCTTTCTTTAAATATTTTTGCCTAGTTTTAGTAAACATAATTATTGTTTTAATGTCCCTCCGTACCCTAAATTGTTTTTGGAAAGAAACCATTGGCAAATTACCGCCACCCGGCGAGAGAATGCGTTCCTGACACCTGTCAATGCGATAATTCTGGAACCTAATAAAGATCAAATTCGCGAAACTCAAAAATATAACACATCCAAACTGAGTACCTCCTTTTTTGAAGTCGGTTAGAAAATCTCGAAAACTTTTCGAACAGACTATACATAGACCAATCCAAAAGTTCATTAATTAATCACCATTTTTCACCAGATCGACGGTATGAGCGACTGGTACCTTGTGAACGTGGACGCGAACAGAACTCTGAACATCTTCCCGCGCACGATCGCGCCCGTAATGGTGAACGACTCGGTGATCACCGCGGACTTAGTCGGTGATGACAGCGGACAGAAGGTCGTGTACTTCGGAGCGCCTGATTATTATCTTGGTAAGTCTTAATTTTCTTGACTTGGGTTTTCAACACCATCCTAAGGCCCTAGCACAAACGCGAGACGTAAGCATAATCAACCTTTAATGTTCCCTCTGCTGGGACACAGGCCTCCTCTCGGTGAGAGGAAGTGGGCCGTAATCCACTACGCGGGTCCAGTGCGGGTTGGTAGATGTCACATGTCTTCGATTTTTTCGGTTTCCTCACAATGTTTTCCTTCACCGTTTTGAGAGCACCGGTGATGAAATTAAAAGTACAGCTGTCCTATACGTTTTATTTTTATACGTGAAGCATAATTTAGCATCACCTATGGATATGAAGGTTTATTCCATAAATCCTTACTGACAAATCCCCACCAGTGGGGGTTGTTCTTAAAACTAAGTAAGTATTATATGCGACGAGCATTTTCAATGTTAAAGTCGCTCGTATTTACATTACGTTTACTTCGCGAGTTCGTGCTAGGCTCCTGTTATCTTTTTTTTTATTTTTATTGCTGAATGGGCACGCTCTTGACCTCAACCACGCCTGATGGAAAGCGGTTCCAGTTCAAGCGGTTTATATTAGTTGATACTAGCGATTCGCCCCTAATTCGCACAGTTTTTACGACCTGACACAACATCGATATTTGTTGTAATCTGTATCCTCAACGCTGTATGCTAACTTTCTTGTTAGTCTAGTAGTAGCAAGAGGTACTGCTGAGTACGGAGACCAAGGTTTGATACCTTATTTGGACAAACATGATATTTGGCTTTTGAAACCGTATAGGCGTCTGTAAATGAGAGGCACGACAAAGATTAAGCGAAAGTATATTGCGGAAAAGATTAACAGCGATACAACGATAGGCGGAAGTTATAGAAATGAAACGATTTAAATAAGAAAGGATACAATAAGAAGACAGTTAGGATAGCGGTATTAAATATGAAATTACGCGAGTTAATAGAAAATAAACGGTAGCGAGCCAAAGCAACGAGGGTTCGCGTCGAGGGCTTCTGGCTGACTGTCCGGCGGTCGCTACCGTCTGCGGCTTGAGCGGGCTGCGGAGGCGGCGCGATGCGCGGCGTCCGGGGTGATATAATATTAATTGATTCTGATATTGACCTACAGGCTTTCTTACCGGAAATTTCTCAGTAGGGCGCGAAATCTAGATTTGTGCCCGGTTGATGACAGAGTTCAGAAAAAACGGGTGTACTGTATACCTCTGCTTACCCCTCAGAAAATACAAGTGTACCTAATGATTTTCTTGAAACATATTCCTATTAAATTATAGGCAAACGTTTGACGTCGTACGGCGGTTACCTGACGTACTCGATATACTACGAGACCGGCCCGGATGGAGGAGCCATCGCAGCTGCTGACGTCATCATTGGAGGAGCCGATGGGTATGTAGAACACATTCTTTATCATTAAGCCTTATGAGAAACAGTAGCGCAACAGTGAGCGTGCAACAACAAATGTTTCCCAGGAAACAATGCTAATTGGTTTACGTTTCCCAATGAGTACGGTCCCTGCAACACATAAACAAGTGAAGTTTATTTATTTATTTATTAGGGACAAAAAACAATTACATGCCAAAAAATACTTACACTAAAATTTAACAAGCACGTAACACCATTGTCCACGTTTTAACTAAAGGTTAGAAGTGCTAAAAACATAAAAAAGAAAAAGAAAAATATAAAACAAAGTATCCAGAGCCATTTTCTTAAATGTTTGCTTAGATAGACAAAATATATCCATTTACGGCTTCCTAGAAGAACATTTCCGTCATGTTTATCACGGACGTCATGAAAATCTGTCATTTTCACTAGTATTTGACATTAAGGTGTCAAAAACGTTCTGTATTTATTTAGATTACGGCTGCATGTAGCGGTCACCGCTCTTCTAGAAAACGTAGCTATGCTGAAACAATGTTGCGTGATTTTGTTTCCCAATAAATACGGGGCATGAATTGCTCCAAAATTACCGTTACGATATTTTACACAGCCATTTAAAATTATTCTACTACCGCTTGAAGAATCAATGTAAATATTCTTACTAACCCATCAACGACCTCTTTTGCTCTTGTCGTATTGACGCAGCTGTCTTTGTTTCTTTCTTATGTATTTCGTCGGGACACGTCACTTTTGACGCTGCTGTAAATTTGACAAGGTTCTAAATACCTACAGTATTCAGTAACGATTTCTAGCGTAGACCACCCTTAGGTTGAATGCCACCAGTGGCGTGCATTGCATATAGGCATATAAGCAGTGCCTACTTCGATATATCAACATAAGCCTGTCAATTACATTTTAGTGTGTGTGCCCCACAATTAAGAAACTCACTAAATTATCATAAAAAAAAATCTTCATACAAACACGCGCGGCAGTAGACAGTCGCCGGACGGCCTACTCGGCTCCCGTACTATTCGCACATTGTCATTGGTCTTTACTCGTTCAAGTTAATACGACAAAATTAAAAATACGTACGTCTCACGCGTAATACCATGACGTTCGACCTTCGCAATTTATCACCCTTAAGTAGGCATGCCTACTCAAATAACTCACTTTTGACCTTACTTTTTTTTTCTGATTAGCGATTGCGTTTGCCTAGACTAGACCCGGGCTAGTGCCTACATGTTCTGAAAACCAATGCACGCCACTGAATGCCACTTGCACGTCATGAAACGACAAGGTCTATTTGTCACTCTAACTGTAGACTGACAAATAGACCTTGTCGTTTCACGTACGTTTCGTGCACGGACTGCCGTGCACAGTTATTTTACCTCTGACAGTAACAATCCAACATCAACCTTATTTTAACTCTAATAAACATCACTGTGATGTTGACAGACTGGTCAGTGACAGCAACCCAACAACAACCTTATTTTAACGAGAATAAGGGTCACTGTCATTTTGGCAGTAATGCAGAATCAGAGATAATATAATAGTGAATGGACTGTATGTGACAGTTAGCTTTAAACTTAGTGAAATTAATTTACTGGGAACTGATAAAGCAATTACGACGTCGACGTCAACCGGTCGAAATCGTGTTATTAGCAACAATGTGGTGTCTCTTCTGCAAAAGCCAATAATAAACATCTGAAGTAGTCAAACGAGAGCCTTCGTGCCTTCGTCTGATGACTTTACAAGATAAAGGGCGCTACACACGGCTAAGATACTATAATATTTTATATTAAGATACAATATCGCTCGCCATACAATTCAATGGGATATGAAGTAAATATTATCTTCGTCGTGTGTAATGTTCCATTGAATTGTATGGCGAGCGATATTGTATCTTAAGATAAAATATTATCGTATCTTAGCCGTGTGTATACGTCGCGCAACGAGTTATGAGCGCTGACCTTGAAGAAAACAGACGCCACAATCCCTTATGCCTTAGTAATAAGGGTTCGTTTCGCTTGTTTTTTTTCAAGGTCAACGCTCATAACTCGTTGCGTGACTTGTAGCGCCCTTAAAGCTTCTTCCTAGCTGTATCAACGGGAACATGTCTAAACATGGTTAACATTCATTGCCAAAGCACCTCTCTTTCCTACCCCAACTACCTCTCACTCGCACATTTAACATCATACTTCTATCCTCTTCCCTCAGGTACTTAGTCCACAACAGCGTCGAACAGCCACCATCGCTGACGTCATGGGTGCATGCCGTCAGACTGTCGGAAGACGAGTTCAGCAACACGGACGGAACACCAGCGAGTAGAGAACAGTTCATGAACACTCTGGTCAATGTCACCAGCATATACATTAGAGCGACGTATTGGGACCACTCGATTGAAACCAGGTAAGCGTTGATGATTTGAACTTACAACAGACAAATAGTTTAGAAAGGGAATCTGCTGGGTGCATTATTTTTATCTCCTAAATTACACTTGGAACATATTTTTTTATGAGTATTTCATTTAAAAATATTAAAAAATGGAAGCTAACCGGTGTCCGGAACAAGGTCCAAGCTACCGGCTGTCAGGGCTCCAGAGAGAGGAACCTCCTAACAATACGGCACCATCTTCAAAAGTACCGGTTTCTGAATTAAGCCCCTGATCCAGTTGCCTAACGAGCGCTTCCTCAGGCGTTGGTTGAGGCTTTTGGCTCATATTTTTATCAGTATACAACTTGAGACTGACCTGCAAATTGCTAAAAACGTTAAAAACATAAGTTACGCGGGCTATAAGCCGACCGCTTAACTGAGACGTTGCCTGAGGTAGCAGCGCGGTGCGGGAGGGATGTGGTGACGTGATGCGAGAGCTCAGTGATTCGTCAACTTGTGACAACTATCACCCCTCCCGCACCGCGCAGCTACCTCAGGCAACGTCTCAGTTAAGCGGTCGGCCTATACCTTAGCGCATCCGCCTTAAACGTGTTTGGAAATTTGTAATGCAAGTGGGCCTTAATCTCATCTATACCCTAATATCACATAAACATTCTCAATCTCTCCCGCAGCCTAATAGCCGTAACCCTAGACATTGGCGTAGAAGAATACGATGAGTACTCCAAACGCGCATCATCTGTCGAAGAGTGCCAATGTCCTAAGGCGTACCGTGGGTTGTCGTGCGAGCAGTGCGCGGAGGGATACTACAGGCTGAGCTCTGGGTTCTGCGTGCCGTGCCAGTGCAACGGACATTCTAGGGAGTGCGATGTTAATACGGGAGTTTGTTTGGTAAGATTTTACATTACAGCAACATTTTTTCCGTGTCCCTGGACATCTATTTTTTGACGTGATAACGTCTTATAAATCGATGACGCTGGCTGCATGCACGAATAAGCATGACTCATTGTCACGTTCCGCCTGAGCCGAGTGTGCAAGCGAGAGCGCGGAACAAGCGATAGAGAGACACGATCGGATGTTTTCTTATGACGTTATCACATAAAATTATCGTCCGTAAACCGACTTTACAGACAACCAATGTTTTTTTTTCTAATTCACGCGACCCAACGCTTCTTCTTCTCAGTTTTTCAGGATATTCGAATCTTTTTTTGCTATCTCCTTCCTGAATCTCATATATTGCTGTCTCCGAACATCATTTTTGTGGTCCACAATTTAACATTTTATAAAATACGTCATGTCCTCTGCTTTAATAGTGCTTGAACACGATGCATGTAACATTGGCAAGTGCAAGGGTCTGTGTAAGTGGGCTGTTATTGTGCATCTTGTAGAAAACTCTGTAGTTTCTTTGACTTATGAGCTGCGTATATAACATACTTGAATAATCGGTACCGTGTACCTAAGTACTATTCATAAAAACTCATCATTTTCGTGTCATATAGCGATCAAGGAATGAATTATAAATCTATATATATAAAATTCAAAGTCCTGACTGACTGACATATCAACGCAAAGCCTAAACCGCCTGGTCCTAGAGACATGAAATTTGAAAGGTGTATTCTTTGTGAAGAGTAGGTATCCACTAAGAAAGGCTTTTTCGAAATTCCACCCCTAAGAGGGTGAATGGGGGGAGGGTGAAATTTCACGCGGGCAGAAGCTAGTTATGTATATGCAGGAGATTTTATGCATACATAAATAAGAACATTTTCTTACAATCTTTAGGAGTGCACAGACAACACGATGGGTGACCACTGTGAGCAGTGCATCCCCGGTTACCATGGCGACGCGTCAGTCGGCACAATGCGCGACTGCCTCATCTGCGCCTGTCCTATGCCTTACGTGTCCAACAAGTAAGTCCCGTATAATCTAGTAAAAGTAGAAAGAAAGAAATTAAATGTTTACTTCACCTGCTCGGAAATGTCAAATTATATGTCATGAAAACCTAACCTAAAACAAGTCATTAAAGCCCTAGGCTCGCAACGGACAATAAAGTTGTACTGAATATCATTATGACCCGCTGGTGCATAATATGGTTTGATTTTGGAACCTTCAGGGTAGTTGTGTAACACACTAACAGTGGGAATGGCTTTTATTTTGACAGTTCTATAACATTCATTGCGTTATTTACGTTGTTGAGCGGACAAATTTTTCGAACATATGAAGCAATGGATTAGGAATATCCTTCAAAATTATTCAGATTGAGATTGATAGTGTGTTATGCAATTATTATTATTATTAACTAAAAACATATCTGGGTAATGACTACCCTATTAAGTGTGAACGAATAAAAATAATGATAATATAATCAGCCTGTATTGCCCCACAGCAGGGTTTGTTTCCTTTTTCCACTCAAATTAACGAATACTTAAATATAAACTCTTTGCAGCTTTGCTATCGGGTGTGACCTGAGTGAGAACGGTTCCCTCATCTCGTGTCAGTGCAAGCCCGGGTACGGCGGCGCGAGGTGCGAGTTCTGTGCGGCTGGGTACTACGGCGTGCCGGAACAAATCGGTGAGTTTCTTACGACAAGACCTTATGTGAGATTACATAGAGCTCTGTACACAAGAAGTGCTGTTTCAACCTGTAAGAATAATTCCAAAGCTTTAGACATACCCATGTCATATCCAAGCTTAGAAAAAAGTAAACCGTCTACATCAAAATGACAGGTCTCGGGGAAAGGATTAGGCAAAGGAGGTTTACTACAAAACATTCTTCGAGATAATATCTAATGAGAAAACCTGCTATTAGAAGATGGGGTTTTAATTATGTTCGGATAGGCACTTTCTACCAGATAAATAAAAAAAAAGGAATTTGATTATCTGCCCAATAAGTTAATAGGGACCACAGATATAGATACACCTAGATAACGCACGAGCACCTACTTCGCGTGCCAAAAATCGCACCAGTTTACGATCGAAAATCATAAGCCGCCACTTTCGCGCTCAGTCCTGCGTACTGCTGGCTGGGTGAGCGTGAGCGAGAGAGCGCGAGCTTGTGACGTCATAGTAGGTAGTCAAAAAGTGGCACGCTTAGTTTTCATACAGTTCGTGATACTTGCGTTATCTAGGTATATCATTATCTGTGGTAGGGACTTATACGAACGTCTTTGAACAGGCCGCAAGCACCCGCAAGTTCAGTTATGGTTGACGTCTCTTATCATCGTAATTTTTTGTCACAGTGACTTGTACCATAATCACGGTTCACGAAATCCACTGGCATGTGCCCGTGTGTCACAAATATTAGAAAAACTGATTTTACTCTTTCATTAACGCTAAGGCGAGATTTATAAACGCAACTAAGCAAGTGCTTTGGCTTGGACATGTTCTTGTCTCTATCCCGTACTTGTAGTTTGGCAGTTGTGCTATAGTGAAAGGAATAACGCGTAGCCTTTATTACGTGCTAAGTAACGTTTATAGATCTTGGTCTAACGATGAGATTCAGAGACCGTGCTTTGACTTTACTTTGCTAAGTATAGTTAGTGTTTCATAAGAATATGAACCTTATTTCAATCGAATAAGTTTTGCATTCCTACGAAACGCCTACTATACTAAGTGCGATCAGTAAATCTTGCCCTCTACCTCTTTTAACTCTACAAAGAGTTTCCAAAACTAAAGTACCTTTTATTCCCAGGCGACTACTGCAAGCCCTGCAACTGCTCCGGCAACATCAACCCCAACGACCCTGGCTCCTGTGACAGCATAACCGGCGACTGTCTGAAGTGCGTCAACAACACCGCCGGTGCCGCCTGCAACCTGTGCGCGCCCGGTTTCTACGGAGACGCCATTTTCTCCAAGAACTGCACCGGTAAGAGTTGTTTATCAACTTTATTCAGCCAAAAGACGTCCACTGCTGGGCATAATAATGCCAGCCTTGGACCACCCCACTGCAGGGCAAAGTCCTCATCGCAAACAGAGAACGCACGACAACTGAGGGACAATTCTCGTAGTTTTAAGTACGTTCACAGTCTCATCTCAGTCTCAATCTGTCAAAAAATACCTCTAATTTCCCTACATTTTGACAAGTTTTTGACATTTTTTTGTCGCCGAAATGAGACAGCGACTAGATTTTGAACGTTTTAAATTACGAGAATTGGCCTTCTGATCACCACGCATGCTCAATACGGATTGGCGATTTCGGACTTATGTGAATTATACCTCCAGTCCTAGTTTTTCTCATGATGTTTTCCTTCACCGATGTCAGTGATGTCGAAGTTAAACTCTAGAAAGTACAAGAGTCACATTAATAATTTCCCGGATTTGTACCTCCAACTTCGTGCATGAGAGGCGAGGACTTAATCACTGGACCATCACGACACATAGGCCCAGATTATTTTTGGTTGTACACGATAATCATTCGGCTTTCATAAACCATCTATTCTGCGAGAAAAGTACCCCTGCCTCTTAAATTAGGCAGTTGCCGAACTAGCCTTATGAGAACCAGTGTAACCAACTTATCCCAAAGAACCCTACAAGCATCTAGGTGGCTAAAATGCTTCAGTTTCCCTTTCGAAGCAAATTCTAATTTGAACATAGAGAGTTACATACATAATATTACAACAATTAGATTATGCAGAGACTGAATAAATCTTAATTTTACATAAACTCATAGACCACGCTTTCACCTTTAACCAAAATTGCACCTTTTTGAGTATTACATTTATTATTATTTTTGTTTTTAAAATTTATTTTCTCAGGTTCCAAGAACCTGGTATTTATTAAAATCTCACGGGTGTAAACCAAGGTGAGATTTTAAGTCTGAGTAGATTAGGTGTTTTGTACTGTATTGAAATTATTGTCTAAATCTAATTGAAGAATTTTCGGACTATACGACATATGTTTAATATAGCAGCTTTCTGTAGTGTAAGGTATGTGTATTTGGAAAGATTGATTGCATTTAAACTGATAAATAGTTGTTTTGGGATGATACCAGTCGTTGATACCACTATTGGAACTATTGTTACTCTATTCATTTTCCAAACTCTGGTAATTTCTTCTTGTAGTTCTGTATATTTCCTGATTTTTTCAGTGATAGTTTTTTTATATTATTGGTGTTTGGGACTGCTATATCTATTATGTATGTGTGTTTGTTTTCTTTATCAACAAGTGTTATATCGCCCGTTGTTATATATTGTATGATCTGTAATTATAGTGCGGTCATAATATAATTATTATTATTTTATATCACTAATCCACCACTATCTCTCTCCAGCATGCAGCTGCGACGAATACGGAATGGAGCGTTGTGACCCAGCCACGGGTACTTGCGTGTGTCGCCCCGGCGTGATCGGCAACCGATGTGACCAGTGCGCGCCCAACCACTACGGCCTCAACAGCGGCCAGGGGTGCACGCCTTGTGACTGCGGCATCGCTTCGGCGTCCGCTCAGTGTGATCATAACACTGGACAGTGCAAGTTAGTATTCTTATTTTTTTATGTACATTTGTGGATTGAAAAGGATGAGGAACTTTAGTTAAATTTTCATTGTAAAGTTATTATTATATGTCAGTTCGAAATAGTGACGTGCACATACAAGTAAACATGATAAGGAATGTTAGATTTAAAAATGACTAAAGTTTTCTTTTTTTGAGTGTATAACTGAATATAATTAGTTGCAAGAAACACGATGGTCTAGCGAAAGATAATACAGAGGTCCACAAGAAGAAAAGTAGTGACATAACGGATGTGGACGCCATCGTGTTCTGTGTGTGTGACTATTTTATTCGACGTGAAACAGTATCATACCGCCGTACCACTACGACGTCGGCGAGAGGTGCGATGTGCGGGCGACGAAAACAACGACTGCAAAAACGTCACCCACGCGCATAAATGTACGCGTCCTAAATATGCAAGCCATTAAAAACCTTTGATTCAAGCCATTGATGTCCCACTGCAGGGTGCCGATTTCCGATTAATTAACATTTTCGGCCGTACAAAAACAAATCATGTTATCATTCATTCTTAATCATTCGGGCCCTAAACAAATCTTATGTCCTAGGAAATGCCTGTAACATAGGCCGACACTATAGATACGTGCTTAGAGAGCAGACGCCCTAGGCCAGGGATGGCAAACAGGCGTAACAAAATAATTTGGGCACGGGATAATTTTAAAAATTTAGCTGTACACAAGTTATATATAGTTTGCAACAGCTAAGGTCGCACTAATTTGTCATTTCATTAAAATAAATATAAAATTGTTAATATTCACATTAGTCCTACTCCTACACCAAGCAGGGGTTGTCCTTAGGTGCACTTGCATTACTCGGTTGGTGTCTAAAAACGTCTAATGGGCGGGCTTCTACGATTTGGTTTCGACCCCTCGTACACCTTCCAAAGCGCTTTGGAGCCCCAGAGTCCCGAGAAATGCCAAGAGAGATTAAAAATAATAATAATGCAAAAGTATGTATAGTTTTTCCAGCATTCACTAACCTAAGATTGTTTGTTTAGCACGTTATGGGCGCATTTAATATTAATTAGGAAAAAATTTTCGCCATCCCTGCCCTGGCAAAGGCCTCCCTATTCTCTTTCTGAATTTATTAAATATTTTTTATCTTTTTCTAGTTGTTCCAAAGGCGTGACTGGTAAACATTGCGATGTGTGCGCGGCCGGATACTGGAACTACACCAAGGAGGGATGCGACCGTAAGTACCTTTCTACTGCTTGATTGAATTGTGTCATATTACCATTTACCACCACAAATGCTGTGGGATTATTGTTGTATAATGTATATGACATTAGTATACTTGCCTAGTATTAAGTAGGTACTTTTAAAGCCGGATACAGACATTGCGAGGCATGTGCAGCGCACGGCGCTCATCACATGCTTCGCAATGTGTGGACGTTCATATTCGTGGTCAGGCATGTGCTACGTACGGCCTGTCTCTATCCGCATCAATATGTAAGTAATCCTTGTTGCTATGCTGGTGAGAAATAAACTGTTTCTTTTATTTTTTTTATTACGAGCGCAAGTCAGTTATTCCAATCGAAACCTTAAACCGGTGTTGAAGTCTTAACAAGGTACAAAGAATTGTTCAGTTTTTTTTTTTATTTTGTTTTTTTTTATTGCTAAATGGGCGCGCTCTTGACCCCGATCACGCCTGATGGAAAGCGATAGATGAGGTCTATGATGGAACGAGCGTGCCCAGAAGATGCCTGTTCACTCTTGATTTGAAGGCAGACGGGTTAAATGTTGTTTTCTTTTTAAAGTGAACAGGTTCTTCTTGTTATTTGCCCCGCGTTTACACCACCATATACAACATGTCTACTATACAAGGTGGCAAACTGTAACGCGCAGTCGACCCGCAAACCGTAACCGGATTGTAAACGATCTAAATGTTAGAGGGTCTAGAATCATGTGCTGAATTCATGGTTATAGTTTGCGCATCGATGTCCCAGCCACCCTGTATGTGATCATCAGTGATCAGAATAGGCTGAGTATATTTACCTAAACTTCGGAGAACAGAGGCAGAAAGTAGAGACTTCCTTACGACGACATATTTTTTCCCGGAATTCGGGAAAAGTCTTAAATAAGTTGAAAATAAGCTTTATTTAAGATGGGTAAAAGCTATTTTGGAACCACTGTACTTCCTCACCCGGCGCATTTTGATAGTAGGTAGTTTTTTTTGGATAGAATAGACCCTTTTTAGTGTAATTTGAAAACCGCAAATTGTGAAAAACCATTGGGGCCGAGAAAAAAATTACCGAAGTTTTTTTTTTCTGAAAACTTGCGATTTTTAGAGTAACTATTTTTTTTTAGATAGAATAGACCCTTTTTAGTGTAAATTTGAAAACCGAAAAGTTCGCAAAACCATAGTGGCCGAGAAAAAAATTTCCAATGATTTTTGTAACCTAACCTCAAAACACTTAAAAGTTGCTCAATAGGCGTAGTAGGAGCCCCGCTTCGCGGGGCTCTATGGTCTAAAAAAAAATAACCACGAAGGGGATGGCGGGGTCTGTTCGCTCGCTGCGCTCGCTCACTAGACCCCGCCATCCCCTTCTAACCTAACCTGTCCGAGTCGGGGTGCCCCAAGTCCCGAGCTCGCTTCTCTCGCTCTTGCATCCTAAGTTGTCATTACAAATGTGTTATTTTTGTATATTATGTTGGTTTAGTGTGTAGTGTAATCGGGAACACAAAAAAAACATAAACATGTTACATTTATGTACACATGATACATTTTCCGTAACTTTAAGATTTTTTTTCTCAAAAACTATAAGTTTTCACAATGCGGGATTTTGCGAAAGTGTTTAACATAACGAAATGTAGAACTATTAAAATTGTGAAGCTTCGAATAAACGGGTGAGGAAGTACAGTGGAGCCGCTATTTTTTTAACTAAACTTGCAATTACGTAAAATTCCAAAATAAATAGTCTAACTTTAATTCATTTATTCGAATTATATTTACGATCCTTAAACTAACCGTTGTATCATACATTACATATAATTTTGTCGCGAACAACTAGCACAACATGAATATAGTTGTAAATCATCATATGCCTATCCTTTTCCCAACTATGTTAGGTTCCAGTCTAACCGGATGCATCTGAATACCAGTATTTTACATGGAGCGACTGCCTAACTGACCTCCACAACCCAGTTACTGGGTAATACGATACCCCTTAGTAAGGCTGGTTGTCAGACTTTCGGGCTTCTGAAAATTGGCTTCTTCGGTTGTAATTATGCGGAGCTACAAACCTTTTATATCCTCTCCTTTATCCCGGTCATTTAAATCCTGTCTAACATACATGTATTTCCAACAGACTGTAACTGCAACACGGGCTACTCGCTCGGGTTCACGTGCAACGCGACCGGCCAGTGCGAGTGTCTGCCCGGCGTCGTCGGAGAGAAGTGCGACAGGTGCCCGGAAAGGTAATACATATTACTTATTTATAATACCACTCTGTTACTGTCCCACTGTAGGAGAAAAGACTCTTCTCATACATAGTAGGCACGAGTATTGACCACCATCTTATATGCATTTTTGAAGTGAAAACTTCTTTCGCGTTGGGCATTTTTTGAGATGGCAAAAAAAACCATTGAATTCGCGCCACTGTTACCGTAACTACACCGCTTCGAATGTGTTTGGTGGTCCTCGGGATATACTCGGTTTTAATGTATTTCCTATATATCAGTCAGTGATGGCAAAGTATTCTGTTTGTGTTTTGTTTAGATGACGATTCAAAAAATACACGCGTTATTGTTCAAGTTTTCACTTCTGTCGGCACTCCCGGAGTGCCACTTTTTTTTGCTGTGGAATAGGCAGAAACTTATACTTAAATAAGTTTACATAATACGGCACCAAAAAGGAATAAATTTAATACTAAAAGTTAAAATAGTATTGCAATCAAATTTTCTGTCAAATGAGCCACAAAATATGACCGGTAATAAATTTTTCTCAAAAATGCTAGGAGATTCAAGCATTTATTTTGACAACCTTCTTCGAGATTAATTGAAAATACTGTACTGCTCAAATAAATACGAGCAGCGGCCAGCAATGTTAGTATGAAAATCCATAATTATGTCATGTTTAGCTGCCGAATAAATTACTATGAAAACTCATAAATCTATCGTGTAATTAAAAAATGGAACGAACTTATTACTTCGAAACGTGGCAACCAAGAAGGTAACTAATCAAAAATTTGGTTAAATTCCGAACTGGCTCGCAAATAGAGCTGTTTGAAGTAAAAAGAGAAATGAACGTATTGGCGCGTGATAAAAATATTGTAGTTCGTATTGATTCTGGAATTTATAATATTAAAATAAAATTTTGTACATCGGTATTTACTTTGGATTTGCGAGCATTATATAAGAAAAGAATTATACAAGTCTTGGTCGCAACTTGATGGACCCACGTCTGTGTGCCTCGGCTTTGCTTCGGCCCACATTGTCACGTTAGTCCATCAATGCGTCTTTTTCCGGCCGCTGCAATAATGTAATACATTGCCGCCATAAATAATTTCAGACTCTTTTTTTCAAAAAAGTCGTAATTATAATTGTTTCGGCAAGTTCCTTTTATACAGTTTTAATACTCTTGAAAAACTCGAGAGATACATTCCTAACATCAAATTTTAATATCTGTCTTTGAGCATATTATTGATATATTTTTTTATTTTCTCAGGTGGGTTCTGATCCCAAGCGAGGGTTGCCTGGAGTGCGACTCCTGCACAGATGCACTGCTTTTCACAATCGAAGACATGAGTGCACTGCTTGCCAACGAAACTAAAGACTTCAAGGTAAGGATTTCATTATTATTTTTTGGCTAATAAATAATATTTTGTACTGCGTGGACAGTATCAACTTGCTACTATAGTCTGCGTGGAACCAGTTGGCCACGCCTTAGATATGTGAGCGGTGGGAGTGCGGGGCGGGGGCGTATTACTCAGTACGTGCGTTGCGAACCGCCGCCTCACCCCTGTCCCTACCTCAGCGGCCAACCAGTTCCGCGCGGACTATAGTTTTACCTACTAAAACTATCATCTTGACAATTTTAGAAAGTTAAGTGGTCAGAAAACTTAGCCGTAGGTATTGAATAATGGTCTATAGGATAGGATTCTACAAAATTGGAACAGCACCGTAATTGCGTAACCCACTATCAATATCAATCTGAATCATTTTGAAGGATATTGCTAATCCATTGCTTCATATGTTCGAAAAATGTGTCTGCTCAACAACGTAAATAACGCAATGAATGTTGTTGAACTGTCAAGATGAAAGCAATTCGCTACTGTTTTTGAACCATTGACCACAGGTCCAATATACTTTATCTGTTAGCTTATCCGATATAACAATTTATTGCTGCTTTACCTATGCATAAATCACTGTATAATTCACACAATGCTCTCTCTCCTTACCTACAGGACAAAGCCGACTCATTTTTCACGACACAGCGCCTGAACTACATCGCTAATCAGACGCAGCTCCTTCAGCCGAGGGTCGCTGAGCTCAAGAACGTTGATGTAGTTGATGTTACCGCCGCCGTCAAGACCTTGGAGAACAGTGCCAAGAACCTGCTTAGATCTGTAAGTTTATTTACAGTTTCAGTGTGCGTCCAAGACACTATTTTTATGGTTTAAGGAGGATGCGCTGAGGTAGCCTTCGAAATTCAAATTTACTTATGTTTTTTGCAATTTGCAGTTCAGTGTCAGGTTGTATATTGATTAAAATATGATTCACGACCGTAAACGTTCGGTATCTAAGGTTGGCCGAGCGTAGACGTTCGGCAAACGTCGTGTCAAAGTGACGTACTGTCCTTACAATCACATTTACGCAACGCTCGCGCAGCGTCTGTGCGATGTTAATGTTTTTTTTTTAAATAGTAGAATATTGTGTAGATATATTTACGGGCAAAATCCGCTCGATTTAGCTCAAATGCAGCCGAGCCGACCCGAACATGATTAGCACGTTGACTGCCAGACAACAGACACAATAGAAAATCTATTGTTCGCGGTCACCGGTGACCGTAGATGCCGTTTTAGTAGATGACGAAGTTTTCCGATCGGCTCGTGTTTAATGAAAGCCGAATATGTGTAGTAAATGCTTCGGGTCATCTTTGTTATTCAATAAATACTGCCGAATCGAATTCGCCAACCCGAACATGTGAACACCACCCTTTTTTCCTCAGGCGGAATTCGCAGCGACGGACTCCGACAAACAAATCACCAGGGCAGCAGACATAGCCGCCGACGCGGACAAGACCCTGGCTGCAGTTCGCGACAGCAGCGCGAAGGCCAAGGCTATAGTGACGCATGTGGCCGAACTAGCCACGGGCTTGGAACTGAGCCAACAGCCGAAGGTTGACAGCGCGCTGGCTGAGGCTAGGCAGATTAAGGGAGATATTGCGGGTACGTTGTATCACGGCTTCGATTAGAAAGAAAGAAAAACATTTACAATGATGATGAAGGTGTAATAGACACTTATAGCGGCCGCCACATAGCGGCCGAAATTTTATGTCAAATGACGTCATGACAACGGTTTTAATTAGTAAATATAGTTTACTTATTACACACGTATTAGCCTATGTTGGCACTGACGTGAAAATGTCGCGACGGGATTTTATCGCGAACTGGATTTTCAACCCTCGGTGTTGAGGCGAGGGTTGAAAATCTAACAGAGTGCAACCCGGTGCGTCGAAAAACACACTGTTGGATTTTCAACTGTCGGCGCTAAACAGAGCGTTGAAAATCCAGTGTGCGAAAAAAAATGCCGCGGGAAAAAAATCACCCGTGCCAACCTGGGTTTATACGAAAGAAAATCTTCTCTAGCGCTAAGTTCGTTACATAGAGTGACCAAATTCATGGTTATTATGTCCCACAGCCAAGGACCTAGCACCAAAGTTGCAGCAAGCAGACAATGCATTCTCGAACGCAACCAAACAGATCGAGCGCATGAATGTTTTCGTGCAACCAGTCAATGAACAGGCCCAGGTAAAGAATAATTTTATTTTTAACATATCCAGCGTTCACAATTTAGGCCCGCTTGCACCATAGATCCCTTTATCCATACTAATATTATAAATGCGAAAGTGTGTCTGTCTGTCTGTTACCTCTTCACGCTTAAACCGCTGAACCGAATTAGATTAAATTTGGCATAGAGACAGTTTGAGTCCCGGGAAAGGACATAGGATATTTTTTATCCCGATATTCCCACGGCATCGACAGTTACGCGGGTGAAACCGCGGGGCGCCACTAGTTTAAAAATATTTATTCCAAAATTTTCATGATTACACCTACCACTGTTTATCTCTGCATCACCCAAAGGGTGACTGGCATTAAGTCCGCCTCTGTACATTTGTGTGCTTGAAGTATTAAATAAATAAATGAACATATATGTCATCTCTCGAACAATTGACAGAAACACATAAGCGATTATTTAAATTCGTTTAGCGCTAAACATAATTAGAAGTTTGTGGCGCAAGTGGGTCTAAGTTTCCAAACATATAAACAACATGTGGTTTTGGAAAAATTACTTTAATACCCACCTATTATTACATTCAGTTTTGAGCTACAATTGCTAACATTTTTGTATCATGACTTTAAACTTTTTAATAACACCATTCATTCTAAAATCCGATCAATGGCAACTCCTTTTTCCTAAGAAAACACTATACTGTTCTTCGTTTTCTTACAGAAATTCCACATCCTGGTGAACGACACGCGCGACCTTAAGACCAAGTTGGACGAGATGTTACAGTACACAGACTTGGCGCAGCATACCGCGGACAGTGCCGAGAAACTTAACGCTAAGAACAGGTACGGAAGGAGTGAGACTTTATAAAGTTTTTTCAACTTTTAATTTTTTTTAGTTGTGGGATTCATTTTCAAATTGTTTGTTCTTTTCCAAATGCCATTGGCTGCTCAATAAAAAGCCTCTTGTCAGTAATAAAACAAATATAGTTTATTGTTCACCGAGGGAAGAAAGTGACCGATTATTTACGAGGGTGTAGTTTGAGGTCTGGGGCTTAGCAGTGGGCTTTAATACACATGACTTGGGAGTCATATTTTCTTCAGAGATTATACTTACGAGAATAAAATATATGGTCATTTTAATTTTGCGTTAGGTGATAAAAACTTTTTGTTTTTTGGCTTTATATTATATTTAATTAAATTAGTTACTGTATTGTTTTAAATTAAAAAAAACAGCAAGTTAACAATGGATTTTCATATACTTTTTCGACCCGTAAATTTTTACAATAGTAATGATGTACATTCTGTCTTATTTAAAAAAAAATGTATTATGTTCTAGACAATCGAAATTCGGTAATAAAGTGACTTCAGTTACCAAACTAAACGCGGCTGCAATGACGGACCTCATAGACGCTGGTTATGACATCGGTAATGGAACATTCTTCAACCTAGTCGCGGCTACGGTGGTGGACAACTCTACCAAGGCGTTGGATAGCATTCGGACAGCTAACCAAGACATGGTGGACAGACTAGCTGATTTAGAAGAGAAGATGCCTGAACTCAGGAATCTGACTGGTGTTGCTAATCATCATACCTCTATGTTGAGGAATAGGGTGGGTAAAATAGTCTTTTTTTTTTTTGTTTCCGGGGTGGAAAATCCTCATGGATGTCCGCCGCTCTGGAGCGGGCGGCGGGGTCTGTCAGACTCTTACTGACTAAAAACCACCCCGGTGTTCCATCTCACACCTACGCCAGGGGTCGCGGGAACGTACGATCCTTCCGCAACCCCCGGCTGGTGCCGGCCCGCCGCTGCAGGCCTCCTCAGGTCAGGGGGGGGGAGTGAGGTGTTTGACTCCCCCCGCGACGTCTAAGAGGGGCGCGCGTGGAACACTACGCGCCGCCACCTCGGGTCCTAGTGTAAATAACATTGCTTAAAGTAACTGAAAACGTAAATAAATAAAAAACGTCATCATCATTTGCCTAGCGTTTGTCGACTTCCAGTCTAACCGGATGCAGCTGAATACCTGTATTTTACATAGAGCGACTGCCTATCTAACCTCTACAACCCAGTTACCGAGTAATACGAAACCACTTAGTAAGACTCGTCAGGATGCTTAAGAAGTCAACATACTAAAAATCCTGACGTTAAGCCGGACTTCACAAAGCTCCCACTTATTTCTCAAACACGGAAACAATCTCTTATGTCAGATGAAAGCTTATACAAATGTCTACAAGTCACAAATATTTTATGTCTTTTTCGGACACCAGTTTCTCACACATGACAAACGTATTCATTAGATTAAACACTTCCAGTCTACACCAACAATCGTAATAAAAAAAAAATGTATTATTATTATTATTTTAACTATTCTTTTCTCTCCAGGCGGACAACTTACGCAACTTGGCGGAGAGAGAGAACAACAACTCACGCACTCAACACGCGTATACCGCAGCGTCTGCCTACTCTTCAATAGTGCAGGAGATTGGCGACGCCAAGAAGGCAGCTGATGATGCGGAAGAAGGCATCAGAAACATCACTCAACTTGTAAGTAACAACAATCATCATCAACAATAAAACTCGCAAGAATTTGAAACTTCGCTCGGATGACGTAAGCACGCCGTAGTGAGCCGACGATGACCAGATTTTTTCGCGCACTGGATTTTCAATTCACTGCTCAGCGCCGAGGGTTGAAAATCCAACAGTGTGTCATTTTGACCTGCTGGGATTCGGTCTGTTGGATTCTCAATGCTATGCTCGACACCGAGAGTTGCATATCCAATGCGCGATGAAATCCCGCCGCGATATTTTTATGTCCGCGTGAACGTCGGCTTAGTGTACAAGCGTTTCGCTTTGAGTGAAAGACGCCGAAAGAAAGTAAACATATTACGAAAAAGTGAAGCGTCTGATATCTGCTTTAGCACATCTTTGTTGGAAATTATATTATACTAGCTGCGCCTCGCGGTTTCACCCGCGTAAATGTCGATCCCGTGGGAATATCGGTATAAAAAGTAGCCTATATGTTAATCCAGAGTGTCAGCTACCTTCATACAAAATTTTACCAAAATCGGTCCAGCCGTTTGAGCGTGAAGAAGTAACAAACATATAAACATACACACAAACTTTCGCCTTTATAATATTAGTGTGATGTGATAAATTATATTATGAAATTATATACACAATGATTCATCTTGACACTAGGGCCAGCTTAGACAAGTATTTCTTCTTACAGACAAACGAACTCAACAACCGAGTGGGGCCAGCTCGCGACAGATCCTGGAGTCTTTCGGAAGGCGCTAAGAAGGCGCAGAACATCGTCGAACAAGCTCTGAGTCCTAACTTGACGAAGGCGGAACAGAAGCTAGCGCATGCGGTCAAGACCATGGGCTCCGCTGATGATGACAATAATGCTATACAATTGTAAGTTTCATTTATTCCTAGCATAGCCCCGCGGTTACACCCGCGTAAGTTTGGGTGCCGTGGGAATATCGGGATAAAAAGTAGCCTATGTGTTAATCCTGGTTATAAACTATCTGTGTGCCAATTTTCGTCCAAATCTGTTCAACGATTTACGCGTGATTGAGTAACAAACATCCAAACATCTTCACAAACTTTCGCCTTTATAATATTAGTGTGATATAATATAGTAGGACCTCGATCAGACCTCGCGTTTACGCCCATATACAAATTGGAATACTTACTTGTTTTAAATTCGTCTTGTAAAAGACTGTCACGAAGCATCATCATCTGCCTTTTCCGGAATATGTTGGGGTCGGCTTCCAGTCTAACCGGCGGGGCAATTCCGTAACACATTATCAATCGGAATCGGTTTCATTTTGACAGTTCAACAACATTCATTGCGTCATTTACGTGTTGAGCAGACATATTTTTCGACCTTATGAAGCAATGGATTAGCAATTTGCTTCAAAATGATTCAGATTCCGATTGATAGTGTGTTACGCAATTAGGGTGCGGATGCAGCTGAGGCACGAAGACCGTCACGACACGTCGTGTATAAAACATGCCTTGTTCATTATTTTGTTTACCTTTTTGTCAAGGTTTTGGTTACAACTTGTTTTAGGCGTAAGCAATAATCAAAAACATTAGAGGCAACACGCAGAATACATGCTTTTTACCTTAGTGCAAACGCGGGGTACAAATGTGCAAATGAAGATTAAGTTTATTTCAGAACAAATAGTACTATTGAAAATGTCATAAAAGTATTAAAGTTTTAGCGCAACTAAACTTTGTAAAGGAAGTTTTTAGTAATTATTGTGAACACAACTAACCTAAACATGATTTGTCTTCAACAGAACGATCTTCCGATTTACCACTTCTTGCAAAGATGTCAAAAATGGCCCAATATCTCAATGTTAACATACCATCTTCTTCCAGTTCCCTTCGGAAGCCGCCACCGTTCTCCTTAGCCGACGAGGTGGTTCAAGCCGACAAGGTGAACAGCACCGTCAAGTCTACCTTGGACATTATGTCACAGCTGGGAGCCGATCTGGCTGCCAGCAAGGAGTGGGCGCAGACGCTACCCAAACTAGCTGATGAGGGGCAGAAGATGACTTCTACTATTGATAGCTTAGGTTTGTATACAACCAAGAAGCGTCATTTCCACGTAGCAAGTTGCCTGAGACGTACAATAAAATTGAAGTAACAGATGACCGGCGTCGTCCAAACATCCTTTAGAAGGCGCAACTTTTATTGTTATTTTTGCTGTCAAACCACATCGCCAGGATTCTGAGTTAAGAGCGTTTGTGCACTCCATTCGATCTGATTTCAAGATCCGAATTATATCCGAACTAGCTCCTGCCCGCGACTTCGTCCCCGTGAAATTTCATCCTCCCCCCATTCACCCTCTTAGGGGTGGAATTTCGAAAAACCCTTTCTTAATGGATACCTACTTCATTTATTTTTTCTGTATTTCTTTTTTCCTTCTTAGTTAGTTTTAATCATGATCTGGCAGTTTGAGTAATTTACGCGGCCTACCCAAATGTCCTTTCTTTGCTATTGTTCGTCGACTCGTTGAGCTCCTCAAGTTCTGAGTTGAGCTGTACAATTTTTGACAAATACGTTCACTGACTGGACAGATCCGCTCAATCTGTGTGGTTCTTTCCTCAAAAGACCATTTCAGACACCAATCTCATGTAGATTCACATGATCTGACCAAGATTTTGTCTGGACTTTAAAAGAGTCTGTGACCTCTTGAGTTTGTTTCGGCCTTTCTTTTCAGAGTAGTCAGATAGGAAACGCCGACCTCATCTAGCTTTAAAAAATATGATTGACGTGTAAAAGTGTTTGTACAAAACCTACTTACAGAAATAAAATCATTTATTTATCTTTTATCATTTACTCTTCACAAAGAACACACCCTCCAAATTTCATGTTTAGGACCAGCGGTTTAGGCTGTGCGTTGATATATCAGTCAGTCAAGACTTTGAAATTCAGATTATAAGAGCAGTTGATACATCCGAAACACCATAATCTAGTTGCACCTTAGGGGTGCTGCGCACTTAGCCGACCTGAACATGATTTAGCGAGGCTAGATGTTAAACGAATTTGGCCAATGTGTTTGTTTGCTTTGTTGTTCAAAAAATACTACTGAATAGAATGTGATTTCGATGTATTCGAAAGACCACAATCTAGTTGCACCTTAAAGTTTCTTCAATCCACCACACTAATCTGGTTCTAATTGGAATTTGTTACGGTACACAGTATTATTTAAATCTGATAAGACATTTTCCCCTTCAGTAAAGGACATCGAACAACTAAACCCGACCATCACCCAGAAGTACCGCACCGTGAAGATCAGACAGGACGACCTCGAGCACAGGCGCAAGGAAGCCGACGAGAAGCTGCTCAAACTGAAGGAGCTCATCGAACAGGTAGAGTGCCACTGTATTTTATATATTCATGCATTCGGAATAGGGTTCACATTTCACCAGGCAGGACGACTGCGAGCACATGCGCAAGGAGATCGACCGACCTGAAGCTCAAATATAGTTCTGCCCCCGACGTTATAATTACAGTAAGTCGTGTTACTGGTGTTCTGACTTTTTTACAGTATTGTGATCCTTAATGTTGAACACATCAATTATATTCAGGATTAATCAACACAAATGTATCTATTGTTATCCGAAATATCTAAGTTATCTGCTATAATCATCAAGATGCACCAATTTAAAAATCTTGTAAACAATTTTGACTTACTGTAATTATAACTTGGGCAAGTTGTACAAAGATCTTTTGGCGCGTGGGCAACATCTCACTGACGCCGCCACTCTCGTTTGTCTATACAATTACACAAATGTTTACCAACAGTGCCCTCCTAAAAATATCATTTAAGCGCCAAAAAGGGCACTGTCCTCTGATTTGTATGTTGTTGTATTTTCGTTTGTAAAACAAAGCTTTTCATACTCATTTTTGTTCCGTTCAGGCCCGCACAGTAGCGAACCGCATCCAAGTAGGAGTCACATTCGACCGGCGCACGACGCTACAACCACGCTTACCGGACACCGTGGACGAGATGTCCACGTCCACGCACGTGTCCGTGTACTTCAAGACGAAGGAGAAGGATGGCCTCATACTGTACCTCGGAAACCCGAAAGACACGATGCTTAGGAGGACTAAATCGGTAAGGATGCTTTGAAATGGCGCGCTACACACTTGTTCGGGTTGGTAAAATATACCTTCATTAAAATGCAGAACCTTCCTTGAAGGGACAATGAAGGATTGTGTCGGACTTTACTGCCTAAAACCTTATTACGTTCCTGCTGATACCATAAGTCGGTTGCGCGGGATTCGATTGCGCCCCATGAAGAAAAAAATAACATTAGACCAAAAAAAAGAAGAATTAGGGATAATATTATCCTCTTAATTTGCGTGTATCCAGGATCTTTTGTATATTTCTCTGAGTTGAAGCAAAAGTTTTCAGTGTAGGGTTCATGCAACTTTTTTTTTTAATAGGATTATGTATGACGATGATACTTCTTTCTCGAATCCTTAGTTGTAAAGAAAAATCCACAATTAGACAGTTAAAGTCCCTGGTTATTACCTACTAGCAATGACTGCTGATTGTTTAAAATGAACCAAACAACAAAATAACTGTGACAAACTCGAAACCTTTTGCAAAATACACAGCGTTCAAATAACATTTGTTTACGTAACTCTTCTGCCAGGATGACTTCATGGTAGTCGGCGTGGAGAACGGCTATCCGTACCTGAAGATGGACATTGGAGACAGCGCGGAGTCAGGTCGGGAGCCCGCCAGAATCGGCAGTGACAAGTTCGTAGCCGACAACCGCTGGTACCAGGTCGTCGTGGACAGGTATGAAAAAATTTGTCTTTATAGCAACGACAACATTTATTGAAGCTGAATCCGCTTAAGCCACTCAAAAAGAGCTTTATGTCTATAGCGAAAAAGAAGTAATTCGCCTAGTTTCGACTCGGACGACATGCCTCACAACACCGATTAGAAATTGCATCGTCGTGAATTTTCGATCGCCGACGTGTCTGAAATGTGGTGATACGTGATCAGCTTAAACTGATTCCTCATCGAAAAGTGTGGTCACTTCCTTCCAATTCTCACATAGCGGGAGCATGCCACGTTTTCGAAGTATTTTCATTTAAAATGTTGGCAATACATATTCGAAAATGAAGAAGGTACAGGTGCTTAACATTTTCATTCCTTGATTCTACATGGGCCTTGAAACATAACTGACGATACTTCGCTAGATAAGATACTTCTTGCCTGGCCTACGAAGAATACCGGCGTGAAGTTAATTACATTTTTTTAACCGACTTCAAAAAATGTATGTATGTTTGTATGTCCGCGATTTTATCAAAAACTAATGAACCGATTTTGATAATTCTTTCACTAAAGTGATCTACATACTTCCAGGAAGGTTCTAGTATATAATACATTAGGTAATTATTCTTATGTACGAAGTTATATGCATAAATGTACTGCATCTCCGGCATTTCTATGCGAATTTTGATGATTCTTCTAGTCGGTGGCTTTAGTTCTTCAATGCACTAATGTTAATTGAATTTGTGTAGAGTAGGTACAACTAAAAAGTGAAAAATAAAAACTATTTTTACAATTCTATTCATCCAAAAAAAAAAACAAACAATTTCGTTTACTATCCACAGAGTCGGACGCAACGTCAAACTATCAATCCGGGAGCCTCTAGACAATGGATCTGCAGACTACGTGCACTCCAAAGAAGCTGTACTACCAGGGCAGCATACGATCTTCAACTTGGACCGGCAGAAGTCCAAGTTGTACGTGGGAGGCGCGCCGTCTGATGCTAAGCTGCAGTCCGTCAGTTTCCCTGCCTTTGAGGGGCAGATTGAAGAGCTGATGATCGGAGACACGCCAGTGGGCTTGTGGAACTTCGCCAGCGCTGAAAATTTGAAGGGGGCAAGGCAGAGGTAAAAGTTTATTAATCATTTTGAGGCTATCAAAGATGTTTGCTTGTTAAATTACGATTTTATGGTTTGGCAAGTAAGTAGGTTAATGAGAGAGATAGCTGTAGACCAGTGAAACAGTTTTGATGTGATTACCTAGGATAGACTTAGAAAAATGGATATTAAAAATAATGCTTAACGTACATATAGCTAAGTGAAAAAAATGGGTGCACTACTGGGGTTGTATTAGGAGTAAGATGCATTGGAGACATCATTATTCCAATGCAAGAGAGAGATAAAGCTATACAGGATCTATAACAGCACAATCCATTGCACGCAACAAGACATTAATACGTCCTCCAGAGGGGCAATTCCCATATTATGAGATCGTTTGCATTCTAAGGCGCGTCGCCCACACGACCTAGTGTCGAGGCGGCGACGAGGCGCGGGCGCACATTTTCTATAGGAATAAATATAGGTATGTATGTATAGGCGACATACCTATACTCATTCCTATACAAAACGTGCGCCCGCGCCTCGTCGCCGCCTCGACTTTAGCTCGTGTGGGCGACGCGCCTAAGTCTAAATCTGTCAAAAATACCACTGATTTCCCTACATTTTTGACGAGTTTTTGACATTAATCGTCGCTGAGATAAGCGACTAGATTTTGAACGTATTTAGTTACGGGAATTAGCCTTCTGATATAGAACAAAATAACTAATTCCTTATCCTCCTTTCTACCCAACCAGAGACAAGCTCCTACCTCCACACACGGGTCCCCAGGAGTACCGTTTCAACGGCCGCTCGCACGTCACCATGCCGGGCCGCGGTTATCTGACGCCGCAGAAGAACCAGGTGCTACTGTTCTTCAGGACTTACGCGCCCGATGGACTGATATACCTGGTGGGAGAAGGCGCCTATTTCTTCTCAATTCAGATGCAGGATGGAAGGGTGTTCTTGCAGGTAAGGAGTTTTTAATTTTTGTGTTAATTGAAATGCAGTTTCATCTTAAATTAACTGGTGAAAAGATTACTCCACCAAGAAATATGCTTTTGGAGGTAATAAATTGTTTTTACATAGCAAATCACAAAACAGATCTCCAAGGAAAAGCGTGCGCTTCGACAAGCATCGTCTACCTTCAGAAACGCGCGATGCCGAGATCTGTTATAGAACTGGTAGAACTGCCATAGGGAACTGCATACCTATTTGGTCTTATCACGGTTACAAAATTAGACATTAACAACTCAATGCACTTACAAAAAACCTTCCAAAACTTTGAGTGACAACCCAACAGAAAGAAAGCTCAACACAAACGCACAGTGGTAGGTGCACTACCAGCACTACTACAATATGCGGCAGTACAAAACACAGAAGCTTTGCCTCTGGGTTACACTGACACACGACGTTCGTGCTAAGGGCCAAAGCACACACGCTACTTTTTGCATCGGCGATCGGCGATTCAGCTGCTTTTTAGAAGCTAAATGCAGCGACCAAGCATTCCACACCGCACACTTAAAAACGCCAAACGCGGCGATTCAGTCGCTTTTCGGAAGCTCGATACAGCGGCTGAACGCTACACTCCGCACACATTCGGATGCCGGTCGCAGTGATTTGGCATTTGCGCCAGCATCGGAGCAGTCGCTAAAACGCGCGCGTCCGATACCACGTCCGAACGCAGAGAGTCGCCAAAACGCGATGCAGCATCGGAGCAGTCGCTAAAACGCGCGATTCCGATACCGCGTCCGAACGCAGAGAGTCGCCAAAACGTGATGCAGCATCGATACAGCCGCAAAATCGCCGATCGCCGATGCAAAAATTAGCGTGTGTGCTTTGGCTCTAATTCGGAAACACAAAGATAACCGAAGCGCAAATCTTTTCTGGTTTTACTGTAGTACAGAACTATCGGGCTACTAATAAAAGAAAAAGTGCCTATGCAGTTTAAGGCACGCGTTTTTCTTGCCGTGTAAAAATACGTTTTATTTACCTTGTGTAGGCACAGTCGTCAGTGTTCTATGGATCACTATGGAAGTTCGTTCACAGACACGTGTTTCCTACAGCGCGATTTATTCGCCGTACCGCGCGGTGTACAAAGGGTCTTCCGGTTATCGTTTTAGGACAAAACTCCCTTTTCAATCATTGTAAAAGCCCAAATAGTCACTAGTTAAGGCGAAAGCGCTACAGTAGCCCGCAAAATTGCGTTGTATTGCTGATTCTAATGATTATAATTCTGTAAATACATGTCTGCCACGGTTGCGAATTTTAATCGATGTACAACCTGATACTGAACTGCAAATTGCAAAAAGCCGTAAGAAAAATTGATTATCGCGGGCTACTTTACCTTATCCCCTAAAATAGAGACCATTCCGTCTTATACACATATTATATTTGTTGGCAGGTCTCGCTCGGCAACACAGATGACCTGCTCATCATCGGCACCGCGAACTCATACAACGACGGCAAGTGGCATAGACTTGATGCCGCTCGAATACTCACCAAATGCTCCCTCAAAGTGGACCGCGAGATATTGAAGATGGATTCCGTTGCCAGAGAAGACTCGATAGGTAATTTTTATTTATGACCGAGAGCCAATTTCCCCCAAACTTTTGTACCTAGAATAAGTTTATCCTGAGAATAAATTTAGAATGTTTGACAGTTTTGCCATACTAGAACTGTAAAACGTCAATTTTATTCCACGGATAAAAGATATCTACCTGACTGGTAAAATGAGCCCTAAGTATAATACAGTACCCGGCGATAAATATTGCACATCGACCTTTGGAAAGAACATCGGCTAATTTCGGCTTCGTAGTGCGTTATCTCTGTCGCACACTACCTATGTGACGTTAACTGACGTTTTGTCAGTCGTTGTTCAAGTGCGATAGAGTGCGGTCGCGTCCAGTTCAAAATATATATCTACAGTTGTTAACACCCCCAAATTTAAATAATTTAAAGTTGTATTATGGCATCTTTAGGAAAAATAGGGGAACCTTTTTATTTTACCCCAACCTAAAGCAATCATTTATAGAAAAATTGGTGTATTTTATACAAAGAATAAAAAGAATTATCAAAAGAAGCAAATCATAATTGTTTTAACAGCTCCTAATAGATACCGGACTGTTTGTATTTCGTGCGACAGAGATAACGCTCTACGAAGCCGAAATTAGCCGATTGTCTCTTTCCAAAGATCGATGTGCAATATTTATCGCCGGGTACTGTATAATTATTATGTCTATTATACATTTTATGTGAGCTATAAAAATATGTATATTATTTTGTATACAGTTATTTATACAGGGTGAAATTGCATTCATGGGCATCCTTTTAGGGGATCATTGTAATCATCATTATGAACAACTTTTACTATGGGACCAAACCTGAAATCGCGAAAAAAAATCAGCTCTTCCCTACATTTTGACGAGTTATGTGAACACAAATGACGAGTTATGTGAACACAAATGGAACAGCTGATTTTTTTTCTCGGTTTTAGGTTTAGTCCCATAGTAAAAGTTGAAGTTGAAGCGCAATGAACATTGCTGAACTGTCAAAATTAAAGGCATTTAATTGGAGCAGTGGTATCGGCCCCAACTTACCGAGTTTGTAGGTCGGGAGTTGGAACCCAGACAGGCACTTTATGTATTTAATTTAATCACCACTGCTCTCAAAACGGCGAAGGAAAACAGAGAAAGCGCATGTCCTAGAACCAAAACTTTGAAGACATGTGACATCCATCAACCCGCACTGGGCCCGCGTGGTGGATTATGGCCCAGTCGCTCTCACAGAGAGGAGGCCTGTGTCCCAGCAGTAGTAACATTATAGGCTGATTAGGGGATCGATTGTCATTGTTCTTCACACTACCAATAAATAACTATCGTTTACAGGTGCCCTGGACACAATGAACTTCGGTGGCAACAACAAGGGCATCGTAGAAGTCACGAGCGCCGGCTTCGACGGCTGCATCCGACAGATCAGCATGGATGGCGTCAACATTGACCTCAATGATAACCTGGAGTCCATCGGTATTGCTTATGGCTGTCAGGTGAGACTTCATATAGTTGTACTAATTTGCCAAAACCAACGAGAAATCTTAATGGAATGCAATACAATAAAGGGGGAACAAATGAAAATTGGCCACGGGACCGTCTCTACTAGCACGAGAATCGCGGCGACAGCCTCGGCGTGCCATCAAACTTTCGCGGCGATAAAGTCGCCGTTTCGAGACACATTCTAAGGAGCCGTCTCCACGAGCGAGAGAATCGCGGCGATATTATCGTTGTGCCACGTATTTTCTATACACTCTCTTAGAACGTGTCTCCACACGGCCATCGAGGCGAAAATTTGATGGCACGACGATAATATCGCCGCGATTCTCTCGCTCGTGGAGGCGGCCCCTAAACCATAATAGGGAGCATGCAAAGAAGTAAAAACTTTTAATTATTTAAATGTACATTGTATTGGAGTCAGAAAAAGTCGCGATTTTTGTAAATTTTTAAAGCATTACTAATTTTAACATTATGTTTTGGTGAAACGGAACACTATCTCGAAACGCGTCTACTTCAAAGTGAAAATAATACTTTGCATATACCCATTAAAGTCTGAAATAATTGTAACAAATATAAATTATATAGTTATATTTTAAAAATTCAAATGTTTTTAAAATGTCAACTCTTTTTATTTCGGACGGTTAGCCTTGTGGTGATTGGCTTCTATTCCACGAGAAGCGGGTTCAATTCTCACACATAAAGAAGAAGGTTTTCTCAGTTCTCGGTGTGACATTGCTTTTTTTTTTTTATAGAATGCGTACTCGTTTTAGGATACCTCGTTTAATAATATTTTATTTTGTCCCACAAGTTCGCGTCGCTGGTATCTCTATCGGGCAAGGACAGCTACTTACGCTTCGTGTACACCACGACAGAGAACCTGCAGCTGACGCTCAAGTTCAAGACATCGAGCCCTGACGGGCTGCTGTTCGTGTACGTCAGCCGCATGCAAACCGCCGCCATGGCCGACAGCATATCACTGTCTCTCATCAGAGGTACGTGTTTACCTAAAGTGCGCAGAGCTGCACAACCCTACCCTATTTCAAGTTAAACAGATATCAACTTTATTTCAATGAGAATTAAGTTGATTTCAGAGTGACTATTGACTAAGTTATAAAATTGTTTGAAGTTGTAGCGTAAACTGAACTTTATTGTGTAGGATTTAAAGTTATTTTTCCATAAACTCATATTTGTTTACATTTTTGGCAAATAAATTGCGAATGTACGGTACGTAAAGGTGAATATGTATGTAAAATGTAATACTCGTCCACTTTAAGAGAAGGGATTAGTGGTGGCCCAGTGGTTACGAACGCGACTAACAATTTGTAGGTCGTGGGTTCGAACCCAGACAGGCGCTTTACTTTGTTTAAATTTCTTCATCACCACTGCTCTCAAAACGGTGAGAGAAAACATCGTGAGGAAACCGGCATGTCCTAGAACCAAAAATTCGAAGACATCCGCCAACTCGCATTGGGCATGCGTGGTGGCCCACTCCCTCTCATAGAGAGGAGGCCTGTGTCCCAGCAGTGGGAACATTATAGGCATTATGTTACTTTATTATGGGTAATTGATACTGGCAGAATATTCGACATCGACCTAATTGTAAAAAAAACCCTTATTTTTGACATTTTCTTCTTTCAAGCACTATTACTTATAGTAACCCACGCCACGAAAGATGAGACTTGATCCCCCCTCCCGCGCACTTTCCGCCGCCCCTATGACGTCCGGTCCCGTCCCGCAATCAGACCTCATACCGCTAAGGAGACCTAAAATCGTGTACTACGCATGTCAAACCACGTGGTGTGTCAAGTCTCATCTTTCGTGGCATGCATTATACACTTATTTCCGTCATCTTTACTGTTCCGCAATGTGAGCGGCACTGAATACGATACGTACTGGTGACGATTCCCTTGTTCACAAACTAAACTAAATTTAAGTTCAGTGCATCTTTTTCTTTCTATTTCATTAAGAAAAGGACAGAAGATAAATATTAGTTTAGACCTGTCAAATTAGTCAGGGCCTGACGTAAATTGACGTATTTTTAAGAGCCAATTTTTTAATCACGTCTAAATTGTCTATGGAGTATCTTAATTTGACAGGACTACACTAATATTTATCTCCTGTCCTTTTCTTAATGAAATAGAAAGAAAAAGATGCACTGAACTTAAATTTAGTTTAGTTTGTGAACAAGAGAATCGGCGTCAATGTTAGGTTTTTATGCTGCCAGGAGTGATGTTAGATATTTTTAATCACAACGAGGAACCACATTCGTCTGGATTTTGAAAGCTTCAAATAATAATGTCATTTGATGCTTATTATACAAGGTGTAACGGAATAAACGCAAGTCCTGAAAGTAATTTGTTTATAATTCACTACTGAATTGATTTCAGTAACTTTTAATATAGGTTTTTTTTTTTTTTTCAAAAAGTATGTATCTTGCCGCCGATTGAGTCAAAGAAAAAATCGTATTTCAAGGCAATAAGACCCAATTTTAAATGCATAAAGTAATGCACGATTTACTTAATAATAATAGTAAGCTTTAAATAATTTAAGTTTTGGTCATTGTATTATGCTTTTAACTCAACACACATAATTATTGTACTATTTGTATTTACAGGTAAACTGGTGCTGATGAGTCAGCGAGAACAGCTGGACACGGGTCTGAACACGTACAACGACTCGCAGTGGCACGTGGTCACCGTCACACACAACAACAACGCGCTCCGGCTGGTGATCGATGACTTCGACTACTTCAGGTACTCAAGACAGTTCAAGTAGACAGTAGTAATTATACCGCGTACGGTTCAAAATCGCTTGGCATGTAAAATATTCATCTGTTATCTGCAGTGATCGGAATAGGCTGAGTATATTTACCTAAAGTTTAAAGAACAGAGACGGAAATCGGAGACTTCCTTATGACTAATTTTTTTTTAAATATTTATTTTTATGTTGGTTGAACATTTCAATATAACATGAATATATGAATGACTCATTAATATATTCATATTAACCGGTAAAATCAAATTGTCATAAGGAATTCTCCGATTTCCGTCTCTGTTCTTTAAACTTTAGGTAAATATACTCAGCCTATTCCGATCACTGGTTATCTATTTAATATTGAGTAAAAGGCAACACAAAAATTCTCTGAACTCGAGAAGCACAAAACCGATCGGAGTGCTTGGGGCGGTACTTGAGAGAGGCCTATGTCCAGCTGTGGACGCATTTCGGTTGAAATGGTGATGATGATGAAACCAGAGCGGTTTGCTGTCGCTTACCTCATTAATATCTATAGATTTTTTTTAATAATTTTTATTCAGTACCATAAATGCAAGTCTTTCAGTCGAATACATAGATGGGTTTTAAACTTAGATGTAATAATAATTAATATCTATAGTAAAAGTGCGCAGTGCTGCACACCCCCACCCTATTTCAAGTTAAACAAATATTAACTTTATTTCAGTGACAATTAAATTGATTTCAGAGTGACTAGCACTATTAGAAAAGTTATAAAAATATTTGAAGTTGTAGCGTAAAATGCACTTTATTGTGTAGGAATTAAAGTTATTTTTCCATAAACTCATATTTGTTTACATTTTTGGCAAGTAAGTCGCGTATGCCGATTAGGTAGATAACATAACTTTTCCGTTGCTCCGAAACCTTTATTACCTTCTCATGCCTATACTGATCCTACTAACTTAACATTCCAGTACGGACACAGCGCCCGCGCCGCTGCACATTCTAGACGGCGTGTTATTCGTGGGCGGCGTGCAGCCAGGCTACGTGGTGGGCGGCAAGGTGGGCTCCAAGACGCCCTTCATCGGCTGCATCGCCGACGCCACCATCAATGGCCGCGTGCTCAACCTGCTGGAGCCATTCAGCAATAGTAGTACCACCTTCGGCAGGTGTGGCAGTACCACCACGACGGGGGGAATCAGTCCAGGTAAGTTTTCTATATCATCAATAAGTAGTCCTACTGATATTATAAACGCGAAAGCTTGCGAGGATGGATGGATGTTTGTTACTCTTTCACGCAAAAAGTACTGAACGGATTTGGATGAAATTTGGCACAGAGATAGTTTATAAGCAGGATTAACATATAGGATACTTTTTATCCCGATATTCCCACGGGATTGAAACTTATGCGGGTGAAGCCGCGAAGCGCATCTAGTTACACACATACACCCCCCGCCCCCCACACACACACACACGTACATGCGTGAAGATCATCGATCAATGCTGACTTTAGTGTACGGTGCCATCGCTCGACTTGACCATTCGCTTGTGGGTGGAATGCAGTGCTGCGAATGCGGTTGATGCCGAACTTCTTCAACAGCGATGTGAATAGCGCAGACTCGAATTGTCGCCCTTGGTCTGTTGTGAGTCGTAACAGATCATCCGAACACGTCTTTGAATCAAGATACCAGTCACCCCTAAATAGTATCAAATAAAGTCGTTGCAGCTAGTATAAAATAAAAAAGTTGTGTTTTAATATGTAGTAAACCCCATAATGAGAGCAGTGGTGGCCCAGTGGTATCGGCCGCGACTTACGAGTTGTAGGTCGTAGGTTCGAACCCAGACAGGCGCTTTACTTTGTGTAAAATTATTTCATCACCACTGCTCTCAAAACGGTGAAGGAAAACATCGTGAGGAAACCGGCATGTCCCAGAACCAAAAATTCAAAGACATGTGACATCTACCAACCCGCACTGGGCCCGCGTGGTGGATTACGGCCCACTCCCTCTCACAGAGAGGAGGCCTGTGTCCCAGCAGTGGGAACATTATAGGCTGATGATGATGATGATGAAACCCCATATTTATGTGTACACACTACAACACAATTGGTACTGCAAACCAGTGCATAGTTTACTTTTACGCAGATTTCCGCTGTAAAACCATGCAAAATTGAAATTAAAATAAACAAAGCGGCTAATTTATATTGTTTTGTATTTAATAATACACAGGCATAGAAATCGCACTATGTTTTATTCGACAGCAAAAATTCGATAATTTACGGCCGAAATTAATATCGAATCCATGAGCCAAGATATAAATCGATCGTCGATATATACCAATCTATGGATCGATCTCCAACCCGCGTCCTAATATCGAAAAATGACGATCCTGCTGTCGCTCAATCCGCAATGAATCCGCAGATATCTTGAAATCCTTTCCCTCTTTGTCATTCCGTTTTAAGAAAAATTTATAAAAATAGACATGGTTCGTTTGTTTGTAATAAAAAAAGCTAAACATAAACAGGTTTTATAATTTTATTTTATGGATGTTTAATACATATATTTACCGAACGACGTAACAATTCTATTAATACGAAAAAAATTGTAATAAATTCAATACGTATTAGGTAAAAAGGAATGTCACGACACGGCTAGCCAGGACGCGTTTTATTGTCTATGGCGTGGTGCCCGAGTAGCAGCGTTGCCAATTTGTAAGAATTTTCCCAAACTGCGGGAAAACTCAACACCATTATGTATTTTGTGGGGAGATCATAACATACATGTGAATATTTGATAATAATATTGTTAATTTTTGGTATAGAATGAAATAATTTTTTTTAACTATTTACACGGACGAGAGGCGTAATTTCAGTCAGCAGTAAATTTACTGCTAATTTTGATAGCCTAAACCTAAAGGTAAACTCCTCATCATCCAGACTTTGCATGTAGTTTACCCTTTTAATTCTCCGCGCAGAAGCACGTTGACGTCTTATTTCTTCACCAGCGTCACTATCGGTATTATCCCAATCCGATAATTGAGCCAGAATTTCCATATCACTATCACTGGAGAATATTGACAGTGCCATTTTTCAAATGAAATCCGTGAAGTCAATCTTATATCCAAGGAAATTCTAAGATTAAGATTTGGATTGTTTACACCGATCAAAACAAACGTCAAATTCAACGGATAGGTTATTGACACACTCAAACTGTCATTTTCGAACAGAGGTCAATCTGTAATCTGTGATCCGTCCTCTCAAAGATAGATTGGTTGAAAAGATTGCAATTGCAATCCGCGGATCGTTTTTTGCTACACTTTACTACAAATCTGGATTGAATTTTCGATCTTTAATCTAGAGATATTGGATTAGATTGGTTTCGGCCGTTAAACTACATACAAATTAAATTTGTAAATTATCGAAATTTGTGTTTATGACGTTGCTGCAATCACTAGTTCCGTCTGTCAAAAAACGGATAAGTGGAGAGGACCGATGGATGTTCTCGAATAAAATTTTATTTTAATAATAGAAAACCAACACCTCATTTATTAAATTAAATTTCAGTCGACAACATCCATCGGTTTCTTACTAAACCTCAACTATATCCGACGATCCTGCATACTTATCTGTTTTGTTGACTGTACTAATTGTTTGCTCGATAATTCTGAGTTACTACAACAATATAGACTTGTTATGATAGAATTCCCGCAATTTAAAACGTTCAAAATCTAGTCGCAATGTCATCTCTGCGACAATCAAAGTCAAAAACTTGTCAAAAATGCATGGAAACTGTGAACGTTCTTAAAATTACGAGAATTGCCCCTCTGATCAAGAAAAACGGACCGAATCCTTATTTTAGTTCACAGCTATTTATTTAGTTGTAGTTATTGTGTTAATCATGTTCTTTTATTAACCGACTTCAAAAAAGTAGGTTCTGTGTTCGACCCGTATGTATTTATGATGAATGTATGTTTGTATGTCCACGATTTTCTCAAAAACTAATGAACTAATTTTTGAATAATTCTTTCACTAATGTAATCTACATACTTTCAGGAAGGTTTTAGTATATAATACATTAGGAAATTAATCTTATTTACGAAGTTATATGCATAAATGTACTACATCGCTGTCATTTTTATGCGAATTTTGATGATTCTTCTAGTCGGTGTCTTCAATTCTTCAATGCACTAGTGTTAATTGAATTTGTGTGGGGTAGGTACAACTAAAAAGTGAAAAACTTTTTACAAAAAAAAAACAAACGACTTCAAAAAAAAAACACTACTAAGTGATTAATAACTTTAATTCCGGAAGTCGGTGTTAAAAAACGAAAATGCGGAACCGACGACACCGACTTCCGAAATTAAAGTTATTTATCACTTTGTAGTGTTTTTTATTGAAGTCGGTTGTTTTTTGTTGCAAATTGATATTCATTGGGTTTGCTATTGTTCACCTGTTTTTAAAGGAAACGAAATAATACGCCCATACAGTTGTTATACCAACCGTTACAAAAATAAAGATTTGTTATGATTATTTACGTGTAGATCAAGCACAGTGGGCCGCGACTCCGCGCACAGACGTGCTGCCGACGCCCGGACTGCCGGGCGCAAGCGAAGAGCCGCCTACCAGAGGTACGTACTACTCCAGCCATCAAACATACACGGTGTAAAGCTGACGATCTAATTTTTACTTTTATAATGCCACGCGACACGTTATCGTGGGCGTCGTCTTATCGTCCACGAAAAAATAGTTTAAACAATGTAGTAAATCCAAATGTGAACGACTCGTAATACTTTTTGCTTGTCACTTGATCGTATAAAAAACCATAGATATAAATATTATATTAGTTAGTTTTTTATTAATTATAATTAAACCACTTAGAACAAAAGAGCCATTTTCAATAGAGTTCCTCTTAAGGGTGATACGAATCTATTAAAAAAAGTTTTCCGGTTTCACACTTGATTGACGGGAAAAATTTTAGAAATATTTTTGATGGCTTTTTCGTTTCTACTGCATTACATCTATTTTTGAAAAGTACAGAATTATTCTCCATTAAATTATCTCGCAAAAGACAGAATTGTGTGGAAAAGGGAGAGGGGAGGCTTTTGCCCTGCAGTGGGATAATACAGTCTAGTACTTAGTTAAATTATCTATACAATCCATACTAATATTATAAATTCGAAAGTAACTCTGTCTGTCTGTATGTTACCTTTTCACGCCTAAACCACTGAACGGATTTCGATAAAATTTGGCAAAGAGATAGATTGCATCCCGGGGAAGGACGTAGGATAGTTTTTATTTCGATATTCCGACGGGATCGACACTTATGCAGATGAAACCGCGGGGCGCAGCTAGTATTTAATATGATTATTTTGACAAAACCTCTGTTGTCGGTAACTTTGTGATTTTATCGGAGGTTCAGTATTTTATTCGGAAGTTTAGTTTTATTATTCGAAGATCCATTTTTTTTAGTCGACCACAGATCGCTGGAAATTAATTTGTTTTTCGGAACCATTATTATTTCCTTTCTGAAAACCAATGCACGCCATTGGACGTCACGTTAGAAATTATAAAAGAGCAATTTCATTATTTAGGTACAGGGGACGCCGTATTCCGCAACGTGGTGCTGCCCGCGCCGGTGGCTGAGGACACGACAGTCGCGCCGCAGACGAGCACGACCACGAGCACGACTTCTCGTCCCGCCACCACGACCACGCGTCGCCCACCGCCCAAGCCGGAGCCCGGCTGTGCGCTGGCGTATGACCCCTTCTACTCTACTGGGGACCCGAATGTGGGATATAGATTCGGTAAGACTCAACTATTATTTTGATAAATATAAAACATTTACTATCCAAACTGAATTGTGAACTAATAAGCGTGTCGGTCTATAATGAATGAATGTGTTCTTCAGGTACTCGGAACGACAGCCGCATCGAGTACTCGAAGCTGCCGGAGCGCCACCTGCAGGGCTTCGACCTCACTATCTCGTTCAGAACATTCGACCAGCACGGCGGGCTGGTGTTCTACGCGGCCGCCGACAAGAGCGCCTCGCAGTTCCTCGCGTTCTACATGAAGGATGCTAAGGTTTGACATCCCTTTACCCCGTAGCCACGAGCTATACGCCCAAGAGATACTCGTCTTGCGACAGCGACTGCGGAGACATGGAGGCAGTGGTTCAGAGTATGCCACGTGACACCAGAAGGCCAATTCTCGTAATTTAAAACGTTCAAAATCTAGTCTCAGTCTCATCTCGGCGACAAACAAATGTCAAAAACTTGTCAAAATGTAGGGAAATTAGAGGTATTTTTTGACAGTTTGAGACTGAGATCAGACTGTGAACGTTCTTAAAATTACGAGAATTGCCCCTCAGGACGCGACTTGCGATGCAACTGACGGAAACAGGTGACGTGCGCGCGTGTCTCTTGATGCAAGTCGCATCACTCGATGTCGTGAACAGGTTTTGATCCTTATATCCAATGCCGTTGGGTAAAAATACGATTGGAAACCTAAATGCACTATCCTGTGTTTGGTCAGCCATAGAGTCGCTGTTAAGGATCAAATAATATTTTTTATTTCTTTTCCAGCTCCACTTTACCTTCAACTGCGGCGGTGAGACCGCTCTGATCTCATCAACACAGACGTACAACGATACAGAATGGCACGTGGTCACGCTCACTCGCTCGGCTGGTCACGGCAAGCTGGCGGTGGACTCTGAACTGGTTGGCGAAACCAGCGCCATCTGTAAAGCGCCCGCGTTACTAGCCGCGCCGTACTACTATGGCGGGCTCAGAGACCTCAACCAGCATATTAGTAATAATCTCAAGGTAAGGTCATTCATAATAATTGGTTCAATCATATCATTATTCTCTTGCTGTCATCCTAATTTGGTACAGTCACGTCTATAAGTATGTACAGTACCCGGCGATAAATATTGCACATCGATCTTTGGAAAGAGACAATTGGCTAATTTCGGCTTCGTAGAGCGTTATCTCTGTCGCACGAAATACAAACAGTCCGGTATCTATTAGGAGCTGTTAAAACAATTATGATTTGCTTCTTTTGATAATTCTTTTTATTCTTTGTATAAAATACACCAATTTTTCTATAAATGATTGCTTTAGGTTGGGGTAAAATAAAAGGTTCCCCTATTTTTCCTAAAGATGCCATAGTACAACTTTAAATTACTTAAATTTGGAGGTGTTAACAACTCTAGATATATATTTTGAACTAGACGCGACCGCACTCTATCGCACTTGAACAACGACTGACAAAACGTCAGTTAACGTCACATAGGTAGTGTGCGACAGAGATAACGCACTACGAAGCCGAAATTAGCCGACTGTTTCTTTCCAAAGGTCGATGTGCAATATTTATCGCCGGGTACTGTATACACTTGTCTTTATTCAAAGGCGATTTTCTCCTTTATTTTTGAATGAAATTTTATGTTATTACGAAAATTGTATTTTCGAATCCATAGGTTTATGTTAAGTGTCGTATTTCAACGTTGCATTCGTTATTTCACGAAAAAATCGCAATTGAAAATTGCCAAGTGTTGACATATTGGTGCTCGTGACTGTATGTGGACGTACTAATACTTACATTGAAACGTACGCACAATACGCGCTTGGACGAGGAGTTGGGGACACCAGCCCACTATGCTATACTAATTACATTGAAATATTCTTGCGCAGGGCTTCTACCAGCCGTTCAAGGGCTGCTTGAAGGGGCTGATGATGAACGGACAGCACGTGACCGACGTGTCGTACCGCGTCAACTCGCTGCGCTGCGCCGACAACGTCGAGCAAGGAGTGTACTTCGGAGCCTCAAGCAACTTGCATAGCAACTACTTGAAGGTAATACTTAAACAGTTGCGAATGCATATGATTTTAGAAAACATACTTTATTCCCAACACATAAATCTTAGTTTCCTCTACGATAACAATCACCATCTGCCTAGCCTTTTCTTAGCTATGTTGGGGTCGGCTTCCAGTCTAACCGGATGCAGCTGAATACCAATATTTTACATGCCCATCTGACGTCCACAACCCAGTTACTAGGACACGATAGGGGATGCCAAGACTGGTTGTCGGACTGTCGGGATTTTGACTAATCGTCAAAGATCTATAAATGACAGATGATACGATTGCAATATTTTATGCAATCTTTAATAGCACCAGTCATTCTGAAATAACCGTTACATTGACGTAAAGTTCATACTAGAATTTGAATGGATTTTACGGGTAATTTTTGTGAGGCTTACTGTATATATACAGGGTGAAATTAAATTCATGGGCATCCTTTTAAGGGGTCATTGTACTCATCTTTATGAACAACTTTTACTATGAGCCTAAACCTAAAAACGCGAAAAAAAAATCAGCTGTTAATTGCATTTATGTTCACATAACTCGTCAAAATGTAGGGAAGAGCTGATTTTTTTTTCGCGATTTCAGGTTTGGTGCCATAGTAAAAGTTGTTCATAATAATGATTATAATGACCCCTTAAAAGGATGCCCATGAATTCAATTTCACCCTGTAGAGCAATGTTTGTAGTAAAACACGCATGTCAGTGGGATTATTTGCTGGAAGCACAGATATAGATATACCTAGATAACGCAAGTATCACGAACTGTATGAAAACTAAGAGTGCCACTTTTTGGCTACCTACTATGACGTCACAAGCTCGCGCTCTCTCGCTCACGCTCACCCAGCCAGCAGTACGCAGGACTGAGCGCGAAAGTGACGGCTTATGATTTTCGATCGTAAACTGGTGCGATTTTTGGCACGCGAAGTAGGTATTCTTGCGTTATTTAGGTGTATCTATATCTGTGGCTGGAAGCTTCGCCGCGAGAAACCGTTGAGTGTTGTTGTATTATCACTGGTCAAAGTGATCTTGAATGAAAAGCGACAATTCAAAACACTAAACGCCGTCTCGCAGCAAAGCTTTTAACAAGAAACTCAATTGGCAGTTAAAGGAAAATCACCTACGGTCCTACGCGGAACTAATTTTTCACTTTTCTTCCCCATTAAAGCTCCTCGAAAACTTCAAAGTTGGCGACGAGGTATCAATTTCCATGGAGATTCGTCCTCGCAACAGCACGGGACTGCTGCTCAGCGTCCACGGCAAGAAGGACTATCTGGTCCTCGAACTACTGGAGAACGAGGTCGTTGCCAACGTTGAGAATGGAAACGGACCCTTCCGTGCGAGCTACTCGCTCGGCAACAAGTTCGCGCTTTGTGATGGCAACTGGCATAAGATACACGGTAAGCGAACTGATGAGTCATCATTATCATCATTTCAGCCGAAAGACGTCCACTGCTGGACATAGGCCTCCCCCAAAACTGATGGGTAATTCTCTTAATTTAACGAACGTTCGTATTCTGATCTCAGTGAAATACCTCTAGTTTTCCTACATTTTTGTAAACAACATTTTGACATTGGTTGTGGCTGAGATAAGATTGACTAGATTTTGAAGGTTTTTATTACGGCATTCTGGTTATTCATATACAGGGTGAATTTTTCAAGTGGGCGTGGATGGCCAAATAAGAAGTTTATTAAAATTCAACATTTTCCCTAAATTTGCCGTATGTCATTACTTCCCAGAATTTGATCCTTATTAGGAACTCTATCGACTGGTGTAATAATACAGTGTTTTTTTTTTCCAAAATCAACAGGTTCGATTCCTGGCTAGAAATATTGATTTTTCAAAAATCCAATGATGCAGTTTTAGTTTTCATCAAAATCGAGCCCGCGACTCTTTTCAGTACTTTTCGCTATTCCTCATAGTTTAGAATTTGGCCATCCACGCCTACTTGGAAAATTCACCCTGTATACCACTTTCCGGCGCGGTCCTTTATTAGGGAAAGACAGTAGAATTTTTCATACAAAATCACAATACTGTCACAATATTATAGTATCACGGAAAATTAAATCGTTTACACGGGCGGTACACGGCTACAACCGTATCCGTATAGAATATTGTAGACTTAATCTGTTTACGTGTGGGTATGGCATACATTGAGAGCTCGTACACCACTTGTTTTTTACAGTAAATCAACGTGATCTCAGCCTTATTTCTTTTTAAGTGTAAAGTCTATACAATAAAGAAATAAATTTTAAACTGCAGTAGCAGTGTTTGACGTAAAGAAAGTACCAAATTATACGACTATCGCCGTACTGTCACTCCATGAACTTTTAAAATACGGTTACAGCCGTTACCGCGCCGGAAGGTGATACTAGAGTGCTGCAAAGATCTTTTGGTGCCTGAATGACAAAAAAAAGGTGGCGGAGTTTCCATTTTTGCCACGCGCCAGGAGATCCTTGTACAGGGGCCGTATTATAACGTATCAATGCCAGTATTTTCCCAGTGTGAGAGAGAGAGAGACGAAGCTATAGAAGGCCAATAGTACCATCTCTTTTTTGCAATGGAATAATGATGGCACTGACACTTCATAATACGGCCCCTGTTGTTTATTGTTTTTAACTGTTGTCTAGATTGTGTACCTATGTTGTAAACACATTGACATTGTTGCTCTATATCGTAGCAGTAAGATCGGTTTTCGTATTTTAAGTGCATTTTTCTTCTTTGTTAAAACCACAGATATAGATATACCTAGATAACGCAAGTATCACGAACTGTATGAAAACTAAGCGTGCCACTTTTTGACTACCTACTATGACGTCACAAGCTAGCGCTCTCTCGCTCACGCTCACCCAGCCAGCAGTACGCAGGACTGAGCGCGAAAGTGGCAGCTTATGATTTTCGATCGTAAACTGGTGCGATTTATGGCACGCGAAGTAGGTGCTCTTGCGTTATCTAGGTGTATCTATATTTGTGGTTAAAACTGTAATTTCAACTCGTATCCAGAGCCTTAAAACTCGCCAGTAAAACATATTTAGTATAAATGTACGTATGAAGTAATAATTTTTTTTTAAATAATATTTTAATGATTAGTATTATTACGTCATAAGTATACTAAAAATGTTTATAATAACTATTCTTAAATATTAGTACTCATGACATATCTTTTAATAAAACTGCAAACACTCATAAAATGTAATATTTATTACAATAGGCAATATCATTGACACGATTTGAATTAAAATACAATTGAAAAGCAAAAACATTCAATTTATATAATTTAAGATATACAGAATCAAACACCTTGTCGGAATACAATATTATTATTATAGTATATATTTTCGTCACATATTTTATTTTGAAATTAAAATTCAAGACGGTGAAGGAAAACATCGTGAGGAAACCGGCATGTCCTAGAACCAAAAATTCGAAGACATGTGACATCCACCAACCCGCACTGGGCCCGCGTGGTGGATTACGACCCACTCCCTCTCACAGAGAGAAGGCCTGTGTCCCAGCAGTGGGAACGTTATAGGCTGATTATGTTATGTTATGTTTATTTTATTTTATTTTGTTTGGGAAAATAAACGGTTACACATTATAATATTAAAGTATGGAATTTAAGACTAAAATGGGAGTATAAATGTATAACCAACAACATTTTCCACATAATAAAAAAAAAGTTAAACAAACACGAACGGCGTGCGATATAGATTACTTACATTGAATAAAGAGTATGGTAAAACACTTTTAAAAAAATAAAACTAAACTAAAACATACACTATACAGGTAAAAATAATAAAAAGAGAAAGAAGATATAATTGAATATTTAAAATTGAAATTATGATTTTAGGATTGTTATGTACTTAATTCTGCTATATTTACTTAGTCATTATTCTTTACCGAATAAGGTTAATTTATGAATGCTTACTATTTCTGTCGAGAGTACTCTCCACTACTCTCTTTGGTATTGTTCGTCGACTCATTGAGCTCCTCAAGTTCTGAGTTGAGCTGCACGATTTTTGACAAATGCGTGCACTGACTGGACAGGCCCGCTCAATCAGTGTGGTTCTTTCCTCAAAAGACCATTTCAGACACCAATCTACATGATCTGACCAAGATTTTGTCTGGACTTTAAAAGAGACTGTAGCCTCTGAGTTTGTTTCGGCCTTTCTTCTCAGAGTAGTCAGAGAGAAAACGCCGACCTCATCTAGCTTTAAAAAAAATATGATTGACGTGTAAAAGTGTTTGTACAAACCTACTTACAGAAATAAAATCATTTATCATTTACTATACTCCGACAGTTATGTATTTATCATTTACTATACTCCGACAGTTATGTATTTATCATTTACTATACTCCGACAGTTATGTATTTATCATTTACTATACTCCGACAGTTATGTATTTATCATTTACTATACTCCGACAGTTATGTATTTATCATTTACTATACTCCGACAGTTATGTATTTATCATTTACTATACTCCGACAGTTATGTATTTATCATTTACTATACTCCGACAGTTATGTATTTATCATTTACTATACTCCGACAGTTATGTATTTATCATTTACTATACTCCGACAGTTATGTATTTATCATTTACTATACTCCGACAGTTATGTATTTATCATTTACTATACCCCGACAGTTATGTATTTAACCGGATAGACGACATAAAACGAACGAAAATATGTAATATTAACATTTATCTTAACCTATATTTTGCATGTTTCCAGTGGTGAAGTCGCTGTACGTGGTATCGGTGGGTGTGGACGGGCATTTCTCGAAGCCCGGGCTCGGCGCGTACTCTTCGACGGACACTCGCTCTGCGCTGTACATCGGCGGGCACGAGCGGCCCCTGCACAAGGTGCGCGGCGTTCGCTCCCGCCGCGGCTTCACCGGCTGCATCAAAAACATCGTCATTGGAGAATCACCCGTCAAAATACCACTAACAGCCGCCGGCAGAAACACACACGTCGGTGTTTGTCCCGTCGACTAGCGGAATATCAACGACAATCATCGAATACTATAATTATCCAAAGACGTACTAGCGAATCTTAATTTTATGTAATTTTGTATGTAAATCCATAAAACACCGATTTAGGGTCATCCATATTACGTCACGCGACCCCTCCCCCTGCCCTTGTCACATTTGGTCATATTTGTGCGAACCTAGTGCGACATATTCTGCAATTACATAAACCTTACAAGTAATACACTGATAGAGTTGATAAAATTTTAAAGTTTTTCTTTTGAGATGAAGTTGAGTTTAGATTTATAAGTGTGACGTCACGAAACTGATGATTCGACCCACCGTTGTCACACGATGTCACACTTTGTTATCCTTCCCTCCCCCTTAACGTGTGACGTAGGTAATTTATGGATGGCGCCATATAATAATATACAATCGGAGCTTTCACTTTAATGGATGTGCTCGTAGTAGTTTATATTTTTATTATGTGTATGAATTCATATATTATATATATCCAATTACACTATATAAAATCATGTTTATAATGTTTTTTTTATGAAATTTTGCTTTGAATCAATTCAATTGCATTGAAAATGGAGGACTGAACTTGTAAAAGCAGAAAGTGTAAGCGACACGACAAACATATTAAGACTATAAAACTGTTATTATGATACGCAAAATGGGTCTATATAAACCAAAATTATAAAATATATATTTACCATTCAAATGGATTTCTTATTTTCTTTTCATTCCTTTTGAATTCAATAAAAACGCGCCTCCGCGCGGTGATTTGGCTCCGTGTCCCCCGCTCCGTTGGGCGGCGCGTTGTAGTGTAAGTTCTGCTTTAGTCTCCACCAACGTCTGCACATTAATGCTGGAGCTGCACCATTACATCTCAACATTAGTGTTGCCCAAATTCAGTCTTGGTCTTGCAGTCTTGGTCTTGTTCTTGCGTTTTTGCAAGACCAAGACCAAGAACAAGACCGCGTATTTTTAGCAAGACCAAGACCAAGACTGACCGTGCAAGACTTGAGCAAGAACAAGACATAGCCTGCAAGACTCTTGCGTCTTGCAGCTAGGACTTAGCGCTATTTCACTGAGTAGTTAGGTGTAACAGTTCGGTGTATAGGTAGGTACGCTTAGGAATTCTATGAGACGCAAAAAACTGTATCAAAGAATATGAAAAACTGGACCTATGCGCATTACGACTAATACCATAAACATAGCGAATAAAAAAATATCTATTAAAATCAAACTGAGTGCATGCATAGTTATGTTTTAACCATCGGCACTTTGATAATGCGGCATCAAAGGTTTTGTACTTACTTCTCAAAGAAATTTGCCGCTTTTCGGAAGTACATGGTTCTGATACACGCGCCGGCGGCTTCTTTTGAAATCTAAAACAATCGTTGCCGCCACGCCGAAATCATAACATTTGACACTATTTGATTGCCGCCATAGGGCGTAGGTATACTCATGCAAAATAATTTCCTAGTAGAGTACCTACAGGTGTTCCAAAGAATAAATAAGTTTCAGAGTGCTTAGAATGAAAATGAATACATTATACTGATCACGCAAGTAGTATTATGATTAGGATAAAATGGTAAGGATAGGTAGTAGATGTCATATTAATTCATTCTAGTAAGTATATATTATAATATTGATTACTTATATGGTTTTAAACTAATTACTTAGGTACTATTATTGTACATTTAGTCATTATATTTCTTAAGTTTTTACAAGAAAAAATAGCAAAAAAGTGTTCAAATATCACCCGTTTAATAAATATTGTAGCCACTTTTAAATATACTTGAAACGTGTAAAAAAATTTTACAAAACTAATAAAATAATATAAAAAAGCGTAGATACTTACCTACTAATAAAATAAAAAGCCTGCGATAAGAGTTTTGTATTACTTACCAGCCCGAATATCTCTGAGAGAGATGATGAGAGTAAGTATTTACTAGCTGTGCCCGCGACTTCGTCCACGAGGAATAGTAACTTTGGAGGTATAGTGACGTTCAGGACTTATTTATTTATTTTAAAACTTCTGTCATCAAACATACAAACGAACTCTTCAGCTTTATAATATTAGTATAGATGTACGCCAAAACATTCACTTATATGTAAAGAATAGTGATTGGCACTAATTCTATTTTATTCACGCGTCGCGTCTGTACAAGTAGGTAATATTTAGTGTGTGTTTGTACGCCGCACGCGGCATTGTTTGATTTGCGGCGGCATCCTTTTCATAGAGCCGGCACGTGGCGAGGCGGCGCGGTAGAAAGCAAGGAAACGTACTATAAATAAAGGAATTATTTTAATTCCAGTCATTTCCAATTGAGCTGTGCTTCGAGTCTAACTTAATAATTGTTTTTACTAATTCTCGTTGTTTTCTAAAAACGTATCACGTGTACAATTTAATATGAGTGACGAAGATTCAAATTATTCTAGTCCGAGTAACGAGAGTTTGAGTCACAGATCTAAAAGACCCAAAAGCAAATTTGAGGAGTTTTTCGAAATAATTCATGCATCCCAAACTGCCTTCTGTAAATTGTGCCAACATAAAAAGATTGAAATAAAAATGAAAAACAGAAACACTTCAGGCTTAAGGAAACATCTAATATCTTTCCACAAAAAGGAATCAGAAATATTTCTTCCTGTTAAACCAAAATTAAGTGGAGATATCACAAGCTTTTTAGTAACCGCTGGAAGAAGTGGACAGGTAAGAATATTTTTTTAACAGTTAAAAGAATTTTAACTCCGCGTAGCTATTCATGCGATACTTTCAAAAACGCCATTAACTTACGTAAGTATTTTTGAGTTAGTGGTGTTTTCACAGTTTTCATCTAGGGGTGCGACATATTAAGTATGTAATTATCGTCTTAAATATTTTTTATAAACACCCATATTTTCATTTAATCGGCCAGTAACAACTAAGTACTTTATTTTGGTAAATTACAGTACAGTGCAACCTTAATATAACAAATATCAATTTAACGATTTTCTCGATTTAACAACAACAAACCTCCTCCTCTTATACGCTCAAACCTAGTATGTTTTAAATAATAACACAAGATTTATTGTTTTGTTTCAGTCGGAAAACAGCAGTGACAACATCACGACAGCTACAGTTGATTGGGTGGTGAAAAAATATCTTCCCTTCTCATTTTTCGATGACGAAGCTACACAAGTATATTTTCGACGTATTTGCCCTAATATGGTGTTTCCTAAAAGGTCTACACTTAGAAGGAAAGTCAAAGAGCGATTTGAAGAGCTCCAATTGAATCTCAAGGAACGACTTCAACAATTATCATCTAAAATGTCTTTTACCATTGATGGGTGGACGTCAATTGCTGGTAGGAGTTACTACGGGGTTACTATTCATTATATAGACAACGAATGGAAGTATCAATCTGTAGTTCTTGATTTTATACCATCACGCGGTCGACATACTGGGGAAGATATTGCAACGATTTTCCATGAATGTTTATTGGAATATGGCATAATTGATAAAATACAAGGTATCACGGTCGACAACGCAACTGCAAATACCAAATTTATGTATGAACTGGGCAAACAGCTGCCGCCACACTTTGATTCAGACAATCAACATTTCCGGTGCTTTGCTCACATTTTAAACCTTGGTGTACAAGATTTATTAAAGACCTTAGCATTACAGTGTGAGTCTGACACTAACGCGCAAGATCAGCAGTACGAAGACTATGCAGACGAAACTGAGGATGAGGAAGATGAAGAATCTGCACCAAATATTGCTGACTCGCGTACATCTGTAACAAAGTTACGCAGTATTTCCAGTAAAATAAAAAGAAGTGAGATAGTGAAGAAGAAGTTTCAGTCTGCTTGTGAAGCAGCTGGCGTGCCATCAAATCTAAATGCCATTCTTGACTGTCCAACGAGATGGAATTCCACACATGATATGATTGGATTTGGTTTAAAAGTGAGAGCGGGAATCGACATATTGTGCAGTTCTGTCACCGAATTAAATGATTTTCAAATCACAGCTAATGAATGGCAGGTACTCGAAAAATTACATAAATTTCTAATAAACTTTAAACTTTTAAGTACAAAACTTGGTGGCGACAAATATGTTACATTACCGCTAGTCATTGTATCATTCAATCTCTTGCTAGATAAAATTGAATCCATGGTAAAACAGTTAGATGAGAAACCTAATCGATCTGAAGTGGATGAAAGGCTCATTCTAGCTTTCCAAGCAGCTCGAAACAAAATGCTTAAACATTACAAGAAGAGCAACTGGATTTATTGTACTTCTTTAATTTTAGACCCAAGGCATAAGGCTCAGACTTTTGACCTGACAATGTGGGGGAAGCAACTTAAAACAGAAAGTCTGCGCAAGTTCAATGAACTTTATGAAGAATATAAAAGTCTACACTCACTGAACAAATCTCTGGAATTACCAGAAAAAGAAAATAAAGTATGTGATGAAGATGAAGACGTAATAGACTTTGATAAACTCTATGAATGTCCCTCGACGTCATCTGGATCTTGTCTTCAAGGCTTAGTGATAGACGAGTTGGAGGAGTACCTGAGAAAACCAAGAACTGCCAGCTCGGAAGACATTTTAGATTGGTGGAGGACGCATGAGACAGAGTATCCGATTTTATCGAAAATGGCCCGTGATTTTCTCTCAATACCTGCAACTTCAGTACCTGCTGAGAGGTTATTTTCTAAAGCATCATTAGTAATTAGAAAACATAGAAATAGGTTAAGTGATGAGTCAGCCAGATGGTTACTTTGTATTAATTCTTGGTCAAAAAAAATTATATAAAGTATCATAACCTAATGATAAAGCTGTTGATTTGTGTTGTATTTTATTTTTTATTCAAATAAATGATAAATCGTAAAACTCTTTTATTAAATTTCTTATAAGTTGAGGGTTCAATCTCTTTCTAGACAGATAAGTATTGTTCTTTAAAATACAGTCAAGTTATTGTAATTAATTTGTTTTTTTACATGTTTTAGCAAATGTAAGCTTATAAATCATAAATGTTTATTAAGAAACAGTTACTTCCATGGAAAACGACATATAGGTCAGTTGATTTTTCGAATTTCTTATCAAATCTTCAGTTATTTATTAATCTGCTTGATCTTTACTATGGCTATGTTAATTCAAGCTCACAATGTTCCAATTCTAATACGTTTTTCTAAGATTTAAAGTAAACTTTAATAAATAGTAATAGACTAATAGGTAATTGCAAGACTTGCAAGACTCTTGCTGCAAGACCAAGACCAAGACCAAGACTGGGAGCGCAAGACCAAGACCAAGACCAAGACCAGGTGTATTGGCGCAAGACCAAGACCAAGACTGGCTAAGTCTCGTCTTGTTCTTGCATTTGGGCAACACTACTCAACATATATAGGGTCCTTCTGAAAATACGCCACAACATCTAAACAGGTAATTTTGGAACTGCGCTATTACATGTCAATATAGGTGTTTCAAGCATTCACGCCACAACATCTCAAGTTCTCATCATCGGAACAAAATACGTCAGCATAAGCGGGAAGTATACAATGGCACTGCTCTGTCTAGTTAGGTAGTGATGCTCAATTTCAGTTTATAAAACACGTTAAAACCGGAAGAGAAACTTAATAGTAGGTAGATTGTACAACTAATGCATAAAAGAAGCTATTTTACCCCGAGACGTTTATATCCACCCGAGCCGCAGGCGAAGGTGGATAGTTAAGTCGAGGGGTAAAATGCTGCTTTTCACTTCGATTGCGAGAAAATGAAACAGGCATAAAGTATACAGTACATAATTAATAAAAAATGTTGCAAAGCGTAGCTCAATCCCGCCACATGATTAGACAAACGGAACAGATACAAAGCTTCAAACAACCGCGCAAATCGATTGCACTACTACAAGCACGCGGGGCATGTGTGCGTGACCACTGGCCGCTTGTCACGTACGCGGCGAGACTGGAAAAAACCGGTATACGCTGGCACAGCTAGTTGACAATCTCAGGGTCAGTGCGACGCACGTTGTTTGTTTTGTTAGTTGCAAGTTTGAATATTTTTATGTAAAAACGTGGTATATTATTGTTAATAATGGTTGCTTATTGTACTGTGTGTATGAATAATACTAGAGGAGTACAATCGGTAAGTAAATATTTGATTACTTCTTTTTCAAGTAGGTACCTTTTTGATAAGAAGACGGTTGTACACGGTGTGTTTTTACCTTTTTATTATTATTACAAGTTTTTACTATATATTTGTAGGTACGTGGATGGGTTGGTGTGTAGTAGGTATGTGTGTTAAGTTTAAATATTGCAAGTAAGATTTGAACCACTTCCCGATGTCTGATTGAGCTGAAATTTTGTACACCTGCGTAACTTCGGTGATAATGCAATAATAAGATATAACCTGACGCTGCACCCAGGATTATCTCCTCACTAGGGAACTCTTCAACGGTTAGTAGCACGATCACGAAATTTTGTATGATAGATGAATTTTGATAATTCGACACGATATTTATCATGAACTGCTGCTGCAGCCAGCATTGTCTTCTTACGAGGGAACTCTTTAACGGTTAGTAGCATGGACTTGAAAGTGAAACTTTTTATTTAAATTTAATTTTGCTTGCTAAACATGATCTTTACCATAGACTGCTGCTGCAGACAGGTCTTCTCACGAGGGAACTCCTCAACGGCCATAATAGCATGATCATGAAAGTTTGAATACGAGTTTAAAAAGCATTTTTAATCGAAAATTATTATTAATACCTACATCGTACTTATTTCTCGCTACTAGTAGGTCTTGAAATTAAATAAATATTTAAAAAATAGGTATATAATCTTTAAAATATAGGTCTACCTATGTCTTTTGTATAATAGTGTTTGGTTCGCATTTCCATTTTATTTTTGTTTCAGCTCAAAGCATTTACCACACCATTAAAAGAAACAATAAATTATTAAAAAACAAAAATTATAAAAAGAAAATTATTAGAGTAAGTAATTTGTAAATCATACTGAATAATAAAACTATTTAACAAATGTTTTGTTTAATTTGTCTTAACATATTGTGACAACCCTACCAAAATAGGTAACAATTTTGCAGCTTTGCCTCTGTTTTTTTTTTTTTTTTCTTTTTTTCCTGGCGTTGCACTATTCGTGCTTATTGCCAATAACAATATGTTATTTATTAAAAAAACGTAAGAATCAAGTACTCGCGAAATGATAAAATATTACAATAGGAAATTTGGAAATGGAAAGGAGATTAGATGTTATTATTACATAAAAATAATAAATTATAATAAGTTAACAGTAGGGAAATATAATACAACAGAAAACTGTAACCATTTAAAGCCACCAGGTGGCCCAACAAAAAGGCCGTCTCGGTGCGTAAACTAAGAACTAAGTAAGTTTATACAGTTTATATATTTAATTAAACAGCTATATCATTATTTACAAGGAAAAGAGCTATGGTTTTATAAATATCTACATTAAAATTAAATAAAATACATGAGATAGAAGTGGGTAAAGGGACTCGGAGGGAAACAAGACTTTGGAAAAGTGAGGAGTGGTCATAAAGGGGGCAGGAAAAAATAAGGTGATTCAGATCTCCCACTTCAGCGCCACATTCGCACGCAGGGTTCTGCACAATGCCAAGCCTGGCAAGATGAGCAGGAGTGCACACGTGACCCAATCGCATACGTATGAATATTGTTGTTAACTTTTTGTTTAGCTTGTATTTGCTAAACCAAGGTTTAACAAAAATGGATGTCTGAATAGTGCGATAAAATTTCCCTTTCACTGATTGCCCGGACCAAAGCTGACCCCAGGATTCCTGTAGATAAACTTTGGGCAGAGCTGCCAGATCTTGGGTGTTATTTTTGTACGGAAACAAGTCTCCACACAAAACGGCATCTTTAGCTAACTGGTCAGCTCTCTCATTACCTAAAATGCCACAATGCGAGGGTATCCACGCAAAATGCACTGAATACCCCTTAACAGAACACCTATAAAGGAGTTCACGTGTTTCAAATATAATATAAGGATTATGAGAATAGAAAGGGAATCTGGCCAAAGATTGTAAGGCACTCCTTGCATCAGTTAATATGAGTGAATTCTGTAAGCCCATCGTAAGTATATATTCGACAGCTTTGAATAGAGCGTAACATTCTCCCGTAAATACAGATGATTCGGGCGGGAGCTTTATTTTTTGGACGATATTATATTGAGAGTGGTATACTCCTACTCCCACACATGAGTCTCTTCCATGCTTCGAAGCATCTGTAAACAAGAGCTGATAGCCCTTCCAGTCTCTATCCATAGTGAAGTTGAAGTTATGGTTATGAGATACGTCATCTCGGTAAATGTTAAGGTTATATTGTATATTTGGTGATTTAATTAATGAACTGTAATTACAGTGAAATATAGGAAGAAATTCAGATTGGTGACAAGGAGCTTCAATTAAATTGTATTTTCTAAAGCTTTTAACTAAGCACGGAGTAGCTTTGTGGCTCCAGTAAGTGGATGAATTTACTTCTTCAGAGAGAGTGAAAAGTTTATTTCGCAAAGGATGATATGTAAATTGGAAACACCGAGCCATAAATCTATCAGCTAAAAATTGACGTCGCAAATGAAGTGGAGGGTCTCCACATTCCACCTGAAGACAATTAATAGGACTGCTTTTCATTGCACCTGAAACCACTCTAAGTGCCTTGGACTGAACACTGTCCAGTTTTTTGAGACCAGCAACATTAGCAGGTTCCAGCAAAAATGTCCCATAATCCAATACGCTTCTAATCAAGGTGTTGTACAGTAGTTTTAATGAAAAAGGATGTGCTCCCCACCAAACACCAGCAAGACATCTAATTATGTTGATATTTCGTTCGCATTTAGCAGCTATATAATCACAGTGTGGTAAACCAGTAAGCTGTGTATCCAAAATAAGGCCTAAAAATTTAACCTGGTTTTTAACGGGCATAGGGGTATTATTATACCTTATTGTAACTATAGGAGGCTTACGCATTCTAGTAAACAAGACAATATTGCTTTTGTCAATTGACAGGTGTAGACCATTGGTTTCTAGCCAATTCTTCAGTAAGCATAAAGAAGAGGTTAAAGAAGTACAAATATTTGCAACAGAATGACCAGATAAATATAGAAGTAAATCATCTGCATATTGAAGGACTTGCACTGACCCATTTAGAGAAGATTCCAAATCATAAGTGTAAATATTGTAGAGAATCGGACTAAGTACAGAACCTTGAGGAAGACCTTTCCATACTAAACGGGTAAATGTATTCCCTTCAATATGAAGATTTAAAGATCTCTCTGAAAGCATGTTAATTATGAACTTGGACAGCATTGTTGGAACTTGTAATGAGTTCAGCTTTTGTTCTAGGATTGATACCAGGACATTATCGTATGCTGAGCTAATATCAAGGAAAGCAGCAATTACAGAGTTATTAGAAGAGAAGGCTAAGCGAATATCAGTTGTGAACACACTTAGGCTGTCCATCGTACTTTTACCCTTCCTAAAACCAAACTGTGATGGCGCTAGCAAGTTTTTGCTTTCCAAAAACCACTCCAAACGATTCTTAATGAGATGTTCAGCAATTTTAGCAAGAACTGTAGAAAGTGCAATTGGTCGATAAGAAGTAACCTTAGAAGAAGGTTTGTTTGGTTTCAGAATAGGAATAATTGTTTGAGACTTCCAACTTGATGGAATGTTGCCAGATATCAAAGCTGTATTGAGGAGATTTAAATATATTAAAAGAACAGAGTCAGACAGATTAACTATAAATGAATATGGTATACCATCTTCACCGGGAGCTGAATCCTTAACATGTGAAAGGACTCCCTTCAACTCACTTAGTGTGAACAGGGAATTCAACTCAGAATTAGCAATAGGAACATAGGGGAAGTGCATTAAAGATCTCTGTTCTGGGACTGAAGGAGGAGCTAAATGATCCATAAACTCATTGGCTAATTCTAGTGGGAGTTTAGAGGCTGTTGTGTCACTGAATGCTGACCTGAATCTCCTGATATTTTGCCATACTAGAGATGCGTTAACTTCTGGTGAGATAGATGCACAGAATCTTTGCCAACCTTCAAATTTCTTTTTCCTAAGGAGCTTACGAGTTGTACGAGCAGCATCTAGGTATATCTCAAAATTGTGACGAGTCATAGTATGACCATAATTTTTCTCTGCTTCTTTTCTTTTTTTAATGGCCTCAGTGCACTCAGCATCCCACCAAGGTGGTGAAGGAATTTTGCCTGAAGCACCATTCTTAATAGGGAAAGTATTATCTGCAACCTCTATTAAAATTCTTGTTATTTGATTAGATAATAACTGAGGATCATGTAGTTGTAAGGGGTTAGTTAAAGCGAGGATTCTTTCTTCTACACAATTTTTGTATGTATCCCAATCTGCATTTTGAAGTCTGTACTTTAATCGTGGTGTTTGATTGCAAGCAGCTGGTTTTTTATGTGGAAAAGAAATGATTAAAGGGTAATGATCACTACCATAAGAAGACGGTAAAGGAGACCAAGATAATGTTGATGCTAACTCAGGTGTGCAGATTGAGAGGTCAGGGGCACTTATTCCCTCATCTGGATTCGATTGGCGTGTTGGGAGACATGTATTTAAAATACACAAATTATTTGAGTCTATAATTTCTAATAACTTTTCCCCATAGTAATTGGAACTAGAACTACCCCAGGACTGATGTTGTGTATTAAAGTCGCCCATTACCAAAAATGGTTTAGGTAAAACTGAAAGAAGATTACTTATTTCAGAAAGAATATTTACAGTGGGACGAGGATAATATATACATACTAGACAGATTTTATTTACAATAGCAGCGACAGCAGATATGTCGTCGCTGAGTCTTGGAAGAGGAAAAGATTGAAAAGACAAGTTATTTTTAATAAGTATGGCAACACCGCCATACCCATCGCTTCTGTCTGTTCTTAGACACGCATAGCCAGGAATTCTAAAAGAGAACCCTGGTTTAAGCCATGTCTCACAGAGAGCGACTGCAAAGGGTTCGTATTTGTTCAATATGTAGGACAGATCAGATTTTTTATTCACAATGCTGCGACTGTTCCACTGGACAATCTTGGATAGATTTGGATCCATTATGATGGTTAAATAAGTTAGACAGAGTATCAATTACAGTGGCAACGTTGGACGGTTCAATATTATTATTTTTAGATAAGGTATTAATTAGCATGATTATTAAATTTAAAATTTGACTCTCATTATTATTTGTTGTTTTATTTTGAAATGCAACACCATTCCCTGACACAGAAACTTCATTACTGATTAATGCCTGATGAGCTGCCCGGTCATACCCCTTAGCTGTTTTTGGGGGATCCCGTGGTTTCAAGAAGACCGTTTTTCTTTGTGAGGAGACAATTGGTGTGTTACGTGATTGGGGCGAAGATTGTGTGAAGAAAGAATTTTTAATGGTATGTGATGGAGCAGATGTTACCACATCTGCATACAATTTTGAGATTGGTGGATGTAGCTGGGACGCTTCAGCATACGACACGCAGCTATGGGCCATATAATGCTTAATTGATTTCTGTCTCTCAAATTCTGGGCATTTTTTATTGATGGCGTAATGAATGCCACCGCAATGACAGCATTTACTATTACTCTCGTCTTCAATACTGCAAGTGTCAGCAGAATGTTTCTCCCCACACTTGAAGCACTGAGGGTTCGACCTGCATTGTACCTTTGTATGGCCAAAACGACAACAATTGAAACATTGAATTGTTGGGAATGTATACAATTCCACTGGCATGGAATTGTAGCAACAAAACACACGCTTTGGTAAAATTTGTCCGTCAAAGGTGAGCACGACTGTTTGGGATGGTTTCCACACAGGGGTCGGTTCGTGTGTTTTATAATTGAGACGCCTTGCTTTGATGACTTTCCCGCATCCAGCGGGGACAGATACATTTTCCATTATTTCCTCAGGAGACCATTCGGTGGGTACGCCTTTAACAATTCCAATACGACACACATTAATTGATGGAACAAATGCCTTCAATTTCTCATTGGCCAAACTTGGGTCATTTAAAAAGGAGTTTGCATCTACGTAACGGGAGAAGCTTAGTGAAATTCTATTTCGACCAATGCGTTTTAATGAACCGTTAATTATATTATTGAACCTGCGTTTTTTAAGAAAGTGCCCTAAAGTTATTGGGTGTAATGTTTGAGCCGAGTTTTGTGTGTCAACAATTTTTTGGATGTGCACAACGTATGGCGACAGGTCTGTGGCTTCGTACAAAGCCCTAGCAACCTGTGGCGCCTTCTGGGGAAGATCTGACTTTAAGAGGTTTTCAGACTGGGGACCATCCACAGAACGTGGAGTGGCTTCTTGATGAATTAAAATTGATTGTACCGGTACGTCTGATGTGACTACTGAGTCATTTTCACAATGACAATTTGTTTCTAAATTACTATTTCTTCCTGTTGAGTGACCATTTCGCCTTCTTTTATTGCAATTTTTACAAATTTTGCGTGGAGCTCTAGTCCTTTTCCGCTCCGATCTGGTTAAGGACGAATCTGTGTCCATACTGGATTCACAAATTGTAACATTATGCCCCACCGAGGGGACTGTGCCCCCCGGATCAGGCGGTTCACTGTCCATTGTGGCCACTGGCCAGAAAAAATAAAATATAAAAAACTTACCCTAAATAAGAAGAATTAAATCTACAAACACTTACACTAACTAATCTAATGAATATTTACATAAATCTACACAACTTATCTCCAATCGTAAACGTTTTTTATTATTTTATGAAAAACGAAAGAAAAATCACGCCCGCCAAATTCGATGATTCCCGCGCTTTTTTTTTCTTTGCCTCTGTTCCGTTTGTCTACTCATGTGATCCCGCCACGAAACTTTTTAAAAGTTTTTTTTTTTTAATTATCAGCATGTGTCATTCGACTTGGGTACTTCATACTGCCAAGTCATAAAAACGTTTCTTTGCATTTTTAAATAATAAATGACAACTCTTTTTCTTATTTTATCAAATTAACGATAGAAAACACGGAAGTGGTATAAATTAATGAAAATGAAATAAATCACGACTTTATTCTGCGAAGTTTTGTTGTGCGTGTGGCTGTTGGGCCTGATTACGTTAGTCTTAGAAAAAAAAAAATACTTTATGCACTAGAACATAAAAAGCGATTTTATGTCGCCCAAGCACAACATAAAGACGAACTTTTAGAGCATGAGAAGTGAAAAATATATTTTCACTTCTCATGCTCTAAAAATTCGTCTACAAGAGATTTGAAAAACACAGCTTAATCTTCGAAGAACCTGATGGTTCCAAAGGCTGCAATACACTGCTCTATCTAGGTAGGTAAAAGTTAAAATCGATTAGAAGAAAACACACTAAAATCGAAACAATTTATTACAATAAAGAATAATCGACATTATTAACTCACAAAGTTCCGGGATGGTCCGCCATGTTTTCTGTAGTGCAGCACTGCTCTTTCAAAATCTAACATATGTTTTATTTTACTGCACAAATACGACATACATTGAGATTTTCAAAGAACAGAGCTTAATCTTCGAAGATCCTGATGGTTCCAAAGGGCTGCAATACACTGCTCTTTCTAGGTAGGTAAAAGTTAAAATCCATTAGAAGAAAACACGAAAATCGGATAAAAAATTAAAATAAAAAATAATCCAGCAATAGAAACAACTCTAGGTAGGTACTTAAACTATTGTTATGCAACTCACAAAGTTCCGGGATGGTCCGCCATGTTCTCCGTAGTGCAGCACTGCGCTTTCAAAATCTAACATATGTATATTGTGTTTTATTTTACTCCACAAATACGACATACATTGAGATTTTCAAAGAACAGAGCTTAATCTTCGAAGATCCTGATGGTTCCAAAGGGCTGCAATACACTGCTCTATCTAGGTAGGTAAAAGTTAAAATCGATTAGAAGAAAACACACTAAAATCGAAACAATTTATTACAATAAAGAATAATCGTCATTATTAACTCACAAAGTTCCGGGATGGTCCGCCATGTTTTCTGTAGTGCAGCACTGCGCTTTCAAAATCTAATATATGTTGTGTTTTATTTTACTGCACAAATACGACATACATTGAGATTTTCAAAGGACCTGAGATTAATCTTAGACGATCGTGATAGTTCCAAACGTTGCAATATACTGCTCTATCTATGAGAGAAACTACAAGCGAATAGAAGAAAACACGAAAATCGGATAAAAAAATAAAAAATAATCCAGCAATAGAAACAACTCTAGGTACTTAAACTATTGTTATGGCAACTCACAAAGTTCTGGGATGGTCCGCCATGTTCTCCGTAGTGCAGCACTGCGCTTTCAAAAACTTAAATATGTTTTGTTTTATTTTACTGCACAAATACTACATACATTGAAATTTTCAAAGAACAGAGCCTTAATATTAGACGATCGTGATAGTTCCAAACGTTGCAAAACACTGCTCTATCTATGAGAGAAACTACAAACGAATAGAAGAAAACACGAAAATCGGATAAAAAAGTAAAATCAAAAATAACCCAGCAATAGAAACAACTCTAGGTACTTAAAATATTGTTATGGCAACTCACAAAGTTCCGGGATGGTCCGCCATGTTCTCCGTAGTGCAGCACTGCGCTTTTAAAATCTTAAATATGTTGTATTTTATTTTACTGCACAAATACGACATACATTAAGACTTTCAAAGAACAGAGCCTTAATCTTAGAGGATCGTGATAGTTCCAACGTTGCAATACACTGCTCTACCTATGAGTGAAACTACTCGTATAAACGAATAGAAGAAAACACGAAAATCGGATAAAAAATTAAAATAAAAAATAATCCAGCAAAAGAAAAACCTCTAGGTACTTAAAATATTGTTATGGCAACTCACAAATTTCCGGGATGGTCCGCCATGTTCTCCGTAGTGCAGCACTGCGCTTTCAAAATCTAACATATGTATATTGGTTTTATTTTACTGCACAAATACAACATACATTGAGATTTTCAAAGAACAGAGCTTAATCTTCGAAGAACCTGATGGTTCCAAAGGCTGCAATACACTGCTCTATCTAGGTAGGTAAAAGTTAAAATCGATTAGAAGAAAACACACTAAAATCGAAACAATTTATTACAATAAAGAATAATCGTCATTATTTATAATTAAAACATAGTTTGTAAGATAATTTTTGTAACTAACAATTATGGACTTTGTCTGAGTAAATAAATAAATTATTATTATTAACTCAGAATGTTCCGGGATGGTCCGCCATGTTCTCGGTAGTGCAGCACTGCTCTTTCAAAATCTAAAATATGTACTTAGTGTTTTGTTTTACTGCACAAATACGACATACATTAAGACTTTCAAAGGACAGAGCTTAATCTTCGAAGATCCTGATAGTTCCAAAGGCTGCAATACACTGCTCTTTCTAGGTAGGTAAAAGTTAAAATCTATTAGAAGAAAACACGAAAATCGGATTAAAAAAATTTAAAAATCCCCCGACTCAAACAAAAACCTCTAAAAAGTAAAATAATAACACAAGTCAACAAAAAAAATAAAAAATTTTGGTGCCGAGATATTGTTAGTGGTTTTGTATTAGGTATGCACTGGCAACACTAAACATATTTTTTATCTTTTTTTCCTACGTGTAATTTTTGATCTACCCGCAGTTTTAAATATTGATAATAATAATCAGTACTTTCTTGTGCATGATTTGTTATCTTATCGATACATTTCTATAAATAAGTTGATTTTTATATCAAGTCTTCATCGCGAAGAAGTTGTCTCAATGACCCAAATGTGTTTTGTTACATTTGTGGTGAATACACAGTTAAAAAGTTCAGAAAACCAATAACAGATTTTATAAAAAGTGCTTATTTTTCTTACTTTAAGTTCAAAATTGTCGATGAATACAAGCCGTGGACACCTCAAATTGTTTGTAAAACATGCTATGAACATTTGCGACAGTGGATCAGTGGTCAAAGAAGTCGTATGAGGTTCGGAGTGCCTATGCAATGGAAAGAACAAAAAAATCACTTCGATGACTGTTACTTCTGCTGTGTCAATTTGCGTGGTGTTAATGTTAAAAAAATGACTTATCCTGACTTGGAGTCGGCTAGAAGACCTTTGCCACATTCAGAGGAAATACCTGTTCCAACATTATGTTCCATTCGTGAACCATCATTTGAAGAAATCGTTAATAAAGGGAGTAGCGACAGTGATTTCGAAGGAATACCATCTACAGAACCAAAACTTTTTACTCAAGAAGAATTAAATGATTTGATTAGGGATCTTGAACTACCTAAAGAATCTGCGGAGGTTTTGGCTTCTAGATTAAAAGAAAAAAACTTGTTGGCGTCAGGTACAAAAGTGACATTCTATCGTACAAGAGAGCAAAACTTGCTACCATTTTTTCAATCGGAAAATGATATTGTTTTTTGTTCGGATGTGCAAGGCCTTATTCTCGAAATGGGTCTTTCAGAATACCATCCAAATGAATGGCGCCTCTTTATAGACAGCTCTAAACGAAGCCTTAAGTGTGTCCTTTTACACAATGGCAACAAACATGGTTCAGTTCCCATTGCTCATTCAACAAAGTTAAAGGAAGAATATCAAAACATTTCACTTGTGCTAGACAAAATAAAATATGCCGAACACGAATGGAGTATTTGTGTTGACCTAAAAATGGTTAACTTCTTATTAGGACAGCAAAGTGGATACACAAAATACCCATGCTTTTATTGTATGTGGGACAGTCGTGCCAAACATCAACACGGAAAATAAAGATTGGCCCGTACGTAAGACGATGGAAGTGGGAAAGCAGAATATCATAAATCCGCCTTTGGTATCACGAGATAAAATTATACTGCCCCCCTTGCACATAAAGCTAGGCCTTATGAAACAATTTGTTAAAGCGCTAGACAAAAATGGGCAATGTTTTTCTTATATTACGAGAAAATTTCCTGGTCTGAGCACAGAAAAGATAAAAGCGGGAATTTTCGACGGCCCACAAATAAGAATATTAATAAAAGATACTGATTTCTTAAGTACAATGAACAATTTGGAACGACTCGCGTGGACATCGTTTGTTGAAGTTACCAAAAACTTTCTCGGAAATCACAAGTCGAGTAACTACTCTGAAATTGTAAATGGTATGCTAGAGAATTTTAAAAACTTAGGATGTAACATGTCCATCAAAGTGCACTACCTTCACAGTCATCTTGACAAATTCCCAGACAATCTTGGATCCTATAGCGAAGAACAAGGGGAGCGGTTTCACCAGGACCTAAAAACTATAGAAGACAGGTACCAAGGCCGATGGGATCGGCATATGATGGCTGACTATTGCTGGGGGATGCAACGTGATAGTCCCACCACACCTCATACTCGAAAGTCGCGAAAAAGAAAATTTTTATTTAATTAATATTGTAATAAATATTTTTTTTATGTAAATTTGTTTTTTTCTTTACAAGACAAAATCTATAAAACTACACGTAGGATAAATATCTTTTTGCTATTAATGTAATCAGTTTATGGTCTTAAGTCAAAAAAACAATACAGCTTCTTGGCACCAAAACTAGTGTTGACCAGTGTAATATATAGTAGCCCTTTAAGTTTAATATAAGTTGCAGGAAATATTTTGATCCAAGCGTCCTCACGTCGGGGGACAGCTAATGAAAATTGGAAGTTAACAGCAGTTATGTTTCTACAATAGCTACATTCATTATTGCTGGGTTTAAGCCTCATCTGTTTGGCGTTTTCATTAGCCGTCCCCCGACATGAGGACGCTTGGATCAAAATATTTCCTGCAACTTATATTAAACTTAAAGGGCTAATATATGAGGCATCTAGTTGCACACCCCGCTAAAACGGTTTTCAGTTGAAAATGAGTTAACAATGCAGTATGAAAATAAAATATTTTCTCTAACAGTTACATAGCTTATTTTTGAGCTAAACCCACTATAACCTTACGAAAACGACAATTTAAATGCAATGTTCGCAGCAAAACCCGACATAAAAGCCGATATAATGAAATCGTCCAATCACAGCACAGCAATTGCATTATACGAAATGTCAAAACCCGACATAAATTGACAGGTCAGTAGCAAAACCCGATATAAACCGAGTGACACTTGCAAATCCCGGTATAACAGATTTTAGTCTGCTTTTATTCCACTTTGTAGACCTCACTGTGCATATATTATTAATTAAATTACATAATCACTTAATTATTCACAATAATACATCTGTCTGTAAACCGTTGTGTGAAGTATAAATTTTTAAAACATTTTTTTTTTGTTTGTGAACATTTTGTGAAAACCGTTTTAGCAGGGTTTGCAACTAGACGCCTCATATATTATTATTTTACTTTTTAGAGGTTTTTGTTTGAGTCGGGGGTTTTTTAAATTTTTAATTTAATTTTTATATCTTGCTTTTTAAATACTTCATAATATTATATTACTAGTAAACATACTATACGATCCACATGTGATTAGCCGAAATCTGCGCAGCTGTACGTATTTTTTTACCACAGTGAAGCGAAGCTAGTTAGGTACTCGTGGTCGTTGGCGTTCTTTCCATACTAACGTATTCCTCTGTGAATTCGCCATTTCTGGTGGCGGCCATCTTAGATTTGAAATTTGTAATAGTGTATAGTATTCTACTAGTCAAGCCCTTTCATTAGATACCCATATTGAGGGAATTATGAAAAAAAATATATAATTCGCCATTTTGTGGTGGCGGCCATCTTGGTTTTGAAATTTATCATAGTGTTTGGTATTCTACTTGTCAAGCCCTTTCATTTGATACCCATATTGAGGGAGCTGTGAAAAAATATGTAATCCGCCATTTTCTGGCGGCGGCCATCTTGGACCGATTTTCTTCAAACATAGCTAAGAACACTCGCGACTAATTCACCTTTCAAACAAAAAAAAACAAAATCAAAATCGGTTCATCCGTTCGGGAGCTACGATGCCACAGACAGACACACACACACACACAGACACGTCAAACTTATAACACCCCGTCGTTTTTGCGTCGGGGGTTGAAAATTAAAATAAAAAATAATCCAGCAATAGAAATAACTCTAGGTACTTAAACTATTGTTATGGCTACTCACAAAGTTCCGGGATGGTCCGCCATGTTCTCCGTAGTGCAGCACTGCGCTTTCAGAATCTAATATATGTTGTGTTTTATTTTACTGCACAAATACGACATACATTGAGATTTTCAAAGGACAGAGATTAATCTTAGACGATCGTGATAGTTCCAAACGTTGCAATACACTGCTCTATCTATGAGTGAAACTAAACGACTAGAAGAAAACACGAAAATCGGATAAAAAATAATCCAGCAAAAGAAACAACTCTAGGTACTTAAAATATTGTTATGCAACTCACAAAGTTCCGGGATGGTCCGCCATGTTCTCCGTAGTGCAGCACTGCGCTTTCAAAATCTAACATATGTATATTGTGTTTTATTTTAATGCACAAATACAGCATACATTGAGATTTTCAAAGAACAGAGCTTAATCTTCGAAGATCCTGATGGTTCCAAAGGCTGCAATACACTGCTCTATCTATGAGAGAAACTACAAACGAATAGAAGAAAACACGAAAATCGGATAAAAAATTAAAATCAAAAATAACCCAGCAATAGAAACAACTCTAGGTACTTAAAATATTGTTATGGCAACTCACAAAGTTCCGGGATGGTCCGCCACGTTCTCCGTAGTGCAGCACTGCGCTTTCAAAATCTAACATATGTATATTGTGTTTTATTTTAATGCACAAATACAACATACATTGAGATTTTCAAAGAACAGAGCTTAATCTTCGAAGATCCTGATGGTTCTAAAGGCTGCAGTACACTGCTCTTTCTAGGTAGGTAAAAGTTAAAATCGATTAGAAGAAAACACGAAAATCGGATAAAAAATTAAAATAAAAAATAATCCAGCAATAGAAACAACTCTAGGTAGGTACTTAAACTATTGTTATGCAACTCACAAAGTTCCGGGATGGTCCGCCATGTTCTCTGTAGTGCAGCACTGCGCTTTCAGAATCTTAAATATGTTGTATTTTATTTTACTGCACAAATACGACATACATTAAGACTTTCAAAGAACAGAGCCTTAATCTTAGAGGATCGTGATAGTTCCAAACGTTGCAATACACTGCTCTACCTATGAGTGAAACTACTCGTATAAACGGCTAGAAGAAAACACGCAAATCAGATAAAAAATAATCCAGCAATAGAAACAACTCTAGGTATGTACTTAAAATATTGTTATGCAACTCACAAAGTTCCGGGCGGGATGGTCCGCCATGTTCTCCGTAGTGCAGCACTGCGCTTTCAGAATCTAACATATTATGTATATTGTGTTTTATTTTACTGCACAAATACGACATACATTGAGATTTTCAAAGAACAGCTCAGCTTAATCTTCGATGATCTTTGACAGTCGTTACGGGTCGTCAGAAGCGCGAAAGTCTTGACAACCAGTCTTACCAAGGGGTATCGTATTACCCATGTAACTTTGTTGTGGAGGTCAGATGAATGATGTTGTGGAGGTCAGATGAATACCAGTACTTTACAAGGAGCGACAGGCACTCGCTCCATGTAAAATATTGGTATTCAGCTGCATCCCGTTAGACTGGAAGCTGACCCTTACATGGTTGGGAAAAGGTAGGCAGATGATGATATAAGTAATAATTAATAGTTTTCAAGTCGTCTTCCCATCTTTAATTACTTAATCGACATTAAGTGACATTGATAAATACAACATATACTAAGGTACGATTCAGACCAACCGGCTCGCATCGCGCCGGGCCGGGCGGCATTTTACAATGCGGTAAAGAACATTGAAATGTATCAACAGTAATTACAGTTTATATTTGCATGCAACTTACGCATATTTACCTCCGTCGGCATCCCGCGACGCGTCGCGCTCGCGACGTGTCGCAGAATGCATTCGGCTGTCGCGGCGGGCGACCGGCCCCGACCAGCTCCGAACGGCGCCGAACTGCGCCGTCGGCATCCAATCGGCTGCCGTCGGGTCCGTTCGGAGCCGGTCGGCCGTGGGTCGTGGAATACGAACGGAGATTACGGTACAGCAACTAGCGAATCATTCAAGTTGTGTTCTTCAAGCGACTGTTTCAAAAATGGATACGGAACAAAAACTAATTTATTTAGTTCAGACATATGATTGTCTTTATGTTTTTCTTTTTTTTGTGCTTGGAGTGCGTACGGATTTCAGCGGACGCTGTCGGCTGCCGCGGCACGCGTACGGCTATCGCGGCAGCCGAACGCATGCCGCGGTAGCGGTACGGCTCCGACCGACGCGTTCGGCTGCCGCGGCATGCATACGGCTCCGTTCCGATGCGGCACGACGCGAGCCGGTTGGTCTGAATCGTACCCTATAGTACATTGCTGCAGCGGCCATCAAAGCCGCCTATTTGTGGCCAAGGCATGTATAGTACTTTTCTCAAATAATGCGCGGAAATTAAAACCAAGTAATACCTAGGCAGAACTTTTTAGTCAATTACAATTACTTTTCAAAATCAGTGACGAACAACGAACAACATTATAATATTATCCGTCAGGGTTTCTGAACGGAAAATATAAGAACTTGTGCGCTAAAGTGAAGATTTTGTATGAAGTGCGTGCATTCAGGGCCTCCGAATCTGAATTCCTGATTCGGAAACCGATTCAGGAAACCGCACGTATGCGGCCGGCCTTAAAGTGTTCATTTGTTTTTTTTTTTTCAATAAACAACTTTTATTTGCAAGCCAGTTCGAAATTTAAATAAAACCTTTGATAAGTTACCTCCTTGGTTGCCATGTCTCGGGGTAAAAGATCGTTCCATTTTTAAATTTCACAACATATAGGTACCTATGAGTTTACCATGTAATTTTTTGGCCGCAAAACACGACAGATATGGATTTTCATACAACTTTTGCCAGCTGCTGCTCGCATGTATTTGGCCAGTATAGCAATTTCGATTTATCTCTAAGAAGGTTGTCAAAATAATGCTCAAATTTCCAAGCATGTTTGAGAAAAATAAATCTGAATTAAGCTGAGGGCAAATCACCCCATCAAAACGTCCTTTGGACGCTGAGAGAACTGTTCATCTTCTTTCAGACTTTTGAACAAGTTCTGCGGCTCGTTTCCACACCACCCGTGAGGTAGAGCTATAGGCGCGTTTTTTTTTAAGTGGTATCCCCATTTATAACAATGGGCCTAATCCACTCACCCACTTATTCATTAATGTGATCTACGAGGGGCGATATTACATTATTATTATATTTTGTGTTACATATCCACATAATTATTACATTCATAATAATTGTACATTAATCACAGGCAATAACAGTTACTTTTTAACCGACTTCAAAAAAAGGAGGAGGTTATCAATTCGACTGTATTTTTTTTTTTTTTTTTTTTTTTTTTTTTTTTTATGTTTGTTACCTCATAACTTGCGACTGGGTGAACCGATTTTCATGATTCTTTTTTTATTTGAAAGCTGGTGCTTCCCGTGTGGTCCCATTGTCACCATTTCAATATCTGATGATGGGATCTTAGAGAAATCGAGGGCAACCCTCAAATTTTATAGGCTCACTTATTGTTTTTCGCATGTTTTATGAAGTATCTTGTGTATTTGCGTATGGTTGTCACCATCTCAGGTAGCTGGGCTGATGATGGAAGGTACAACTCCTTAACAGTAAGAAGTTACTCGAACAGGAAAGGACTGTTTTAGTAAATTGTTTTGATGTTTGATAGGGCATTTGCCACATTTGGTCTCATGATCATCAAGTCATGATCTGATGCTGCAGTCAGGATAGTCTGCAGAGTACCTAACTCCTCGACAACTAACAGCAGATATATCGTGTTTAGGCTCATTGAAAAGGGCTCGATGTGTGGATAAACGTACTGTTAATGAGGAACACCGAAGTACATAAAGACCTGATGCTGAAGCCAGGAGCATCAGAAAAAGTATCAACCTTAAAATTACAGCACCGTAGTCGTGTTTGGGCTCATTTTAAACAGGACTAAATTTTAAGTTCAATGTAATGTTGACATAAGTCTGGCCTGATGCTGCAGCCAGGATTATCAGCATCTAGTCTAAAAGCATCAGGTCAAGATTTGATGATGGGATCCTGGAGAAATCGAAGGAACTCTTCAAATATTATAGGCACACCTATAGCGATTTGGGTATTTTTTATAGTAACTCGTGCATTTGCTCTCGGAAAGCACTATTTGGTGAAGTGGAACTGATGATGAAGACCACAGATGGCCATCGGAAGTACTCAATAATATCTAAGTATTTCACGGGTTGCGATTCGATTACTTTAATATGGTTGCTAAGCAATTTATGCTCGTCACAATGTGAATGGTGATATGGAGCTGATGGTGGACCTGGAGAACTCCTCAACAATTAACTTCCCTGCATCGGGAAAAGCAATATTTTGTTTGTAAAAGGCGATAATCACTAGGCTATTGTAACTTAGATAAATTATAAGCAGACCCACTAAAAAGCGTGAAATAAAAACTTTTTAAGAAAAAAAAAACCGACTTCCAAAAAAACACTACAAAGTGAAAAATAACTTTATTTCGGAAGTCGGTGGCAAAAAACTAAAATACAGATCCAAAGACACCGACTTCCGAAATAAAGTTATTTTTCACTTTGTAGTGTTTTTTTGGAAGTCGGTTTTTTTTTTCTTAAAAAGTTTTTAGTTATTAATAACGCACATTTAAAAATACATAAACAAAACAAAGATACAATTATCACTAAATAATTCCCTTATGTAAGAGTATGCCTCAAACAAATGCATATTGTACAGACGCCAGCACATCAACCTACTACAATCTTTCAAATTTCTTTAATAGATTTTCAACTTTATCACTAAAGTATAAGGTTCAAAGTTGATTGGGAAAATCTGACAGTTTCGGGTAGGTTGATGTGCTGGCGTCTGTACATACAGGAAGATTTTTTTATCACCATCCAAATTTTTACAGGGTGTTTTACAGGGTGTTTATGCCATTAAATATGTATATATTATGTAACATAACATAAATAGGATAAAATATAACTTTAAGCTTTTGTCTTCTGCGTATTGAGGAATAATCTTTTCCTTTTCCTGGGGTGGTCATGAACATGAAGGGTATATTGTGGGTGCTGATATTTTTATAGCAGAATATTCAACATGACAACGTTTATATAGTATGAAACTCACTCATACGATTTCATCCTATGTAAATCACCTTATGTACATGTCTGTATATACATATGTATGTACTCTCACTATAATAGAAACCAACTCTTGGATTTTTAACGTTCGGCCAAGCGCCGAGGGTTGAAAATCCAGCGGTACAATATTATTTAGACATTACATTTAGGTGAGTTCTAGTGTTAGTGTAGAAGTTTCATTTGTACCAGATAGTCGTAATCTTTGTAAATAGTAGGCACTTATGTGCAGAATGCAAAACAACTAAACCTTCAATTAATAATTAAGATAGTAATAGCCCATGTATAAGTTGTGTACAATTATTGTAAATGGGTTATATTTTTAAGGACAGTGTAAGCCATGCGTATAGCAGGTGTCTAGCTTAGAGCTTCTCAAGCCAGATCCAGCTGTGGGTTCGGGCCATCCATAAATAACATCACACGAGTTTCATGATTTGGTTTGATTTTTATAATATGCAATTTTAAATGAATAGAGTTACTTAGTAATATTTTGTAGTTTTGCTTTAATTCCCCCACCGTTGACACACTTTGTTGACCCCCTCCGTCGTCCTTAACGTGTGACTTAATTTATGGATAGCTTCTTGTAGAAATGGGCACCTAGTGCGCAGTGCGGCCGGCCCCTTCCTTTCCTAGATGTCTCGACACGAGGCGCTCAGCGTGGCACCGGCCAATGCGTATGCGGCCTAACTGTTTTACTTTACATTCCAGGTTTAAAACCGATTGTTTAGTAAGCAGGCATTACAATGTCTACTAAGTGTAAATAAATAAGAATTATGTTAGGTACATTTATATAAACATTTGTGTAGGTAGTAGTAGTAACAATGTACTTATTCGTAATTTTAAGGACAAAAAAAATGCAAACATAAAATAAACAAAAAAAAATTAGGTCATTATTTTCTTTCGTATATCATTTCTTTCCAGAATTTGATCCTTATTAGCGACACCATCACCGTCATGTATGTCGGATTATAAGTAAACGGCGACACGCTTGGTTTGTATGGAAAGCATTGACAAAGCTACCTCTAATCTGTGAGATCCGCTAATTGGCTTCCCGTAAGGTGATTCGTTCAATGTAGCCTACAGCGATTAATATTAATCATTACGCTATTTGCGACTTGGGGCGCTGTTTTACTTTGTATGTTGATATGATTTCGAAAAAATGTCGGAAATATTGAATGTTGCGGGCTACCGTAACGGATCCCCTCGTGGGAAGAGGCCGTGCTCCACCCACGCACGACCTTGTAGAGCGCCACACTTCACCCCTCCGCTCTCCCACCAAATTGTTATTCGTTGTATTCTTCTAAGATGATTTTCATAGAGTGTATGAATGTGGTCTATGGTAGAGAAGCTGGATATGTATGTAGCTTCTCTACCATAGACCACATTCATACACTCTATGAAAATCATCTTAGATGAATACAACGAATAACAATTCGACAACCGATTCCGATTCGTCCGACAGCAGTTTGCTGTCGGGGCCAAGAAAAATCAGTTGTCGAAATGTGTTATTTTTGATACGGTAGCTTGTATGGTGGTGAATTGCTATGCAGATAGAAAATTTGCCAGGCGGTAAATATTGTCATACTTTTGACATCGTCGCTGGATTTAATCAAAAATTTAATTTCTGAAAGTTCCATTGAAAAGACCTATTATAACACTAGATGGACTTTACGAATAGGTACTTGACCATACCCTTTGGCTTATGTAATGCGCCATCAGTAGGTATATCAAAGATACATTAATCGAGCTTTAGGACATGTTTAGGACTCATGTTAAATGCAGGTAGTGCCGGTAGGTACTAACAACAGTGCTGCCAATGATAACGTAGCCCAAGTGTATCGATGGTCATAAGTAAAATAAGGAGTTTTGAAGATGGTCTAGTTTCATAGAAAGAATTTTGATTGCTTTAGAAGAAGTCGGGTTTCCTATAAATATTGACAAATGTCTTTTGTTTAAACAGTCTATTTTGGTATAAGTAGGTATAATATTATCACACTAATATTATAAAGGCGAAAGTTTGTGAGTGTGCGTGTGTGTGTTTATATGTTTGTTACTTCTTCACGCCTAAACCACTGAACCGATTTAGATGAAATTTGGTATAGAGATAGTTTGAGTCCCGGAAAAGGACATAGGATAGTTTTTATCCCGATATTCCCACGGGATCGACATTTACGCGGGTAAAACCGCGGGGCGCAGCTAGTAAGTTATATTATAACAGATGGTAACGTATGACCTAGTCCAAGAAAGGTAGATGCTCTTGTCCCTACTAGTGTTAAACAAGTAAGACAGGTTGCTGGCCTAGCGGGCTACTTCCGTAGATTTATCCCCAACTTTGCACGTATAATGATTCCCCTCTAAGAACTATCAATGACAGGTACGTAGTGGCAATGGACACAAACAATAAGAAGCCCGAGACATAATTATTTAATAGCTGGGCCCTGTTTTATAAAGCTGACAAGTCTGAATACTTAGGTATGTCAAAAAGTGACAATTCGACAAAATTTTGTCAGTTTAAATCAAATAGACGCCTGCTACGAGTATTCTTCTAACAGCTATTTGCTGTTGAGGGCAAGTCAAATCAGGTTATCGAAATGTCAGGTTTTCGATACGATAGCCTGTCGTATGGTCGTGAATACTGTAGGAACTCTAGGTACTTAAACTATTGTTATGGCAACTCACAAAGTTCCGGGATGGTCCGCCATGTTCTCCGTAGTGCAGCACTGCGCTTTCAGAATCTAACATATGTATATTGGGTTTTATTTTACTGCACAAATACGACATAGGTACATTGAGATTTTCAAAGAACAGAGCTTAATCTTCGAAGATCTTTGACAGTCGTTACGGGTCGTCAGAAGCGCGAAAGTTGACAACCTGTCTTACCAAGGGGTATCGTATTACCTATGTAACTGTGTTGTGTAGGTCAGATGAATGATGTTGTGGAGGTCAGCTGAATACCAGTACTTTACAAGAAGCGACAGGCACTCGCTCCATGTAAAATATTGGTATTCAGCTGCATCCCGTTAGACTGGAAGCTGACCCTAACATGGTTGGGAAAAGGCAGGCAGATGATGATATAAGTAATAATTAATAGTTTTGAAGTCGTCTTCCCATCTTTAATTACCTAATTGACATTAAGTGACATTGATAAATACAACATATACTAAGGAATTTATTCTTTTAGAAACTAACTATATACACTAGATACTAAAATAAATGACTAACTAACTTACAATACAAATATATAAAAATAAAAAACTTAGGCGTCGAAGTATTCATCCGCATCGCTGTCATCCGGAAACGTGCCCAGAAGACTGGCAGCATTGCCACGTTGAATGGCAATGCTAATTCTTTGGCCAAAGAACGACCCAGCCCTCTGGTCACGTGAAGTATCGACCAGCCGGCGAGAAATTTCCTTAAAAAGGAGACGCGCGCTCGGGCCCCATGACCCGAGCGTTTCGACCCCAAACGGCTCAAAGCTGTAGTTGCCCACAAGGTTACAGTATTTGCGCCGTTTGAGGGTCTCAGCAGACCAACTAAGGTACGATTCAGACCAACCGGCTCGCATCGCGCCGGGCCGGGCGGCATTTTACAATGCGGTAAAGAACATTGAAATGTATCAACAGTAATTACAGTTTATATTTGCATGCAACTTACGCATATTTACCTCCGTCGGCATCCCGCGACGTGTCGCGCTCGCGACGTGTCGCAGAATGCATTCGGCTGTCGCGACGGCCGACCGGCCCCGACCAGCTCCGAACGGCGCCGAACTGCGCCGTCGGCATCCAATCGGCTGCCGTCGGGTTCGTTCGGAGCCGGTCGGCCGTGGGTCGTGGAATACGAACGGAGATTACGGTACAGCAACTAGCGAATCATTTAAGTTGTGTTCTTCAAGCGACTGTTTCAAAAATGGATACCTACGGAACAAAAACTAATTTCTTTAGTTCAGACATATGATTGCCTTTATGTTTTTCTTTTTTTTGTGCTTGGAGTGCGTACGGATTTCAGCGGACGCTGTCGGCTGCCGCGGCACGCGTACGGCTATCACGGCAGCTAAACGCATGCCGCGGTAGCGGTACGGCTCCGACCGACGCGTTCGGCTGCCGCGGCATGCATACGGCTCCGTTCCGATGCGGCACGACGCGAGCCGGTTGGTCTGAATCGTACCCTATAGTACATTGCTGCAGCGGGCAGCGGCCATCAAAGCCGCCTATTTGTGGCCAAGGCATGTATAGTACTTTTCTCAAATAATGCGCGGAAATTAAAACCAAGTAATACCTAGGCAGAACTTTTTAGTCAATTAGGTACAATTACTTTTCAAAATCAGTGACGAACAACGAACAACATTGTAATATTATCCGTCAGGGTTTCTGAACGGAAAATATAAGAACTTGTGCGCTAAAGTGAAGATTTTGTATGAAGTGCGTGCATTCAGGGCCTCCGAATCTGAATTCCTGATTCGGAAACCGAATCAGGAAACCGCACGTATGCGGCCGGCCTTAAAGTGTTCATTTGTTTTTTTTTTTTCAATAAACAGCTTTTATTTGCAAGCCAGTTCGAAATTTAAATAAAACCTTTGATAAGTTACCTCCTTGGTTGCCATGTCTTGGGGTAAAAGATCGTTCCATTTTTAAATTTCACAACATATACCTATGAGTTTACCATGTAATTTTTTGGCCGCAAAACACGACAGATATGGATTTTCATACAACTTTTGCCAGCTGCTGCTCGCATGCATTTGGCCAGTATAGCAATTTCGATTTATCTCTAAGAAGGTTGTCAAAATAATGCTCAAATTTCCAAGCATGTTTAAGAAAAATAAATCTGAACTAAGCTGAGGGCAAATCACCCCATCAAAACGTCCTTTGGACGCTGAGAGAACTGTTCATCTTCTTTCAGACTTTTGAACAAGAACTGCGGCTCGTTTCCACACCACCCATGAGGTAGAGCTATAGGCGCGTTTTTTTTTAAGTGGTATCCCCATTTATAACAATGGGCCTAATCCACTCACCCACTTATTCATTAATGTGATCTACGAGGGGCGATATTACATTATTATTATATTTTGTGTTACATATCCACATAATTATTACATTCATAATAATTGTACATTAATCACAGGCAATAACAGTTACTTTTAGTTATTAATAACGCACATTTAAAAATATATAAACAAAACAAAGATACAATTATCACTGAATAATTCCCTTATGTAAGAGTATGCCTCAAACAAATGCATATTGTACAGACGCCAGCACATCAACCTACTACAATCTTTCAAATTTCTTTAATAGATTTTCAACTTTATCACTAAAGTATAAGGTTCAAAGTTGATTGGGAAAATCTGACAGTTTCGGGTAGGTTGATGTGCTGGCGTCTGTACATACAGGAAGATTTTTTTATCACCATCCAAATTTTTACAGGTTGCTCTACCTTCTACCTTTTACAGGGTGTTTATGCCATTAAATATGTATATATGTAACATAACATAAATAGGATAAAATATAACTTTAAGCTTTTGTCTTCTGCGTATTGAGGAATAACCTTTTCCTTTTCCTGGGGTGGTCATGAACATGAAGGGTATATTGTGGGTGCTGATATTTTTATAGCAGAATATTCAACATGACAACGTTTATATAGGATGAAACTCACTCATACGATTTCATCCTATGTAAATCACCTTATGTACATGTCTGTATATACACATGTATGTACTCTCACTATAATAGAAGCCAACTCTTGGATTTTTAACGTTCGGCCAAGCGCCGAGGGTTGAAAATCCAGTGGTACAATATTATTTAGGCAACAATATTATTTAGGCATTACATTTAGGTGAGTTCTAGTGTTAGTGTAGAAGTTTCATTTGTACCAGATAGTCGTAATCTTTGTAAATAGTAGGCACTTATATGCAGAATGCAAAACAACTAAACCTTCAATTAATAATTAAGATAGTAATAGCCCATGTATAAGTTGTGTACAATTATTGTAAATGGGTTATATTTTTAAGGACAGTGTAAGCCTTGCGTATAGCAGGTGTCTAGCTTAGAGCTTCTCAAGCCAGATCCAGCTGTGGGTTCGGGCCATCCATAAATAACATCACACGAGTTTCATGATTTGGTTTGATTTTTATAATATGCAATTTTAAATGAATAGAGTTACTTAGTAATATTTTGTAGTTTTGCTTTAATTCCCCCACCGTTGACACACTTTGTTGACCCCCTCCGTCGTCCTTAACGTGTGACTTAATTTATGGATAGCCTCTTGTAGAAATGGGCACCTAGTGCGCAGTGCGGCCGGCCCCTTCCTTTCCTAGATGTCTCGACATGAGGCGCTCAGCGTGGCACCGGCCAATGCGTATGCGGCCTAACTGTTTTACTTTACATTCCAGGTTTAAAACCGATTGTTTAGTAAGCAGGCATTACAATGTCTACTTAGTTTAAATAAATAAGAATTATGTTAGGTACCTATATATAAACATTTGTGCAGGTAGTAGTAGTAACAATGTATTCGTAATTTTAAGGACAAAAAAAATGCAAACATAAAATACCTAAACAAAAAAAAATTAGGTCATGATTTTCTTTCGTATATCATTTCTTTCCAGAATTTGATCCTTATTAGCGACACCATCACCGTCATGTATGTCGAATTATAAGTAAACGGCGACACGCTTGGTTTGTATGGAAAGCATTGACAAAGCTACCTCTAATCTGTGAGATCCGCTAATTGGCTTCCCGTAAGGTGATTCGTTCAATGTAGCCTACAGCGATTAATATTAATTATTACGCTATTTGCGAATTGGGGCGCTGTTTTACTTTGTATGTTGATATGATTTCAAAAAAATGTCGAAAATATTGAATGTCGCGGGCTACCGTAACGGATCCCCTCGCGGGAAGAGGCCGTGCTCCACCCACGCACGACCTTGTAGAGCGCCACACTTCACCCCTCCGCTCTCCCACCAAATTGTTATTCGTTGTATTTTTCTAAGATGATTTTCATAGAGTGTATGAATGTGGTCTATGGTAGAGAAGCTGGATATGTATGTAGCTTCTCTACCATAGACCACATTCATACACTCTATGAAAATCATCTTAGATGAATACAACGAATAGCAATTCGACAACCGATTCCGATTCTTACGACAGCAGTTTGCTGTCGGGGCCAAGAAAAATCAGTTATCGAAATGTGTCATTTTCTATATGATAGCTTGTATGGTGGTGAATTGCTATGCAGATAGAAAATTTGCCAGGCGGTAAATATTGTCATACTTTTGACATCGTCGCTGGATTTAATCAAAAATTTAATTTCTGAAAGTTCCATTGAAAAGACCTAGGTATTATAACACTAGATGGACTTTACGAATAGGTACTTGACCATACCCTTTGGCTTATGTAATGCGCCATCAGTAGGTATATCAGAGATACATTAATCGAGCTTTAGGACATGTTTAGGACTCATGTTAAATGCAGGTAGTGCCGGTAGGTACTAACAACAGTGCTGCCAATGATAACGTAGCCCAAGTGTATCGATGGTCATAAGTAAAATAAGGAGTTTTGAAGATGGTCTAGTTTCATGGAAAGAAGAATTTTGATTGCTTTAGAAAAAGTCGGGTTTCCTATAAATATTAACAAATGTCTTTTTTTTTAAACAGTCTATTTGGGTATAAGTAGGTATAATATTATAAGTTATATTATAACAGATGGTAACGTATGACCTAGTCCAAGAAAGGTAGATGCTCTTGTCCCTACTAGTGTTAAACAAGTAAGACAGGTTGCTGGCCTAGCGGGCTACTTCCGTAGATTTATCCCCAAATTTTCACGTATAATGGTTCCCCTCTACGAACTATCAAAAACAGGTACGTAGTGGCAATGGACACAAACAATAAGAAGCCCGAGACATAATTATTTAATAGCTGGGCCCTGTTTTATAAAGCTGACAAGTCTGAATACTTAGGTATGTCAAAAAGTGACAATTCGACAAAATTTTGTCAGTTTAAATCAAATAGACGCCCGCTACGAGTATTCTTCTAACAGCTATTTGCTGTTGAGGGCAAGTCAAAACAGGTTATCGAAATGTCAGGTTTTCGATACGATAGCCTGTCGTATGGTTGTGAATACTCTAGGAACTCTAGGTACTTAAACTATTGTTATGGCAACTCACAAAGTTCCGGGATGGTCCGCCATGTTCTCCGTAGTGCAGCACTGCGCTTTCAGAATCTAACATATGTATATTGGGTTTTATTTTACGGCACAAATACGACATAGGTACATTGAGATTTCAAAGAACAGAGCTTAATCTTCGAAGATCTTTGACAGTCGTTACGGGTCGTCAGAAGCGCGAAAGTCTTGACAACCAGTCTTACCAAGGGGTATCGTATTACCCATGTAACTGTGTTGTGGAGGTCAGATGAATGATGTTGTGGAGGTCAGATGAATACCAGTACTTTACAAGGAGCGACAGGCACTCGCTCCATGTAAAATATTGGTATTCATCTGCATCCCGTTAGACTGGAAGCTGACCCTAACATGGTTGGGAAAAGGCAGGCAGATGATGATATAAGTAATAATTAATAGTTTTCAAGTCGTCTTCCCATCTTTAATTACCTAATTGACATTAAGTGACATTGATAAATACAACATATACTAAGGTACGATTCAGACCAACCGGCTCGCATCGCGCCGGGCCGGGTGGCATTTTACAATGCGGTAAAGAACATTGAAATGTATCAACAGTAATTACAGTTTATATTTGCATGCAACTTACGCATATTTACCTCCGTCGGCATCCCGCGACGCGTCGCGCTCGCGTCGTGTCGCAGAATGCATTCGGCTGTCGCGACGGCCGACCGGCCCCGACCAGCTCCGAACGGCGCCGAACTGCGCCGTCGGTATGCAATCGGCTGCCGTCGGATTCGTTCGGAGCCGGTCGGCCGTGGGTCGTGGAATACGAACGGAGATTACGGTACAGCAACTAGCGAATCATTCAAGTTGTGTTCTTCAAGCGACTGTTTCAAAAATGGATACCTACGGAACAAAAACTAATTTCTTTAGTTCAGACATATGATTGCCTTTATGTTTTTCTTTTTTTTGTGCTTGGAGTGCGTACGGATTTCAGCGGACGCTGTCGGCTGCCGCGGCACGCGTACGGCTATCACGGCAGCTAAACGCATGCCGTGGTAGCGGTACGGCTCCGACCGACGCGTTCGGCTGCCGCGGCATGCATACGGCTCCGTTCCGATGCGGCACGATGCGAGCCGGTTGGTCTGAATCGTACCCTATAGTACATTGCTGCAGCGGCCATCAAAGCCGCCTATTTGTGGCCAAGGCATGTATAGTACTTTTCTCAAATAATGCGCGGAAATTAAAACCAAGTAATACCTAGGCAGAACTTTTTAGTCAATTACAATTACCTACTTTTCAAAATCAGTGACGAACAACGAACAACATTATAATATTATCCGTCAGGGTTTCTGAACGGAAAATATAAGAACTTGTGCGCTAAAGTGAAGATTTTGTATGAAGTGCGTGCATTCAGGGCCTCCGAATCTGAATTCCTGATTCGGAAACCGAATCAGGAAACCGCACGTATGCGGCCGGCCTTAAAGTGTTCATTTGTTTTTTTTTTTTTTTCAATAAACAGCTTTTATTTGCAAGCCAGTTCGAAATTTAAATAAAACCTTTGATAAGTTACCTCCTTGGTTGCCATGTCTCGGGGTAAAAGATCGTTCCATTTTTAAATTTCACAACATATACCTATGAGTTTACCATGTAATTTTTTGGCCGCAAAACACGACAGATATGGATTTTCATACAACTTTTGCCAGCTGCTGCTCGCATGCATTTGGCCAGTATAGCAATTTCGATTTATCTCTAAGAAGGTTGTCAAAATAATGCTCAAATTTCCAAGCATGTTTGAGAAAAATAAATCTGAACTAAGCTGAGGGCAAATCACCCCATCAAAACGTTCTTTGGACGCTGAGAGAACTGTTCATCTTCTTTCAGACTTTTGAACAAGTTCTGCGGCTCGTTTCCACACCACCCGTGAGGTAGAGCTATAGGCGCGTTTTTTTTTAAGTGGTATCCCCATTTATTACAATGGGCCTAATCCACTCACCCACTTATTCATTAATGTGATCTACGAGGGGCGATATTACATTATTATTATATTTTGTGTTACATATCCACACAATTATTACATTCATAATAATTGTACATTAATCACAGGCAATAACAGTTACTTTTAGTTATTAATAACGCACATTTAAAAATACATAAACAAAACAAAGATACAATTATCACTGAATAATTCCCTTATGTAAGAGTATGCCTCAAACAAATGCATATTGTACAGACGCCAGCACATCAACCTACTACAATCTTTCAAATTTCTTTAATAGATTTTCAACTTTATCACTAAAGTATAAGGTTCAAAGTTGATTGGGAAAATCTGACAGTTTCGGGTAGGTTGATGTGCTGGCGTCTGTACATACAGGAAGATTTTTTTATCACCATCCAAATTTTTACAGGTTGTTTTACAGGGTGTTTATGCCATTAAATATGTATATATGTAACATAACATAAAAAATAGGATAAAAATATAACTTTAGGCTTTTGTCTTCTGCGTATTGAGGAATAACCTTTTCCTTTTCCTGGGGTGGTCATGAACATGAAGGGTATATTGTGGGTGCTGATATTTTTATAGCAGAATATTCAACATGACAACGTTTATATAGTATGAAACTCGCTCATACGATTTCATTCTATGTAAATCACCTTATGTACATGTCTGTATATACATATGTATGTACTCTCACTATAATAGAAACCAACTCTTGGATTTTTAACGTTCGGCCAAGCGCCGAGGGTTAAAAATCCAGCGGTACAATATTATTTAGACATTACATTTAGGTGAGTTCTAGTGTTAGTGTAGAAGTTTCATTTGTACCAGATAGTCGTAATCTTTGTAAATAGTAGGCACTTATGTGCAGAATGCAAAACAACTAAACCTTCAATTAATAATTAAGATAGTAATAGCCCATGTATAAGTTGTGTACAATTATTGTAAATGGGTTATATTTTTAAGGACAGTGTAAGCCATGCGTATAGCAGGTGTCTAGCTTAGAGCTTCTCAAGCCAGATCCAGCTGTGGGTTCGGGCCATCCATAAATAACATCACACGAGTTTCATGATTTGGTTTGATTTTTATAATATGCAATTTTAAATGAATAGAGTTACTTAGTAATATTTTGTAGTTTTGCTTTAATTCCCCCACGGTTGACACACTTTGTTGACCCCCTCCGTCGTCCTTAACGTGTGACTTAATTTATGGATAGCCTCTTGTAGAAATGGGCACCTAGTGCGCAGTGCGGCCGGCCCCTTCCTTTCCTAGATGTCTCGACACGAGGCGCTCAGCGTGGCACCGGCCAATGCGTATGCGGCCTAACTGTTTTACTTTACATTCCAGGTTTAAAACCGATTGTTTAGTAAGCAGGCATTACAATGTCTACTTAGTTTAAATAAATAAGAATTATGTTAGGTACCTATATATAAACATTTGTGTAGGTAGTAGTAGTAACAATGTATTCGTAATTTTAAGGACAAAAAAATGCAAACCCATAAAATAAACAAAAAAAAAATAGGTCATGATTTTCTTTCGTTTATCATTTCTTTCCAGAATTTGATCCTTATTAGCGACACCATCGGAGGGTATACGACAAAGTAAGGGCGCATTTTTAACAAAAAAAAAAAATATTTACCACCTGTAATTTATAAGCTTTCTGTCACGGACCACCTTCAAAGCCATTTTACGTCATGTATGTCGGATTATAAGTAAACGGCGACACGCTTGGTTTGTATGGAAAGTATTGACAAAGCTACCTCTGATCTGTGAGATCCGCTAATTGGCTTCCCGTAAGGTGATTCGTTCAATGTAGCCTACAGCGATTAATATAATTTACGTATTACGCTATTTGCGAATTGGGGCGCTGTTTTACTTTGTATGTTGATATGATTTCGAAAAAATGTCGGAAATATTGAGTGTCGCGGGCTACCGTAACGGATCCCCTCGCGGGAAGAGGCCGTGCTCCACCCACGCACGACCTTGTAGAGCGCCACACTTCACCCCTCCGCTCTCCCACCAAATTGTTATTCGTTGTATTCTTATAAGATGATTTTCATAGAGTGTATGAATGTGGTCTATGGTAGAGAAGCTGGATATGTATGTAGCTTCTCTACCATAGACCACATTCATACACTCTATGAAAATCATCTTAGATGAATACAACGAATAACAATTCGACAACCGATTCCGATTCGTCCGACAGCAGTTTGCTGTCGGGGCCAAGAAAAATCAGTTGTCGAAATGTGTCATTTTTGATACGGTAGCTTGTATGGTGGTGAATTGCTATGCAGATAGAAAATTTGCCAGGCGGTAAATATTGTCATACTTTTGACATCGTCGCTGGATTTAATCAAAAATGTAATTTCTGAAAGTTCCATTGAAAAGACCTATTATAACACTAGATGGACTTTACGAATAGGTACTTGACCATACCCTTTGGCTTATGTAATGCGCCATCAGTAGGTATATCAAAGATACATTAATCGAGCTTTAGGACATGTTTAGGACTCATGTTAAATGCAGGTAGTGCCGGTAGGTACTAACAACAGTGCTGCCAATGATAACGTAGCCCAAGTGTATCGATGGTCATAAGTAAAATGAGTTTTGAAGATGGTCTAGTTTCATGGAAAGAATTTTGATTGCTTTAGAAGAAGTCGGGTTTCCTATAAATATTGACAAATGTCTTTTGTTTAAACAGTCTATTTGGGTATAAGTAGGTATAATATTATCACACTAATATTATAAAGGCGAAAGTTTGTGAGTGTGTGTGTGTGTGTGTGTGTGTGTTTATATGTTTGTTACTTCTTCACGCCTAAACCACTGTACTGATTTAGATGAAATTTGGTATAGAGATAGTTTGAGTCCCGGAAAAGGACATAGGATAGTTTTTATCCCGATATTCCCACGGGATCGACATTTCCGCGGGTAAAACCGCGGGGCGCAGCTAGTAAGTTATATTATAACAGATGGTAACGTAAGACCTAGTCCAAGAAAGGTAGATGCTCTTGTCCCTACTAGTGTTAAACAAGTAAGACAGGTTGCTGGCCTAGCGGGCTACTTCCGTAGATTTATCCCCAACTTTGCACGTATATTGATTCCCCTCTACGAACTATCAATGACAGGTACGTAGTGGCAATGGACACAAACAATAAGAAGCCCGAGACATAATTATTTAATAGCTGGGCCCTGTTTTATAAAGCTGACAAGCCTGAATACTTAGGTATGTCAAAAAGTGACAATTCGACAAAATTTTGTCAGTTTAAATCAAATAGACGCCCGCTACGAGTATTCTTCTAACAGCTATTTGCTGTTGAGGGCAAATCAAATCAGGTTTTCGATACGATAGCCTGTCGTATGGTTGTGAATACTCTAGGAACTCTAGGTACTTAAACTATTGTTATGGCAACTCACAAAGTTCCGGGATGGTCCGCCATGTTCTCCGTAGTGCAGCACTGCGCTTTCAGAATCTAACATATGTATATTAGGTTTTATTTTACTGCACAAATACGACATACATTGAGATTTTCAAAGAACAGCTCAGCTTAATCTTCGATGATCTTTGACAGTCGTTACGGGTCGTCAGAAGCGCGAAAGTCTTGACAACCAGTCTTACCAAGGGGTATCGTATTACCTTTGTAACTGTGTTGTGGAGGTCAGATGAATGATGTTGTGGAGGTCAGCTGAATACCAGTACTTTACAAGAAGCGACAGGCACTCGCTCTATGTAAAATATTGGTATTCAGCTGCATCCCGTTAGACTGGAAGCTGACCCTAACATGGTTGGGAAAAGGCAGGCAGATGATGATATAAGTAATAATTAATAGTTTTCAAGTCGTCTTCCCATCTTTAATTACCTAATCGACATTAAGTGACATTGATAAATACAACATATACCTATAGTACATTGCTGCAGCGGCCATCAAAGCCGCCTATTTGTGGCCAAGGCTTGTATTTGAATAGTATTTTTCTCAAATAATGCGCGGAAATTAAAACCAAGTAATACCTAGGCAGAACTTTTTAGTCAATTACAACTCCTTTTCAAAATCAGTGACGAACAACGAACAACATTATAATATTATCCGTCAGGGTTTCCGAACGGAAAATATAAGAACTTGTGCGCTAAAGTGAAGATTTTGTATGAAATGCGTGCATTCAGGGTCTCCGAATCTGAATTCCTGATTCGGAAACCAAATCAGGAAACCGGACGTATGCGGCCGGCCTTAAAGTGTTCATTTGTTTTTTTTTTTTTTTTTTTCAATAAACAGCTTTTTATTTGCAAGCCAGTTCGAAATTTAAATAAAACCTTTAATAAGTTTACCTCCTTGGTTGCCATGTCTCGGAGTAAAAGATCGTTCCATTTTTAAATTTCACAACATATACCTATGAGTTTACCATGTAATTTTTTGGCCGCAAAACACGACAGATATGGATTTTCATACAACTTTTTCCGGCTGCTGCTCGCATGTATTTGGCCAGTAGCAATTTCGATTTATCTCTAAGAAGGTTGTCAAAATAATGCTCAAATTTCCAAGCATGTTTAAGAAAAATAAATCTGAACTAAGCTGAGGGCAAATCACCCCATCAAAACGTCATTTGGACGCTGAGAGCGCGTTCATCTTCTTTCAGACTTTTGAACAAGTTCTGCGGCTCGTTTCCACACCACCCATGAGGTAGAGCTATAGGCGCGTTTTTTTTTAAGTGGTATCCCCATTTATAACAATGGGCCTAATCCACCCATTTATTCATTAACTAGCTTCTGCCCGCGACTTCGTCCGCGTGAAATTTCACATTCCCTCCATTCACCCGCTTATGATTGGAATTTCGAAAAACACTTTCTTAATGGATACCTAGTCTTCACAAAGAACACACCCTCCAAATTTCATGTCTCTAGGACCAGCAGTTTAGGCTGTACGTTGATATATCGGTCAGTTAGGACTTTGAATTTTATAGTACCTAACAGTATTATAAAATAACCTACGGTCACTAAGTACGTACACTATCAAATATATACTACCTATACTTTAAAATTAAAATCTATTCCTACGATTTATAAAAATAAACCTAAATAACTCTTCCTTAAACTGTACTTAGTAAAAAGTAAAAACTAAAAGGAATAAAAAGGTCGCACTAAAAAGCACGGTTTAGAATTGCAAGTAGCAGTTAAAACATACAATTTATAGAATGCTAATAAGAACGAACGCTCGCCGCTCGACACGTCCGTTCAAATCAAAGTTCAAAAAATGTATGATGCGCGCGTTTTTGTTTTTTGGTTATGGCATCTCGTAGTTCAACCTATGAGGTTGTCGTCTGCTTAATCGGGCTTGCCTGTGGATGCCTCAAAAATTAAGGCCTCCAGCCAGGGCTTAAAACTTAATATACTAAGCGACTACACGCTAAGGGCACCCACTGTGGGGTACGGACCTCGGCTTAGGGCGTCGCTGGGGGAGGGCCGCAAGGAACAGGCTGGATCGGAATTATATGATGCGCACGCTTAGACTTCGTCCTTATATACGGTAGCGATACGTGGCGGCCGCGCGCCACGCGTGTGCTGCGAACGGTGCAAGCCAAATTCACCCTTCAGCACTACATTTACCTACAGCATAACTTAGGGGCGCTGCTATCGCTCGCCATGTTCACCTTAACGGGATCTCTGGCTGTAAAAGGCATTAGAGACGAGATATTTCCATGTATGTAAGTTATCTTCCGTTTGAGTGCTTTGGTCAGCAGACATTTAAGTTTATTTTCAGGTTTCTCATGTTTGTTAGTTCGCTCACTTAAGTAGGTACTTGATAGATATATAGATAGATACAATATTGATTGTGCACTGAAAGGACGAATAACCGGAACACATACCTACATAAAGTCAGGGAAATTAAATATTGTTTAATACAAATATCTACCTAATATCATAAATATAAAAAACTTAGAGCATTTTCATGTTTTCATTTTTTTCTTTTGCCGGCCGCTGCTCGCATGTATTTGGCCAGTTCAGCAATTTCGATTTATCTCTAAGAAGGTTGTCAAAATAATGCTCAAATTTCCAAGTATGTTTGAGAAAAATAAATCTGAACTAAGCTGAGGGCAAATCACCCCATCAAAACGTCCTTTGGACGCTGAGAGAACTGTTCATCTTCTTTCAGACTTTTGAACAAGTTCTGCGGCTCGTTTCCACACCACCCATGAGGTAGAGCTATAGGCGCGTTTTTTTTTAAGTGGTATCCCCATTTATAACAATGGGCCTAATCCACTCACCCACTTATTCATTAATGTGATCTACGAGGGGCGTTCAATGTATTCTCGGTATCAGGGTGATTTACTAATGATGTGGGTAATTTCACTAATTAATTAATTAATGACATTATCTAAGGGTATAAAGGTAAAATTTCATATAGTTGTGATCATTAGTTTTCTAGTTATCCTTAATCAACTACAACTGGAATGGCTAACGTGACAATGTTGAAGAAAATCGAGCACCGCGCCGTTATTAAATTCCTTACCAAATAAGGAAAAGTCAAAAACTATTCACGAAGAGATGGTGGCTGTTTAGTTGTTTACCATGATTCTGCACCTTCGTTATATACGGTACAAAACGGTTCAAGCCAATTTAAAAGGGGCAGAGAGAGAATTGAAGACGGCCCTCGCTCGGGGTAGCCTGTTACTGCCTCTACGGAAGAAAACGTTAAAAAAAATTGAGAAGCTTATACTGGAGGATGCCCGAATGAAGATCAAAATTGTAGCAGAGATGTCCCACCTCTCTGTTGGTTCAGGGGAAACTGACCACCGGCGTGTTGCTTCTTCACGACAACGCCCCGGTCCACACGGCGCGTGTTTCCAATGCTGCTGTGCGAGATTTTGGTTTCGAAGAAATTAACCACCTACCCTATAGCCCGGACCTAGCTCCGAGTGATTATTATTTGTTCCATAATTTGAAAAAAGACCTAAAAATCGTTACCCACCTTCGAGGGTAACGATTTTCCAACGATGAAAAGCTCATGGCAGCAATAAATGCGCATTTTTTAGAGAAAAAGGAAAGTTATTATTTACGGGGTATGGAAAAGTTAATTTCGAGATGTAATAAATGCATTGGGGTAATGGGAGATTACATTGATAAATAAAAAATATTTTAATTCAATTTAAGTCTTTTTTCATGCCGATACCGAGAATACATTGAACGCCCCTCGTAAATACTTTCAGGAAGGTTTTAGTATATAATACATTAGGTAATTATTCTTATGTAAGAAGTTATATGCATAAATGTACTGAATCCTCAGCATTTCTAAATCAAATCTAATAGTTTATTTGTGATACACAGGTATATACCTACAACATAGGTCTTACGTGGAGATTCTATACATTTTTAGGCCCATTTCTATACAATAAATTAAATAGGAAATTAAGTATCTATAAATTAAATAATTACGACTGTAAAAAGATTATTCAGCAATTTTTACTTAACATAATATACAATGAGACAGAGGATTTACTCGTCGTCTGTAAATAAAACATGTTAGTCTTTTAAGATAATATTAGTTTTTAGTTAGACTTCTTAGTTTTAATTTTTTTTATTTTTATATTATAAAATGCTAGGCACCTTTCTAGTCTGAAACACAGGTTCTACCTAGTTCAGCCAAATGAGCAACTGTGTCCTCTACATATAAATTGTTAAGTTATATTATTGTAATTCTGCACCATTTTTATGAATAAACGATATTATATTATTATTATATTTTGTGTTACAAATCCACATAATTATTACATTCATAATAATTGTACATTAATCGCAGGCAATAACAGTTACTTTTAGTTATTAATAACGCACATTTAAAAATACATAAACAAAACAAAGATACAATTATCACTGAATAATTCCCTTATGTAAGAGTATGCCTCAAACAAATGCATATTGTACAGACGCCAGCACATCAACCTACTACAATCTTTCAAATTTCTTTAATAGATTTTCAACTTTATCACTAAAGTATAAGGTTCAAAGTTGATTGGGAAAATCTGACAGTTTCGGGTAGGTTGATCTGTACATACAGGAAGATTTTTTTATCACCATCCAAATTTTTACAGGTTGCTCTACCTTCTACCTTTTACAGGGTGTTTTACAGGGTGTTTATGCCATTAAATATGTATATATGTAACATAACATAAAAAATAGGATAAAAATATAACTTTAGGCTTTTGTCTTCTGCGTATTGAGTAATAAACTTTTCCTTTTCCTGGGGTGGTCATGAACATGAAGGGTATATTGTGGGTGCTGATATTTTTATAGCAGAATATTCAACATGACAACGTTTATATAGGATGAAACTCACTCATACGATTTCATCCTATGTAAATCACCTTATGTACATGTCTGTATATACATATGTATGTACTCTCACTATAATAGAAGCCCGCTCTTGGATTTTTAACGTTCGGCCAAGCGCCGAGGGTTGAAAATCCAGCGGTACAATATTATTTAGGCATTACATTTAGGTGAGTTCTAGTGTTAGTGTAGAAGTTTCATTTGTACCAGATAGTCGTAATCTTTGTAAATAGTAGGCACTTATGTGCAGAATGCAAAACAACTAAACCTTCAATTAATAATTAAGATAGTAATAGCCCATGTATAAGTTGTGTACAATTATTGTAAATGGGTTATATTTTTAAGGACAGTGTAAGCCATGCGCATAGCAGCTGTGTCTAGCTTAGAGCTTCTCAAGCCAGATCCAGCTGTGGGTTCGGGCCATCCATAAATAACATCACACGAGTTTCATGATTTGGTTTGATTTTTATAATATGCAATTTTAAATGAATAGAGTTACTTAGTAATATTTTGTAGTTTTGCTTTAATTCCCCCACCGTTGACACACTTTGTTGACCCCCTCCGTCGTCCTTAACGTGTGACTTAATTTATGGATAGCCTCTTGTAGAAATGGGCACCTAGTGCGCAGTGCGGCCGGCCCCTTCCTTTCCTAGATGTCTCGACACGAGGCGCTCAGCGTGGCACCGGCCAATGCGTATGCGGCCTAACTGTTTTACTTTACATTCCAGGTTTAAAACCGATTGTTTAGTAAGCAGGCATTACAATGTCTACTAAGTGTAAATAAATAAGAATTATGTTAGGTACATTTATATAAACATTTGTGTAGGTAGTAGTAGTAACAATGTATTCGTAATTTTAAGGACAAAAAAAATGCAAACATAAAATAAACAAAAAAAAATTAGGTCATGATTTTCTTTCGTATATCATTTCTTTCCAGAATTTGATCCTTATTAGCGACACCATCACCGTCATGTATGTCGGATTATAAGTAAACGGCGACACGCTTGGTTTGTATGGAAAGCATTGACAAAGCTACCTCTAATCTGTGAGATCCGCTAATTGGCTTCCCGTAAGGTGATTCGTTCAATGTAGCCTACAGCGATTAATATTAATTATTACGCTATTTGCGACTTGGGGCGCTGTTTTACTTTGTATGTTGATATGATTTCGAAAAAATGTCGGAAATATTGAATGTCGCGGGCTACCGTAACGGATCCCCTCGCGGGAAGAGGCCGTGCTCCACCCACGCACGACCTTGTAGAGCGCCACCCTTCACCCCTCCGCTCTCCCACCAAATTGTTATTCGTTGTATTTTTCTAAGATGATTTTCATAGAGTGTATGAATGTGGTCTATGGTAGAGAAGCTGGATATGTATGTAGCTTCTCTACCATAGACCACATTCATACACTCTATGAAAATCATCTTAGATGAATACAACGAATAGCAATTCGACAACCGATTCCGATTCTTACGACAGCAGTTTGCTGTCGGGGCCAAGAAAAATCAGTTATCGAAATGTGTCATTTTCGATATGATAGCTTGTATGGTGGTGAATTGCTATGCAGATAGAAAATTTGCCAGGCGGTAAATATTGTCATACTTTTGACATCGTCGCTGGATTTAATCAAAAATTTAATTTCTGAAAGTTCCATTGAAAAGACCTACTATAACACTAGATGGACTTTACGAATAGGTACTTGACCATACCCTTTGGCTTATGTAATGCGCCATCAATAGGTATATCAGAGATACATTAATCGAGCTTTAGGACATGTTTAGGACTCATGTTAAATGCAGGTAGTGCCGGTAGGTACTAACAACAGTGCTGCCAATGATAACGTACCCCAAGTGTATCGATGGTCATAAGTAAAACTTTTTAAGAAAAAAAAACCGACTTCCAAAAAAACACTACAAAGTGAAAAATAACTTTAATTTCGGAAGTCGGTGTCTTTGGATCTGTATTTTAGTTTTTTGCCACCGACTTCCGAAATTAAAGTTATTTTTCACTTTGTAGTGTTTTTTTGGAAGTCGGTTTTTTTTTTCTTAAAAAGTTTTTATTTCACGCTTTTTAGTGGGTCTGCTTATAATTTATCTAAGTTACAATAGCTTAGTGCTCATCGCCTTTTACAAACAAATTATTGCTTTTCCCGATGCAGGGAAGTTAATTGTTGAGGAGTTCTCCAGGTCCACCATCAGCTCCATATCACCATTCACATTGTGACGAGCATAAATTGCTTAGCAACCATATTAAAGTAATCGAATAGCAACCCGTGAAATACTTATAATTATTGAGTAGTTCCGGAGGCCATCTGTGGTCTTCATCATCAGTTCCACTTCACCAAATGGTGCTTTCCGAGAGCAAGAGCACGAGTTACTATAAAAAATACCCAAATCGCTATAGGTGTGCCTACAATATTTGAAGAGTTCCTTCGATTTCTCCAGGATCCCATCGTCAAATCCTGACCTGATGTTTTTAGACTAGATGCTGATAATCCTGGCTGCAGCATCAGGCCAGACTTATGTCAACATTGCATTGAACTTAAAATTTAGTCCTGTTTGAAATGAGCCCAAACACGACTACTGTGCTGTAATTTCAAGGTTTGTACTTTTTCTGATGCTCCTGGCTTCAGCATCAGGTCTCTATGTACTTCGGTGTTCCTCATTAGCAGTACGTTTATCCACACATCGAGCCCTTTTCAATGAGCCTAAACACGATATATCTGCTGTTAGTTGTCGAGGAGTTAGGTACTCTGCAGACTATCCTGACTGCAGCATCAGGTCATGACTTGATGATCATGAGACCAAATGTGACAAATGCCCTATCAAACATCAAAACAATTCACTAAAAACAGCCCTTGCCTGTTCGAGTAACTTCTTACTGTTAAGGAGTTGTACCTTCCATCATCAGCCCAGCCACCTGAGATGGTGACAACCATACGCAAATACACAAAATACTTCATAAAATATGCGAAAAACAATAAGTGAGCCTATAAAATTTGAGGGTTGCCCTCGATTTCTCTAAGATCCCATCATCAGATATTGAAATGGTGACAATGGGACCACACGGAAAGCACCAGCTTTCAAATAAAAAAATAATCATGAAAATCGGTTCACCCAGTCGCAAGATATGAGGTAACAAACATAAAAAAAAAAATAAAAAAAAAATACAGTCGAATTGATAACCTCCTCCTTTTTTTGAAGTCGGTTAAAAATAAGGAGTTTTGAAGATGGTCTAGTTTCATGGAAAGAATTTTGATTGCTTTAGAAAAAGTCGGGTTTCCTATAAATATTAACAAATGTCTTTTTTTTAAACAGTCTATTTGGGTATAAGTAGGTATATCTAATATTATTTATAACAGATGGTAACGTATGACCTAGTCCAAGAAAGGTAGATGCTCTTGTCCCTACTAGTGTTAAACAAGTAAGACAGGTTGCTGGCCTAGCGGGCTACTTCCGTAGATTTATCCCCAACTTTGCACGTATAATGATTCCCCTCTACGAACTATCAATGACAGGTAGTACGTAGTGGCAATTGACACAAACAATAAGAAGCCCGAGACATAATTATTTAATAGCTGGGCCCTGTTTTATAAAGCTGACAAGTCTGAATACTTAGGTATGTCAAAAAGTGACAATTCGACAAAATGTTGTCAGTTTAAATCAAATAGACGCCCGCTACGGGTATTCTTCTTACAGCTATTTGCTGTTGAGGGCAAGTCAAATCAGGTTATCGAAATGTCAGGTTTTCGATACGATAGCCTGTCGTGTGGTTGTGAATAGCTATTCTGGACGCTAGATAACGGAACCCATTATGATGAATGAACATTAGTACATTCATCTTTAATCCTATAGGTACTTTACTACTGTCAAATCCAAGACTTTGTGTCTACATTACCTTCCCATGAGAATTAAACTTTTCAGCGAACAGCTGATCATACAATAGGTAGGTACTACTACACACTAGGCATCTATATTCACCGATTGTCGGAGAACGAGGAGGACTGACCTACCGTGATACAGTTTTTACTAGTACGGAGGTCAGTGTGAATTAATCTCTAACAACCGTAAACGTTCGTCATTCGTCATGAGATCTTATGTTATTCTTATTTATTTTTATTATTTCATATATATATTATATGTTCCTAAGGTTGTTATTGTGCTGCTAGAAATAAATGTTTTTAACCGACTTCAAAAAAAGGAGGAGGTTATCAATTCGACTGTATTTTTTTTTTTTTTTTTTTATGTTTGTTACCTCATAACTTGCGACTGGGTGAACCGATTTTCATGATTCTTTTTTTATTTGAAAGCTGGTGCTTCCCGTGTGGTCCCATTGGCACCATTTCAATATCTGATGATGGGATCTTAGAGAAATCGAGGGCAACCCTCAAATTTTATAGGCTCACTTATTGTTTTTCGCATATTTTATGAAGTATCTTGTGTATTTGCGTATGTTTGTCACCATCTCAGGTAGCTGGGCTGATGATGGAAGGTACAACTCCTTAACAGTAAGAAGTTACTCGAACAGGCAAGGGCTGTTTTTAGTAAATTGTTTTGATGTTTGATAGGGCATTTGTCACATTTGGTCTCATGATCATCAAGTCATGACCTGATGCTGCAGTCAGGATAGTCTGCAGAGTACCTAACTCCTCGACAACTAACAGCAGATATATCGTGTTTAGGCTCATTGAAAAGGGCTCGATGTGTGGATAAACGTACTGCTAATGAGGAACACCGAAGTACATGGAGACCTGATGCTGAAGCCAGGAGCATCAGAAAAAGTACAAACCTTGAAATTACAGCACTGTAGTCGTGTTTGGGCTCATTTTAAACAGGACTAAATTTTAAGTTCAATGCAATGTTGACATAAGTCTGGACTGATGCTGCAGCCAGGATTATCAGCATCTAGTCTAAAAACATCAGGTCAGGATTTGATGATGGGATCTTGGAGAAATCGAAGGAACTCTTCAAATATTATAGGCACACCTATAGCGATTTGGGTATTTTTTATAGTACTTAACTCGTGCACTTGCTCTCGGAAAGCACCGTTTGGTGAAGTGGAACTGATGATGAAGACCGCAGGTGGCCTCCGGAACTACTCAATAATATATAAGTATTTCACGGGTTGCGATTCGATTACTTTAATATGGTTGCTAAGCAATTTATGCTCGTCACAATGTGAATGGTGATATGGAGCTGATGGTGGACCTGGAGTACTCCTCAACAATTAACTTCCCTGCATCGGGAAAAGCAATAATTTGTTTGTAAAAGGCGATGAGCACTAAGCTATTGTAACTTAGATAAATTATAAGCAGACCCACTAAAAAGCGTGAAATAAAAACTTTTTAAGAAAAAAAAAACCGACTTCCAAAAAAACACTACAAAGTGAAAAATAACTTTAATTTCGGAAGTCGGTGGCAAAAAACTAAAATACAGATCCAAAGACACCGACTTCCGAAATTAAAGTTATTTTTCACTTTGTAGTGTTTTTTTGGAAGTCGGTTTTTTTTTTCTTAAAAAGTTTTTATTGTTTGTTTGTTTGTTAATTTCGGCGTTTTAATTTTAATATATTATACTGTATACTTACATAGATAATAATAATCCATCAGCTGTTTAGAAGATGCGTAGGTACCCCATGAGCACATGAGTAGATTTTACTCATGTGCCATGAGTGCCTCTTGAGATGTTGGTGGTCCTTCGATATTAGCATTATTTTTTGCTTCGCGCAGAAAGAACACCTAATAGTAAGCCCAAGCAGGCACGGGCGATTTTTCCCGCAACAATATGTTTTCGCGCACTTAGACACGACAGTGTGTATTTTTGGACGCGTTTGGATGCGCTCTTTGGATTCTCTATGCTCGGCACAACACCGAGAGTTTAAAATCCAGTGCGCGATACAATCCCGCGGCGATATTTTACGTCCGTGCGAACTTGGGCTTAGATTAGATATCTTTTTTTAGATAGGTACCTAAAAAGCGGCCAAGTTGAAGCCGGAAGCTAGGTTCCTTACCACCAACATACTTTTTATTTGCCCTAATTCCCTAATAGATGCCTAATAGTAAGTACAACGTACTTTAGCGTCAGCGCACACCAAGAGCAGAGCAGAGCATTTTCTGAGATTACTGAAAAAATAATCTTACCTTATGAAAATTCCATACATTGCAAAACGTCCAAACTTGATGCTCGAGTTTGCAAGATGCGTGTTCGATTATGCATTCAAAATGCGCGAGCGCGCTCGGGCTACCGCCGCCGCGCGCCGCCCGCGCTCGGTATTGCCACAGCGAGATTTACTGTCTGGACGTGTGTTTATTACCTACGGCGCGGCCGGCGTGTAGGTAAATAAAGATAGTTACCGCCCTGTGATTGTGGCAGACAGACGAACAGACAGACGATGGCGTAGGCTTCAAAATAGGGCCCCGTTTTCACGGTAGATACGCTTTGGGTGCGGTATTCCAAATGTGACTTGTTGTCATAGGCTATTTGAACTATGTAGTTCAAAGTTCAAATGTATATACTTCGCCAGCTTCACAATTACCTATGTGTAACTATAATGTTACGTGATAAACGGTTGTAGGTATAGGTATCTATAGCTTTCACTTATTGAGAAAATCTTTTGGGGTACCTAATGTTCAGGCGCCTTCTAACGGCAACCACACGTTGCACTCTGTGATGAAACTTTTAATAAACGAGTAGGCGCAACTTTTTCCTTTCAAACAAAGTGTATAGTCATCTTCACTTGCCTATTAACCATCGTCCGTGTGACTTTCTTTTTTTATAATAAATATAGGTATTTGCGATTGTTAGGGCTTTGATTGGCACCATTATATCCTCCAAAGATCTAACATCTAGAAAGGAGGGTCAAAAATGCTTCTTATAGGTACAGAGTGATAAATTGAGATACGTCAGTTTGAGTGCAGTTTTTAATTTTGTAATTAACGCCGTGGTTCTTAGGGACCAATTGCTCTACCTCTAATGTAGGGAGATTTTTGATACTGATAAAACTCATTGAATGACCCTGTATTAACAGAGTGAGTGAGTGGGTTAATAAAAAAACATGAATATTTTTTAAACTTTTATTTTCCAGTAATTCAATTCGTGCTGATTATTTATTTAGAGAAATGTTAGTGCAAACGTATAAGTATGTACATTTTAGCCCTTAGGTAGATTTTTTACATAACAATTTGACATCTTAAAATGCTTTTAACGTTCCACGCCGCCGTCGTTCGGACATTCACTTAGGTACTCGCTATTATGATGTTTCGTCACGAGTCAAAAGATGTTTTATCTACACTCAGCGAAATACAATAGTGACTCTTTCAAAAGTATCGATTGAAATAATGATATAGCTGTGTTGGAGTATGAACACATATTATGTCAACATTTCAACCGATAGGTACGAAGAGGGAATTCTTCTATTTCGCATAATTTAGAAATGTCAATATGTAATGGAAATAATTTAGTAGCCACCAAGAGAGTCAGCGTGTTCACCGCTAGGAGTATACAGCATCACATAGGAAAAACTTAGGCAGAGGGTACACATTGACAACAGGACTAACTCAATAGAGTTATAAGAAGTGTTCAAACTAAGTGAAACATTCCTCTCACACGGTTTTGAGTTGTTATTGTCTCCATTTTGGAAGACGCAACCTTTGTTTTTATGTTAGGAATGTAAGGAGAAGATAAGAAGAAGGGATGGTAGTGAGACAAAGGGAGTGACAAGACAATAGGAAAGGTGAAGAATGGCAGAAAGGTGAAATGGTGAAGGGGTAGAAGTGGAAGGGGGGAGGGAGCAGGGGAAAGAGCGAAGAAATAGTGGAAATAAGAGAAGAAAAGTGGGACGAACAAAAAATTATTTTGGATGTGCAAGAACCATAGACAGACAATTCTCGTAAGTAACTTAGAGAGGGAACATTGACACCAAGAGAGATGAAGAGGTGTACATTTAAAGACAGAAAACGTGGTAATGCAGATAGTCGAAGAAAATTGGCACCTCATGGCAGCTCTTGCAAGCTGACTAGATGGTTAGAAGGTGGTATTCTAGGTCTCCGAATATTGAGACAAGTGGGGAAGGTCTTAAGTTCTTACCTATTTGGCCAAGGATAACAAGAAGTGAAATTATAGGAATAGAGAAGACGCGGTCAAAGAAGTGTAGACGAAACAGGTACCCGATTCTTGCTCAGGGTTTAGTGGCTTGGACAGAAGAGGTGGTGCACACGACCTTAGACATGCCATGAAGAGAGGTCGGCGTAAGTTGATTGTAGGTACCGATATAAGACCTATTCTTAGAGCGCAGAATTTACCTAATAGACTAACGACTTAGAGAGAAGACTCTGGAAACAGGTGATAACTTGAGGAAGAAGAAAAACAGAACGTTTTTGTAATAAAATTTAATTCATGTCTGAAAGGGGTGACATTGTGAAGAATATTTCAAAAGGAGCGGTGCTAAAACGTACATACTTATAGTGTTGGATGTTATACCAGAACATAGATATGGTACAACAGCTCAGCGGACAGATAAGAGACATCGCCTTTATATAGGTAATCGACTGTTGTTCTTTGTTGTTTCGAACCACACCACTCCAATACACGATTTTCATGAAAAAAGATTCTGCTCTTATCTATCTCCCGTGTTATAAATGTCCTTAAAATGAAGAAAAACATTGTAAATTATACATCACTTGTAAATTATACCACGTACATCACCACAATCAACAAAGTAACAACACAACATTTTATCAATTTACATAAAGAAATACATTTACAAATAGTAGATACACACAACTAAACCTAAATGATACAATAATATTTGGTAACACAGAAAAAACACTTTTCTTTTGTAATTGGTAACCATATAACTAATACAAATAAATAACATTCAAACAACGATTCATCGAAATAGAACCAAATTGTACCTTCAAATTCATCAAAATACACAAACAATTGTACGGTAAATTATTTACAATTTAGTTTATTAAAGGCAATAAGTGGTTATTATTGGGGAGTAAATTTTTTATAAACTCAACACTAAACGTGGCGCACCGACGTGCTTGGGAAACTTGGAAAATAAGATACATAGTAGCGACTTAGACGAACAAAACAAACTGAGCTGTCCCTAATTTTTACTCGCAGTGGAACAGGCGTGAAAATAGTGAAGAGAAATAATTTGTGACAGACTAGGTATGATGAAAATACAACAAAAAGGAACTCCTTTTTGAGCGCTTCGTAAACAGTAAAGAGCTTTCCGTTAAAATTAAAGGAAAGCTCTTTACTGTTTACGAAGCGCTCTCCATTATTTTTAAAATTTTTGAAGGAAGAATTCTGAATCCGTCTGAGCAGACACCGTCCATCACGATGGATAGTAAAGATGGCCAATATGAACTGGATTGCCCGAAACCGTGCAAAATGTGCCTGTCGCCTGACGAATTTGTAGTAGTAGGTACCTATAATTTCCGATGATGTTCCATTTATTAAGATGATTCACAAACTGCCTTCAGGCTCATTGCATTCCCTGTGTCGCTGACCGTGCTGTGCTATCGTCAGAAATCACGTGCCGCAAGAATGAAGAAATAAGTAAGTAACGCTAATACCAGGCTTACTAAATTGAGAATTTGAACGGACAGCAAATTCTCATTTCAAAAACCGGGTGTAAGCAGAGGCCGAAGCGTCAACATTTAGTTATTAATGCCAATTTGTTTTTAACTGATAGGGGCTTAGAAGAAACGAAAAGATCCATCGACACTGCATGGAAGCAAAGTCCCCGCGCCTCCCCGTGTGCTACATGCAGTCTTACACCTATGAATACGTCAGCTACGTGCGCGTGCTTTGCAGTAGGCGGTCGTTCATATCGCACATCAGAAGGTTAATCCCCGTAGTAAAAAGTTCTAAATCTAGTCGCAATCTTATGTCAGCCACAATTCATGTCAAATGTTGTGTGTGGTGTATTTGACACATTGCCACTGAAATTAGATTGAGAACCTTCTTAAGAATACGGGGGCCTCCGTTTTAGAAAATAATCTTTCGGTAGAGCGTAGTCTCCTTTCACAGAACTCGCGACCATAGCGAACATAATGTGAGAGGGTGTTCGGATGTAAGCCCACGCTCTACAAGGCCGAGTTTTCTTAAAATCAATGTGCCATATCAACGAACGCATACTTTCCCTTGGACCGGATGAGTCCATCGCCTAAGTTGACTTTGCGAGAGCGTTACTAGCACACGAGCGGAATGCTCACAGATGCGAACACTCTTAGAAAATAAAAACACCAATTACTGCCTTTTTAGTAACAGAAGAATTTATACTAAGGAATGAAACAAAATTAAACAAACCTAAGGCTTAGACATCCATATCTATTTACGTTCTTGATTTGGTTTTGATTATTATATTTTAAGTCATATAACATTGATTATAGACTAGTCGATTAATATAAATATGCGTTACGCAATAGATAGACGAAAATGACACCAAAATTGTGCCAGTACAGAGCAAAGGCTAACCTTAGATTTCGATACTAATATCTATCAAGACGTTGCCAATAGACAAATGCAATGTTTTGATAGATATAGCTTTTTCACAAAAATATTCGCCCTGGCACTGTCCCTGGGCCGCTCTAGCCTCACGGTCGTGGAATGAGGCAGAGCGACTACGACAATCAAACTTAAAATAGTGACAGTATATAAATGACATGAAAAAAATACATCCAAATCTTAACGCTAGACTTACAGCTAAATAAGATTGCAACTGGTAAAAAAAACATACGATTAACGAAACAACACAAATGTAGTAGAATGTTACCCCCCTATAAGACAGGAAACTGTACGAGGCTATGGGTCAATAAAGTTTCCTGTCGTCAACAAACTAGTGTCAACCAAAAGTAATAATGCTTGTGCCGAATTACTAATATTAGCCCAATAACACTACCCCAACCCCCCCCCCCCCCATCACTTTATACATCAATTTCAACACAGGTACGCTGTTCTGGCGCTCTTTGTATCACGGTGTTCTGATACAAAGAAGGCCGCCACTTTTGCTGTCTCAGTGCAGAAACTCTGGAAGCATGAGCGCTAGTATTCTAAAAGATGTTCACAATCCAGGCAATGGCCAACTAGTGCAATAGACATACATACTCGGGGACAAATATGCAACGCTATTGCCTGTATAGCATTATGAGCCCTTCCTGGCAGAACCGGGAACGACTCAAAATGTCCGATTATAAGAGTGTTCTGCGAGTCGCCGCACAAAACAAATACATTATACTCGGAGTACGGCTGACCAAATAAACAACAGAACAACCACATACTTTACAAACGTGCTTGCAAGGTACATAATGTACGACAAGAGCACCGATTTGCATGATGGTGCTGCCCTATCTGCTTTTAAGGCAGCCAACAAAGGGAATAAGAGACGCGATGCGCGTTCCGCCGGGCCCTCTCCAGGAACCGGCTAACCGCGTCGCGTCTCTGCAGATCTAGAAGTGACCGATCCTATAAGCACGCTCATAGCATATACATACCGATAAAGACTGGCTCAGTCTAAACCTGCGCCATTTACCTACCGCTAAGCACTGCATACTCTTGCCAGAGTTCATGCCGAAGACCGCCAAAACATAATCACTGTCCAAAATATGGGAGCAGCGTATGTTTTAGAATACCATTCTGTACCTTCACGTTAGGATACTAATGCTAGTAATTCGGCACGATAGACTTGGACACTGTTTGGAAAAGGAGGATTATATCTTCACGTTCATGGTCTCACACGGGCTGGCCGGCTCTTCAGCAGGCGGAGCGCAGCGCACCGCGGTCTTCACTGCTATCAAATACCATCATTGCAATACAAGAAATAAAGTTAAAACTAAATGAGCTGCCCCCATGTCCGAGCCGCGGACGACTGTCGTCTCAGGTTAAAGGCAGGTCATTTATTTTCGATTTTATTTCAAAAGTCAATTTTGATATTTGTTAGGTCGGAGGAGTAAAAATCCGGGCTGTGCTGCCCTCTCACCTGGTGTGCGGCAGTTCTGGGGGATTCAGAACATGAAGATATAATGTGGTTTAGATATAAAACTTTTATTCAACAACATTGGCAATCAGTTTTTATCAACTTAACGAGCGTTCAAAATCACTGACCGAGTAGAGCCTCCCTAAAAAAGAAGCGGCATGAAATACGTGCTTCATTACCCATAGCGACCCAGTAGTAGTGGCAACCATAAGAAAGTATAATCACGCATCGCATGTAAGATTACAGCATGGATCAAAGTTGCTGATGTTAATCTTTAGATGACATTCACTACTCCTTTTGCAAGCCTCTGGTCAAAGATGCTGAACGCCAAAATAAAACAGTTGCAACGCCTATCGTAAAGATATTAATAGACATCGATAAATTACACAAAAGTTCACAATGATCTAAGAAATACATGCGAGTAATATGTACCAAAGACCGTTGATGAGCCACTACTTTCTTATTGCTAGAAGACAAAAAACATATGGCTAAACCAACACCAACAAGGACTGATTATGGTCTGAGTATGACGACCGGTTTCTGTTGGTGACCGATTTTCTGCCAAGCTTCAGCCAATTTTACGCAACTAAAGCGACTGCGAAAAGGAAGTGTCAGTCGTGCAACTGACGCAACATGGACGTCGCGCTTGTTTAATGTAGCCGCGCACATATCGACGACGCGGGGAGACGAATTATGAACCACAGATAAAAGATGAATGCATCGTGGTAGCTTTCCAAACGTACTTGAGTACTGTAAAGGTTCGTGTTGTATTTTGTTGTTGTGTGTTCGCCGCTTCCCACGCCCAGTTGGCCAGAGCTTTAGCCCGTGAGACTCGGCCACCAACATAAAGCAGCCGTCTCATGTGTGTCGTTCGCGTTCCGTATGTGCTCAGTCCTTATCAATGGCATAGGTACCACCGATAACAACGTGATCGAATCAGCGAGAGTCGGTCGTTTGTGAGACTGTGTTAATTTATTATGTTCCATGCTCTGTTCTCGCTGACTTCCGAACCAATATTATCGGTCATACCTATGTAGTTAGCTTTATGTTAAATCCGACAGAGACTGTAGTTGCCAATTCACACAGAACTGATAACTGCAGCGAACACGAACACTGAATAGATCGTAAGTCACGAGTACAAGGACCTGAACATCCTGTCATCGCCTGGACCTAGACTATTGTGACTCAAAATAATACACATAGAAGAATTAGCCTAACACCGATTAAAACATCATAAACTATATTTACAACAATACGTTACACCTAAATAAATTATACAAAACAAAATATTGCAACAAGAGGTATTGAGAGTGTCTTCTGCGTAATGACGACGGCCAAGGCTTGATGTTAGTAGGTCACCCATGTTATATTTCTGAAACAAAAAGAAAAATACTTGATCATAAGCACTTACTTTTCGTATCAAAATGGCTTATGTAATTAATGCAATGTATGGTAAGTAATGCAAGTTTATAACCATTCGCTTTTGTGTCGGCAACGTAGAAAATAACTGGTTTCCGGCTGGGTATAAAAAGTAACCAATAACAAAAGACAATTTTGTCTGTGGTTGTGTATAAAATCATAGGTACCACAGTTTACTAGCGGTTTTCTCTTACTCGCTCAGTACCTACATTGGTATGTTTTGTTCTCTTTCTAATAACATTTACTACAAGTCGATTTTTTAAAGATTCATTTACTGTGGTTGGCTCCGCCCCTCAAATAGATTTCAAAATGGAGTAAGTTTATGGAAACTTTTCGTTACAATATTATGTTGTATTTTTTTAATAAAGAACGACATTTCGTTTTTCGATAAAATTAGTATGTAGTAGGTAGGTACTCTTACTTTTTTTTTAAATAAAATATAAAATAATATTTAGTACCTACATCATAGCCATCCCAAAGATGAGCCGAAAACATATCGTCTGTTTGGTTTGACGTTAAAAAACATATTTTACTTTCCAACAAACATTATTATTTCGTAAATATGACTGACCTAATATGACTGATCTTTAAGAAATTTTTAGAATATTGAAAAGAGCTCCGAGGATCGTTAACATCCTTAAATCGACAGGGGCGCAGTCTGGCACTCAGCAAACTACGAGGTCGCGGGGAGCGGCACTTAGGTGCGCATTTTTTTTCTTGTTTAGGTACTTTTTATACTCGTCCACACGCGAGTGGATGTAAATTGAAAATGCTGTATTAAAACAAGATTATCTGTGACAAGACAAGTCGCAAGTGTAACTAAGAAAATATAGCAAGCAAGTCGCTTAAATACTTGAGGATACTGACCCGGCTACTGATGTTGGCTCTCGACGATCAGCATGATGGATTGATGTTGTTGAGGGTCAGCGTGGATGGTGGGCACTGAGCGCAAGCACTCGATCTGATGAGTCGCCCAGTCATTCTTCTGGCAGTACGTCGAGCAGTAAGGTGTGCGCCGGCAAAGAGAGCACTCGGCAATGCCCATGTAACACCCACTAAGAAGATCTGGAGACTATATTTATAGATGGCGAGGATTTTGGATCGGTTTTTTCCGAATCCATTTTGACAGTCGTTAAATATATTGTATTTTTCACAATAAGCATAGACACGGTTGCACATGGCTTTTTCAAATATTTTTGATGCTGTTGGTAGGAGATCGATGGGACGGTAGTTATTTGGGTCAGTTTTTGCATTTTTTTTAATGTACCTATTGGCTTTATAAGGGCCTTTTTCAAGAGGTTGGGAAAAGCACCTTCCTCGAAAGATTGATTTAGGTATCAGTTTGTAGAATATTCAAATCCTGTAATTGTACATTATGAATTGCAATAAACGATTTGAGTTAGATATTTATAGCTCTCTGTCACGGACCACTTTCAAAGCCATTATACGTCATGTATGTCGGATTATAAGTAAACGGCGACACGCTTGGTTTGTATGGAAAGTATTGACAAAGCTACCTCCAGCAGCAGCCGCGTCTCTGTGATCTGTGAGATCCGCTAATTGGCTTCCCGTAAGGTGATTCGTTCAATGTAGCATACAGCGATTAATATTTACGTATTACGCTGTTTGCGAATTGGGGCGCTGTTTTACTATGTATGTTGATATGATTTCGAAAAAATGTCGGAAATATTGAATGTCGCGGGCTACCGTAACGGATCCCCTCGCGGGAAGAGGCCGTGCTCCACCCACGCACGACCTTGTAGAGCGCCACACTTCACCCCTCCGCTCTCCCACCAAATTGTTATTCGTTGTATTCTTCTAAGATGATTTTCATAGAGTATATGAATGTGGTCTATGGTAGAGAAGCTACGTACAAATCAGCTTGTTCAACTGGTTGATTCTCATCGCTTTTTGTCAGTCGTCGTAGTACCTACTTAGAGTCAACGAGAACTGTTTGTACAGATTTGTCATGCGACTTATGGAACAGGTATATGTTTTGGGTCTCATTTTCTTAGCAGAAGTAGGTACAATGTTTGGCATGTCCATTGTCTTGGTATTTCCTTTGCGCCAGCACGGTATTAAATAGAGTTTAATTACGGTGGTTCTTGCCGTTATTATCATTTCATCCATACTTCCATACTAATATTATAAATGAGAAAATGTGTCTGTCTGTCTTTCTGTCGGTACCTCTCTGAACCGATTTAATATAGAGATAGTTTGAGTCCCGGGAAAGGGCATAGGATAGTTTTTATCCCGGTATTCCCACGGGATCGAAACTTATGCGGGTGAAACCGCGTGGCGCTGCTAGTTTGTTATAACGTCTGGGCCTGGACTTTTTTCGGGCTTGATGTTATTAATGGAGCACCTATTCGGTTTCGCTCTTGCAGCATTCTGCTACGTAGTCTGTATTTACAGGATTTTTCCAACGGCATTGCGTCGACTTTATACCCATGTCTCTAGTAGTATAGGTATATAATATTGGAGTACCTAAGCAATGCGTGTCGATATAATTATTTGTTTGATGGTAGGTACCTATCCCGCTATCTGAAAGTGCATCCTTCCTACAACAAGCGCAATTGTGCGAGATACACGACGTGTACGTGTAAACCGAATTGTAGGTTTTGTTGTTATTTCGACTATTTGACTCAATTTGTTGTACTTAACCGTTAACGGGCGAGCGTAACCATTTGTCACCGCACCTTTAATCTAGTTTTAGATTAATTTATTTTTGTTTGTAATCAACTTATTGTGCTGGTAACACCAAACCGATTCAATTTGTGTGAATATCATTGATGTATTCACCCAACCCGAAAGGGAGGCGAGTGGATAATATGTACCATTATTATTTAATGGAAAACATGCATTATTGTATTTCTAACTTTTTTTTTTAAATGTATTCGACTGAAAGACTTGCATCTATGGCCATGAATAAAAAATTATTAAAAAAAAATCAATTTGTGTGATTCTCTTTGAAAAAAATGTCAGTGGAAATTGATGGCGGAAGGGCGCATTTTTTGAAAATCATGTTGGGTTGTCGCGTCGAAGTCGGACGCGCAATTGGTCTTTTTACATTGCTGGTTTTCATCTGCACTGTATATAAGTTATCAGAGTTGTCACTCGTATATTGCATCAGAACTAAAACAATAAATACCTATAGGTACTGAAGTAATGCATTTTTATTATATAAGAATACAAAGCCCAAGAATAATTCGTTTCACGTCTTACAATAGATATCATCCTGAGGTAATGAAACTGGACTACATAATATGTTAAGTATTTAACTTATAAAACAATTATGTCGCCGAGAAAGCGTCTGTAAAGATTATACCTAACATTCCTAATCTTATACGTAGCTTAAAATATTTATTAAAATAATTATTGTTATTTCACCATAGTCATGCTGAAGGTTGTAATTGTGCTGCTAGAAATAAATGTTTTTGTTTGTTTGTTTGTTAATTTCGACGTTTTAATTTTAATATATTATACTGTATACTTACATAGATAATAATAATCCATCAGCTGTTTAGAAGATGTTCCGCATCAAGACCTCGAACAAGTTTCCCCATGAGCACATGAGTAGATTTTACTCATGTGCCATGAGTGCCTCTTGAGATGTTGGTGTCCTTCGATATTAGCATTATTTTTTGCTTCGCGCAGAAAGAACACCTATTAGTAAGCCCAAGCAGACACGGGCGATTTTTCCCGCAACAATATGTTTTCGCGCACTTAGACACGACAGTGTGTATTTTTGGACGCGTTTGGATACGCTCTTTTGTGACGTTGCATAACTAAATAGTAGCGACATCTGTCGTGGAATAGCAGCGGCGAACGTCATGGTGGTTTACGTGACGCAAGATGGCGTTTTGGCGTTTTGGTCTCAATGCTCGGCACAGCACCGAGAGTTTAAAATCCTTAATCCAGTGCGCAATACAATCCCGCGGCGATATTTTACGTCCGTGCGAACTTGGGCTTAGATTAGATATCTTTTTTTAGATAGGTACCTAAAAAGCGGCCAAGTTGAAGCCGGAAGCTGGGTTCCGTACCACCAACATACTTTTTATTTGCCCTAATTCCCTAATAGATGCCTAATAGTAGGTACAACGTACTTTAGCGTCAGCGCACACCAAGAGCAGAGCAGAGCATTTTCTGAGATTACTGAAAAAATAATCTTACCTTATGAAAATTCCATACATTGCAAAACGTCCAAACTTGATGCTCGAGTTTGCAAGATGCGTGTTCGATTATGCATTCAAAATGCGCGAGCGCGCTCGGGCTACCGCCGCCGCGCGCCGCCCGCGCTCAGTATTGCCACAGCGAGATTTACTGTCTGGACGTGTGTTTATTACCTACGGCGCGGCCGGCGTGTAGGTAAATAAAGATAGTTACCGCCCTGTGATTGTGGCAGACAGACGAACAGACAGACGATGGCGTAGGCTTCAAAATAGGGCCCCGTTTTCACGTTGTTGTTTCACTGTTGTCATAGGCTATTTGGACTAGTTCAAAGTTCAAATGTATATAGGTACTTCGCCAGCTTCACAATTAGGTACCTATGTGTAACTGTGTATGTGGATACCTAATGTTCAGGCGCCTTCAATAAAACTAACGGCAACCACACGTTGCACTCTGTGATGAAACTTTTAATAAACAAGTAGGCGCAACTTTTTCCTTTCAAACAAAGTGTATAGCCATCTTCACTTGCCTATTAACCATCGTCCGTGTGACTTTCTTTTTTTATAATAAATATAGGTATTTGCGATTCTTAGGGCTTTGATTGGCACCATTATATCCTCCAAAGATTTAACATCTAGAAAGGAGGGTCAAAAATGCTTCTTATACAGAGTGATAAATTGAGATACGTCAGTTTGATTGTAGTTTTTAATTTTGTAATTAACGCCGCCGCGCCGTGGTTCTTAGGGACCAATTGCTCTACCTCTAATGTAGGGAGATTTTTGATACTGACAAAACTCATTGAATGACCCTGTATAAACAGAGTGAGTGAGTGGGTTAATAAAAATACATGAATATTTTTTAAACTTTTATTTTCCAGTAATTCAATTCGTGCTGATTATTTATTTAGAGAAATGTTAGTGCAAACGTATAAGTATGTACATTTTAGCCCTTAGGTAAATCTTTTACATAACAATTTGACATCTTAAAATGCTTTTAACGTTCGACGCCGCCGTCGTTCGGACATTCACTTACCTACTCGCTATTATGATGTTTCGTCACGAGTCAAAAGATGTTTTATCTACACTCAGCGAAATACAAGAGTAACTCTTTCAAAAGTATCGATTCATATAATGATATAGCTGTGTTGGAGTACGAACACATATTATGTCAACATTTCAACCGATAGGTACGAAGGATAATTCTTCTATTTCGCATAATTTAGAAATGTCAATATGTAATGGAAATAATTTAGTAGCCACCAAGAGAGTCAGCGTGTTCACCGCTAGGAGTATACAGCATCACATAGGAAAAACTTAGGCAGAGGGTACACATTGACAACAGGACTAACTCAATAGAGTTATAAGAAGTGTTCAAAGTAAGTGAAACATTCCTCTCACACGGTTTTGAGTTGTTATTGTCTCCATTTTGGAAGACGCAACCTTTGTTTTTATGTTAGGAATGTAAGGAGAAGATAAGAAGAAGGGATGGTAGTGAGACAAAGGGAGTGACAAGACAATAGGGAAGGTGAAGAATGGCAGAAAGGTGAAATGGTGAAGGGGCAGAAGAGGGAGAGGGGGAGCAGGGGAAAGAGCGAAGAAATAGTGGAAATAAGAGAAGAAAAGAGGGACGTACAAAAAATTATTTTGGACGTGCAAGAACCATAGACAGTCAATTCTTGTAACTCAGAGAGGGAATATTGACACCAAGAGAGGTGAAGAGGTGTACATTTAAAGACAGAAAACGTGGTAATGCAGAAGATAGTCGAAGAAAAGTGGCACCTCATGGCAGCTCTTGCAAGCGGACTAGATGGTTAGAAGGTGGTATTCTAGGTCTCCGAATATTGAGACAAAGGTGAGGAAGGTCTTAAGTTCTTACCTATTTGGCCAAGGATAACAAGAAGTGAAATTATAGGAATAGAGAAGACGCGGTCAAAGAAGTGTAGACGAAACAGGTACCCGATTCTTGCTCAGGGTTTAGTGGCTTGGACAGAAGAGGTGGTGCACACGACCTTAGATATGCCATGAAGAGAGGTTGGCGTAAGTTGATTGTAGGTACCGATATAAGACCTATTCTTAGAGCGCAGAATTTACCTAATAGACTAACGACTTAGACAGAAGACTCTGGAAACAGGTGATAACTTGAGGAAGAAGAAAAACAGAACTTTTTTGTAATAAAATTTAATTCATGTCTGAAAGGGATGACATTGTGAAGAATATTTCAAAAGGAGCGGTGCTAAAACGTACATACTTATAGTGTTGGATGTTATACCAGAACATAGATATGGTACAACAACTCAGCGGACAGATAAGAGACATCGCCTTTATATAGGTAATCGACTGTTGTTCTTTGTTGTTTCGAACCACACCACTCCAATACACGATTTTCAGGAAAAAAGATTCTGCTCTTATCTATCTCCCGTGTTATAAATGTCCTTAAAATGAAGACAAACATTGTAAATTATACATCACTTGTAAATTATTCCACGTACATCACCACAATCAACAAAGTAACAACACAACATTTTATCAATTTACATAAAGAAATACATTTACAAATAGCCTACACGCAACTAAACCTAAATGATACAATAATATTTGGTAACACAGAAAAACCACTTTTCACTTGTAATTGGTAACCATATAACTAATACAAATAAATAACATTCAAACAACGTTTCATCGAAATAGAACCAAATTTTACCTTCAAATTCATCAAAATACACAAACAATTGTACGGTAAATTATTTACAATTTAGTTTATTAAAGGCAATAAGTGGTTATTATTGAGGAGTAATTTTTTTATAAACTCAACACTAAACGTGACGCACCGACGTGCTTGGGAAACTTGGAAAATAAGATACATAGTAGCGACTTAGACGAACAAAACAAACTGAGCTGTCCCTAATTTTTACTCGCAGTGGAACAGGCGTGAAAATAGTGAAGAGAAATAATTTGTGACAGACTAGGTATGATGAAAATACAACAAAAAGGAACTCCTTTTTGAGCGCTTCGTAAACAGTAAAGAGCTTTCCGTTAAAATTAAAGGAAAGCTCTTTACTGTTTACGAAGCGCTCTCCATTATTTTTAAAATTTTTGAAGGAAGAATTCTGAATCCGTCTGGGCAGACACCATCCATCACGATGGATAGTTAAGATGGCCGATATGAACTGGATTGCCCGAAACCGTGCAAAATGTGCCTGTCGCCTGACGAATTTGTAGCAGTACCTATAATTTCCGATGATGTTCCGTTTATTAAGATGATTCACAAACTGCTTTCAGGCTCATTGCATTCCCTGTGTCGCTGACCGTGCTATGCTATCGTCAGAAATCACGTGCCGCAAGTATGAAGAAATAAGTAAGTAACCCTAATACCAGACTTACTAAATTGAAAATTTGAACGGACAGCAAATTCTCAATTCAGAAATTACACTTGGTAAGCAGAGGCCGAAGCGTCAACATTTAGTTATTAATGCCAATTTGTTTTTAACTGATAGGGGCTTAGAAGAAACGAAAAGATCCATCGACACTGCATGGAAGCAAAGTCCCCGCGCCTCCCCGTGTGCTACATGCAGTCTTACACCTATGAATACGTCAGCTACGTGCGCGTGCTTTGCAGTAGGCGGTCGTTCATATCGCACATCAGAAGGTTAATCCCCGTAGTAAAAAGTTCTAAATCTAGTCGCAATCTTATGTCAGCCACAATTCATGTCAAATGTTGTGTGTGGTGTATTTGACACATTGCCACTGAAATTAGATTGAGAACGTTCTTAAGAATACGGGGGCCTCCGTTTTAGAAAATAATCTTTCGGTAGAGCGTAGTCTCCTTTCACAAAACTCGCGACCATAGCGAACATAATGTGAGAGGGTGTTCGGATGTAAGCCCACGCTCTACAAGGCCGAGTTTTCTTAAAATCAATGTGCCATATCAGCGAACGCATACTTGACCGGATGAATCCATCGCCTAAGTTGACTTTGCGAGAGCGTTTCTAGCACACGAGCGGAATGCTCACAGATGCGAACACTCTTATAAAATAAAAACACCAATTACTGCCTTTTTAGTAACAGAAGAATTTATACTAAGGAATGAAACAAAATTAAACAAACCTAAGGCTTAGACATTCATATCTATTTACGTTCTTGATTTGGTTTTGATTATTATATTTTAAGTCATATAACATTGATTATAGACTAGTCGATTAATATAAATATGCGTTACGCAATAGATAGACGAAGATGACACCAAAATTGTGCCAGTACAGAGCAAAGGCTAACCTTAGATTTCGATACTAATATCTATCAAGACGTTGCCAATAGACAAATGCAATGTTTTGATAGATATAGCTTTTTCACAAAAATATTCGCCCTGGCACTGTCCCTGGGCCGCTCTAGCCTCACGGTCGTGGAATGAGGCAGAGCGACTACGAAAATAAAACTTAAAATAGTGACAGTATATAAATGACATGAAAAAAATACATCCAAATCTTAACGCTAGACTTACAGCTAAATAAGATTGCAACTGGTAAAAGAAACATACGATTAACGAAACAACACAAATGTAGTAGAATGTTACCCCCCTATAAGACAGGAAACTGTACGAGGCTATGGGTCAATAAAGTTTCCTGTCGTCAACAAACGAGTGTCAACCAAAAGTAATAATGCTTGTGCCGAATTACTAATATTAGCCCAATAACACTACCCCAACCCCCCCCCCCCCCCCATCACTTTATACATCAATTTCAACACAGGTACGCTGTTCTGGCGCTCTTTGTATCACGGTGTTCTGATACAAAGAAGGCCGCCACTTTTGCTGTCTCAGTGCAGAAACTCTGGAAGCATGAGCGCTAGTATTCTAAAAGATGTTCACAATCCAGGCAATGGCCAACTAGTGCAATAGACATACATACTCGGGGACAAATATGCAACGCTATTGCCTGTATAGCATTATGAGCCCTTCCTGGCAGGACCGGGAACGACTCAAAATGTCCGATTATAAGAGTGTTCTGCGAGTCGCCGCACAAAACAAATACATTATACTCGGAGTACGGCTGACCAAATAAACAACAGAACAACCACATACTTTACAAACGTGCTTGCAAGGTACATAATGTACGACAAGAGCACCGATTTGCATGATGGTGCTGCCCTATCTGCTTTTAAGGCAGCCAACAAAGGGAATAAGAGACGCGATGCGCGTTCCGCCGGGCCCTCTCCAGGAACCGGCTAACCGCGTCGCGTCTCTGCAGATCTAGAAGTGACCGATCCTATAAGCACGCTCATAGCATATACATACCGATAAAGACTGGCTCAGTCTAAACCTGCGCCATTTACCTACCGCTAAGCACTGCATACTCTTGCCAGAGTTCATGCCGAAGACCGCCAAAACATAATCACTGTCCAAAATATGGGAGCAGCGTATGTTTTAGAATACCATTCTGTACCTTCACGTTAGGATACTAATGCTAGTAATTCGGCACGATAGACTTGGACACTGTTTGGAAAAGGAGGATTATATCTTCACGTTCATGGTCTCACACGGGCTGGCCGGCTCTTCAGCAGGCGGAGCGCAGCGCACCGCGGTCTTCACTGCTATCAAATACCATCATTGCAATACAAGAAATAAAGTTAAAACTAAATGAGCTGCCCCCATGTCCGAGCCGCGGACGACTGTCGTCTCAGGTTAAAGGCAGGTCATTTATTTTCGATTTTATTTCAAAAGTCAATTTTGATATTTGTTAGGTCGGAGGAGTAAAAATCCGGGCTGTGCTGCCCTCTCACCTGGTGTGCGGCAGTTCTGGGGGATTCAGAACATGAAGATATAATGTGGTTTAGATATAAAACTTTTATTCAACAACATTGGCAATCAGTTTTTATCAACTTAACGAGCGTTCAAAATCACTGACCGAGTAGAGCCTCCCTAAAAAAGAAGCGGCATGAAATACGTGCTTCATTACCCATAGCGACCCAGTAGTAGTGGCAACCATAAGAAAGTATAATCACGCATCGCATGTAAGATTACAGCATGGATCAAAGTTGCTGATGTTAATCTTTAGATGACATTCACTACTCCTTTTGCAAGCCTCTGGTCAAAGATGCTGAACGCCAAAATAAAACAGTTGCAACGCCTATCGTAAAGATATTAATAGACATCGATAAATTACACAAAAGTTCACAATGATCTAAGAAATACATGCGAGTAATATGTACCAAAGACCGTTGATGAGCCACTACTTTCTTATTGCTAATACTATACCTAGAAGACAAAAACATATGGCTAAACCAACACCAACAAGGACTGATTATGGTCTGAGTATGACGACCGGTTTCTGTTGGTGACCGATTTTCTGCCAAGCTTCAGCCAATTTTACGCAACTAAAGCGACTGCGAATAGGAAGTGTCAGTCGTGCAACTGACGCAACATGGACGTCGCGCTTGTTTAATGTAGCCGCGCACATATCGACGACGCGGGGAGACGAATGTTGGCTGAACTGGACTTACGCGTCTTATGAACCACAGATAAAAGATGAATGCATCGTGGTCGCTTTCCAAACGTAAGAGTACTGTAAAGGTTCGTGTTGTATTTTGTTGTTGTGTGTTCGCCGCTTCCCACGCCCAGTTGGCCAGAGCTTTAGCCCGTGAGACTCGGCCACCAACTTAAAGCGGCCGTCTCATGTGTGTCGTTCGCGTTCCGTATGTGCTCAGTCCTTATCAATGGCATAGGTACTACCGATAACAACGTGATCGAATCAGCGAGAGTCGGTCGTTTGTGAGACTGTGTTAATTTATTATGTTCTATGCTCTGTTCTCGCTGACTTCCGAACCAATATTATCGGTCATACCTATGTAGTTAGCTTTATGTTAAATCCGACAGAGACTGTAGTTGCCAATTCACACAGAACTGATAACTGCAGCGAACACGAACACTGAATAGATCGTAAGTCACGAGTACAAGGACCTGAACATCCTGTCATCGCCTGGACCTAGACTATTGTGACTCAAAGTAATACACATAGAAGAATTAGCCTAACACCGATTAAAACATCATAAACTATATTTACAACAATACGTTACACCTAAATAAATTATACAAAACAAAATATTGCAACAAGAGGTATTGAGAGTGTCTTCTGCGTAAAGACGACAGCCAAGGCTTGATGTTAGTAGGTCACCCATGTTATATTTCTGAAACAAAAAGAAAAATACTTGATCATAAGCACTTGCTTTTCGTATCAAAATGGCTTATGTAATTAATGCAATGTATGGTAAGTAATGCAAGTTTATAACCATTCGCCTTTGTGTCGGCAACGTAGAAAATAACTGGTTTCCGGCTGGGTATAAAAAGTAACCAATAAAAAAAGACAATTGTCTGTGGTTGTGTATAAAATCATAGGTACCACAGTTTACTAGCGGTTTTCTCTTACTCGCTCAGTACCTACATTGGTATGTTTTGTTCTCTTTCTAATAACATTTACTACAAGTCGATTTTTTAAAGATTCATTCACTGTGGTTGGCTCCGCCCATCAAATAGATTTCAAAATGGAGTAAGTTTATGGAAACTTTTCGTTACAATATTATGTTGTATTTTTTTAATAAAGAATGACATTTTTTCGATAAAATAAGTAAGTAGTAGGTAGGTAGGTACTCTTACTTTTTTTTAAATAAAATAAAAAATAATATTTAGTAGGTACATCATAGCCATCCCAAAGATGAGCCGAAAACATATCGTCCGTTTGGTTTGACGTTAAAAACATATTTTACTTTCCAACAAACATTATTATTTCGTAAATATGACTGACCTAATATGACTGATCTTTAAGAAACTTTTAGAATATTGAAAAGAGCTCCGAGGATCGTTAACGTCCTTAAGTAGACAGGGGCGCACTCTGGCACTCAACAAACTAGAGGTCGCGGGGAGCGGCACTTACGCATTTTTGAAGTGAAAACTTCTTTAGCGGCGTTGCACACTTTTTGTAATGGGTAAAAAATGTTAAACTCGTGTCAGGACATCGCGTCAGGACACGTGACCGTCAGGAGAGATTCCCCCCCCCCCTCTCTTTCTACGGCGGCGCCAACCGAAGTGAACCAAGTTTAGTGACACACGACAATAGATGGATGGATGGATGGGTGGAAGTGGAAGTGGAAGTGGAATTGGAAGTGGAAGTCGAAGTCGAAGTGGAAGTAGAAGTGGATGTTGAAGTGGAAGTCGAAGTGAAAGTCGAAGTCGAAGTGGAAGTCGAAGTGGAAGTCGAAGTCTAAGTAGAAGTGGAAGTCGAAGTGGACTGGAAGTCGAAGTTAAAGTGGAAGTCGAAGTGGAAGTCGAAGTGAAAGTCGAGGTGGAAGTCGAAGTGGAAGTCGAAGTGGAAGTGGAAGTGGAAGTCGAAGTGGAAGTCGAAGTGGAAGTCGAAGTCGAAGTGGAAGTGGAAATGGAAGTGGAAGTGGAAATGGAAGTGGAAGTGGACGTGGACGTGGACGTGGACACACTGCTGTGTATTCGTACTTAACATTCGTGTATATAAAGTGTTTAAAATATGGAAATTGAACAAAGTGAAAAAAGGGACGTAGAAATAGTGAAAAAAAATTAGTTATATTAATTCAATTAATAATTGATTTATTTCAACGTTAATATTCAAGTTTTCACTTCTGCCGGCACTCCCGGAGTGCAACCCGTCTTTTTTTTTTTTTGTTTAGGTACTTTTTATACTCGTCCACACGCGAGCGGATGTAAATTGAAAATGCTGTATTAAAACAAGAACACATTATCTGTGACAAGACAAGTCGCAAGTGTAACTGAGAAAATATAGCAAGCAAGTCGCTTAAATACTTGAGGATACTGACCCGGCTACTGATGTTGGCTCTCGACGATCAGCATGATGGATTGATGTTGTTGAGGGTCAGCGTGGATGGTGGGCACTGAACGCAAGCACTCGATCTGATGAGCCGCCCAGTCTTTCTTCTGGCAGTACGTCGAGCAGTAAGGTGTGCGCCGGCAAAGAGAGCACTCGGCAGATGCCTCGCGGTTGCAATTTGCACACTAGGTACATGGACAAACTCTTTTATTATGAGGGGTAGGTACTTTTGAGAATACCTACTACACATTTCCCACTTTTTGACCTCTATGATGAATTTCATTTTTATTTTCATAATTAAATACAAATAAGGTTTAAGAAAAATTGTGTACAATATTTTAAGAGACAATTCGTTGGGGTAAATAAACTAATTCAAAGTGACAAATCGTAAAAACACGTATCAAGAACTAAATCGTCTGCGAAATCTTTCACATTTGTAAACTAAAAAGCTGGAAATAAAAAAAGTGATTAAAAAAATTAAAAAACCCGACTGCAACCTTATAAAACTAACTGAAAAGCTAAATACAAGCCCATTTTAAATTAAATAAAAGTTGGAAGCAGGCGAGGCCCATGCCATTATTATAGTTTCAAACTCAAATGGGTCCCGCCTGCTTCCAACTTTTATTTAATTTAAAATGGGCTTGTATTTAGCAACGCAGGACATCGCAACGCAAGCAAATAGCAAGTAGGCGTGGATGGTCAAATCCGAAACTATGAGGACTAGCGAAAAGTACTCAAAGGAGTCACGGGCTCGATTTTAATGAAAACTAAAACTGCATCATTGGATTTTTGAAAAATAAATATTTCTAGTCAGGAATCGAACCTGTTGATTTTGAAAAAAAAAACACTGTATTATTAATTACACCATTCGATAGTGTCGCTAATAAGGATCGAATTCTGGGAAGTAATGACATACCTACGGCAAACTAAAGGAAAGAGCTAATTTTTAACAAAATACTTTTTTTATTTTTCTTATGTAGGTATGTTACCTACCTCATCATCATCATCATCTGCCTAGCCTTTTCAGTTTTCCCAACTATGTTGGGGTCGGCTTCCAGAATAACCGGATGCAGCTGAATACCAGTATTTTACATGGAGCAACTGCCTATCTGACCTCCACAACCCAGTTACTGGGTAATACGATACCTCTTCCCCTTGGTAAGACTGGTTGTCAAACCTTCGAGCTTCTGACTATATCCAGGAATGACGGCCGGGACCAACGGCTTAACGTGCTTTTCAAGGCATGGAGGGGTCTCGGTATGTAAAGATGGTCACCCATCCACAGACCAACTGCGGCAAGCGAAGCTTTACCTGATGGATTGACCTGTGCGGCTGTTATTATTTAGCCGGGCCCGGGTTATGTGACCTTACCTACTACCTAAACCTTAACTGATTAATTGTTCAAAATGATGACCATTGTTTTCAGTACATAGCTGGATTCGACGTCTCAAGGATTGAACTGCATTCAGCATTACAATATTATTGATTCCATTACAATTTTTTCCAAAGATCGTAATAGAAATTTGAATTTAGAACATAATGTTGTGAAGGTGACTGCGCTGCGGGTGTGTTAATAAAAATAGTGAGCATCATTTCGAACAAGGTACGTAATGTAGGTATGAATATCTACTTTAAAATAAGAAGCAGTTTATTAAAATTCAACATTTTCCTTAAGTTTGCCGTACCTATGTCATTATTTCCCAGAATTTGATCATTATTAGGGACACTATTGAATGGTGTAATAATAGTGTTTTTTATTTTCAAAATCAACGCTTTCGATTCCTGGCTAGAAATATTGATTTTTCAAAAATCCAATGATGCAGTTTTTGTTTTTATCAAAATCGAGCCCGCGACTCCTTTGAGTACTTTTCGCTATTCCTCATAGTTTAGAATTTGGCCATCCACGCCCACTTGGAAAATTCACCCTGTATTACTATGGACAGCTCAGAAATAATATCTGATTTCATGATTCATCCATTAATATTTGACGGCAAATCCTACAAGTGGCAGCACTAATATTATGTGACGTCGAAGGAACACCAAAACTATCTGGCGAGTCAAGCGACGCCAAAATAAAGGATGCTGCATCGTCTTCAAAAACGTTGTGTCAATACAATTTCTACTAATGTTTCTGCCTTCTCCGTTATACCTATTCAGAAAGAATCTGATACTTCGTTCTATTCAACTCAAAGTGACAGTTAATTAAGAAATGGCCACGCGCTGGTAACATTCCGTTGGACTATGATCATGAAGATTTTGTGAGGGTGAAGATATAAAAAATATTCTTAATTAAAAATGTTAGTGCATAGGGCCTAGACAAGTAGTCCGAGAGCCGGCTGCAAAAATACCTACCTCATCGGCTACCCCAATAGGCTATATTTAGATCGTTAACCGACACTTAAACACGTAAAAAAAATGAGGTCTGCCAGAGCCGATCCTGCCGGGTCATAGAAATAATCGATATTTTTTGACGTAATTTTTTAGTAAAAATTACGTCATAAGATACCCGAATGAAAGTGGTGGCAGCAGTTAACCATTGATTAGTTATGTAAAAAAAAGTGGGTCTGCCATTGCGCACCCTGCCGGAAGTACTTGGCAGACCCCTAAAATATGCCCTTCTGACACACTAAACCTACCTCATCGAGTACTCGGATGGGACCAACGCTAAATAATAACCAAGATGCCCCTGATAATGGATCAAAAGGTCTGCCAGGTCTAAGCTTGCCGGAACTTAGTGTTCAAAGCATTTGAAGTTGATAGGGAGCATACTTTCACCTTTTTTTTTTTGTGTTGTCGGGGGGAAACCTTCAAAAGGCACCTGACCTCCGGGGAGGGAGGTCGGGGAGTGTGGGATTTTCACCTCACTAAAACCACCCCGGTGATCACCATCAGCACATAGAGGCGGTCCCGATTCCTCTTAAAAGACCAATTCCGGAAACCCCCCGTGCAACGCCTGTAAGGCACATCCCTGGGGAGACTGTAAGGGGGCCACCCCTGAACCTCAGTATGCATGGCAGCACGTGACCACTGTGCCACCGTCTTCCCTGGGGTCACTTTGTGGGCGGACAGAGTCCCCACTCGGTTCGCCCGCGACCCTAAAGGTCCTTATAACCTTATTTGGTAAGCGGGTTTCGGCGTATTAGGCGCCAAGGCGGTTGCCACCCCGACGCCTCCTTCTCCGAGCAAGATCAGCCCTCTCCCGATCCCGTTAGGCGGCCTCCTTCTTGACCATCACGGTCTCACAGAAGGAGGCTACTTCCGTCCAATTTTCTGTCTCTGCCAGCATAGCCCTCACTACTGCTGGCAGAGATAGGTCTCGCCCGATCCTGGCAACTAGGACCCGCCGCTCGGGGGCCCACGCAGGGCACTCCTCGAGCGTGTGTTGTGCGGAATCCAGGCTGCCTCCGCAGTGGTGGCAATTTGCCGTGGCCTCTCGCCCAATTCTGTTCAGGTACTCACCGAAGCAACCGTGTCCGGTGAGCACCTGGGTGAGCCTGAAGGAGATGCGCTCCCCTCTTTTCAGCCAGGCTTCGAAGTGCGGCAGAACGGCTTCGACAACGCGCTTGCGCGAATATTGCGGTTGCTGTAGTCGCTCGCGCCACCGCTCGAGCGCGTGTCGCCGCTCCCGCCGCCTCAGCCTTACGAATGCGTTTCCTGGAACACTATTCCCGCTTTGGCGGATATCGCGAATCTGGTCGTAGACCTTCGCGTCCATATCCGCCAGTATGTCCAGCGGCGGAAAGCGCGCCAGGAGAGTTGCCGCTTCAAAGGATATCGTTCGGTATCCTCGTGCAATGCAAATTGCCATTTTCCGCTGCAGTCTATTGATTTTAGTCCTGCAGTGTCGGACACCTGACAGTCTACCAGACCAAACAGGCGCCCCGTAAAGCACCATCGATCGCACGACACCCGCATAGAGGCGGCGATCTTCCTCCCGAGGTCCCCCGAGATTGGGCAGCAGCCTATGCAAAGCACCCACTGCCTTCTCGATCCGCAGAACCAGGCGCTCGAAGTGCTCTTCAAAACCCCACCGACCGTCCAGGGTGAGGCCAAGATACTTTATGTATCGCCCCACCTGGACTTGCGCATCTCCGACATGGACCAACGTGCTGGGTGGCTCCCTGCTCCTCGGCAGTTTATGGAACCATAATGCCTCAGTCTTCTGAGGTGCTATCTCCAGACCCAGCCCGCGGATTGTCGCCACGACTTTTGCCACACCGAGCTCGGCAAGCTGAATGGTTTCCTCGAAGGTGTCCCCGCCGGCCAACACCAGAGTATCGTCTGCGTAGCAAACGATATTAACGCCGACGGGGAGAACGACACGCAGGACCGCGTCGTATGCTAGGTTCCACAAGAGAGGTCCTAAAACCGACCCCTGCGGAACCCCACACGTAATCTCCCTCCGCTGAACGTTACCATTCCGGCCCACATAGCGAATGTGCCGGTCGCGTAGGTATGACCCGACAATGCCTTGCAGGTAGGGAGGCACCTCATGATGTACCAGTGCCTCCCAAATTGCACGCCAGGGTAAAGAGTTGAAGGCGTTGACAATATCCAAACTTATCGCCAGCGCCACTCCACCCCGGGACAACACCAGGTCTGACAGCGCACGGACGCGAAGAATCGCATCTATGGTAGAACGCCGCTGCCGGAAGCCATACTGGCTACCAGCAAGGTCGGGACCAACCCGCGACAGGTGCTCGACGAGCCTTTCAGCAACCACTCTTTCAAAGAGCTTGGAAGACTCGTCGAGCAGGCATATGGGACGGTATGCAGAGGGAGACTCTGCGGCCCTGCCTTCCTTCTTCAATAAAACCAATCCAGCTTCCTTCCAACTAGAGGGGAAAACACCTGCACGGAGACAGCTATTAAATAACCGTCTCAGGCGGTCACCCAGAGCAGCCAGAGTTAGAACCCACGCCCGGCCAGGGATACCATCCGGACCTGGCGCGGTGTTGCGAGCCCCCAAGCGCTTCACGGCTCGGTCTAGCTCCCCTTCCGTCACCCCTAACTCGTCAGACCAGTCTGACAATGACAGGGGCGGCGAAGGACTGTCCCTGGCTACTGGAAAGAGTGTGTTTACGACTCTCTCCAGCAGACCCGGATCCATGGTCTCCGTGATGGGGGGGACCCATGGTCGTAATTTGCCCATGACCATCCTATATGGTTTCCCCCACGGATCCCTGTCCAGCCCCTCGAGAAGCTCACTCCAGGACCGAGACCTGGCATCCGCGACAGCGTGTTGAAGCGCCATAGTCGCTACTCGGTAAGCTCTACAAACTCTGGCTATCTCTTCCTCCGTAGCTCTCGGCTGCCTTCTGCGCCGGGTGCGTTGAAACTGGCGCCGGGTTCTAAGACAGACAGTCCGCCACTGCGCGATGTCTTCCGACCACCAGTAAACCGCACCAGGACGCTGGGCGCACCTGACCCGGGGCATGGCAGCGTCGCAAATTGACGTCATTGTGTCCCGGAACCAGGTCACCTCCTCTTCTGGATCGAGCGAGATCCCCTGGGATCCACCATCATCTAGCCACGCCGCGACGTTGGCAGCTGCGATGAGCAAATCTCGATTGAGCTGTTTGAGGGCCCAACGACGCGCCGGTGGACTTGAGCCTGAACAGCTCGGGCCGCCGGAAGGACGGAGTGCCACATCAAAAACGATGTGGCGATGGTCAGAAAGAGTGACCACTCCTCCGCTACTCTCCATTCCGACACCATGCGGGCTACAGAAGGAGTCGCCCATGAGAGATCCACGATTGACTCCCCTTGCCATCGAACGCATGTGGTAACGGACCCTCGATTCAATAATCGAAGTTGAAGCGAAGCCGCCCAGTCCTGCACTGCGTGTTCCCTCGGCCTATCCCGGGTGTTACCCCATGCTCTGGAGTGAGCATTGAAGTCACTCAGGACAAGCACTGGACGGGGTGAGCATTTGTTTCGAATGCAGTTCGCAACCCCATCCAGGTATCCCTCAAATTGGGCGAGGGAAATGTTGGGAGACACGTCGCAGCCCACTACGGCCAGATGTCCCCATTCGACTGCGACATATCCCTGCCCTCTATCGAGCAGGGAGCAGTGAGGCCCACTGCCTCCACCAGCCCAGTAAACAGCAACAGAGTCCAAGGTGTCCCGGAACCAGCGAGGATGATCCCGGAGACCGTAGGGCTCTGCTACCATCGCCAAGGCAACCGCCCACTCCGCAATAGTCTGCAGAAAAAGATTTTGCGCATTGCGGCAGTGGTTCAGGTTGCATTGAAAAATTTTCAGGGCTGGGAAGATGAGGTATCCATCTCCTCTAGTGGGCCCGCACCCAGTGGTGCTATAACTAAAAAAGGCGTAAGTATCTACTAAAGCTTATTTTTCTTTGCATTTTTTTGCGCAGTTGTGGCTTTTTTGGTTAGGGCGGCAGTATAGCTGTCTCGTTTTCGCGCGATGGTTTTTATGTACCTATTTGGTTTTCTTGGTCTATTTAATATTATTTCATGTTGTGATAAGAAAAGCAGTTAATTCATAAATTTGTATAAAAGAAACAAAATAATGTTGTTTTGACTTCAGGTGAAACTATGCTCCCTATCAACTTCAAATGCTTTGAACACTAAGTTCCGGCAAGCTTAGACCTGGCAGACCTTTTGATCCATTATCAGGGGCATCTTGGTTATTATTTAGCGTTGGTCCCATCCGAGTACTCGATGAGGTAGGTTTAGTGTGTCAGAAGGGCATATTTTAGGGGTCTGCCAAGTACTTCCGGCAGGGTGCGCAATGGCAGACCCACTTTTTTTTACATAACTAATCAATGGTTAACTGCTGCCACCACTTTCATTCGGGTATCTTATGACGTAATTTTTACTAAAAAATTACGTCAAAAAATATCGATTATTTCTATGACCCGGCAGGATCGGCTCTGGCAGACCTCATTTTTTTTACGTGTTTAAGTGTCGGTTAACGATCTAAAAATAGCCTATTGGGGTAGCCGATGAGGTAGGTATTTTTGCAGCCGGCTCTCGCACTAAAGTGACAATCGCTTTCAAAGCATTTCTTTTTTTTCCACAACGACTTTCGGAATCTTATTTGTGTTTGTTAAGACTTAAAAGGCGGCAATTTTTTATATCTAGCTACTTTAAGTGTAACTAAATAATAATTGTACCTACCTATAATATTAATTAAATTATTTATTTATTTAAATAATAATGACATTAACATTAATAAAACAGCTGCTTAATATGCAGAGTGTTTTTTTTTTTACAATCTGTTACGTACCTATCGTGCAATTGGCCACTTTAAATCCTAACTCTAACTTTAGGTATAAAAAATGTTAATAAGGTTTTATTTTTTGTTTAAGAGTACCTAAAATCTAATGTCAGATTATGGATAAGAAACGACAGGAAATATCCAGCTCAAGAAAGTGTAAAAGCTATTGACCGGCCATCAAAAGGTCTCGACTTGAATCCTATATAAAACGTACCTACCTATGTGACCATAATGGGCTGAGATCGTGTCAAAGTCAAAGCATTTATTTCAAATAGGCACATAAAAGGCACTTTTGAACGTCAAAAATTATCTTAAAATAGAATTGATTCTAGTCGCCCATTCCAAAAGGTAGTTTTCGTATGGAGAAGAACGGGCAAGAAACTCCACCGTTACTCTTTTAAAATGTTTAGGTACAATATTTTGCATGGGTACATTAATTATATAATAACATGTGAGGACGATGCACCTACAATAAAATTACTATACCACAATAGGTAAAAGAATTAAAAACGAAACCATGACATATAAATTAATTATCTGATAGATACATGGTGCTCACATATTTACAAACATGGTACAAGCAAAACGATTTTAATTAAAAAACAAAATACAAGTAATAAGTCAGGGTGTGAGTAATAAATGTAAAAAAAAAAGAATAAAAAAATTTACAATTAAATTAGCAACCAGTTTGATTTTGTCTAGACTCTAGATTGTCCTATGGAGCAGGACCAGCATGTTTCCAAGCGTTCTTATCTTGGATATAATCTTCTAATTTATAGTGTCATCAACATGAGATGATAATGAGTGGAACCTATGTTCCACCTCCTATGTTCCTGTTCTATTGTATGCGAGCACGATTTTTATCTAATAAAGTTTATTATCGCACAGTCAGAATTAGCTATTGTGTTTGTTGTTGTTGTGTATTTTATTGAGTTTTATTGTCGTTGTATTTGTTGTGTCTTTCGTTGGTTGTTGCTGTGTAATATATTGTATTTAGTTGTTGTTTTAGAGTATTTTTGTTGTTGCTGTTGTAATGTAGGTATTGTGTTGTGTTTATGTATTGTATTTGTTGTTGTGTTTTGTTGTTGTATGTTTTGTTGTTGTTATAGTGTATTGTTCTGAGTTTGTTGTATTGCGTTTGTAGTTGTTGTATTGTATTTGTTGTTGTGTTTTGTTGTTGTTGTAGTGTATTGTGTTGAGTTTGTTGTATTATATTGTGTATTTGTTGTTGTGTGTATGAAAAGCATTAAAAATGAAACCTATAAGTAGGTAGGTAATGATAGTTAAAGGGGATAAATAAATGAATTAACAGAAAAAGTTAATAAATATCTATCTATGGTTAGGTGACCCGTGACTGTTACGGAAAAATATTGTATTATTTCTACAATCTATGGTCATTTAGTGATAGCCGTTCGTCAGGAATAATCTTTTAACTGATTCATTTGTTTTTAAACACTTTGTTACTAGTTGTTGTATTGTTGTTGTTGTGTATTGAATTGTGTTTACTTGCTGATGTAGTGTATTGTGTTGTGTTTGTTGTATTGCATTGTGTTTTGTTGTTGTTGTAGTGTATTGTGTTGAGCTCGTTGTTTTGCTTTTGTTGTTGTTGTAATGTATTGTGTATTGTAGGTACTTGTTGTTGTTGTTGTAGTGTATTGTGTTGTGTTTGTTGTATTGCGTTTGTAGTTGTTGTATTGTATATGTTGTTGTGTTTTGTTTCTGCGATTTGTTGTTGTTGTCGTGTATTGTGTTGAGTTTGTCGTATTGTATTGTGTATTTGTGTTGTTGTATTGTATTGTGTATTGTAGGTAGTTGTTATTGTTGTTGTAGTGTATTGTGTTGTGTTTGTTGTATTGCGTTTGTAGTTGTTGTATTGTATTTGTTGTTGTGTTTTGTTGCTGCGATTTGTTGTTGTCGTGTATTGTGTTGAGTTTGTCGTATTGTATTGTGTATGTGGTAATTTCGTGCCTAGGTGGCACCAGCATCTGCTGTCGCAGCTCTCCGTAATATTCCCAGTACCTACATTTTTGCCTTTTCTATAATCGTTAAGATCTTTGATAGGATGTCACTTTCTCTAGGTCCTTAGGTTGGTAAATGGTGCAGGTACAGTTGTGAAAGATTTTAAAGAATGATGGATATCGCGGGTCTTAAGTTAGCAGGCTAATCTTGATATCTAGGAATTGTTAAATGATTGATTGGCCCAGTCTACAAACCCATGCATAGGTACCTAGGTACCTACCTATGATGCAGATAGATAAGCACCTACAGCCAGTGTTAGTTTAAAAAAAAAATACCGCAAGCAATATTAGATCGAGTCCGATGAGCACCAGACTTGAGATATTGTCAAAATGTCAACGCAGGGTACCTTAATTAATGATTTTTTTTTAAACAATTTATTTAATTAATGAAAAAAAGTGAACTGCTTATCGGACTTGATGACACAGTTCCATAGTTTCTCACATACCTATATTAATTTATTAATATAGCTTTTCAAGCACCATGGTGTCTGCACAAAATGGCAGTCCATAAAATATTAGCATACTATAAGACAAAGACATTCGCCGGATATGGTAGATCGTGCCGAATTGCTACACCTAAAATGGCGACGCTCCATAGAACTGCCAAGTTTTTTTAAAATGGCTTCGTATTATATCCCGTTACAAAGCATAAAATGGCGTCACGCACGCGCTCTCGCGCATGTTGTTGGGTGAACCTAAACAGCGCACGCGTGTTTCGAACAAAATGACGTCGCGCATGCGCTGTTTGACAATGCCCAAGATGGCGACAAGTCACTAAAAGAAAATGGCGGCGTATAAATGGCGCATACAAAATGGCGGATGGCGTGACTTGACATAAAAATTACGTCTTACAACTGCATTACACCTAGGATGATAGCAGAAAACATTGAAAAATTCCGTTGATTCCCGATGTTAGTTGGTAAGCATAACGGCCTATGAAAACTTAATATAACACTGACCTTTTTAGATTCAGTGTCGTCCACGTTGTGGAGAGACACTTGCTCGGCGTCCACGTGCGCGTCCACACTCGCGGCAAGCAACGCGGATGCTCGCTCTTGCTCGAGGCGCTCTAGCTGCCGAGCATTGACAACACGAACATCTTCGACGCACTGTTTTAATTCTGATGCTAATCTTACGAGGGTTTGACCTATGTCGTCCAGTCTTTTGAGAACTCCGCTCATGTCCGGAAGCCCTAAAACATTTTTTTTTTAAATCAAGAACCGAATTTGAATTTAATTAGAGAATTTCGAAATAAATAGCAAATATTTAATCAACCGTTATCTGTACGCGGAAGACTACACGGCCATCTACGGCCAGCTAGGGCCGCAGATGGCCGTAGCAAGACACGACTTAACGCGGCGACGTCTGACTCGGAAATGAGCGCACCCTGCAGGACCGAGGGGCCTAACCGGTGCAGCGGGCGGAGGGGCGGCGGGTAGGGGTCGGTGGGTGGTGGGTGCCGGTGGGCGGTGGGCGGTGGGCGGTGGTTGGTGGGTGGTGGGTGGTGGGTGAGGGCTAGTGGGCGGTGGGTGGGGTTCGGCTGGGGGTGGGTGGTGTCGTAGGTCGGTGGGCGGTGGGTGGTGTGGAAGTACCAGTGCATAGGGTGGTAATTAGGAGGCGTTGGGAGGACTGGTGAAGGATAATGATTTCGGGTGTTTATACTTACACAGGCGGTTTAAACGAAATTTTAAGTGCATCTTCAGGAGACAAAATTTTTAAACGAATTAATTGAGCGCGAACGTAACAAAGAGTTCTATGATATCTAACGTTTTCAAGGTACTGTTGGTACGAAACGTGACCCATCGAAACTAATTATAAATTCAAAAATTTTGGAAAAATATAAAACGCGACACTCCCGACTCTAAACACTGCAATAACGCGAAATGGAAAACTAAACACTGATTTGAAACACAGGATGGGGAGAAGTATGGCCAAAAAATTAAAAAATGCAGACACGACCTAACTCAACAACTGAACGAACCGAAGTGTCGCGATGCTGGAAGCTCCGGAAGGCTTGCGGCCAGGGCTCAAAGCTCACGCATGCGCATTGCCTATTTAAGCCTTAAATCTTGAATCAGGCAAAAAGGGACCCTAGCAATGCTAGATTCGGTTGTTTATATCCTTTACTTTCCATTTAGGTCGTGTGGAAAGGGAAATCAATACAGCTCAAATAATCCTGCCCGGGCCGCGTCGCTACGCAGTTCCGAAACAAAGAACAAAGACCTCAAAGTTTTAAGACGGCTGAGCACCCAAAGACCCTTGCCTTTACAAACATAATCGTGTAGAGTAGGTCAAGGTTACCTACATTGAAATTGGGTTTAGACAAAATTTCACCTACCTAGGTAGGGTAGGGCGGGGCTAATAGTCCCAATTTTCACTCTAAGACCCATAAGTCTTAAAATCGAGTACTTACTGTCAACAAAAAATGTTGTATGAAACCTTACACAATTCAGCTTAACGCTCAAATAGTCGGAAGTGTGAATATTTATTTGATTTCCGAAAACTTTAGCAACAAATGCAAAATGGAATTCTGTACTTTTTACCCCGCTCACGGGGTAAAAAGTCCTAGGTTTGGGGTAAAAAGTCCATACATCCTAATGGCTAGCTAATAAGGTATTTGTGGTCAGTTATTAGGTTCAATCAAAATGCATTATTTTAAAATCAAGATCTAATAATATTTCTGTTTAGTAAAATATCAATATAATCAACAAATCTTAATATTTCAGTATAATCAACATAAAATTCCAACTTGAAAACAACTAAAAAAACACGAAACGTGAATTATTTTGAGCTTTGCTTATAAACATACACAAAATCAGTCTTTTATTATAATGGCAGTAATTTCAAATCTTAATTTATAATCAGCTAAGTATTTAGAAACTCCCTAATCTTCATCGCTATCGCAATTAAGGCAGATAAAATTCATATTTGAATTAAAGCACACACATCGTTCATGTGCCCAACCTTTGCAACTTGAACATTGAATCCACTGCTCTCCTGACTTGCTTTCTGAATAAGATTCGCTGCATATAATGCAAAAATACTCTTCATCTTCAGAGGAAGGCAACGGGCTATTCTCTTTTAAAATTTTCTTCTTTACTGTCATTTTCTTCTTATTTTTTTTAGTTTTTCTCATTTTACTCTTCTCTTGTTCTTTCTCTAACTCATTTTTTTCAGGAGTGTTACGCATCCTTTAAAAGAAAAAAAAACACTATTTATTAAACATATCACTTCAATAAAACATATGGGGTAAAAAGTCCTCTCGCGGGGCAAGAAGTCCCATCCGTGTACTTCTTGCCCCATACCTACGTCCAGTGATTTGCAAAGTTATAAAATAAAAACGGTAAACAACAAGAACATTATATTACTATGCATAACTTAAGGGTATAATAAGACTGTAATATAAACTTACCTTAATCTTTTCTTTGCAGTCAATGTAGATCTATAAAAGAAATGACAACCAACTCTTTTTTTACTTTTGGGCGCGAAAAAATTCCGATTGCCGTGATACTTGCATGTGCGCTCCGCGACGACTAGCGGCTCGCGACTTCGTCATCGCCCCTCACCCCGCTTCAGGTCACGTAGACCGTCTGTTTCTAGCGCGGATAGATACTGTAATATGTATGTTGGGACTTCTTACCCGCCGGACTTCTAGCCCCGCCCTACCCTATAGGATATATTGGCGCAAATTTTGGCACATGTAGGTAGATAGGTACCTAGATATATTTTTAATTGTAGGTAGCTAAATACTTAGGCGTAGGTATTTAACACCTTTTTAGTCTAGTGGTCGTAACTGAGGCTGTTCTTAGTGTTCGTAATCCCAACCAGATCAGACAGTATCAACGGGGAGTTATGGACTTAGTCCGGTATGTAGGTATTAGGTTCGCCCCTAGGTAATTATCTACCTACATGCCTACTCCATAGCTATCAAAACGTGTGTGGGTGATATAGGTACTTTTCTACCAACTCCTTCGAGATAAAAAGCGTGATCCTGATGTATATTCTCAAAGGCTGTTTTTTGACAACAATACCTATGTATAAATTACCAGCAATTCTGTCATCATACCTATCCGTCTGCAGAAAACATAACGTGGTTATTTATTTACGAAAAGTTAAAATACCTAAGTATATATCACGGAGCCATCGACCTTCGCCTTTGTTTCGCTAAATTCAGTAAACCTTTCCGCGACCTTCTCGTCTTGTGGAACGTGGGGTAGGTCCGGGGTCGACCGTCGCCGCGACGTAAGAGATGTCGTAAGGAAATTGACATTATGTGGAGATTCAGTTTATTTTTTTTTTAACAATCTAGTCTAAATTCTATCGCTTAAACTGATTAAGACGAACAAGGTATGATTGAATTCATTTAAAACAATTTTGTTAAATCAATATTTATCTAATGTTTGATATCCCTGCTCATCCTAGATTTGCAATAAATAGCTTGCAGATATAACGTGGGCGCACTGCAGATAAAACAGGGAAGGGGGTGCAGTTATCGATCAGATCTGGCCAGGTACGTTGCCTAGATACGGCCTGCGGAACAAAGAGCTGCCGGCGTGGGCCGCGCTTACCCATCCCCTATGAATGCATTTTGGAATGGGGAGGGTGGTATAGCCCCGACAATTTCCAGAAAGTTTAATACCTGCCTACATACATAGAGGCGGTGCATTTATTGATTAGGCCCGGCCATCCGGACCTCAGCTCAGGTACTTAGCTCAAACACAAAGAAACACGATTTTTAATTAATTACGCTTCTTTTACCCTAAACACAGCAATTTTGAGACTTAACACAGGCAATAGATGATCGGAATGCTATTATAAGTATGGTTATTTATAGATATTTTTATGTAGGTACCTATGTTTATTTTATTTAGAATCAAAATAATGAATAAATTCAACAATAAAAATAGTAGGTATGTCCTATGTTTTGTTATGTGGTGTAGGTACAAATATTTATTAATTAAAAGTTACCTGTACCTACCTACCTAGGTCTGTCTGTGTGTAAAATTCGTTTTTTTATTTAAATTGTTTTTTACAAAAAAAAAACACTGTTGTAATCATGATTTGTTTTAGAAAATATGAACAATTAGAATGCCAAATAGGAGCAATTAGGTACCTAGGTACAATCAAAATCAAAAGTCATTCAAATTAGGCTGAGAATCAGTACTTTTTGAACGTCAAAATTACATTAGGTAGACAGTTCCCCAAAACGCCCGTCCTTCACCAATAATAAACTATTTTCTAAATTATAGAAAGATGTCACAATAATCAACATGCATTTTAGTAGGTAAAATAGGAACCATCTCGATGGTCAACATGGTCTATTTAGGTAGGTAACTAGGTACAATGTTTTATCGAATATTTGTCAAGTTTAGGTACTGCTAAATCATGTTTTAAATAAAATAATGCTTACCTACGAGGACAGACAAAAACCTCCAGTTTAAATTAAAATAAAGCAAACAAAAAAAAAATTGCTCAACCCTGCCTAATTAACCTACTTTTAAATAGGTACCTACCTAATTTAAATAAATATTATTTATTCTGGTCGAAGCTTATTTAAAATATAGTCTATAAATAGAATCATCGACACGACGACGAAGGATATTATTATTTATTATATTAACATTAGGTACTGGGTACTTTAGGAAATGTAGGTAGATACCTACCTACTTGTAGAATTTTAAAAGATTGTTATTTTTAAAGAAAATAATAAAAATATGAAATAATTTCAAACTCTAATTAAAATTAATCTGTATCATTTCGCTTAATTTAAATTACCTAAGACATAAAAATATTTTCTATAATTTTTGAAAACACGGTTTATTTTAAAGACTAAAATCTAAGAGATGTAAAAAATACCTATATCTCATATTATGTTACCTACCCCATTAAATTGAATAGTGAAAAATCTAATTAAAATCATTTTCAAATCTTTTCAAATCTTTTTGTAAAATTTAATCATATTAATTTATCGAATCAAAACAAAATTGAGCTAAAACCTCTAAAGCATTTTATTATTAAAGATTTCCCACTTACCCTAATCTGTTTAGCTATATGGGATTTATTAAACATTCAATCATTTTCACTACACCCACGCTCGGGGTGGGCGGAAAATTCAGACAGCCCAACTACGCTTTAGTTTATCTAGATGCGCCTCCCAAATCTGCAAGCGTACCTATGTGCAATATTGTCAAAAGCTTAAAAAAAAATATTTTAAGACTTTTTGACAATTATAATATTATATGCCAATTTAATTAACCTCGCTGACATTTCCACGTTCTTTTTTAAAAGCTTTTATTTAATTAACAAATCACATGACAACGTGCATATACTTTCACGAAAGTTTAACTCATAGGGGCCCATCAAAAACAATAGAAAGAAAAAATCAGAGTTTATGCATAAAAGTGCATCTCTGCATTTCACTGCACCTACTCAGGTAACAAAAACATTCACGATTAGGTATAAAGGTCGATTATACCCGGTTTATAAATGTTTTCAACCCCCTTACCTCACCTCCAGTGAACATTAGAGCATCAAATGTTCTGTTCAGGCTTAGGGGTGGAGAGAGGAAGGTATGAACTCCCCACTCTCCTACAATAGAATCAACAAGTAGGTATTCAGCAGCAAGACATCATTCACCGCAAGTCGTAAAAGTCATGCAAAACGATTCCACCCTCATTCCTGCGTTGCCACCACACCCAGGGCACTAGGGGGACAAGAACTTGACCTTGTACCCATGGCAACAAGTGCCGAGTCGGCTACGTCGCCCATGACGTCACGTACTACGTAGGTCGGGGTTCGTGTCTAGGGGAAACCAACTGAAACGCTGACGTCATCGTTTTTTCAGTCACAACAAACTGGAGTGCCGTCGGTGCCGTTTCATTCATGGGCAATGTGTATGGTAACGGTGCGCATGCTTAGTAATACGCTCATTCATATTTTAACAATAGCTTATGGGGTTGCCGCGGTGACGATTTCCCGAGGGGACTGAAACGTAACGTGACGTAACGTTCTCGATTATTGCATTCTAGTAATGTTTCTCTCTCTCTCGTTTGTACGCCGCGCAAATCGCCGGCAGCCTTTGTTGTCATGGCAACGCTATGCCGCGTTGCGTCTTTGACCGCAAAGTCGGTGAATGTTGCTGACAATTTTTTTAGACTAATGTTTTAGGTTACTTTTCGCTAAGAGACTGAAACGTAAAGTTCTCCATGATTGCGTCCTAGTAGTGTTTCTCTCTCGCTTGTGCGCCGCGCAAATTGCCCGCTGACAGTTGTCATAGCAACGCTACGCCGCGTTTGCTTTGACAGCAAAATCGGTGAATCTTGCATACAACTTTTTTCAGAACAATCTTGCTTTTTTTGTTCATATCCTTTACGCTAATTACGACTGTGTACCTAATAAGGATAATGTTATGACTATTTTATCATATTAACATTTGAAAATTCGTTGACACAACGTTCTGTTTTATTTCCTTGTCAGGATCTGCGTTGCATTCCGCGTGACGCAGCCTGGAGGGTCGATCGATAACTTATTGCTAGCCCGGACACAGCTACGCCCTAGATACCCTAGCAACGTGCAACACCTTTAACAACGGCAGACAGAAGTTGGAAATATTTTATATGTTATGGTTTTTTCGGGGTAGAAGTTTTTTGGAAGCAGCTGAACCAGATAAGCCAAGAGTTGGAGAAGCCTACTTATGTCCAGCAGTGGACTGCTATATCGGCTAATGGTAATTATGATGAGCTTTAGGTCGTGTTTATTTACCAACAAACTAAGAATGAACACTTGCATAAAATAATCCATCATTCTCTAGTCCTTACCCTAAATTATTTATTATTATATATTTTTTTAAATAAAATATGATACTATAAGACAAAGAACGACTGAAGTTTAGATGACTTTTTTTTACACTCTTGGTAACTAAACGAGTTTTTGAGCTCAATAGCCTTAGGTAGGTGATCATTTTGTTTTAATAAATAATAGTGTCTTATATTTTAGATATCGTTAGGTTAAACAAGTCATCTGCCTAGCCTTTTTTCAATTATTTTGGGGTCGGCTTCCAGTCTAACTGAATGCAGCTGATTACCAGTATTTTACATGAAGCGACAGTCTATTTGACCTCCACAATCCAATTAGTGGGCAACACGATAACCCTTGGAAAGACTGGTTTTCAGACTTTCGGGCTCCTTGCGGCCCGAACGGCTGTCAAAGATACAAGAACGACAGCCGGAAACTACTAACGGCTGTGAACTCCGAGGCACGGAGGGGTCTCTCTATGTAAAGATGGTCACCCATACACGGACTGATCGCGGCAAGCATAGCTTATCCTGATCGATCGATCCGTGGGGATTTTATTACTTAGCCACTAGTCCCTGACCTATGTTTGTCAAATGACCTTTTTAAAAAGTGAAAAGCAAATTCCATGCGACATGGAACATTGGCGCGTTGCCAAGTGATGCCAAGTTCTCGGCGAGCCCGCGGGGTTGTGGGTGCGCTTAACATAATTTATAGCCTACGTCATGGACGCCCGGCTACTCTACCAGACAGAACCTTGAGCTTATGACGCAACAGGTTCAAGCAAGCGTGCTTACAACAATGTTGTGGAACTAAGGTCAGGAATGTATGTCTACTTGAGAAATAGTTTCTTTAGGATGTTGCGTCAATTGAATTTATTTTCAACTAAGATGATACTGATATTGTCACCACTCTGTCTACGGACAGGCATTTTTTTTTAAAAGCTTGTGAAAAGAATATTGAAGTAATTAGGTAGGTACCAACTAACAACCTGGGTGCGGCCGCGAGGCTGCGTTCGTGGAAGCGGAATCAGAACGCTATATGATATTGCCACCCTCCCCCTACCCCAGATATTGCAGAGTCTGTGAAGGGGAGGGGTAGGGTGGGCAATGGCGCAGATCCTAACAGCATCAGCAGTATACATACTGTTGCATGTTGTTAGGTATGTTGACTCGGACTCGCCCATTCGGCCCGGGTAGCTCGAGAACAAAGAAATTAATTTTGCATAGGTGCTAACTACACATCAAAAGTGTCTAGGGATCAACATATATTTTTGCAATAACTTTTCTCCTGATTGATATTAATTAAAATTTTCTTTAAGGATTCATCAAATAAAGTGTTTTCGTTTGTCACAGTAACGATAAACCAAGTCACCTTTGCATTAATAAAGAAATTTGCCATTTTCCTAATAAAGGGATTTTTGACATTTGAACCACTAACACAAAAGTTCGAAAAAAAGACTGAAATAACAGTTTTCTTTAAAATTTTATTGGGTAACTTAAACAATTAATAATCCGTGTTTCTACCGCGAACACTAACAACACAAGAACATCGGTTTGGCATACTCAAAATGAGTTCATCCAAATCACGCTGTGGAATGGCCGCCCATGTTCGTTGCAACAACAAAAAAAGGTCTTCTTGCGACTGGATACCCTCCATATTCGGCAGAGCTCTTCTCTGTAGCATATCCCATGCATGCTCAATCGGGTTCAAGTCTGGCGACTGAGCAGGCCAGGGCAGGACATTGATGTTAGCTGCGGCGAGAGTCTGTCTTACAACTCTTGCGGTGTGCGGTCGTGCATTATCATGCATTAACTGAAATAAGGGACCGATTTGCACTTGTAGAGGAACGATGACGTCTGATACAATCGTCTCAGCATAAATTTGAGCGTTGAGGTTGCCTCTGATCCAAATCAACTCACTTCTTCCGCCGATCCAAATACCCGCCCATACCATGATGGTTCCACCACTATAAGGATGGACTTCCTGGCAGGATTTTAATCGCTGTGGCGTCCAGGGGTTCTCCAGTGTCGTATACGTCTTGTATCCGGTCTCATACCAAAACGAGACTCATCAGAAAAGCACACGAAACGCCATTGTTCTTCTGCCCAATTTCTGTGTTCAAGAGCCCATTGATATCGAATCCTACGATTGTGCATTGCTATAGGTGGTACCCGTAGCGGTCTTCGGGAATGAAGGTTCACTTCATGCAAGCGGTTTCTGACTGTTTGGTCGCTAATTAAGTTCCCTGAAGAGTGATGAAGCCTCACGGCTAACATCATGGCGGTTATTGTTGGAGCTCTTCGAGTTAAGATTTGAATGTATCGGTCTTGTCTCCGTGTGGTGCAGCGATACCGTCCTCCATGGCGCTCAGCCACGGTACCAGTGCTTCGGTAACGTGTCCAAAGTCGACTGATAACACCCTGACTTGTATTCAGAGCTAAAGCCACAGTACGTTGCCGGGAACCAGCTTCTATCATTCCCACGGCTCTGAGCATTTCTTCCCTGCTTAAATGACGTCGCCGCTCCATAATAACGTTGGTTTTAATCAGTAGTAGGGAAACAGTAGCACTAATAATGTCTTCAATGCGTTGTATGTTTTTATAGGAAAAATATTGACAGCTGATTTTCATCTTTTACTCGAATTTGATTCACAGTTCCTGATTCAAATTATGAAATGCACCAAAAAGGATCCATATAAATTTATAAAATCATAAATTTATTACAAAGCCACATCTCAATCTCAAGAAATCCGCATAAAAATGCTTGATCCCTAGACACTTTTGATGTGTGTATTGAGGTCTTCCAATTTTAAATTAATTTAGTTAGAGAGCACTATCCTAAAGTTGATTATAGAGTACTAGCTTCTGCCCGCGACTTCGTCCGCATGAAATTTCACCCTCCCCCCATTCACCCTCTTAGGGGTTACCGCTACCCCGGAACATAAAGGGCTAAGGAAGGAACACGGATGGTTTTTAGTCAGTAAGAGTCTGACCCTCCCTTCCGCTCCACCCAGAGCGGGAGGGGTCATTTGATGATTTCCCATCCATAAAAAAAGGGGTAGAATTTCGAAAAACCCTTTCTTAGTGGATACCTACTCTTCACTAAGAACACACCCACCAAATTTCATGTCTCTAGGACCAGCGGTTTGGGCTGTGCGTTGATATATTAGTCAGTCAGTCAGGACTTTGAATTTTATATGTATAGATAGATAGAGTCTCAGCCATTATTAAGTAATCGATCGATCGGTCGATGCGCTCCGTAAGCTTCTCGATATTTGCGAGTCGTACGCTGCTTCTCATGGCCTTGTCTACAACGAAGGCAAGTCGAAATACATGTTCTTCAAGTCCGATACCAAGTGTCCCTCCACCGTCCCTCCTGTGTTCCTGAACGGTGTGGAGTTGCACAGGTTGTACTCTTTTAAATACCTGGGCCACTGGATGACAGATGATTTTAGGGACGACGCAGATATGGAGAGGGAGCGCAGAGCATTGTCGGTTCGGGCTAATATGCTGGCCCGCCGGTTCTTCCGATGTGCGGTGGCAGTCAAAATAACGCTGTTTAAAGCATATTGCATGTCGCTGTGCTCGGGGAGCCTGTGGTTCAGCTATACCCAAAAGGCCTACAATGCTCTGCGGATCCAGTATAACAACGCATTTAGGGTGCTGTTGCGTCTGCCTCGGTTCTGTAGCGCGTCATCTATGTTCGCTGAGACACGTACCGACTGCTTCAATGCTGTACGGCGTAAGAGAGCGGCCTCGCTGCTAAACAGACTCCGGGGCAGCCCCAACAGCATTCTACGCGCTATAGCCAGGAGACATGACAGCCCGTTGGTGAGGTCACTTGTCACCTGTACATTGTCGGTGTTATTAGTTAAGTACTAACATAGGTTAAGATTATTGTTACTAACCCAATGGATCTCTGTTATCCGATAAAGTAAAATAAATATATATATATAAACATAAATTAATAATTTGACTTTTTAGTCAGTCTCAAGCTGCATCCACACCGAAGTTACTTTTGTAGAGCAACATTTTGCGAAACAGGTTCACCTCAAGGATCTGTTCTTAGTCCCCCATTGTATAATATACCAAGCGGATGACTTTTTAACGTCTGAAGGAAAAAAACAGGGTAGGTATAACCGTGATAAACCCGAAAATAATATGACTAAGTAGGTATGTGCAAAAATAACCGGTGGGTTTAAATTATGGAAAATTTGTACCTTTCTATAACTTGCAGTAAGTTCACTAAATGACTTTTTGTTTCGGTTGTTAAACCATTAACACTTGCAAACGTTACTCCACAAAAAGTCACTTCGAAGTTACTCAGGGACACATGCGCTTTTTAGCTTTACATTTTGATTATTTAATGGGTACGTGCTTCTAATGATTTTATTCGGCGCAGGCTACCAGTGCGGCCGTAAACTATCCGGCCAGGTATATTGTCTCATAGAAAAAAAAAACCTTATTATATTCTACTTATATTGTCGAAACTTGCATTCGTCATTCTACCCTAGGTACAACACGTGCATTTGTTTTCATTATGAAACCAATTCCATCCCCGATGTCGCGAAGAACATTGGCGCGGTGCCAACTGATGCCAAGTTCTCGGGCACGCGGGGTTTTGTGGGTGCGCTTTGCATATCACCTACTCATGAACATCTGGCTTCCCTACCTGGGTTCAAAGAACACAGAACCTTGAACTTTGTCGCAACCGGTTCGACCATTCTACCTATAGGGAGATTCCAGAGGGGTGACGTGACATCAGTATTTTAGAAAACGTTCGCATTTTACTCTTGGGCTCATTCAGCCGACAAAAATTGTGAAGCGCCAAACAACACAGAACCTTGAACTTTGTTGCAACCGGTTCAAGTGACCACTCTTAGGGTGCAATCAAAGGGGTGATGCCAGTATTATTATTAGAAACGTTTGCATTATAATCTCAGTCCCAATGCAAAATAGTAAAGGTAGGTACCTATATTTTTGCAACAATAATAATTATTGTTGTAAAAAGAAATTCCCGAAGTGTATATTTGTTTTTTTTTTCAATAAACAGCTTTCTATTTGCAAGCCAGTTCGAAATTTAAATAAAACCTTTGATAGGTAGGTAAGTCACCTCCTTGGTTGTCATGTTTCAGAGTAAAAGATCGTTCCATTTTTAAATTACACGACAGATATGAGTTTAGTATGTAATTTATTTGGCCGCCGACCACGACAGATATGGATTTCCATACAACTTTTGACTGCCGCTGCTCGCATGTATTTGGCCAATACAGCAATTTCGATTTATGTCAAAGAAGGTTGTCAAAATAATGCTCCAATTTCCAAGCATTTTTGAGAAAAAGACCATTTTTACCTAAGATATTGATATTGACATTCTCATTTTAACCAGACAAAAAAAAATTTTGAAAATCCAGGATTTTGAAACAAAGAGCTTACCTATGTAATGAATATCGCAGTACCTAGGTACAAACAGGCGTAGACGGTGCAAGAGGGGTGCAGTGCGGGGGGATATATATTGGTAATGGAATATTCTCGAACTCTCCGGATTGACGCCACCTTCAGGTGGGCGAAGGGAATGAGTAACAGGACGTGGGATGACGTGCCCCCTCACTCTGCCTGAAGCATAATATTCACCATAGGTAAAAGTGCATAATATCTACGTACATGTGTACTCGCCCGGGCAGGTGGAGCTCGGTAACAAAGAAATTAACGTCGTCTCGATATTGTAATTGTAAATCAAGTAAGTACCTGTGTCGAAAAAGAAGAGATCACTCGTGTTATGATAGTCTGGCACTCCTAGTTACCAAAATATAAATAGTTTTTACCAAAATCAACTTAAGTGGTTTTTTTTTATGTAGAAGGAGCATATTATAGGTAGTGTTGTAATTGACCGGGTTTCATATATTCTAAATGATCTGAAACATGGGACATATATTTTTCTTATTTTGGGTTTTTTTTTTAAGAAATTCATCTCACTATAAAAGCTGACGAAAACAACAGACAGTATGTAAGATGGACTGGTAAGGGAATTTCTTAGGGTAATCCTTCCCCAAATTAAGAAATAGAGCGCTTTACAGCATAGGTACCTATTTCAAAACATGTCCATAAGGTTCAAAAGGTTTGGCTACAGGATAAACAATTTTGAAACAAATGAAGTATTTTAACCTTAGATAACCAAACAGGTAAGAATTTAGTTACTCAGTGGGTCTCGTGTTAGACTTTCGGGGTAATGAGGAGGCTGACAGATTAGCCAAAGAAGCCCTTCCTTTAGGCATACAAACGGAGTATTATAAAGTTATTCGGAAATACTAAGTAAATTAAGAAAAATAAATAATTTATCTTGGAATGAATATTAGGAATCTGGTATAAAAGTAACTATACAAACTGAACTTCAGTCAAATTAATCATGTGATGCCTAACCCTTTCCCAACTGGTTTGAGGTCGGCTTCCAGTCTAACCGGATGCAGCTGAATATCAGTATTTGACATGGAGCGACTGCCTATCGCACCTCCACACACACGGCTGGTTAGAATAGTATAACACGCACTCTTGCCGATGCTCGCATCAATGTTCTGCCGTGGCCTGCTCAATCGCCAGACCTGAACCCTTAAGCACGCCTGGGATATGCTCCAAAGAAGAGCTCTGCCGAGTACGGATGCCGTGCATACCCCACAACAACTTTTTGACTTATTAGAAAGAACGTGGGCGGCCATTCCTCAGTGATTTTGATGAACTGATTTTAAGCCTGCCAAATCACTGTGATTGTGTGATTCATATCAATGGTGGAAACACAGATTATTAATTTTCTATCTTTACAATACAATTTAAAAAAAATCCTAATTTTTGCTTTTCTTTGCCATATACCTAATTGACGACATCAACTTACTTTAATTTCCCAGAATTTGCAAAAATTGCAATTTTTCTTAATTTTTTTTCGGTTAAAATAAAATGTACTTTATCCCCAGACACTTTTGATGTGTGTATTTTATACAAAGCTTTTGGTAAACCTTTATAAATGAATAAATTCACGAATGAATATTTTACATTTGCCCTTTAACAAACATAAAGGTAGCAAAATCAGGACTTTGTAACCACATTATTTTGATTTAAAAGAGTGTCCATGGAGTTTCTTGCCCGTTCTTCTCCATAGGTACCTACGCTTTGGAATGGGCAACTAGCTTCATTTTTTCTGACTGACTGACTTCTTGACAATTCAAAAGTGCCTGTAAATGGTTTAATTGAAATAAATGCTTTGAGTTTGAGTTTTGAGTTTGAGTTTGAGGACAGAGCAAAGGCTACGCGTTTGCGCAATGCATCCGGGTGCAGGGCGCAACCCTCAACCACTCGGGAAGGACCCCCTAGTTGTCCTATACATTTACATGTATATCACGCCCACAGACGAAAAGATTTATTACTCTTGATACTTGGACCATAATATTAAAAAAATAAAATCTTCATACAAACACGCGTGGCAGTAGGCAGTCGCCGGACGGCTTACTCGGCTCCCGTACTATTTGCACATTGTCATTGGTCTTTACTCGTTCAAGGTAATACGACAAAATTAAAAATACGTACGTCTCACGCGTAATACCATGACGTTCGACCTTCGCAATTTATGCCTACTCAAATAACCACACTTTTTTTCTGATTAGTGACCGCGTTTGCCTAGACTAGACCCGGCCTAGTGCCTACCTATTCTGAAAACCAATGCACACCACTGCTAACAAATCAGAGATCAAGATCATTCGTCACTGTTCGCTCTTCGCAAATTGAATTGGTACATCGACGCACACTATTTAATTTCATGTATGTGTGAGCCGGGGCCGGGGGGGCACTCAAACCATTTCGGGAATAGAGAGCACCGTTACCCCCTGTGTGTGTTCATTACGATGTACTGTACTTATTGTACCGAGTACAGATTGCATCAGTGCGTTTGATCTGCTTCAGTGTGAGTCATAATTCAACCCCTGTCCGGTACGGGGGGGGGGACCTACCGATCTGCCACTCCCTTGGAAGACTACACTATATTAATAAATACGATTTGATGTCGGCTTCGAACAGACAACAAAGGAAATTATGAATTGAAGGATTTTTGTTGGAATAAGCTAATTAAGTTTGTTTCGTAGCCATAATATGAGTTATTATTAGGTGCAGCTCATTTACCGAAACTGAATGTTTTTTTTTTAAGGGTGTAATTTTCCGAACCTTGGGTAAGAGCAGTGGTAGCTGTGATATCAGCCCCGACTGACGAGTTTTATTAGGTCGTGAGTTCGAACCCAAGCAGGCATTTTACTTTGTGTAGGTATTTAATTTCATCACTATTGCTCTAAAAAAAAAATCGAAGACATGACGTGACGTCCACCAACCCGCACTGGGCCGCGTGGTGGATTATGGCCCACTCCCTCTCACAGAGAGGAGGCCTGTATACCCAGCAGTGAGAACATATTATAGGCTAATTATACTTATGCTGGGTAAGACCAATGTGTAGCAGTGGACGTCTTTCAATTCAAGGATGATTTGATTTTCGCTCCTGCTTTGTACCGGAGACACCTACCCATACTTAATTTCACGATAAATGCTACTTCTCAAATAACAAGATGCTTATGATATTAATAAATAGGTACGATTTCAATATGCGGCTTCGAACAGAGAACAAAGGAAATTGTGATTTGAAGGAATTTTAGTCTGAAGGAGCTAATTAAGGTAGAACTAGTCGCGAGCTCGAACTCACTGGTGGGCATGGCCAGAAAGAACGCTGTCTCACCTGGCATCGTGTGCGACAGAGATAGTATCAGTGATGAGCAGTTAGACGCTATTTTACACGCACAACATCTAGTTCTTAGTACATCGCATGCACACAATCACCGTTCCGAACTGAAAGGTGCGCAGAAAAACACAAAAGGTCCTTTGGAAAATTGAGTTTTACGAAAATACCACTGCATCAATCGATTAAAAATAAAGTTTATTTAACACTTAGATAATTGAGCTTTATCGGTACCGATTTTACACTTCTTTTATTACTTATTATTTACACCCAAAGTTACGTTAAAATTAGCAAGAAAAACGAATCTTTTTGTTGGCTCATAACTTTTTAACGGGTTTTATTTTACTATTTGTTTCCGTACAGACACATTAATAAAAAAAATTATATTGTGTTTAACTTTGGATGTACAATGTCAAACAGTGGAGCAACACCCTCCCAAAATTTGTATGGAAAAAATATCGACTAGTGGCACCTTAAGAAATGGTTTCGCCCCCTATGAGTAGTTAGGTGCAGCTTGTTTTCTAAAACTGTAAGTAATACAATACCTATTCTTTTTAGCGTGTCGATGGCAATCTATATACTGTCAGCCCAGAATCTGGCTACGAGCTTGCACCTTCAGTAGCGTCCATCAACTCCTGTAGTGTGTAGGCAACAGGACACGATGGACACGATAGTAAGTGTCCCATTGCTTGTGGGACAGCACCACAATTACACTCCAGAGCGGAGTCAACTGTGAATCTCCACCTGAGCAGGTTTTACCTGAGTCCGAAGTCTATTTAAAGACTTCCAGGTAAACCAAGGCGACTCATGTCCGGGTGCGAGATTTTCACTTCCTATTAACAAAGTATTTGATTTTGCCGAAGCTTGGGGAAAGGCCTATGTCCAGTAGTGGACGTCTTTAGGCTGAATTATGATGATGACGATTAGAATTTCGTTCAACATGAGATAGAGGTTCATTAATTTCAAGATAAAATGCAAAAATAGATTTCCTAATACGAGTAGTGCGTATCAAATATCGATCACATAAACGAATTGAAGAGAAAATAAACAGCTTGCCTATATTTATATGGGTCAAAACAGTGAATTACACACACGAATGTTTTCCTTAAAGGGTTGGGCAGAGGCGTAACTTTAGTATAACCATATTTCGCTAGACGCCCCATAATATAATAGGAGCCTATGCTATCAATCGGAACACCTAAATCACGAAAATCCTTATAACACTTTCTCCGACCTGGAAATCGACCCTCATGTTCAGTAGTAGCGCTTGCAAGGACAGATTGAGTTAACATTTGTAAAAATACCTAATTCTTCTCAACTTTGTTTAAAGTTGGCTCGCGTTTGGACACTATCCTTTTTTTTTGGTTGGGAAATTATCAAATAACTTCTCCCGCTCTGGGCGGAGCGATAGGGCGTGTCAGACTTTTACTGACTAAAACCCACCCGTGTTCCTCCAGTTGCCTGTGCCAGGGGCCACGGTATCTCTTTCGAATAACCCGTGAACCCGGCAGGACTCGCGACCCCGGCAGGTTTGGTCACTATCCTTGTAATGGTTTGCGGTGACGCGGTTGAGATTGCACCGTAGTAACAGCAGCCTAGCAGTTGCCTAGATAGTACCAACCTTAGTTAGGTTAGGTTAGGTTATTCACTAGAGACTTTAAGATTCACGGGTTATAGCAATTCAGAGTTCGACTCCTAATCACGACAAACGTTGATCAGTCTGAGCTCAACTAATAAAAACGAACAGTTTTATATTTATGTCTTCTCTACATCGCCAAGCATTACATTACCCACCAACGTTGATTTTCCAACTTCTTTATAATAACAGAAGTTTCGGATTTCTTTAGAAATATGCTATTCTTATATATTTTTTATAATTTCTTTCTAAATCGGAGCCTTTCTTACATTTTTATGACTTCTTTCTAACTCGGAGCCTTTGAGTCAAAAGTACAAATAACGAAGTTTAAAAATACGTTATTTGTACTTATAAATCTTCATGGAAAAAACCCAACCAAACCGAATTATGCCGATTCGAAAGACGTGAACACCTAATTGAAAGTCGTAGACGTCGTATTCAAATGGAAATGCATGCATCATATAACATGAGGCATCGTGTGAAAAAATGGAAAATGCACCACAAGGAGGTGTCACCCATAAGGCTTCGGTTCCACTGAGGCGGAGTGGATCGGTGCGGCTGAGCTGTGAAAAGTGGTAGGTATTTCCACTGAAGCGGATTTCAAGCCATGTGATTGGTGAACCGCGGCACAGCTCGTCTCCGCTCTGCTCCGCTTCCTCAGTGGAACCGCAGCCTAAGTGGGCGAAACTAGATCGAAGGACAAGAACACTGAACTTCATGTCTAACATATTCAGCCTGTAATGTTCCCACTGCTGGGACACAGGCTTCCTCTCTTCGAGAAGAAGTGGCCTATACCTAATCTACCACGCGAGCCCAGTGCGGGTTGGTAGATGGCACATGTCTTCGAATTTTTGGTTCTAGGACATGCCGGTTTTCTTACGATGTTTCCCTTCACTAGTTTGAGAGCAGCGGTGAAGAAATTGAATGCACAGTAAAGTAAAATGCCTGTCTGGGTTCGAAGTCACGAACTACAACTCGTTAGTCGGGGCCCATAACACTTGGCCACCACTGCTTCTAGCATAATGCTGTGTAATACTAGACCGCTAACTTGACACTAAGTGAACGTACAAACCCAAAAAAATTAGTACCCGCTTTACTTTGTAACCTAATACAACAGATGTACTGTACCCGATTATTAAATCTATAAAGATTTTGCAACAAAAGAGGACACACCTAATTTGCATATTTCGGATTCGAATAACGTGATCAAACCTTTTGACCAGCATACAATATTAAATCCCTTTCATGCTTGAGTTATTTCCAAAATAATGACATGAGAGGCAGGGGTAAAAACGATGGTTTATTATTTTGCAAACCTTGAAACGAGATTAATTCGCCCCTGTCTGCGAGGGGTCGACGTAAATAATGTACCTGGTGCAGACACATGGGGAGAGCTGATAGCACATGGCGATCCGGAATCAAAGCAGACAGTTAATAATTTCTCCCCAGCCTCCCCAAAATCTCCGTTTGAATGTCGGTAGTCTTCCCCCTAAAATACACCCCGAATTTATCGGGGTGTATTTCAGGCGGGAGACTAATTGCATCGGGACACGGCAGTGTTTTTGTTTAAATTAGTTATACGTACCTACTGAAAAAAAAAATCTGTTGAAGAGTTTGCGATGGTCATACATTTAGAAAATGTTCAGGGCCTTCAAGAACTACAAACGAAAGAAACTTATAGTATTAAGTATACATTTTTAGTAAGTATATCCTGAAATACTTGCCAAATCAATGACAATCTCACGTGATATTAGAGGGAAGGGGGGTCGAGCCAAATCTTACGAAATCTCACTAAGTGGGAGCAAGTCATTATAGGCTGATTATGCAATATTATTATGAGCGCGTGTGCTCGGTTGATTGTGGTCGCCGCGACTCGGTTGGTAAACGGACGTAATCTCGACTAAACACTGAAGTAATTTTTGTTTCGCTAATTAGCTTTGACAATTCTTAAGTGACACGATAGTTAATACCAGGGTTGCGTATTAATCCCATCAATATAATAATATAATTAATTTTATTGAGTATGCAGCCAAATCATTCAAATACGTTTAAATACTATGCGTGGATATGACGCATATTTTCCCCCAAATTGTTCATTTCTGTGTTCTTTTTTCTGCGTCATGTTTACCGCATGTTTATTATTTCTTTCAAATGGGACAGGAATGAGGAAAGATAGGGAATATAAGTCCTGCAGCACTAAAATCCTAGGCATTGCGTTCATTTTGACGTCACTGTCTGTCAAATCTAGACAAATTGTTATTCCCAAAGGACACACCATACGTAATTAAAATGTATGCAATCAGAAGGCCAATTCCCGTAATTATAAACGTATAAAATCTAGTTTTAATAACAATAACAATCATCTCAGCGACAATCCATGTCAAAAACTTTTTTTAAATGTCGGTATTTTTGTTTGAAAGATCCAGACCGAGATTAGAACGCGATCGTTTTTAAAATAACGGGAATTTCCCCTAGATTATTAACCACTATTATAAAAGGAGTAAACGATTAACTGATTACTTTTAATAATGCGACAAAGTCATCAAATAAATAAAAGGGTCCATCATTCATTATACAAAAAAACAAGCTTCGCGGCGCAAATAAATCGCACAAGCTGATATAGCGCTGAAAGTAACGAGTCGCTCGGGAGAGCAGAGTTTCCTTATAATTGGCCATGGTATAATAAGACAACAATCAATTACAATATCTATGATATGCGCACTGTATTTGATAAGCCTAGATTAACCTCTCGTCTGTCGGAACGTAGATCTACGCGAGACACAATGGCTTTTTAATTGTGTCTGTAATTACGACAATCAATGGGTTAATTTTGTCTTATTTTCTATTATGTGTTTAGTTTCCAAATTCATTGCGAGTCGCGTAATGTTAGAGGTAAGAGTCGAACACGTGTCTTCGCACAGCTCAACGGCTTTTTTGTTTAACATTTAGTGAGCATCCAATTAACGTTTTTTTTTTTTTTATCATACTTATTTGTAATCTGGCAAGGCAATATATTAGTCGCTAGTGGAGTCGCGGGCACAGCTAGCTCAAAGTTAAGACAATATTTAGCCGATATTTTGGCATGTCAGACCAAGAAGAAGTCATATTAATCATGTAGCTTGAGATCTATGTCGTTACTAAGTTTGTAAGCCGTCACAGGTGAAAGTACTACCACTACAGCACAATTAGATACTATTAAGTTCGCCGTTGGCTGAAGCTTCAAATAAGTGGAAAATCGCACAGCAGCAGCATTCGTCGCCGAATATCGATCGCTTATTATTTCGTGTCGGCTGTAATAAATACATTTCGCTCTTCGCGTTCGATAACTTGGCACATAATTATAACAATATTTGACTCAACTCTATAAGCACAAATATTTTTTTCTTTTCTTTCATTTTGTAAGCATCAAAACTTGAGATCATTATTTCTACGCACAGCACCAAAGTTACATACCTGCTTCTAAAGGTTATTTACGACTAATTTAATATAAACTCGATTGAAAATAATACATTTTCGCTCCGCATACTCATAATAACATAACACATTATTGTCTACATTTCAAACACAAACTCAAACTCAAAAAATTCTTAATAAATAAGCAGTACCTTTGTACTCAATATTAATATGTCGCGTGTACATAAAAATAACAAACACAAACTAAACATTTTCATTAGCAAAAGTTATTTAATTACATTACGCACAAAAAAATAACTTTCCAGAAATTAGTAGGTTTATTATATGGACCAATAGTGATGTGGTCATGTACATATATTTAGTAGATCAACTAGGTCGTACGTACTTGCTTTGCTAAAATATACATAATCTATGTTTATTAAAATGTCATTAAAACCTACGAAAATAAAAAATGTTGGTTAAGAATGGTTTGTAATCGACTTAACCAGAAGTTATGTTTTTTTTTATGATAGTGCGCTTTTAACTAGAGATAAATATATTTATGAGCTCTGCAACTACATATGTTGGGGTCGGCTTCCAGTTTAATCGGATCTGATCTCCAAAGCCCAGTTACAGGGTAATAGTGTAATACCCACTGGTAAGACTTGTTGCTTACAACAAGTCTTCGGTCACTCTTTACGAATCTCAGGTACCCATAAGCCTGCAACTTATATGACAGCCGAGACGTGTCTCTGAGCATGTTAAGCCGTTGGGCTTAACATGCTCAGATACACGGAAGAACTCATATGGAACTGATGGTCACCCATCCACGAACCGACTGCGGCAAGCGTAGCTTAACCTTCGTTCGACGCGTGCGGCTGTTATTATTGATTTAGCCACGAGCCCTCCTGCTCTGCTCCCCTGCTGCTCTGGCCAGCATTAAGTACATTATTTGTTACGTGAAAATAACGCTTAGTTAGATAAAAAAAATACATAAATAAACTACATTTCTATTAGTCAATAGACCAAATCCCATACAAATGTGCCAAGTTTCTCCTCAACCCCTAACATCACTATTGGTGCATAGACCACTTCTCACAAAATATGCCCGGTCTCCCTTAACCCCTGTGTTAATATGGACCCTTGAAAATATAACAAAGAGCAATAGAATTACATTGCATTTTCAATAGCCCAGCCCTATTTAGATATTTGGCTGCATAGTATAGACTATGCTTATATATATTTATTTATTACCTCTATTATTAAATTATTTTTTATACTAAACGGTACATAGACGAACGAGGGAAGGAAATTATAATAAGCCTACATGATGGACCCTTTTATTTAATTTTATCCTCAATTAATACAGACCTTACACAAAGGAGAGTATTAATTTGGAAAGTGCATTCAGTGAAAGTATAGTCAGCAAAAAGTTGTTGTTCTCAAGTTTTTAATTAATTATACCTTTTATAATATTAGTCAAATGTATCATCAGAAGATATCAATAATAATTAGTAACACATATTATTAGTTTGAAGTCATAGATTGATCAGAAACTGTGGATTACTAAGTAATACACTTTTATTGTTAACCATACAAAAACAAATTGTATGTGTAGGTAATGTATTTATTTTTTTAGTACCGAAAAACGGGGTGGTTGGACGCAGGGGTGAATTGACACAAACCGATTTTGGCGCTCTGTCAAAGTAGCTACAAAATCTGTCAAAGTAACCCTGGAAGTCAAAGTAGCCCCGTTTTGCGGTAACTCATCAAAATGTAGGGAACAGCTGATTTTTTTTTCGCGATTTCAGGTTTGGTCCCATAGTAAAAGTTGTTCATAATAATGAGTACAATCTCCCATTTCGATTTGTCGCATGTGTTCAATTTCACCCTGTATAGTTTATTATTAGCTGCTGCCCGCGACTTCGTTCGCTTGACATTAATACTTTTTGATTTTTTCTTTTTCCATAAGTAACTTCTAATAACATCAGCTATCTGCCAGTGAAAGTCCCGTCAAAATCGGTCCAGTCGTTTCGGAGATAAGCCGGAACAAACAGGCAGCCAAAAATTTTAATATTGTTTTTTTTTGTTATAAGTACCGAATGTGCATTTAGTAAAAAGCTGTTATTTCGACATTACAAACAGACACTTCAATTTTATTTATTTGTATGTATTATTATTATTACTAAAAAGGTGTCTAAATTATTTATTTAAAATGTAGTACTTGTTGTCAACAAACAATATTCAATTCCCTTTCAAAGTTTTGTCTGTGTAATCCCCGTGATATTCTAATTCACCCCGTTTAACTCTGGCTGGTATGATGTCTGGAAATGAAAACAATGCTGAGCCAATTTTCTCATACCTTGCCTACATAAAGGCTGTTGCTGATTATACTTGAGTTCATAATCTCAGATTAGTAGATTGTACAACTAGTGCATAAAATAAGTCGAGGGGTAAAATGGCTCGTTTATGGCCGAGTTAAACCCTCTGCTTTTCACTACGATTGCGAGAAAATGAAACAGGCAAATAAGGAAAGTATTTTCACTGTTCAAAAATGTTGCAAAATTGAAGAAGAGAATAGTTAATACCCGCCACAAAACTTTTTTATTTTTTTTTTATTTTTAATATGATCTTGTCATTCGACTTGGGTACCGACTTCATACTGCCAAGTCATAAAAATGTTTCTTTGCGTTTTTATATGATAAATGACAACTTTTTTATCTGGTTTTATTAAATTAACGATAGAAAACACGGAAGTGATATAAAAGTAAATGAAATAAAATAACGACTTAATCGACGTTTTATTGTATGTGTGTGGCTGTTGGGCCTGACTATCTTAAAAAAAAAATTACTGTATGCACTAAAACATAAAAAAGTGACTTTAAGTCGCCTACGCACAACAAAGACGAATTTTTAGAGCATGACTGGTGAAAAATAATTTACATTCCATCGCCACAATGACATGAATATTTACTTTGTAAATTATTCAATTCAATTCATTATTTCAATTATTGTGAATGTGACGACTAAGTGTGGGTCATTGCTTGTTTTTTTTTTTCAATTAGCGTTTAATAATGGTCTGGCAGTGTGAGTACTTTTTGCGGTCTACGCAAATGTAATTTTTTTGGTATTGTTTGTCGTATTGTTGAGCTCCTTAAGTTCTGAGTTGAGCTGCATGATAACTGGACAGGTCCACTCATATCTGTGTGGTTCTTTACTCAAAATACTATTATCTACGTGGTCCTCACATGATTTGACCAAGATTTTGTCTGGATTTTAAGAGACTGACCTCTGAGTTTTTTTCGGATTTTCTTCTCAAGAGTAGTCGAATATTATTGACGTGCGTTTGTACCTACAAATCTAATTATAGAAATAAAAATAATTTATCATATTATAGGTAAGTAGGTAATATATTATTTTCATCGTCACAAACTCGTACCATCACTTCAGCATTATGCATTCAAAGCTGATTTTTGAGTGACATTTATTTATACATAATATATTATACACCTACTAGCTTTTGCCCGCAGCTTCGCCCTCGTGGAGGTCGGAAATTATCCCAAGGAAACGTATCCTATGTGTTAATCCAGGTTATAATAAAATATCTGTGTGCCAAATTCCTAAATTCTATTAAAAGCATAATACTAATGTTTGAAACACTATCGTGAATTCATGCAAACCTAGTACTTTTTGTTAGAATACTGCTCAGAAAGTCGTGTCATATTTAAATCATGATTCGAAAGACAAGTAGCGCCATCTAGCGTCCCAAAGCAATAGTGACTGTAGAAAGTTATTGTTATTTTCCCCGGGAACAGCATTTTTTCTGGATGAAAGATCCTTTTTTATACCTCTAACAACGTATATTTGCAAAATTTTATAATGATCGGTTTAGTGGATTAGGCGTGAAAAGGTAACTACGAGTAACTTGGTATTTCCGCATTTATAATATTAGTTAGGATTAATGTCGCTTTTTGTGAAGAAGTATAACCAACAACTGCCTTTATGTCACAAGAAATCACAGAGGGGCAATTCTGGTAAATTTCAGTCTGATCTCAGTCTCAATCTGTCAAAAATACCTTTAATTTCCCTACAAACATATTTGACATTGTCTCTGAGGTGAGTTTGCAACTAGATTTTGGAGATTTTTAATTTCGGGAATTGGCTTTAAGGCCTATAATCCGACAGCTCCTATTTCAAATTTCCTATCATTTCCATATATGATGAAAGCTTACCTGAAATGGATTCAGCATTGGTGTCCGGATTCTCTAATAAATGGTAGTCAGCGTTGGTGTCCAAGCCATCAGCAATCGTTTGCCAGGCCTCCTTAGAATTGTTGCTATTATTGCTGCTCTGGTGTATGTTATCAACATCTCCATCTCCTATGCTGGACTCTCTCTTCAGTTTTGGTTTCTTCTCTTCTCCTTCTTGGTTGTGGCGTCTCCTTCTTTTGTAGGGTGTGAACAACCGCACAGGGCCCATGGCTGGAAAGTGAAAATTCAGATTGCTATTCAATTGGGGTTTATAGCTTTATATTAGCAGTAAGTAACAGTAATTTGAATTAGGTGAGCTGTTTTCATGGCAAAGGCGCAATATTTTATAAAATGTAAACTGGGAGTGCCAATTTAGCAGGTGGTATATGTGTCTGATAAGCTGCTATCTGGTACCTTTTGTAAAGTAATCTTAGCTAAATAAAGTGAAAATCGAGTGACTCCTTTCAAACTCATACCGCACCTTCGGTGCAACAAAGTCACAAAAGCTCATTTTTTAATTTTACAGGAGGACTTTTAATTTTTTTTTTCGCATTTATAACCACAAAGGCACCTGCGCCATCTAGTAGAATTTTGAGATACTTTAGCGGATGTTTTTGTTGCCCCAAGTATAGGCATGGTTCAGAGACAATTTGGCATACTTACTTATTTTGCAGTTTTGGCTAATTGTGACTTTGTTGCACCGAAGGTGCATATGGTTGCATTTTTTTTGTAATTATATCAGCATTGTAATCTAATTTTGACCACTATTAATTAAGGTTTTTGCTAGAATATTGAGTATTAAACAATTTTGATAAGACCTAAAGTAACCAGAGTAGGTACCAATTTTCATATTTATAATTTGATAAGCACGAAATCTGATAACTGGCCATCTTATGTAAACAAAGGCATGTATAGTCTGTTTCTAAATAAGCACAACATTCTGATAACCTGCCATAATATGTAAGCAACGGCTCATAATATTGTTTGTTTCTATGTAAGCTAATTTTACTACTTTTAACATATAAAATATTTCCAATTATTTGTTGTTTATTTTATATGCTTTCATTTTATGCAGCCTGCTTTGCAGAATGTTTCATCTGTAATATCCTATTAATCGAGCAAAATAATTCTTATATAAATTCTTTACTTTCATCTTTCAGCAACAAGAAACCTTAGGAAGATAGTCCTCTTTCATGTTTGGCTCAGTTGGGTTGCATGGAAATTGCTTTTGTGAGAGCTTTAAAAATATAAAAACATTGCCAGTTCCAGTGAAAGATGACTAAAGATTTTTTTCCTATCAAACCATGTTCAAAGAATTATGCTTTACAAATGCGAAAAAAAAATCAGCTGTTCCCTACATTTTGTCAAGTTATATGAACATAAATGTAGGGAACAGCTGTTTTTTTTTTCCCGATTTCGGGTTTGGTTCTATAGTAAAAGTTGTTCTTAACTATGAGTACAATGACCTCTTAAGAGGCTGTCGGTGTTTTTCCAAATAACTCTGTATATATAGCTAAATGATTTTTTCCAAAAATGAGTAAAATATGTTAAAGAACTTCGAAAGCATATTTACATTAGGAAAGCAGGCTTTAAAAAAAAGTAGCAGTAATGTCAACATTTCTCCAAATGAGCGATATGTTGTGATAATACAACAGATATTTGCTAACATGCCATATATCTTTCTCCAATATCTCTACTATATTCTTCAACTATAGCCCCTTTGTTTTCAGTAATTAACATTTCTTATAGGTTTGGAAGAAAAACAAGTAATATTAGACATAACCCACATACCCCCTTTCATTTAATATGATTATAAGTTTTGATAGCTAAGTGGTCTGTCATTTAGCCCAGTAGACTGTTCATGGTCATAATGTTTGCATGCCTTTTGCCTACTATAGTAAGTGATGTACTTTTTGGTATGTTTATGCCTGGCTAATCGCTGACTTACTGTATCATAATAAAGTACTGTCACAGTCCCCACCTGACTGATCATCACAGCATGCCCCACAAGTACAGCTTGTTGCATGAGGGGTCAGTATCCCCTCATCTATCAGGGCCTGGATACTTCGCCCACCAAACCTAATAGATCTCTTCCAGTCTTTACTAGAAGCCCTTCCACATAAGGCTTCAAATTCACTTGGTGTGTACCATTCCAATCCATATTTTATACATCTGCCCCTTCCCCCAGAGCCGAACCTTTGTTTATGTAGCTCAGCCGGCGTATTCTTGCACCGAATGGGCAATATGGGCATGTTAGCAGTCTCTGCCCATGATCGAGCACTCGTGTGCCGCGCGCTGGGTGCATTTGAGCTGCTCTCCTCCTGCCGATTGGCAGGCGAAGGAGGGTTCTGTATCACGATATGAGTCGGCTTTATGTCGTCTGACACCGGCCCACCTGATATGAACCCATTGTCAACACATATCATAGGTTTGAAATGCGGCAGCTGATCTGACGTTATCACGTTAAATGTCGTGCCTGTAATAAGTGTGCCGACCGGCAGAGACACTGGCACCGTGACCACGCCATTAGAATCACTAGACAATCTTGTATTTTTGATTGCAGTCGACAAAACAGCTCCGCCATCAGATCGGTCGGCATCGTGATCGGCCCCCGCCGACAGGGGATCGGCTTCGGAAACTTCGGTAATGTCCGGCATAACGACGTTGTCCGAACCTCTGTTCTCCGCCATATCTTGTTTCCGCCCACCCAGGCATACACCCTTACGGTGCGGATGAATTTTAACTACCACATGAACGTTAAACAACTTGTTTGCACTCACACTAAATGATTACGAACATCTTTCACCCACCAACTGGTGTCCGCCATAATTAAATCGAAAAATGAAAAAAACATTTCACGTACGCTACTTAGGTTATGGCGGGAATTTTGAATCTCCAATCTGAAATCATAAAATGCTTAATTATAAATATATACCGTTTTAAAAGTTTTACAATGCTGTTCCGGTATTATTAAGTTGTTCTAAAGTTTATAAAGACAACGTAGTATTTTTTTATTTGTGGTAAACAATAGCAGACTATGTCATAAAACGTTTTCATCAAAAAAGAGTTTTTATACTTTTTATTCACATTTGTTTTCGTCAGAGTTCGAGTTTTGACAGTGTTTATTAGTGTTGCCAAACTTCCAATTCTATCACAGAATGTTCTTTTTCGTTTCGTTCCGTCTATTTTCGGATCAGAATTATGTCTAAATTATAATGTTCTATCTAATATTTCTGTAACAATTTTATCGAATCCTATTTTAGGTAAATTACAAATTATTTTCACACCTTGCACGTCTGTATGATTGTAATCTCCATGTAATTTCAATCATAATACTATTTACTTTCAGTCAATTTACTGTTTTTAAATATACCTACATTGAATTAAAAATACCTAATTCATCGTTCTAATCATAGACTAAAGTATAATTATATTGGGAGGTTCTAGTTACGAACAAGGGTAAAGTGAAGTGTGGAATTTATTTTGCATGAAGTATTTTAGAACAGGCAACTCTGCTTTGAAACAGGCGGGGTTTTTTAAAGAAGCGGTACGTACGTCGCAGCAGCTCTGCTATTTCGATGAATTGTGTTTTTTTTTTATTCCAGTATTGTGTATTTTTTTTTATTCCAATAAGTATGTGCAATATTGAAATGAACAAATTAAATTTAAAAAAAATGTCATTTTGTTAGTGCTTTAGTGCAATATCTTTCTTTTATACTGAATCTGAAAAAACTGAATGAAACATAATCCGCCTCAGCTAGAAATATCAAGTTTAGGTTATGTTTCATTTCCAATTTTGTTGGCCTAAAGGCTCCTACACACTATGCCGGCGCGGCGGCCGGCGGCCCAAACATATCCATACCACCAACAAGCCCAGCAGCATTCCCGGCGGGCATTTGAGCAGCCGGGCTTGCCGTACAAACGAGCTGCACTACTAAAATGACGCTTCGAAATGTTGCCACTTCATAAAGTGTAAAACGTTTATTGAGGATGACATTCTCATAGCGTGTACTGTACCTATGTCTATTTCCTGTTTAGTATAATATTCTATCACTTTTAAATTCAATTATTTTTCTTTAAGTACACTGTATTTTAATAATTGTTTGCTGCACCGGACGACGTCATTACGTCAGCGCCGGCTGTCGCTGAAAACCAGCGCTGGGGCTCTGTCCTGCATAGGGTCGCAGCATAATGCTGAGCGATAGCCGTTTTGCGTGGATGTGACGCATGTTTCCCCCTACCTTTTATTCTATTTTTTGTGTTTTTGTTCTTTTTGCGTCATTTTCACCGCAAATAAACGTATTTTCTTTCTTTCTTTCTTTCCTGATTACGCCGGCGCGGCGGCATACCCGCTCGGCAAAACCCGCCGGCTGTGCCGCCGGCATAGCGTGTAGGAGCCTTTACGGACCGATGATTATAAATTCTGTTTCTGGCGACGTGATCTCGTAAATTAGTATCGTGCAGGCTCAGGCTTCGTCTGATGCTTGTTTAATAAATTGAACAAATTTAATAAATTTACTCATATGTAGTTCGAAAGACAAAATTATAATTTGGTATCTTGGAGCTGATCTGGGTAATGGAGCTAGGAGGTGGATAGTGGAAATCTTCATTGGCTGCTAGTAAACCCCTCGTGTTTGGGCTCATATAATTTGTTTTGACGGGTCCAATAGATTGCACTTAGGCGCTCCACACACTGCACCGCGCCCCGTCGCGGCGAGCAGATAACGCGCCCCCGTGCGTGATTTTTTTACATACAAATTCAATAACGCGCTCACGCGCGGGAGCGCGTTTTTATTGTATTTGTGTCGAGAGTCTGATGATAGAGCCACGGGGTGGACAGGGGAACTCTTTAAACTCTAGCTACTAGTAAACCCCTCGAGTTTGGGGTCATATGATTCGTTTTTATGAGTCCAACATATTGCACTTGGTGTCGAGGGCCTGATGAAGGAGCCAGGACAGTGGAACTCTTTGGGGCTACTTGTAAAGCCCGCGAGTTCGCTTGAAGCCCCTAATCGTCATTACTCCGTTGACTTTATACTAATATAAAAATAAACAAAACATAGATTACATCATCTCAGTGCCCAGGACGAACTTGAAAATAAACTGAATTTCGCGGGACAATCGAAAGCTGTATATAAATGCGCGAGACAACGGCAAATACGGGAATCTGCGCAAAAGTATTGATTATCCGAACGCCATTTCTACGCAATATAAAATGACCGAGTTAAAAAGCTCGTTGTAACAGTTGCAATTTTCATCATTTCTGTTCGATGACGTATGTTTAAGTGCGCACTCTTAGATTTAGCAGTATTATCAATGGTGGCTTTCTGATTTTACGACAAAAACAAAGAGGAGGGAAATATTTAAAAAAATATGGCTATTATTATTGATATAAATTGAAATGTTTTTATTGTCAATAACTTTTTCATTTTGAGGCAAAATGTGAATTAGTTCAGTTGTTTCCTTTGACGAATAATTAGTTAAGTAAGAATTACTTGTGTGTTTTTATTGTGTAATATACGATTATATCAAATGGAGGAGTTGAGATCTAAACACAAATCGCTGCAGAGTGCAGCTCACCACATTGCCCTGGAATGCATTCATCATCAGGTACCTACGTTCACAACTACCACGTTTTACACATTTACTATATTTAATAAAGTCTAGTTTGGGGCTCACTGGCAAATAATATATTGTAACTTAGCTGTAGGTAATATTTTAGGCTACTCATGTCGTATCAACTTGCTATTAAACTGTGAACCTGCTTACTGTATTATCTGGACAATACATATTTTCTACCTTGTATCTCGATTACCTAGGCATATAAGCTTTATGGCGAATAGTAGTCTGTTCACTGCAGTATCGTTTCTTTTAATTGAGTAGACCTTTCAAAAAGTCGGGGTATCTTATCTCAAGGAATTGGCATAAGATGAAATATTAGCAACCTACAATTTAACAAGGGAATTTCAAATATCCGGCAATAATTATAACAACTCCAAGTTCAACCAGTATCTGCGCGAAATATAATAAAAATTGCTGCTAAAACGGTAACTTACAGAAAATAGTTTAAATTCTATCAATTTTCACAATGAAACTGGACCGGATAGGTCAGGAAAACAACTAACAAATAGCATGATTCAATACAAATTATTCCTGTGGTTAGGGGTTCATTGTCCGCTGATGTATGGATTGTGTGAATGATGATATGGTTAGAAAGGGGGTTACTACCGAGATTATGACTAATAGAGATGTGTGGAAGAAAAAGACATGTTGCCCTGACCGCAAATAAATTAGAATAAGGGCAGGAGCATGATAATGAGGCGTCCACTGTAAATAGCATCATGAAATCTCTATAGGTTATTTGCCTAGATTCAAACTAATTCGTAGGCTCACAACTTGCTTAATTTTTTTTATTAATAATAATGTACTTTTAATCAATTTTCAGATGTGATATAGCATTGGTTTAAGTCAGTTTTAGCAACCATGAAGAGCCGGATTCACTGGGGCCTCAGCCATGGTGGCTATCAGGCTGACTACTGCAAAGTACTACAACTCAATAAACTGCACTTTTCCGTGCCCAATGTACAATAATAGAAATTAATACATTTTACACCGCTGATGCAAAAGCAAAATTAATTCAGGGGAGCAAGAGACAACCAACGCTTTTGTGTTATTGAGTAATAATCTATTTGTGTCCCATAAAGGAATGATGTCAAAAGTGGGTATTACACCGCTTGTTTCTCAGCATATTGTTTCTTGCTTCTCTGAGTGAGCTACAGATATTTATTGATGCCACAAAAGTCAAAATGAAAGAGCAAAATTTTACATGGTATAATTTTTCTGTGATTCTTTTTTAATGCAATGACAGGATCAGGAACTCTTATGATTCCTTTGGAGCCATACTCTTCTGATGACATGATTAATTAATTAAACAATGTAAGATTGAAAGAAATTGTTGAAAGTGTCCCAAATTCTTAACGAGTTGATAAGTTTGACTTTTGAACCATCATAAATGTATATAAAACTTGTTTGTTTAATATTCACAGTGTGGAAGCACAAGTTGGCATAGCTAGTCTTGTATTTAATGGGATCATGAACCACACCAACATATTGTTGCCCCCCGAAGGGTTAGGATGAGGTGTATCATTCACATACATTTCACTACTTTTGTTTTATGGGTCGTTCAGTACATCCAGCTATAAATATGATGTTACTGCAATGCAATGAAGGTCCAAGACTTCCAGTGGAACCCACCGGTGCCTCTCCTGTGTCACTCCTAAATAGCTTGTCACTGAGAGAAGATTATAAAAGCTAAGCTATGCCATCTCTGCATGGTTGTTCACAGTGGTATTTGTCCACCCATGTCTGTGCATTGGAACTAGCAGTCGGCACACGGGTCACCGTATCACGTACATCCGTACCCCTCCCCAGTTCGGCTCCAGCATGCGTTCCAAAACGTACAGCACAGCCCCAAGATGTTTCATCCGAAGGGGCTCAAACCGCACTTCGTAAGTACACGCTTAGCTGTCGTACATGTTCATTTGTTACATAGAGGTGAGACCATCAATTTGGCCTGATGGACAACAACTTTTAAGGTTTCCTTTCAATTTGTAGCAAGCTAGCGGTTTCAAAAAGAAAGAATATTGAACTTTTTCATAATTATCTAATTATCTCTCTTTCAGAAGAGCTCTTCCCTATTAATATAATAATTGTTAATTTATCAGGTCAAATTGACACTAAATTGTATGGTGTAACCTCCATCCAACTCCCAAAAGACTTTGATCGTCTGCATTGAAGGGAGCAATTTTTTCAGAATATTCTATTTCATCTTAATGTGGTTTGTCAACTCTTGAGGTATGTAAAACCACCCTTGGGGTAAAAAGATTTTAAGCACAAAGCACTGATAATGTGTCGACACCGCTATGATATTGCTGGCTAGAACAAAACGCTTATGTGTTTGTATCAAGTAAATTCACAATGTTTCTGACACTTGCTTTCTTGTAAATATATGAAATTGAGCTCATAAATAAGGCGCACTGAAGTCACACGTTAAATCAATAACTCTATTAAAGTTAAGACAATAGGCACTTATAGACTATACAGAAAACCAAATAATTAGGCACTAATATAAAATTTCATAAGTAAGTATTATTGAAAAATAAGATATTAGTCTCAACAGTTTCTACCAGTCTTTCACCTGTTACCCAATTCTTCAGGATCCCCGGGCTTATGGAACACCGAACGACAGCCCTATTCTGGGTCGGGCACTATGCCTCACTCCTCGAGGCAGCCCGGTCCCTGGCAGGGTCTCCCACCTGAACGAGAAGTTCCAAGACTCCTTAACATTGACATCGGATACTGATGCCCTGGTAGCAAAGATAAGCGCAATGTTCCCGACTGTAAGCGAAACACATATCAAGATATTGTTGAAAAAGTAAGTTGTCTGTTTGAACCTGTATAACAAGATGAACAAAACTGACGAACTTCCACAACAAACTTTCATCCCCTATTTATGTCTGGGTAGCATTCCCTTTGGGGGATGATTTTCAAAATATATATACTTTTTGAAGTGAAAACTTCTTTAGGCGCATTGGGTATTTATTGAGATGGGAAAAAACCATTAAATTCGCGCCACTGTTACCGTAACCGACACCGCTTCGGATGTGTTCGGCTGTTCTCGGGATATACTCGGTTTTAATGTATATCCGATATGTCAGTGAGTGATGACAAAGTATTCTGTTTGTATTTTGTTTCCACTTCTGTCGGCATTCCCGGAGTGCCACTTTTTTTTTTATTTGCTGACCTTCAATACATACCTAATATATGAAACTCTTATGCAAAATTTCATTCTTCTAGAACCAGCAGTTTCGGCTGTGCGTTGTCTGTCAGTGAATGAATTTATGATTTTTATTGATGGTGCAACTAGATTGCCTTTGATCGACGTACACCAGTCATTGAAAGCCTCTAAAAATTTCACCTTACGGCATCTGAAAAGTCTAGTTGCACACTTACTTTTTGCTCATGGTAACAAATGCGACTTCACACAACCTACCATAAATCTATGTGGCGAGTTTGGGTAGCTAAATTGTTCTTGCTGTAGCGAAAGGCGCACTCCGTACAGTTTTACCCACAAACTGTTCTCAGGTACTACAACAGAGAGGCAGTGGTCATATCAGCGCTGCAGGTAGAGAAACACCCTATCACGACGCCAGGTCCCCTTACCATGTCTCCGTCAGCTGTCCGGCTGCAGAAGGGCGCTCCAGGACTCCACTCGGCCTTGCAGCTCGCTAAAGGCATGTCTGGATCTATACCGGGCTCCAGTCACTATACACCGATAACTGGCACTCCACATGGTGAGAAACATCTGCATAATATATTTGAAAGAATTGTAAGGGGCTGACGCACACATTATTGTAATAGTTCGACCGTCGACGCGCGGTCTGGCAACACTGACTGAGACAGTTAGCCTCACGCCTCGAACTAAGCAGGTCGCTGTAAAATTTATATAATAAAAGTCTGAACGCGTTTGTGTAGTTGATCTGAGTTATCATTTTCACCTCCACCACCAACAAGGGGCGTAGGCTAAACTCACACTGGTGACCCCTGTGTAAGAACAATAGTGGTGTGAAGGTATTAAATAGTGACGGACTGTACAGTTAATTCAACAAAATGGCCCATGCCGCGGATTCCGGGCAGGTGAAAAGCGGAAACCAGGAAAACACGGAGGTAGCGGCAGTCTCTCTAGCGTCGAAGATACCTACCTTCTGGAGCGATCAACCCAGGTTGTGGTTCGTTCAGTTCGAGGCTGTCGTCGCGAATCAAAAGATGTCAGATGAGAACAAATATAACCTGTTGGTTACCAAACTCGTCAAGGATAACGTGGAGCAGGCAAGTGACGTATTACTTTCACCTCCGGAAACGAAAAGGTACGAATTATTGAAAAATCGACTCATGACAGTGTATGAAGAATCAGAGAACAAGCAATTCCAGAGACTGCTGTCAGAAATGGAACTGGGAGATCAAAAGCCGTCGAAACTACTCAGAAAAATGAAAGATTTAGCGCGGAAGAAATTGCCAGATGAGACACTACAAATGATGTGGACCGGACATCTACCAGCATCCGTCAGAGCGGTATTAGCAGTTACTGATATACAGGACCTAGAGAAGCTGGCAGAATTGGCGGACAAGATTATGGAGACGACACGACCCATAGAAGTTGCGGAAGTAGCCTGTCAAAAACCGAAGCCACAGGAACGAGATCTAGCTGCAGAACTGGAGGAGCTACGACTGGAGGTGGTGCAACTGCGAGGAAGACAGCCATGGCGTAGGTCAGGGCAAGGCCGATTCCGCCCACGATCGAGCTCACGGGGCAGGCAAGGGGCGACACCAAAAAGGCGTTCCAGTAATGATCCCGATTGGTTGTGTAATTATCATTTTAGATACGGACACCGGGCCAACAGCTGTCAGGAACCGTGTGCGTGGAAGAAGATGCGGGAAACGTCGGGAAACTAGCAGTGGTGCAGCCAGTGGCGGACACCTGCACTGTTTCACCAGCTCACCGCCTGTGCATAGAGGATGAGACCAGCGGATTCAGGTACCTAATAGATACGGGAGCAAATGTATCAGTGATCCCAAATAATAGTAGATTACGCGCGTATTCAAAATCAAGTGATTATAAGCTGTACGCAGCCAACGGTACCGTCATACAAACATATGGCACTAAGACTTTGACCTTAAGTTTAGGTTTAAGGAGGGCATTTATGTGGACTTTTGTGGTTGCGAACGTAAGGCAACCAATATTAGGGGCAGATTTTTTAAGTCATCATGGGCTATTGGTTGATGTAAAAGCTAGGAGATTAATAGACAAAGAAACTAATTTGAAGGCAATAGCCTCTGTTGTTTATTGTAAGGAACAGTCAATTACAACCGTTGAGGGCGGTCATGATTTTGCAGAATTGTTAGCAAAATATCCAGAAATAACAAAACCATTGTCTTTTAGAGAAACGCCCCGCCACTCTGTGTTACACCACATAGAAACAACGGGCCCACCACTACATGCCAGGGCACGTCCGTTACCGCCAGAGAAATATAGGAAAATCAAAGAAGAATTTCGAATTATGCAAGAAATGGGGATATGTAGGCCCTCCAAAAGTCCGTGGGCCAGTCCACTGCATATTGTTCCAAAGAAAAACGGAGAGCTACGTCCTTGTGGGGATTATAGGAGGTTAAACGCGGTAACGAAACCGGACCGGTACCCAATACCCAGGCTTCATGATTTTACATATTTACTAGCCAACAAAAACATATTTTCAAAAATAGACGTAAATAGGGCGTATCATTGTATAGCAATCAATCCGGAAGACATAGAAAAAACCGCGATAATTACACCATTCGGATTATTTGAATTCCCCCGCATGACCTTTGGCCTGTGTAACGCCGCGCAATCATTTCAAAGGTTCATGGATCAGACGGTTTTAAAAGGTTTAGGTAACGTTTTTGGGTACATTGATGACGTCATTATAGCCAGCGCCACGAGGGCGGAACACGAAGCGGATTTAGAAAAAGTATTCAAGCGTTTCAATGACTACGGGGTGACTATTAACCAAGCTAAATGTAGTTTTGGACAAGAGAGCGTAGAATTTTTGGGTTTCGAGGTATCCACGCAGGGCATTAGGCCACTAAAACAGAAAGTAGAGGCAATTTCGAAATATCCCAAGCCAAAAACGGTAGAACAATTAAGGAGATTTCTAGGGATGGTAAACTTTTATAGAACACATATTCCAGGGGCAGTTAAATCGCAAATAATTTTGAATCAATATCTAAAAGGTGCCAGGAAAAGGGACAAATCACTCATACAATGGTCAACGGAAGCTGACGAGGCATTCTTGCAATGTAAAACATGCTTGCAGAATGCGGTCACTTTATCGCACCCATTGGCAAATGCAACGCTAGCACTTATGACGGACGCGTCGGACACATGTGTGGGTGCAGTTTTACAACAAAGCAGCAACGGTAAATGGACACCTATAGGTTACTTTTCTAAAGCAATGAGTCAGACGGAACAAAAATACTCAACGTATGACAGGGAATTATTAGCGATATACTTAGCGATTCAATATTTCCAGAACCAGGTGGAAGGCAGACAACTGACAGTTTACACAGACCATAAACCAATCACCTTCGCGTTTACAAAAAACAACACGGGCAAAGAAATACCTAGGCGAACACGGCAGTTAGCATACGTGAGCGAATTTACAACAGATATTAGGCACGTCACCGGTTCAGAGAACCCAGTAGCAGACGCTTTATCGCGAGTAGAAACAGTATATTGCCCGCAGGCAATCGATTACTCTGAATTAGCAGAAGCCCAAGCAAAGGATAGTTACTTATTAAGCCAACCAAACAATAGTAACGTCGTTATTAGGGAAATCAAGGTACCGCAAACAGGCGGGAAAACGATTTCCTGTGAAATATCTACCAAGAACGCGAGGCCGTACCTACCAGAAAGTTTAAGAAGAAAGGCGTTCGATGCGACACACAACATAAGTCATCCAGGCATCAGAACCACTCGCAAGTTAATGCAGGACAAATTCTTTTGGCCAAACATGAATCGGGATATAGGGCAATGGGCAAAAGCGTGTGTACATTGCCAAAGAAGTAAAGTCATTCGCCATACAAATTCAGAGTTAGAAACATTTACAAAGTGCAATCGATTTGAGCACATTCATGTAGATATTGTAGGACCACTGACTACTACAGAAGAAGGGTTCAGGTATTTAGTAACGGTAGTAGATAGGCGCACTCGATGGCCAGAGGCGTTTCCGATCAAGGATATCACGGCAGAAACGGTAGCTAAAATAGTTTATGAGGGGTGGATTGCACGTTTCGGTTGCCCGGTAAAAATGACGTGCGACCAAGGGAGACAGTTTGAGAGCGCATTGTTCATGTCACTATTAAAAATATTAGGTATACACAAAAACAGAACCACCCCGTATCATCCACAGTCCAATGGGGCAGTAGAAAGGTGGCATAGATCGCTAAAAGTAGCATTAACGGCAAGATTAAATGCGATTGCATCATCATGGGTGACCGAGTTACCAACAGTGATGCTAGGTCTTAGGTCAGCAATACGTTCGGACAACGGTATAAGCGCGGCGGAAATGGTGTATGGTCAAACGATAAGGATGCCAGCGGATTTCTATGTAGAGAATAATAAAGGGAGTTATACGTCCGATTATGAATGCGTCAATAGGATACGCCAAGCGATTAACGATATAAAGCCAGTTCCAATAGGGTATAAAAATACGAAAAGTTTGTTTGTGCACCCCGACCTAGCGACAGCGGAGTTTGTATTTATCAGAAATGACACAGTGAGGAAACCACTTCAACCGAATTATGACGGTCCGTTTCGAGTTATTCAAAAGAAAGAGAAAGTATATACGGTACAATTACCAAATAGACAGACTAAAATTTCAATAGACAGACTAAAACCGGCTTATTTAATGAATCAAGAGGTAAATGAAAACGCGTGTAGTACAAATAACGAAATCGCTCGTAGCGTGCCACCTGTACCACACATTACTCGCGCGGGCCGAGTCAGAAAAAAACCCGTACGATTTATGTAGGCATACAGGCATTAACAGTAAGGTACTGTTCGATAATAAGTAAACAGGAACTGAAGAACACATTACACCGGAAGACCATAAATCGGTCATTGAATGGATAATGAATTGCTCCAACAGCATTTTACAGCAGCCATAATACCATGATGACGTTCTAAGACAAAAACTCATTTGTAAGTAACATGTATTAGTAACGTATTGAGGATTACAATACTTTGTAAGACCATTATTATGTAATAATGCGCTAACCGACTCAGCAGTTAGACAAAATGTTGTAAGAGACTTAGGTATCTATTTAGGCATATAAGAAACAAGATAATGAATGTCCATCGTTGTGTTAAAGATAATACGATCATTTATAAAATTGTAATATGGAACGAATTATTAAGAGAAATATGTTCAGAGCGCAGGATATAAACCAATTGTTGTGTAAAATACTATAATAATGAAAAATCGAAACAAAGCATGTACCATGACAGAAAAACAGAAAGAAACATTATGTGTAACTAAGAATAAAAAAAAAAAAAAAAAAAAACAATGTAACGTACGCGTAGTACAAGCAACCCATGTGAATTTAGTCAATAAGTTGTAGTTTTAGAATTTTTTTTTTTTTTTTTGTATAAACAATATTTTTTTTTAAAACGGGGGGGAATGATGTAAGGGGCTGACGCACACATTATTGTAATAGTTCGACCGTCGACGCGCGGTCTGGCAACACTGACTGAGACAGTTAGCCTCACGCCTCGAACTAAGCAGGTCGCTGTAAAATTTATATAATAAAAGTCTGAACGCGTTTGTGTAGTTGATCTGAGTTATCATTTTCACCTCCACCACCAACAAGGGGCGTAGGCTAAACTCACAGAATATTTAAAGAAGTAACCAGATTGGAAATAAAAGAAACTGATTGCGTGACACCCTTACAATGGCAATAAAATACCTTTCATTTTGATAAATAATTATTATTCATACATTATTTACGTTGTCCGGAAACACATATTTCAAACATTTGAAGCTATGTATTATGAATTTCCATCAAAGTCCTAATCTTTTCCATCTTTCGTGTTACGCAATTAGTGTGCGGGATTGGATGTGATGTGGTTACAAAAAATGGGCCTCGACCTTTTTACATGATATGGCAAAAGCGGCGATCTTGGCATTAGTTTCTTTTGTTACCGTCGTGTTTCAATATAAGTAGGCTCATATTAATATTGCAAAAATTGTTTACAGGATCTCCATCATTACTTCGACCAGCGTCAGGCGCTTCCAGCTACTATGGCATGAGATCTATAGACAGCCAGCCGCCGAGACACCAGTCTCCTAAGATGAAGCTGAAGTAAGTTGACATCTCATCTACTACGTCGTTTAGGTTCTTATCATAAACAGATTTAAAAAAAATCGTCTGTGACATTCACTTAACTCTTTATTTGTTCTTTTAAATCTTGTTCAACCATTTCTGTGAAGTAGTACCAATTTAAAAACATATTGTAAACTAGCTGCGCCCCGCGGTTTTTCGAGATAAAAACTATCCTATGTCCTTTCCCGGGATTCAAACTATATCTATACCAAATTTCATATAAATCGGTTCAGTGGTTTAGGTGTGAAAAGGTAACATACAGACAGACAGACAGAGTTACTTTCGAATTTATAATATTAGTATGGATAAATTTTATGTCTAGTACTTAGTTGTTTATTATTCAGTAATCATCTAAATAAGAGTCAACGACCGCAGCCAAGGGGGAATCCAATATTACAGCATGTCAAAGCTGTAAAATAAACATATGAAATTAAAATCCTCCCGCATGCTTTGCCGAAGTTAGGTAAAAAGTGATTTGTTGTTGTGGGATGATTTTTGAGATCATCTTCAACCCGGAAATCATTGTCAGCTGTATGGAAGTGACGTACATTCCCGTGGGATGTATAATTTTCGATCTCCAAGCGGGCGAAGTAGGCTTCGCCCGCTTGGAGATAGAAAATTGTTAAACTAAGAATAAAACTAGCTTTTGCTAGGGCAAAAGCTAGTTTAAAATAATAAACACCAGGTAATTTCCCATGTGTGCCTTTGTAATCATTGTCTTTGAGTCATCACGAGACTTTATCAATATAATCTCAAATGTTATTGACGTTATCACCAAAATATGTACATTGTTCAGATTCTTTAACTATCTCGGACACTATTACTTAAAATTGCTGGTAGCAGTATTGATATTTAAATTGTGCTTATAATATACTTAATATTGTATTAAGTATGTTGGAATTGATAGGAAGAAAACTATCCTTTAGGCGTTTTTTGAGAAGGCATAGTGGACCCGAAGTGTTGAAAATAATGCCGTCTTGTGTTAGCGGAACCGCGGAAAGTGAACCTTCTGAAGCATACACAAAAAGTGAGCCTTCTGGTGAAGCATACACAAGAAGTGAACCTTCCGATGAAGCATACTCGAAAATTGATATCACTGGTTTTCTAAAAAGGTTAGCTTGTGCTGTAATGGTATAGTTCATCTCCTCGCTTTACCACTTCTATACAACAATACCCAGTATATTGAAACTTTACTAAGGTTGAAACTATCTATCTGTCTCATAGACAAATAACCCTTGTTGTTTTATGATAAAGCAATTAAGAGCTTCTGACTACACACAATTTTCCTCATGTGCTTTATGCACGTCCAGAGCACCAATGGATAGACAGCCACATTGCGGACTGGCTAATATTTTTGCCATTGCATGAGCTGGCCTGGCTGACGAGTTTTAGGTCGTAGGTTCGAACCCAGACATGCGATTTTCTTTGTGTCATTTCATCACCACTGCTTTCAAAATGGTGAAGGAAAACATTGGCGTGTCCTGGAACCAAAACTTTGAAGATATGTGTCATCTACCAACCCGCACTAGGCCCGCGTGGTGGATTACGGCCTACTCCCTCTCACAGACGAGGCATGTGCCCCAGCAGCGAGAACACTATAGGCTGGTTATGTTATGAGCTAGTGACGTTTTTTTCCTGTAGTACGCCACATGCAACAGACTGCTCTGTCATGCATGCCAATAATAATTAGCCCAATAAAAAAACTTCCATTTGACATATCTATGTCCATAGTTTTAAAGAAATCCCTTTTAAATTACAGATACCTCAAAAGCATATTCCCAAAAGCGGAAGAAACGTTGATCCTAGACGTGTTAGCGAACAAAGACAATAACGTACAGAAGGCCAGTGAAGAGCTCATAGTCATGGGGTTCACCAAGAAGGAGACTATCGTCGCACAGAAGAAGGAACCCACGCCATTACCGCAGAAGAAAGTCGTCACTATTATGAAGACTACGGCGGAGAAGAATGAGTGTAAGTACTGACATAGTTTTTGTGGTGAGGGTCCCGGGATGGCATCGTGGGACCGCTCGTTCTGGCGATGCTTGGAAGAAGACTATGTCCAGCCGTAGACGTCTTTTGGCTGTCATATTAATGGCTTCGGGAATAAGGGGGTATATTGATAATCAGCCTCATTTATGTCAATTTCAATGGTGTCAGTTTTAATGCAAGGGAAAACAAACACTACTATATTAAAAATAAACAGAAATTACTTAACAAATATTTAGTATATTTGTTAAGTAATTTCTATATCCACTACATTTTCCACAGATTACAACTTACATAGATATTTAAAAACTGATGGCAAACGTTATTGTTGTTAGGGCAAAATTAATTATTATAAACAAAAGAAACTAAAAAACAAGACTCTTGTTTGTGTATTGTATCCTAACGGGTCCTATAAAGATAATAATATTAGGTCCTTACATATGAAATTGGCGTTTTGTATGGAAGGAACAAAAAGTCGAATATTTTTTAATATAATATATTTAATTAATCAAAGTATGAACCATTGTTTTCAATGCACTTTTGCCATCTTATAGGTAGTTCATTGATCCCTTTACTAAAAAAACCAGTCGGACGGGAATCAATAAAATCTTTGAAGGCGATTTGGACTGCCCCATCGGAGTTGAATTTTTTCCCTTGCAAAAAGTTATCCAAATTGCGAAAAAAATGGTAATCTGTTGGAGCAAGGTCCGGGGAGTACGGAGGATGTCTAAGACATTCCAATTCAAGTAATGTAACGCAGCAGTCGACGCGCGTTTGCCGGTTTGCTTCAGTCAATTCGTGAGGTACCCACCTTTCAAGCTTTTTAATCTTCCCAATTTGCTTCAAGTGAATTAAAACAGTTTTATCACTAACATCGAAGCCTGCAGCTAACTCGGACGTGGTTTGCGATGGGTCCGCTTCCACAATAGCCTTCAATTCTCCATTATCAACTTGGGTCTCAGGCCGTCCACGGGGCTTGTTCTGCAGGTCGAAATTTCCAGAACGAAAACGTTGGAACCAAAAACGAACTGTGTTTTCTTTTGCAACATGACCGCCATACACATCATTCACCCTTCGAGTCGTTTCCGCAGCACTAGTGCCACGGCGGAACTCGTACTCGTAAATAATGCGATATTTTAAATTTTCCATTTTGTAAAATGAGTGACGCAAACAGAAAAAACAGAAGAAAAAAAACAAATGAATGACGGTCATCGAAGCACAAATACATGAGTAAATAGCTGTACAAATTTGAATTTGGAATTCCTTACCAAAGAGGAGAAATTCGTGATTAAAGTGGCCAGTACGAAAAACGCCAATTTCATATGTAAGGACCTAATAATTTGCTAAAGCATATGGAATCTACTGCAAATCCTTCAGAAATTTAGCTAGATTACTCTTAAAAGTATTTCACAGATATAGATATACCTAAATAACGCAAGTATCACGAACTGTATGAAAACTAAGAGTGCCACTTTTTGACTACCTACTATGACGTCACAAGCTCGCGCTCTCTCGCTCACGCTCACCCAGCCAGCAGTACGCAGGACTGAGCGCGAAAGTGGCAGCTTATGATTTTCGATCGTAAATTGATGCGATTTTTGGCACGCGAAGTAGGTGCTCTTGCAGTGGCGTAGCGTGCCTTGGCGGGGCCCCGTATAAAAATTTGTTTGGGGCCCCTTAGGAAAGGTAAAGATTTCTCACAAAAGAAAAAAAATGTTTGCATAAAATTTAAAGAAATATTTATTCATCATAATTATCTATCTGTCGCTTTCTCCAAATTTTTTTACAAATAATTCAAATTAAATATACACTTTCCTTGCCTTTTTTTCGGCAAACTGATTTATTAAATCACTAGCTTCTGCCCGCGACTTCGTCCGCGTGAAATTCGTACTTTCCTCTAAAAGTTTCGAAAATGTATGTTGGTATGATCTTTATAATTAATTTAGATAAATAAGTATTCGGGCCAATTTTCAAGTTTATAGAACAAAGGAATCAGATTTTTCAAATAAACTGTATCCCCGCTTTTCACCCCCACAGGGGTGGAATTTTATAACTTGACTCAGTTTATTTATACCAATTTTCGAGCTAATCAAGCCACGCGGTAAAATCCTCCCCTTTAAAATTAACTACCTCTTTTCACACAGTTAGGGGTAGATTTTCGAAAAACCCTGATACATGTTATTAATTATTTTATAGTCCTTAGTATAAATACTGAGTTTCAAGTTAATCGGACAGGGCGTTAAAATACTTCCATACAAATTTTGACACCCCCCAATACCTCTTTAGGGGGTATTTTAGAAAAACGAAAAATTCTAAACTTCATAATTTACTTAGATAAGTATTCGTGCCAAGTTTCAAGGTTATTAACTCAAGAAATAAGATTTTTCATACCAACAAAATCCCCCCTTTTTACCCCCTTAAAGGTTTAATTTCCAAAAACCCCTTCTTATTCGATACCTACTCTTCACAAAGAACACACCCTCCAAAATTCATGTCCCTAGGAAGGACCAGCGATTTAGACTGTGCGTTGATATTTCAGTCAGGTCGTTCATCCCCCTTTTGGGGGAGAAATTATCAAAAACGCTGAGACACGTATAAATTAATTTTCAATCGTTAGCCTAAATACAAAATTTAAATATCCTAACTTTTAAACTGACGGACTTTCATACACAACTTCATCCCCCCTTTTAACCCTTTGGGGGTAGAATTATCAAAAACGCTGAGACACGTATAAATTAATTTTTAGTCGTCAGCCTAAACACAAAATTTGATGATCCTAACTTTAAAACTGACGGACTTTCATACAAACTTTCATCCCCTATTTAACTCCCTTAGGGGTTGAATTTCAAAAAATCCTTCCTTATTCCTTGTCTACACAACAAAAAAGAAATGAAAATAAAGCTGAAACGCCTGTGCAATACTATCTACCTATACCTACTTCACTTAAAAATAAATACTTTTAACTACTTTAATTAATAAAAGTACCTACGCTTAATAATTTTTAATTTGAACGAATATTTAAACACTACCAAAACAACTCATACCTATTTTACAAAATAACAACAAAAGAAATTCAAATAAACTATTTAAAGACTAAAAGTCGCGCTGATAAGCACGGTTTCTCAATATCAATTATTGTCTGTCAATAAGGTCGAACGCTCTGAACGCATCAACAGCCAAATATTGAATGAAGCTCGCTCTTTTTTTTTTTTTTTGTGTATGGCATCTCGCAGTTCAACCTATGAGGTTGTCGTCTGCTTAACCGGGCTTGCCTGTGGATGCCTCAAAATTAAGGCCTCCAGCCAGGGCTGAAGCTCGCTCTCGGACCTCCCGCCTTTTTATACCCTACCGCCGCCGCGACCCGTGTCGAGCGCGGCAACCGTTACACAAAAATAATCCTTATAGCATGATTCAGACGTGCGACGGCGCGATGGCTTATTTCATGTATAAGTTTGGTGTTTCTATACCGATAACTATGATTCTTTTTTATTGAATAGGTAATAATGTTAACTTTTTTAAATTAGGGATGAGTGAGAGTATTATAAACGTAAGAGTAAACAAATATAATCAGAATGCTCCGAACTGCTAAGCTATCAGGAGTTACACGTGTTATTGTGAGTCAACCATAAAAGATAGACATATGCTGTTGCGGGATATTTTTTAGACAATTTTATGTAGAATATTTCCGTCATACATGATTTCTATGTAACTTTAACCATTAAGGCTGCACGCGCGACGGAAGCTTAAAAAATGGAGTAACCTCTCCCGTTTTCCTAACATTTCCCTTCACTACTCTGCTCCTATTGATTGTAGCGTGATGAAAAGTATACTATAACCTGCCCAGGAGTATGAAGAATAATTGTACCAAGTTTCGTTAAAATCCGTCGAGTAGTTTTTGTTTCTATAAGGAACATACAGACAGACAGACAGACAGACAGACAAAAATTTTACTGATTGCATTTTTGGCATCAGTATCGATCACTAATCACCCCCTGATAGTTATTTTGAAAATATATTTCATGTACAGAATTGACCTCTCTACAGATTTATTATAAGTATAGATTTATAGCTGATTTGCTTTTTTTGACTTTTGTCATTTGTGAAATTAAAAAAAAAATACGCACGTTGGGGGCCCCCGTGGCCCGGGGGCCCCGTATAATTGATACGGCAGATACGGCGGTAGCTACGCCCCTGTGCTCTTGCTTTATCTAGGTATATCTATATCCGTGGTCGATTTCAATCAATTACTACATCTGTTATGATTTATTATTTATTAAAACCATACCAAAAAGTAACAAAACCAACAATTTCAGTAAAAGAGAAACTCCAAAAGAAATACAACAGCATAGCAGAGCGGGTCATATCCCTCGCTCTAGAAAGCGTTGGTTTCAACGAGGATCGAGCGGAACAGATGCTGACTGCCGTACTGCAGGAGGAGGCGGCTCCGAAGGTCGTGAAGGTTGAGGTTAAGGAGACTCTGAGGCCCAGTACTGCGGAACCGAAGAAGGGGTAAGATGCATGGCTGTTTGATGTTAGGAAGTGTCTGGGATATGGAGTAACGAGGTGGGATAGTAAGATTCGCGTTTAAAGCGGACGTGTTATCCAAAACATTAATCCCCTTATTCATAAAACTTATCAAACCTATTTTAGTTAAAATGGGGTTTGTCTCTTTCTTACACACAGAAATGTCAACGTGACAGATAAAGACAAACGTTCTATAAACCTATTTTAGCTAAAATAGAGATAAAATAGGATTATGAATAAGGGGGTAAGCATATAATGAACTACGAGCTTTTGCCAGCGGCTTCGCCCGTGTGGAGGTCGATAATTATCCCACGGGAAGTACTCCCGGGATAAAAAAGTATAATACATGTTAATTCAGGTTATAAACTATTTGTGTGCCAAATATCATCCAAATCCATTCGATAATTTTTGCGTGAAAGAGTAACAAACATCCATCCATCCATCCATCCTCATAAACTTTCGCGTTTATAATATATTAGTAGGATAGTAGGATTTCTTCTAATAGCATACAATCAAAGTATTCTAATTAAAAAAACTTAAACAACATCTATCGCAGTCTAGTTTCGTATCTATGTGACCCATAAATTAACAGCGCGTTTGTATTCCTCGGAGTATTTCGCTAGTTGCGTTATCCAGTTCCATAATCTTAATAGGAGGCGACCCTAAACCCCTCTGCACACGGCACGGTTTCTCTACGGTACGGCGTATAAACTGCGCCGTAGAAAAAAATGTCCGTTAGCAAACTTCCCTAGTGATCCATACAGCACTTACGACCGTGCCCACACAGCGAATGAACCGTAGTTTTTCATGGCAAGGAAAACGTGTGTACTAAGGGCGGCCCAATGAGCAGTACCTGCTTTAGGGGGGGGCGACCGGGGCGACTGCCCGGGGCGCCAGGTACTACAGGGCGCCGCGCGCGCCAGCTCACAACTTAACCACTTAATTTGAATACCTATTTTTATCGATCTAAAGGAAAACTAGACTCAGCGTATTAACTTTTATATACTTAACTCGTAGGAGTGAGTATGAGTATTCTATGTCTGACAAACACGAGCTGTCATTTTGTCGCTTATCATATCTCTCACTGAAATTGCAACTCGTATTAGCCCCCCTGCATTAAACATACTTTTCTTTCTTTGCTTTTTACATACTCGTAAGTTCACAAGCAAATCAAAAAACCTTTTTAGAAAACCTGAACGTTATCAATAACTTACCTACGAATTATTTATTAATGTACAAATTCTAAATAAGTTTTTTTTTATTGTAATGAAATAAGTATACCTAAAACGGCGCCAAAGGCGTGACTCGCCCGGGGCGCCTCGATGGCTAAGGCCGGCCCTACCAATGAGTCCTTGTTGCAAGAAGTTCGTGGTTCTATAGATCAAGGCATTCAAACAGTAAACTCGGAACTTGTTCGGTACTTATCTTACTATCCTAACTTGCTAAAATCGCATACTCCAGGTTCATGCAGTGATTATTTGTATTGACACAGCTCAGATATCTTCAATTAATTAAGTATCATATAAAATAATCACTGTTTTGAAACGAGATTTGAGCAAAATCTAGAACAATTCAACAGACGTTTTTGTTTCAATTAATTGTACAGTGAAGGGACGTTAATAAGGACATACAGGTAGCAGGGATATCGAACCGCAACCTCTTACAGTGTACCTGCGACAGGTTCTTTCTAATACTCGAAGTGTCATTTTAACGCCCAGTATTGTCCACCTAGATTTTCTCAAATTTCAAATTTCCCTGACATACTTATCTATTATACAGTCCGTTCACAGTTATTTTACCTCTGACAGCAACCTTATTGTTACGAGAATAAAGATCACAATAGTTTACAGACTTGTCAATGGCAGCAACCCAACAGCAACCTTATTTGAATGTGAATAAAGATCATTGTGCTTTGGACGGTGATGCAAAATCAGATGTAAAATAATTGTGAAACGACTGTATATATGTTTTCTTCAACTACTGACAATTGACAAGATCGTTTCCAACGTTGCAGTAGTTATTCTGTGCCTTCAGCCCTAACACTATTTACACAGGTGCCTTACATACTTGACTGCCTATCTTGTAATGTACACAGAGCAAAACAAAGACAACAGTTAGGCTGCGTCTCCACTAGAAATGGGCGAGGATGCGCAGCGAGGGATGTGCGTAAAACTAACCAATAACAACATTAGCTTAGCTCAAGCTATGAAAATGAAGCGATGTTATTGGTTAATTTCACACACATCCCTCGCTACGTATCCTCGCTCATTTCTGATGTAAACGCAGCCTTAAGGGGAATGCGCTAAGGTAGCCCGCGAAATTCAAATTTCCTCACGTTTTTTGCAATTTGCAGGTCAGTGCCAGGTGTTATGTCGATTAAAATATGATTCGCAACCGTAACAAACATGACTTTACCGAATTATAATCATTATAATCATTAGAATCAGCAATACAACTCTTGGCCTCAAATGTCATCATGATTTCATGAAATAGTTATTCAATAGGGTAATATAAACTAGATCAACATACAACCTGGTAATGACCTGCAAATTGCAAAAAAACGTAAGTAAATTTTAATTTCGCGGGCTACCCTGCCGCTTTCGCCTTAACATGAGTTGTCAACGAATTTAGGGAGTCGAGTATCTGTCTGTCGTGCTAAGAAAAAGGACCCATAATACATTTCATCATTTAAAACGAACGACATTACATACGTTAAATAAGAATGCACTTCTACATCTGGACAATGTCTATGGTTGTTCAGAAGTTCAACTATCGGAGGCCTCACCCTAATTCATTCATAGTCTGCTACTGATTCGCAAGAGTTGTAGTACATGTTCGGAAACTGCTTAAAATACCTCATTAGCGCATATACAGGGTGTTACGGAAAGGGTATATCAATACAAATGGGTTGAAGAGTGTATCTGGTCTAGAATCTCTGTACAAAATTTCAGCTCAAAAGCATTAACTTTGAAAATGCTTAATATTTTTTTATTTCGACATCACGGCGCTGCACTGGCGCGCGGCGGCGTGATGTGCGTGTACTAGGCGCACAGACACACTACAGATAATGGATAATGACCCTCGTAGTGCGGTGACACGTTTGTTATGATTTGAATTTAATAAACTATCGAAATAAAAAAATATTAAGCATTTTCAAAGTTACTGCTTTTGAGCTGTTTTGTACAGAGATTCTAGACCAGATACACTCTTCAACCCGTTTGTATTGATATACCCTTTCCGTAACACCCTGTATGTAGTTCTGCAGTAAAGCGACTACTGCGTAAAGCATAAAGATATACAGTAAAAAAGCCTAAACAGCTGGGTAAGTGCGTAACACACTAACAGTAACAATGGCTTGCATTTTGACAGTTCAACAACATTCATTGCGTTTTTTACGTTGTTTCTCTTCATTTCAATATCCATAACTTTTTTCTTTTCATGACAGATGGGTAGTATGAAATCTGTGGCCACTTTCTGAATCCAACCTTAATCCTAATGCTTCTTAGCTTCTCACACTACGGTGTTGCTTAAATATCTAAATATCCCTTGATTACATGAATAAGTAACTATATTGCGCTAAAAATATAATTTAATTTAACTGCAGTCCAAGTTTGATTAGGTAAGTGGGATTAAAGTAATTAACACCAGAACTATAAATATAGAACGTGTTTTTTTTTTTGATATCTCATAACTCTAGGGGGTCATTGTACTCATCATTATGAACAACTTTTACTATGGGACCAAACCCGAAATCGCGAAAATAAAATCTGGTGTTCCCTACATTTTGGCACAAAATATACCTTTCTGTTTTGTGATTTTGACGAGTTATGCGAACATTAATGTAGGGAACAGCTGATTTTTTTTTTCGCGATTGCAGGTATGGTCCCGTAGTAAAAGTTGTTCATAATTATGAGTACAATGAGGGTCCTAGAGTCATGGGATGTCAAAAAAAAACACGTTGTATAAAAAAAGTACTAATTCACTATTATATTAATTAATTTCTCATTATTACAAGCAAATACATCAAATCAAGTCTAAACAGCACTATCCAATGTATTGATCAATTTTCATTAATAATAATTACATTACATTTTTCATTCGATGATATTTTTGCAACACTGACATACATGAGAAAATTATTTTAATTCGGCGGAGCTGATGAGTATATTGCGTTGAATAATATTGTTTTACACATTTTACAAGTAATATTAAGTTGGTCATCCCTTTGAACCTCGATTTCCCGTTCCTTTTCGTATTAAAATACCAGCCGGGTTGCTCTCCGAATACTCTTGATATGTGGCACGTTGTCTTGATTGGGCATTCGGAAACCTGAGGGACAATTAACAAAAAGGTATTTCTAAGAACGTTCACAGTCTGATCTGTCTCGATCTGTCAAAATTACGTCATTTTTGACAAGTTTTTGACAATGATTGTCGCTGAGATGAGATTGCGACTAGATTATGAAATTACGGGAATTGGCCTTCTTGTCTAAGACATATATTGCAACGCCAAGTTTTACATATCGCAGCAGATCGAACAAGTTGACCACGATTCCATCCACTGCCCCTATTACATTCCCAATGAATAACGGGTGTAACGAGACGCTAAACGAATCCGAGTCCCTTGTACTCCCTGTCATTGTGATTTTTTTTTTGCTGAACCAAATTTGGGCACCTTATGGTTACGGCGAAATTGAAGGCCAAAGTTCCAATTTTTTTTTACTTTTCTCCACGGAAACAAGATTTACGTGTTATCACTTAACTTACAACTCCTGTACCACCCAAAAGCATAATGTTTTGTGTGCTGCCGTAAACAGCAATTTTTCACACCAAAAATAAAAGTCGTTTCCCAGCTATCATATTTGCTCTATGTTACTAACTTACGTAGATAATGGCTATGTGACAGATCGTTTTACACCCCGTATACCCACCGATCCCTACCGTTAATCTAATTCCAAAATTGACTATAATAAAGCAAACATGCTCAATGCTCATCGTCTCCGCCTCTCACCACTCATTCTCCCGCGCGTACGCCAGTGTTGACGCGGAGGCGCGCACGCCGAGCCCGGCCCCCGCGCCCCCCGCCTCGCGCCGCATCAAGACGTGGACCGAGCACTTGAAGTATGTTACGAACGCTTGTACGAATGCTGGGTCTTGTTTGTTTAGCCCCTTTTCATACGTCATGCTTAGGCTGACTTTCCAAGAGAGCTGTGCAAGGAAAGGAAAGGAAAAACACCACTAATGGAAGTGATCCATTTTGAATGACATGAATAAAATCGGGATGGGAATTATTTGGGATTCCAAATAATCCCCATCGTGTGGTGTCCTAAAAATATTAATGATCTCAAAAAATTCCTATTTTATTGTTCTAAATGACTAAAAAGCCAATAACTTAATAATTTTCTTATTTAGTACACAAAAACCAAATAGTACAATGTAGTGTCTTAAGATTAAGTTGTACAACAGTGACTCAGATTAAAGTCGAACGTTTTACTTCTTAGCAAGGCAAGAAGCCTGTGTCTTAGAAACCAATGTTTCCCGAAATTGCAGTGACACACAGCTACGTAACAGTCATGCAAGTACTTTTAACTTACCAAATATAAATAAAAAAACTGCTCTCAAAACGGTGAAGGAAAACATGGTGAGGAAACCGGCATGTCCTAAAAACAAAAACTTGAAGACATGTGACATCTACCAACCCGCACTGGGCCCTCTCTCTCTCTCTCACCGAAACTAGGCTTGTGTCGCAACAGTGGGAACACTATAGGCTGGTTATACTAAATGAAAAAAACCAAGTATATTATGTGCATTTTATTAGAAAATATATACTTTACTAGCTGCGCCCCACGTAAATGTCGATCCCGTGGAAATATCGGGATAAAAAGTAGCCTATATGTTAATCCAGTGTGTCAGCTATCTCCATAATTTGTTTATCAAAGTTGGTCGAGCCGTTTGAGCGTGAAGAAGTAACAAACATATAAACACACACACTCACAAACTTTCGACTTTATAATATTAGTGTGATATATTTTGTAATGGAGTTTATTTTAATTAGACTTAATAAATAACTGCAAACAGCTTTGAGTTTTTAGAGGATCAATTTAGCATTTTGAATATGAAGCAATTTCATTGTAGGTTTCTGCTCCGCTATCTCGCACGGCTCTCGTGGAAAGCTAGCCTAAGACCGAATGAATCCTGCCGGTATTGTCACGAGCATAAATATATTACTAAGGACGGCTCGGAAATAACATCTGATTTCATGATTCATCCATAAATAACTGTCGTCAAGATGACGAAAAATATATGTGATCACTAGCTGCGCCCCGCAGTTTCACCCGCATAAGTCTCGATCCCGTGGGAATATCGGGATAAAGTATCTTATGTCCTTTCCCGGGACTCAAACTATCTCTATACCAAATTTCATCTAAATCGGTTCAGCGGTTTAGGCGTGAAAAGGTAACATACAGACAGATAGACAGACAGACAGTTACTTTCGAATTTTACGGATTTGTGGTTTTGAAGCCGATGCATCCTATGCTTTGGCTGGTCTGATAGTTTTGGTATTTTTTCGATGTCACATAATGGTGCTGCCGTTTGACGCCTTCAAGAAATGAAACCGAAAAAGAAATAGAATAGAATACTCTTTATTATGTACACCATATAAATTACAGACATTAAATATAGAAACTTTACAATGGGTGACACAATGGGCGGTCATCAAGAAATCCCATATATTTGCCGTCATCTTGACGATATAATTATATGATTGGATGAACCATGAAATCAAATATGATTGCCGAGCTGTCCGTAATTAATATTATTTATATTCGTTACTACATCATACATGTGAAAGCTTTCATAATTGCTATTAACATTGTCACTTGCGGTTCTGGCGCTGGCTACCCAGCAGCATTAGCGTATGAAAAGGGACTTGTACGACTTAAAAGTCTATGCATAGAATCTATTGATTTATAACATGAATTTGATATAAATGCATTGTGATAATCTCCAATGATATTATTTTTCAGCTTCTCAAAGCTAGTAGCTATTTATAAGTATTTACAAACAGATAACATCTACTTTTGTGTATAATGTTTTAGATCCGTGTGTGACTCATAGAATTGTGTACAAACACGTAATATACCTAAAGTGATAAAATAACCTAGTCAGGTAATTCACATGAAGATAACGAACACAAGTGATAATTAGATAAAGCAGTACATGACATTGTCATTTCATATTAATATTTGAAATCCAACGCATAAATAATACTGCATTGTTTAGTAGTAGCCTTTAAATAACTGCACAATTTTACAAAGTGTTTAACCAGTTTACTGTAGGTCCACAAAATAGAGAAATTTATTAAATTAAATGAATATTTAATTAACTAAATATGAATCACTGATTGTAATATTATTGGAGATCTCAATATAAAAACAATTTAGTACCCAGCATCGACCCTTGCAGAGCACCAAATTGTGATGATACAACTTAAAATGTGTGTGTTGATTAATAAAACTAAATGTATCGCGAATGTTTCGTGAATGTCTTTTGTGATTGTCAAGTTTAGTTAGATGTGTGAAATGTGTGTTTTTAAAAGAGTTTTTACTAAGCATGGTGTGTGTATCTTAGTCGAAGGCTTATATTGAGTTTTCTGGTATAAAGGCTTATTTTGTATCAATGAAGCAAACATTTTGCAGCAAAAATAACTGTGTTTTTATATTCCGTGAACAGTTATTACTAAAAAAAGGTACAGTTAGTTTCACTTTTAAAAATAATAGGCATGCTGTCACTGAAATGAATTTAATTGTGTTTGATTATATACCTAATAAAATGTTACAAAATAGTAGTAGATTTTGGCTCGAAATGAATCGCTTTTTAAGTACTAATTGCAAAGTAATTGCGAAGAAATTAAATTATTTAGTCAAATAGCTTAACGGTTAAAAAGTTTTTTTTTTTTATAAATACTTTTCATAGGTCAAAGTGAAACTAGATTTTGTTTATTGTATACTGATAGGATATTTTTTTAGAAATATGTGTTAATTGTCTAGTGATCTGTATTGGTTTTATTGTTTGTGTGTTTTAAATGTTCCTTAGAATAAAATAAATCCTTAGCAGTTCAAAAGTATAGACTGATACCATCACTGTATATTTTTTGACACCAAGGACCTCATAGTTTGAGTTCATAGAATAGATTTACCATGGAAATAATAATAAACTTAGTTTTATTGCCTTCACGTTTTCGTTTAGAAATGCAAAATGATCACAATATAGAAGATAAGAATGTGACTGATTTCTATAAATAAAAATGTTAGCGAATAGATTTAGATCATCATACCTAGATCTCGCTAGTAAGTAGCCATCACATTCATGATCATTTTATTATTATTTAGCTTCCTCAGAGTCACTCTTTATCACCGACTACTTCAGAAGCACAATAGTTTCAAGATTTCCTTAGAATAATAATAAAAAATAGTCATTAGGAGTATTGCATGCCGTCTTCTGTCTTAGGTTGGTTTGTTTGTTACAAATATTGGTTCAAACGTTTGTGGACTGCGAATGTTGCAGGCCGATATTGAAGACCAGTAGCAGTGTGGAGTCCAAGTTCAAGTCACAGTATAGTTCGCCAAAGAATGGCCCTAATTCTTCGCTGCGACAAGGACCAAAGGACAGTTTGTTACTGTATGTATCTCGATGAGATTAAGCGTTATAGTTTAGAATCTGTTGTCAAACATTATTTATACAAAAACTCTTAAATGATTTAATGTAAAGGAATTCAACAGGATCCGAAGAGAATGGATTTTTTCAAAATTTAAATGCGACGACATAATTTTGTCGCGCTGCTGTCAACAAACTGCTAATGCTAGGAGAAGACAAGTATTCTCTATTTGGCGCGTTTAACAGATGCACTTAAACTACTTACAGCTTTTAAAAAAACGCACTTGTTCAGTGTCTTCACCAGCAAGTTGCATTGCATCTAAACAAAGCTTAAAAAATTGTGTGCAATACGCAAGCTTTCAAACACAGTGTGACATCTCGTTTAAAAAATATGCAATTTAGAACTGTGTGTCTTGACACTGCGCCACTTCCTACTTCATTTGGTGTCGTGGGCTTTCAAAACACTAACCCCCTTATTCATAATCCTATTTTATCTCTATTTTAGCTAAAATAGGTTTATAGAACGTTTGTCTTTATCTGTCACGTTGTCATTTCTGTGTGTAAGAAAGAGACAAACCCCATTTTAACTAAAATAGGTTTGATAAGTTTTATGAATAAGGGGGTAATAGTATAATGTTCCCTACATTATACACGCTTGGCAAAGGCTTTTGACGTTGACGGTACTTAAACGACTGGCGTGTTTTTATGGGTTTGAAAAGTACTTTACGTTTCCAGACTGGATTACATGCCTTGGACGGGGCCAGACCCAGTACTTCGCAGTGGCCAATCTGTCAAAACTGAAGGGCCAGAGCCTCGCGACAGGCCTCTCCCCCTAGCTCGAGGTCCGTCTGGCCTCGCGAAAGGCCCTTCCGGAATCGCCAAAGGCTCTCTATATCAGAAGTTGAGCAAGAAGTCTGCTAAAATGTAAGTTTTTTCCCAAATTTTGTTGCTGGCTAAGGGCGAATTTCAACGCGTTCAAGACATGTCAGTGACATCGTTGTTGTGGCTCTTAAACGCAGTGTACTGATCGCGTTCAGTTTCTTTAGTGAAATTCGACCTTAATTTATTAACCTTACATTCGAGTTCTTATTAAGTACAAACAATTGAATGAGTACTTTTAAATGTGCAATTAGATTGTGATTCATTGACATGCATAGTTGACATTGACCGTTCAGAACAAACCACTAGTCCAGTCCTTCCACAGTTATTTTACCTCTGACAGCTCCAAGCCAACAGCAAACTTATTACAACAACAATAAAGATCACTGTATTTTTACAGACTTTACAGTTGTACCAACCCAACAGCAACCTTATTGACACGAGATTAAAGGTCACTGTGATATTGACAGCGATGCAAAATCAGAGGTAGAATAATTGTGAACGGACTGTATCATGGCAGCCGAAATAGGTTCATTGAACGACCATCGACTGGTCGATCGTAAACGACCAGTCGATTTTACATTTATTTAATAGCCCCCTTAGTAATAAACGTTGTATAGCGTCTGTATAGTTACACAACGCTTTGTCTTCTTCTTTCGAAAGTCAAATTACTAATGACTGAAAGAGAGAAATCGGTGTGTAACTATTAATCTGATATAATACGCTTATAAGGAGGTAGAAGTACAGTTAGTTTCTTTTTGAAAGGTGTTACTGGTTCCTCTTTTATGGAATGTGGTTAAAATAGCCGGTGCCATACCAAAAACACTTTTCCTCAACAGAGCAGTCCTACGACAATGAATGTTGTTGAATTTTCAAAATGAAAGCCATTCCTACTGTTAGTATGTTACGTAATTACCCCACTGGTTCAGTGTTATTTACAGACATATTTTTTATGTTTCAGCATCGGTTAAATGGAGCGAGCTTACGACATGGACCGCCTGTGCCGTATATTCTTCATGATTATGTAAATGATAGTATTGTAATTATGAAGTAGACGGTTACATTTTAGTAGCAGGATGAATATGGTAAAGTATAGATCATTACAATTTTAATCTTATGTCAATGACTCAAATGATGTTTTTGCAATGACTTTATCAACTGCTCAATCATTATATCAACCTACTTTGTTCAAACCTGCTGCTAAATGAAACCCAACCTTAAGCATTCAAGTTATAAAAAATGATCTCATTATTTTTAATACATTCCTGATAAAAAAAACTTTTGCTCAAGACAAAAATATATCGATAATAAATAGGTGGCACTCTATAATTAATAAAATTAAATCTTGCCTAATCTAGGAATTCTTAAAAAATATTTTTTTATACCGTACCAACTACTGGAACCGTTTTGTACATCGTTTTTATTTCATGTATTTGAATATCGTAAATTTAAATATCAGGTGAGGTTTTATCGAAGGCATTGAAGTATCATGTGAAATTAAAGATCCTGTTTCTTAGTGTCCGGATAAGCAATATCTATAGTCCGCGTGGAACCAGTTGGCCGCGCCTTAGGTATGTGAGCGGTGGGAGTGCGGGGCGGGGGCGCATTACTCAGTACGTGCGTTGCGAACCGCCGCCTCACCCCTGTCCCCACCTCAGCGGCCAACCAGTTCCGCGCGGACTATACCAGATAAATTAACCCACACAGAACTTATCCGGAGTTAGTAAAACAATCATCAATATGTATTCTTTAAAATGAGTATACAATTCGAAATGATAGATTATCAAGTTCATAATATTGGTTGGCGAATTAGTCATCTGCAAACGTCAAAATACATATCCGCTTCGTGAAAAAGTGGAAACACCCCCTATGATGGTATCTACAAGGCCACATGCGAGCAACACGTCATACTGACGTCACGCAAAATCCTGCATCTCGCAAGCAGAGTTTACCGCGCAACTAAGGGGCCGTCTCCACGAGCGAGAATCGCGGCGATAGTCTCGCCGTGCCATCAAATTTTCGCCGCTATGATATCGCCGTGTGGAGACACGTTCTAAGAGATTGTATAGAAATACGTGGCACGACGATAATATCGCCGCGATTCTCTCGCTCGTAGAGATGGTCCCTAACATAGATACAACGGCCCGACATGAATCACTGGGCAGTTGTCCGCCAGACACAATACCCGTCTGGTCGGAGGATCCGCCCTTTTCTATAGAGTATGAGTGAACTTTCCTCATACCTCATAAACGAACCGGCTGCTGCAAACGTAGCTAAACTTCAATCGACCCGTGCGGCTGTTATTAGCCACGAGCACCTTGACGAATGCAGGCAACTGAATAGCCCCCCTGTATGAATCGATATACTGAATGACTGTATTTTACCTTCGATGAAACTTGTTTACTTCTTTCTAAATCAGATATTAGCAACCTAGGTTAGAAATAGATCATTGCCAAAAATGTTATCTTGTTGTGGTTTATTAATTTTATTTGTGTTTAGGGCTTGAGGGGTAGTTGCGTAACACATAAAACACTAACAGTGGCAATAGCTTTCATTTTGACAGTTCAACAACATTCATTGCGTTATTGACTGCCTCATAGCCCATAGGATTATTAACTTATTAATTATAAATAAAATTAATAAACCATCAACAATATTCGATAGACTTGCGTTGTGCCCAGTTCTTCCGACCTATTTTATTCTAATTCCGCATTATTTTAAGAAAAATAATTAGTAATTGATAATTACTATATCAGGGACTCTGTATCCGGCCAAAGATGTGTGTGAAAAATAAAATTGTAAAAAGTGTGTGGATTTCAAAATATTATGTGAAATATTGAACGAGAATTTGAAGCTTTGCTTGCGCTAAATTGTTAGGGAAATGCGACCCGAAATGATCATTTAGAACGATCGTTCTTGGTCATAAAATCACTATTTGCATGGGAGAAACAGGTTACAATATACATTTTGAGATGAAGTTCTACCAGGGCCCTATTTGTTACTAGATGCGTCCCGCGGTTTCGTTCGATGTACGAACGTTCACAGTCTGATCTCAGTCTCAATCTGTCAAAAATACCTCTAATTTCCCTACATTTTGACAAGTTTTTGACATTTGTTTGTCGCCGAGATGAGATTGCGACTAGATTTTGAACGTTTTACATTACGAGAATTGGCCTTCTGGTATTGTTAAACTCGATATGTACAGACGCCTGTAAGGGTAGGTAACCTCGTACACAAATACCGTAGTAACAGATGTTGACTAAGTAACTGTCAGTCGTGACGATATGAACATCAACTGCAAATATTTAGGGCAAATATACAATACTATAGAAGGTATACGCCAAAGTTCGTGGCAACAGCGGCCAGAAATCGCGAGAACGGGGCGATACGAGACTTTTTTATTTTATAAATCTCGTTCTAAATATTCACCGTCCTACTCGCACGTTTCATGACCACGACTGCCACGAGTATTGGCGTTATAAGACAAACCTTAGACGGTTATTGGGCGGTCAGATCGCATTCTTCCCAGTTGTCTTATAGTCTTGGTAGGATTATACGTCCGTACACGATGTTTTTTTTTTTTTTTGGATTATTCGTCACCTCCATGCAATAATATCGTAACTCACTTTTTTCCAAAAATTGAGTTACAACGCATTGCATTGTTTCTAATAATATGCATTTTTTCTGTATTATCATTGTAATTCTATTCCCTTTCGTTTCTAAAATAAACCAACGTCAAAGTATTGTAACTAATCCAAAATATATTTTTTGTCAACAATATGAAAACCCATAAAAACAATTTTTCTTTTACAACTTAACCATACCTATTTATAGTCCGCCTAAACTATATTAAATAGAGCCAGCTTCAAAAATTGTACGGGGTGTTTTGAGTTTGCTATAATTTTTCAAACTTTAAAATCGCTCTTCTGTAAAGTCACAAAAAGTGAGTTACGATGTTATTGCATGGAGGTGTCGAATTATCGTTCCATATGTAGCCGATGTAACGGTCTATTATTGAAAATTTTATCTGTAGAATATCACTGCCTCACCGGTTTACACTAGAATGTTTGTGCACGTGATTACCTGTATATGATAATCATATTTTATAGGTACTTTACATTCTCTTTACGCATCTGTCCCGAATGAAAGAAACAAACCAACCTCAGATTTATCTCTATCATAAACGGTACTTTAATCTATACTGTACAGGTTGAAATTGAAAACATGTGACAAATCGAAATGAGAGATTGTACGCGAAAAAAAATCAGCTGTTCCCTACAGTTATGTTCGCATAACTCGTCAAAATGTAGGAAACAGCTGATTTTTTTTTCGCGATATCAGGTGTGGTCCCATAGTAAAAGTTGTTCATAATGATGAGTACAATCTCCTATTTCGATTTGTCGCATATTTTTAATTTCACCCTGTATAATAAAATAATGTCATAAATGTGCTTACACATACATTCACAGCGTATACACTTGGTTACCACAAATTAAACGCGCGTCGCTATTTGGGATAAAAATACAGTAACATCCGGGTGCTGTACGGTGACCTAATAAGAACGTTGATCACTTTCATAGTCACTTGAAACTCGTAAGGCTCAAATCACACCAAGATGGCGGCGAAGCGGCGAGCAGTTTCAGTGTCATATAATTTTAAACTTTATCTTCATTACTATAATACATAGTGTCGCTTGGCCGCCCGCGGCGCCGCGAACACTCCGACGACTCAAGTTTCTCAAGCGATACTATGTATTATAGTAATGAAGAGAAAGCTTTAAAATTATATGACACTAAAACTGCTCGCCGCTTCGCTGCCATCAGTGCCATCTCGGTGTGATTTGAGCCTTAGCGTCACAATTTTAAGATCGCCATTTGCATCGTATAATATGACTGCGTCATTGGTCTAGTGGTCGCAAGCGCTACTGCTGAACATGAGGTTCTGGGTTTCGATCCCCGGGCCGGCCGGTGAGTTTTTCCATCTGGACTTTCTCAGTAGCAGCCCGGAGTCTGACTTTGTACCCGGTTGATGGCAAAAGGCTCGCCTCCTATTTCATGTGACTTGAACGACACGTGGGTCTGCAATAGGTACACCTCTGCACATCCCCGCGGGAACACAGGCGTTATGTGATGTGCTAATACTATGACTAAGTTCTAAGTATGTTTAATGTTGTTGTAAGTCGACCGAACTTTACTTCTAAAGATCGGCTCTCGCCATCGAGTTACTAAGATTCGTGGCGCTAATTAGTATAATAAATTATTTTTGTATATAAACGCGTTAAGTGTGATTAGGTAATGAAATGTCTGTGCAATATCATTGGCTTATGAACATAAAGTAGTACCATTAGTTTTTGTAGATTGCGTGCAATAAAGGTGGAACTTAATTTAACAAAATTAGACTTTATTTCTATTGTCTTAAGAAACAGTATTTATGGCTGTATGGACGTAGTCTAAACGGTTGCTACGCGGTCGTTGATATGGCACGTCGAGTTTTAAATAGGGTTTGTAGAGCGGCGTCCCTGTCACTCATATGTTTATCTCTTTCTAAAACCCATCATCATCATTCTTCTGCCCTTAACCCAATTTATTTGGGGACGGCGCAACGTCTTTTTCTTCCATACTTCTCTATTAGTCGTCATCTCTGCAGTCACCACCTTTCTAACCATATCATCTTTTACATAGTCCATCCATCGCTTCTTTGGTCTTCCCCACAGATATAGATAATACCTAGATAACGCAAGAGCACCTACTTCGCGTGCCAAAAATCACACCAGTTTACGATCGAAAATCATAAGCCGTCACTTTCGCGCTCAGTCCTGTGTACTGCTGGCCGGGTGAACGTGAGCGAGAGCGCGAGCTTGTGACGTCATAGTAGTCAAAAAGTGGCACGCTTAGTTTTCATACAGTTCGTGATACTTGCTTTATCTAGGTATATCTATATCTGTGGTCTTCCCCTACTCTTATAGCCATTGAAATTCATGCTCATAACTTTATTTCTAAAACTCAATGGGCCAATTAACGCCGGGGTTCTGAGGGTCTACCGTCCAGCAACGAAGACACGGGCCCGTCCATAACTAATTGGTCAGTCTAATGAAGCCAAATTCAATTTTCGGACGGGCAAAAACACATCGGGTGATAGGGACTGCTGTCAAATCGTGTTATCTTTCATTATTAGTTCGGGCTAGTGATGGGTCGTTGAAAGTTTTTCCGTCAACGAAACGTTAACGTTGAATTGCGTTTGTCAACTAGTTAATTTCGTCAACGAGTTAACGTGTTACGAACGTCAACTTGCATGAACGCTTTTATTAACGTACGCTGTTAATTTACGAACAATTTGATGCAATTTACCAAATGAAATTGGATAACATTTTATGATGACTTTACCTACTACCTACCTAGGTTTCTAGATGATCTTCCCTTCATACTTTTTTCAGGCTTAGGACTGACTGATTAATTTGCTATAAAACACAAATTTCAGGCGTAGATAATTTAATGTCATCGTTTACTTTCTTTTAAAAATAATGATCAAATTACTAAATAAATATCAAATCTTTTATTCGTTATTTAGAGTTCAAATTATTGTCATGACTATCGCGTCGTAGCGGGAGTTTTGTAAATATAAATACAATTTACGTACGTTGAAAATAACAAAACGTTGAGTTCATATTCTCGTTTCGTTAAACGAGTTGAATTCATAAACGTCGTTGACGAATTCAACGAGTTGATTTGTTTATGGTCAACGTTAATCCCGTTGAAGAGACATCAACGTTGATTCAACTAGTTCGTTGATTCAACGCCCATCACTAGTTCGGGCCCCGAAATAATATTATGTCTGTTAGTGATACGGAATAGGAAATGTCCGAGTAGTCCGACAGCCAGTGGCGAGTAGTAACAGTTTGTTTCTACTTTTTATTTATTTATAAACTAGTTCAAACGACAAAATAACTTTGTGAGAATATTGCATCATAACAAAGATTTAATTATTCTAACGTCTATTTTTTAAATTTTGTAGCTACCGCTCTATCCGTCTTATAGAACATTAATATTATATCCAATAGCCAATTTTTACGTATTATCTTATTATAAGTCCTTATGATTGTTTTAATGTATTACTGAAATTATTTGTGCCAATTTTACCGTTTGTTCGTAGATGTTGTGTATTTTAGTATAATAATGTACCTGCAAATGAAATAACCATCGAATCACTTCTTCCATTTGTGTTTATACACATTGTAGACATATTCAAATAAGATAGAATAAATTACAGTATACCAGTCGCTGCTTAAATTCAAAAAGGCCACAAGTCGAAAAAATTACAAATCGAATCAAATTATTTCGACTTGTGGCCCTTTTGAAATTGATACGATTTTTGCTTTAAAAAGGATTTGTAATTTTTTTCGACTTGTGGCCCTTTTGAATTTAAGCAGCGACCTGACCATGACTTTCTGAATTGTAACTTCGAAACTGTGAAGGCGTGGGTCTTTACTAAAGCAGTGTTCATAAACTTAGATAATTACATTCCATCATCACATAATCAGTTATTTTCTTTAGTGAAATGTATTCTAACTTGATTTTTGAGTGACCATTTGTAACAGAAAGGTCCATATAAGTTTTTGGTTGCAATCGAATCTGTAAGTAGGTATGACACTCAGTGTGTTGTTCCAAAACTTGACAAATTCCTGGATCTAATATAGTGTTTTTGTTTAAAAAGTTAAGAAGGTTAAAAAAATCTTGTCCTTCTTTAAAGCCAGTTAAAAAATATCTGCTAAATGAATGCACTACAAAAGGTAGTCATCCACATAACTAAAAAGTACATAAAGAACACGTCTTCAGATAGTTTTATCCTTACGACAAATGTAGTATTAAGTGTTAAATCAAATTTAGACTTGGCCATAATGACATATCTTTTGAGGCTCAGTCTCTCCCTAGTCTAGTTCAGAATCTAGTCAATTAGGATAATATATTGTAGCGATCACACTTTATTTTTGTGAATATTGTCTGAATAAAATTGTTGGTTTTGTCCAAAAAGTGTTTCATTTAACGAAATTCTTTATAACGGCTGCACGTCGATCGCCCTCCTATCGCTATATCTCCGAAATGGTGATTCTTAGGAAAAACGTGTAAAAACAAATTTTGAAAATAATTGCATGATGAACAATTTTGTCTCTCATCTATTTTTATGATAAAACTTACCGTTTAGCTGAAAAATGCGAAAAACGGATTTTTGCAAAATGAGACCTAATTTTTTTTGCACATGTCGGGACTTTTGACAATTTATTTGTAATGGTATTCCTAACATTTATACCAATTATCAGTTTTATGCGAATTAATGTAACCTTACCCCTATTTTTGAAGCTAACTTGACCAGACTACTAGTCTTATATCAAGAAAAGTTGTAGTGTTGTTCTCTTTGGAAAACTTGCAGGGTTCTTTTATGGAAACTTTAGAAAAGGTATTCTATTACGGGAACTTCAGAAGGCTATTCTCATCATCATCATCATCATCATTTCAGCCGAAAGACGTCCACTGCTGGACATAGGCCTCCCCCAAGCACCTCCACTTCGACCGGTTTTGTGCTTCTCGCATCCAACGAGTTCCTGCGGCCTTCACAAGGTCGTCGGTCCACCTTGTGGGAGGCCTTCCAACGCTACGCCTTCCGGTACGCGGTCGCCACTCCAGAACCTTTCGGCCCCATCGGCCATCTGTTCTGCGAGCAATGTGCCCTGCCCACTGCCACTTAAGTTTGGCAATTCTTCGGGCTATGTCGGTTACCTTGGTTCTCCTGCGGATCTCTTCATTTCTGATTCGATCCCGCAGGGAAACTCCAAGCATAGCCCTCTCCATTGCCCTTTGAGTGACTTTCAGCCTTCTAATAAGGCCCATTGTGAGCGACCACGTTTCGGTGCCATATGTCATCACTGGCAACACGCACTGGTCAAAGACTTTCGTCTTGAGACACTGCGGTATGTGGGACGACGACGAAGGCTATTCTAAACCTTAGAAAATTTGCAGGCAGGCTTATTCTTTCATGGAAACTTCAAAATGTTGTATGATTATTCTCCTACTGCAGGAACTTCGCTATAAATAGTTGGTTAAAAAAAATCAAAGACAAACATTCCTTCACACATATTTTATTAAAAAATAAGATTCCAAAAATAAAATTAGAAACGTATTAATTTTGCACGTTAACACACAGTGTTCAATAGATCCGTGCACTAAACCAAAAGACAACCAAAATACTAAATTGAGAGCGAATTCGACATCTGTCTAATTTCGGGAAGATTTCAGGTACTTACCTAATAGGTAGGTACAGCACCCTATTTGCGTGACACACTATCAAGATCAACCACAACCTGAATAATTTTGAAGGATATTGCTAAATATCCATTGCTTCATATGTTGGTTTTGAAGATTCGTGGCATACCTACTGTCGCGCCACTTTGAAAATGGCGGCCACGCACATCAATGCAAACAGAAAACATAGTAAGACCAAACCTCGTAGTGTCACTTTCGTGTGTGAGTGGAGCGGGGCTAAGCTGTGAAAGGAGAAGAGATGTGGATTTCAAGCCATGTGATTGGTGAATCGCGGCACAGCTCGTCTCCGCTCTGCTCCGCTACGCCTCAGTGGAACTGCAGCCTTAACGTTCAAAGTTGGTCACGTGACTCAATCATCTACTGAACGTTAACGGACTTCTATTTTCAAAATGGAGCAACAGTAAGCATGTTCCATATAAAAATCTTCAAACCCCTTTTGTCTGCTATACAAAGTAAATAACGCAATGGATGTTGTTGATCTGTCAAAATGAAAGCCATTGATACTGGTAGCGTGTTACGTAATTACCCCGCTCTGTTCATTTAAATACACACATTTTGTTGCGAACAGCCTAACTATACCTACCTACATGTACAGTCGTCAGCAAAATTGCATGGGTACCTTAGTGTCTATTTTCCCGTGAACGTTTGAATTCATGTTTTCGAAAATAAACTAGATGGCGTTGGTTTCTTCACAACTATGACTAATTTACGAAACGTAAGTAAGGAGTTAATTATAATTGTTTGAATGTTCGAAGAGACAAAAAGAAACTACAAAAATATTTTATCATATAAAGCAAAGCAACGCCATCTAATAACAGCATAATTAAATTTTGTTATTCGTTAACTGGTTTTACGCTAGATGGCGTCATTTCTCGCTTCATACGATTTTGTTTCTGTACTACCCATGCACTTTTGCAGCCTATCGTACATCAGAAAATTCGGCCAATCGAGGTAGGGAGCTGGCTGCTACTCCAGTTTTTAGTGACGATTTTGTGACGCTTAAAGATGCCAGCCAAATAATTTGTGACAGAACAGTTCGAAGTTACAAGCATTTATGTACCTATGGCCCTTCTTTCATATATTTATGGTATGGCCGAACGGCCTGATATCAAAATGTTCGGCCAACCTAAATCTCCATAATGCTGGGGCCAGACTATCGCGATAACGCGAAGATTTGCGCGATAAGTTGATGCTCATTGGCTGGACCTACGATGTCAGCCAATAAGAAACAACTTATCGCGATTTTCCCGTATAGTGTGGCCCCGGCATAACTGAGGACCTTAGAGAAACTGTTACTGAATAGAGAATTAGTGACGCTTTTGTGACAAACAACCACTACTTTACTTTTACTCGTAATTCCACCGGTTAAAAGTAAAATGAATTTTAGTCCCCGGAATATCAGGCCATTCAGCCAACGTGATCTCCGGATAGTTCTTCGAAATTTGATTCTTCGACTGATCCATATGGCCAAAACTTAATTTAACTTTCAGCTCTGTAACACATGTTCATATGAAAATAGAGGTACCTATACCAAATAACAGCTAGCCGATTATTGCGAATTCAGTCAGTATACATACTCAATTATAAAAACATACAAGTAATAATCATGATCATTATTTCTAAGTACCTATACCGATAAAATAACCTAAATCAACAATAATTATAAAGGTTGCCTGGAAGATAAGACAGCGATAAGGCCGCCCATTAGGTACCTATATAATTATTTTGTAGTGTTCGATTTATTTTTTGTTATGTATTTTTGTGGTGTACAATACAATATAGGTGTCGCCATTCAGTTAACTGCCTAGCCTTTAGAACGCCGCCGCGTCGTTTAGCTAAAATGCTAGGCAGTCAACTGAAGTTAGTTGCGACATAGGTACAGACGCCAGCACATCAACCTACTACAATCTGTCAAATTTCTTTAATAGATTTTCAACTTTATTACTTAAGCATAAGATTAAAAGTTGATTGGGAAAATCTGACAGTTTCGGGTAGGTCGATGTGCTGGCGTCTGTACATAAATAAATAAATATTTAAGTAATGAAACTGCTATGTTACAACTTCAGAAGAACTAGTTAGGTAGGAGGTACGTATTTCCATGAATTCATGGCGAAAGTGTTGTTAACCTCCTTTCAGAGTAGAAACAGCAGAGCCTTAAACTGTCTTAAGGTCCTCGAAAGACTTATTCGTAAATGTAAATATAAGGATTGCCTTCAACTAAAGCTATATCTTTTTCCAACTGTCTCAGTTCGGCCTCCATTTTAGTCTTGCGAAGTATCTTGGGTATTGTATCAGTAAGCATCGGTAGTTGGAGAAAAGCCTTCTGCATCAGGGACCAGTTATGCTTCAGATCCTGTGAAAGAGATTTATCAGAAGACTAGCTTTTGCCCGCGGCTTCGCTCGCGGTAATTTACAATTTGTCAATCAATTCGACTCTAAACTCTAGTTTCTTATATAATTCAATCATGATTCGAAAGACACGTGGCGCCATCTATTATCATAATAACGTTATTGTTGTTTTCCTCGGGAACAGCACTTTTTTCCGGGATAAAAAGTAAGTGGTGCCCAGGATATTAAAGAATAATTATACCAAGTTTCATCGTAATCGAACCGGTAGTTTTTGCGTGATGCCTGAACAAACAGACAGACAGACAAACATTTTTTTAATCCCATTTTTGGGTTCGGTGTCGGTCTAGTAACACCCCCTGCCATTTATTTTTTTGATATTTTCAATGTACAGAATTTTCACTTCTACAGATGTATTATAAGTATAGATTTGAAATGAATACTTGGTACCTACTTACGTCGACACATTAGTGAGGCGGAGGGTTAGATATGTTGGACTTCTACCGACTAAAACCACACGGCCGTCCTCGGGGAATCTGAGGACGGCCGAGAAAACGGAAGGTGCCACTCCAATGCTACGCTGTTTACTCACCCCCAAAAAAAAAACATTTTTCCCGCGGTAGCACATGACTAAGACGTCGTCACCGTCCTCCCCAGGGAAGTTTCAGAAAAGGTTTGAGTCTTTTGCTTGCCAGGGCACTTTTTGAGCGTGCTGACGAGGTACGCACAATGCAGTACGTGTTTTCGAAACGTTTGTAGAAAAAAATAAGTTTAAAAACTAAAACCCGACTACTAAAAAGGATGAAACAAGAAAGTACCTTCCCGTGGTTGCATGCTAACATACTTATAATATGCTATGGTAGCATGCAACCACGGGAAGGTCAAGGTACTTTTTTGTTTCATCCTTTTTAGTAGTCGGGTGTTAGTTTTTAAACTAATTTTTATTTAAGTATTTTAAGGCTTATTTCAGTAATATAAATTATATTTTTGAAATGTGCTAATTAAGCCCTAGCTTTCATTAATTCATGCCGTGTTGAGTATCAAATTTTGATACTCAACACGGCATGATTAAAAAAATGTTTTCTTTTAGGTCTATGTCCGCTAGAGGGCGCCATATCCAATTTATTGTGACGTCACATAACCAGCGGCCAATCAATACGCTTCCAGTAATACCTAATTAGTCCAATTATGACAAGTAGTTTAGAAGTTATGAGGGAATAGATGAACATACATACATACATAGGTACCGGTCAAAACCATAACCCTCCTTTTTGCTTCGCCGCAGTCGGGTAAAAAGAGAATCTCGTTGCTGAAATCTGTTTTCTTCTAGATACGCACACGAGCTTTATCGTCCTTCACAACATAATGCGACAGGACTCAGATGATCGTTCAAACGCCTGCCTATGGAATGTATGAAATAAAAACTACTTACCTCTAGGAGTTTCGCGCGAGCATCTTCGCTGATGAGCTTGCACAGGCTTTCCCTGTGGTCCTCCTCGTATTGCCTTTTTTCCATGGCCTTCTGGATCCTTCTGTTTCTCTTTACCAGGTACGCTGGCATCTGACCGAAGTCGGGCCTGAGGCAGTATTCTGGAACCTCGCCAGAACCCTTTATCCTCTTTGTGTGGCCATCTCTCGTGTCCACCAGCCTAAAAGGGAAAATTAGAAAATTATGTACCTAGGTGTTATTTTTACCCACGACGGTACGAAGACGGTATATGCGTTTGGGGTGAGAGGATGTGTGTTTGTTTGTGCAAACCAATGAATGTGTACGAGTCCGATTTGGATGCGGTTTTCATCATCAATAATGGGTTTGTGGTTGATTAGTGAGGATTCTTAAATAGGTGTTACGGTGGATAATGAACCTATGCTCTTTAAAAAGTTTGATATAAAAAGCAAAATTAAACATTTTGAAAAAACCTACGACGGTTAAATATAAGTAATTGGAAAAGGATAAAATAATTTGGAAACCCGGGGTTTTTAACTTAAAGCGTTTATGTAACGAGACTAAAACAGATAAATTCATAAATGGCAGGCCCCGAGCTCTTAGGTGTTCCACAGAACGGTCCCCCGACTTCCATATGAATTTTTTTCTATATGAATTAAGTTGTTGGTAGTTGACGGAGTCGACCCCCCCCCCTCCCCGTCAACTCGGGTAAGCAGGATAATCACATAATTTTACCTTGGCTCCACAGGCCTCCCTTTTATCTTTATAGCTTTCTTTATGTTCACAACTCTGAAGTTAATTTTTGGCTTCTCTGGTTTCTTGCCCGGCGGGGGGCGTTTTGGTACTGGCGGAAGATTGCCGGTTACAACGCATTTATGATCACTCTTCTTGATAGGTTGACCTATTCCTTCACCCTTTTTTAAAAAGCCGGTAGGAGGTTGGACTGGTTCCTCAGGGTAACCAAATGTGCGTCGTAGTTGCGGTCTTTTAGCTAATCTCAATTCCTTTTCTAGTTTGGATTCGTATCTGTAATTAATGTTGTCATATTAAGTATTAAGTCAGACTTTTCTAGGTAGCCTAATACCTAAGTTTTATTGGGTAAGGTAAGGACCGTGTCCATCAGCAGCTCACGAGGCAAACATATCAATTACATACTAGTTGACCGGACAGACTCGTTTCTTAGAACTCGATCGCAGCGCCACCTACCGGATTCAATTATGAATCTAAACTATCCAGCCAGCCACAAATCTTTTCAAAATCCACAATTTTTTTCTCCAAATTCGTCCAGCGATTTAGGAGGAGTTTAGTGACATACGATATACATAACTATGTTGGTATACGGCACTTCAGTGATCTTAATTGAAACTACTGTAGCGGTACCTACATCGCCACATGCGAACAACGCGTCATACTGACGTCACGCAAATCCTGCATCGCGCAAGCAGAGTTTACCTCGCAACTAGCATATATAAAACAGCCCGACATGAATCATTGGGCAGTTGCCCGCCAGACACAACACCCGTCTGGTCGGAGGATCCTCCCTTTTCTATAGAGTATGAGTGAACTTTACACCCTGTTCCTCATACCTCTATACTGGTGACCCCGAACATGAACGTCAGCGCAGCCTTCGTGCACCTACTTCAGCGTGACGTCATCATCACTCCCGCAAGCTTTAGAGCGGCGAGTTACCCAGCCAGCCAGCACTCACGGCTTCAACGGGTATCCTGACCACCAGCATGCAGCGACCGCGCATACCTGGTCATCACCCTCAGCCTCGTCAGCAACCTCGGCACAGCACACTGCACTTTCGGCCGGTCTACAAGCAGAGCCCTCAATAAGCCTCTCCTGGTCGACACCAGCAGTCAGCCTCAACCCGGCGCTGTACCACATCCGACGCACTGGAGCATAATGCAGCGCCACCCCGACTCACTGGGGACATCTTCGCAGACAGTTCCGACTCACCGTGAACTATGCGGCAACCGGTTCCGACTCACTGGAACCTCAGCTGGCCTGGCAAGCATCGCAAGATACAAGACTCAGCCCACTATCGACCTCCGGTCTCCGGGGGGGAGTGATGTAGCGGTACCTACAACGCCACATGCGAACAACGCGTCATACTGACGTCACGCAAATCCTGCATCGCGCAAGCAGAGTCTCGCAACTAGCATATATAAAACAGCCCGACATGAATCATTGGGCAGTTGCCCGCCAGACACAACACCCGTCTGGTCGGAGGATCCTCCCTTTTCTATAGAGTATGAGTGAACTTTACACCCTGTTCCTCATACCTCTATACTACCATAACGAGGTATGGTTGTGGTATAAACTATGTCTTACATTAAAAATACGCGAAACGTACAGTTAGTTCGCGACGATGATGAAAATTTCAACTAATTATAATTAGTAACGGGCAAAAATCCACACGGGGCGTCTAGCCTTTTAGAATACCAAACTAGCAGGTATAAAAAAGACGTAGGTATGTACAGAAGAATTATTAGGTATTAAAGGAGAAGATTATAATATTACTTACTGAAACCAAACCAAACAGAGATTGAAATACTTCAGTAGGTCAAAATGGTGATAAGGGGTTTATCATGGATTCAGTACACGGCTCCCTGCGTTAAAATTTTGATAACCACCTGTTTTAGAAGTGAAACTTCTTTACGCACGCTTGACTTGGAGAGTAAGCTGGCGAACGCGTTACGAAAAGTGTGATCGGGCGAGGCGAACGGGAGTTGAGTGGGGGATATAAGCAAGAGAAAGCAGTGCGCGCGCACATTTTCTTTCTCTCTTCCTCTCATAGCCAAATACGTTTGAAGTTTCACCTCAGTCGTGTGGTTATAAGCACATTCGGTTTTTTTTTTTAGTAGGGGTCTAGGATCGTGGGTTGAATTCATGGCTACAGTTTGCGCGTCAACATCCCCTGTATAGGTATCATCCATCACATACCTAGTCTTTTCAACTACATAGGGTTCAATTTATTACAATTACTTTTCGAGGCACGCGTGGGATCTCAGTATGTAAAATGGTCACCCATCCACAGACAAACCGCGGCAAGCGTAGCTTAACCTGATCGATCGACCTGTGCGGCTTTTATTATTTTAGCCACGGGCCCCTCAATACCCTGTATCACACTAATATTATAAAGGCGAAATTTTGTGTGTGTGTGTTTATATGTATTTTACTTCTTCACGCTCAAACGGCTGGACCAATTTTGATAAAATTTTGTATGGAGGTAACTGACACTCTGGATTAACATACAGGCTACTTTTTATCCCGATATTTCCACGGGATCGACATTTAAATAAAAGAAAAAAAAACCTAAATTACCTCTTTTTCTAAAACATGCTTGGTTTGAGCATTATTTTGAAAACCTTTGAGATAAATCGAAATTGCTGTACTGGCCAAATACATGTGAGCAGCGGCCGGCAAAAGTTGTATGAAAATCCATATCTGTCGTGGTTTAGCGGCCAAATAAATTACATAGTAAACTAATTTCTGTCGTGTCATTTAAAAATGGAACGATCTTTTACTCCGAAACATGGCAACCAAGGAGGTAACTTACCAAAGATTTTATTTTAATTTCGAACTGGCTTGCAAATAGAAAGCTGTTTATTGGAAAAAAAAACAAATGAACACTTTAACGCGGGAAAAATTATTGTTTTTTCGTTGTTCGACATTGATTTTGAAAAGTAATTGTATTTGACAATAACACCCAGTCGTTTTTGCGTCGGGGGTTAAAAAAGTTCTGCCTAGATATTACTTAGTTTTAATATCCGCGCATTATTTGAGAAAAGTACTATACAAGCCTTGGCCACAACTAGGCATTGATGGACGAACATGTAAATGTGGTCCGAGGCGAAGCCGAGGCACACATACGTAAGTCCATCAATGCCTCTTTTGCTGGCCGCTGCAGTAATGTATTATAAATTCTGTTAGGTTTCATTTATACGTAAATATATTTGCTGGAGGCTTGAATACAAGCTTAGAAAATGTTTTAGATACCATGAGCTTGGCGATGTAAAACGAAAGTAGATAATGAGATTTTAGTACCTTGGAGTTTTGGGTGGCTCTGGAGGTGGTTTGTCCAAAATTGTATAGATGACTTCATCGTGTTGAACTATTTCAACCACCGACATATTTGTAACTACAGCAAAGATGGACAAAAAATTAGAACTTAAAAAATGATAAAAAATGGTGTGTCGGATATCGGGCTACCCCTGCCGGTCGCTATAGAAACGATATTTGTTGATTTGTTTGGAATCTATGGAAGTATATATAATTGTACCATGTTAGGTAGGTACTGTTTTGTCGATTGAAACCATGGAGGTTTTTGTATTTATTTCTATACCTACTTAGTTCAGTAAGGCTACGTACGCACTGACGTTTCAGTAGCGAAGGAAAAGGGACACTAGAATTTTCGCAAACGGCTGTACTGCGCGCTTGGTGCCGCTGCCGCCTTTGGTAGTCTCCTAACATGTATAGAAGTATGGTAAGTCACTAGGCTCTAGGCACTAAGCATGCCAAATATCAGTGTGCGTAGTGTCGGTCACTGACCTCTAAACACTGTGGTCGGTGAATGATGATGATTTCGGTGTTTGTATGGCGGCCATTAGACGCTCAATCTGACTGACAGCATTAAAGTTTGACTGATCACGGACTGAAGCAAGACAAGCGATGTCTAGACGATCAGTCACGTCACGAACATCTTCAGTCAGAATCCCTGTTTCATAATGAGGTGACCTCACACAGGTTTTGGGGGTGGGTTATTTTTTGTATGTATTTTCTAGATAATTGAAGCAAGCAATAAAATCTTCCCCTAAAAGCTTTAACCCTTACCTACCCCTTTTGCACCCAGTTAGGCCGTTTACACATTATGCCGCTGCAGAAGCAGCACCGCCGCCGCCGCGGCGCCGCTGCATCATTTACCCTTGGATTTGTATGAACCCCCACAAATGGCGCCGCAGTGGCGGCGGGGAGTTTTGATAAGACCTATCAAAACTTGCCGCTGAAAAAGTTTTACCGCCCGGCCACGACTTTTGGCTTAGCGGCAAGCGGCACGGTGTCTTTATCAAATGTATGCTAGCGTTGACGCTGCGAGCGATGCGTCGTGGCATGCATGGTTCATACATTTTCATATATTTGTTTTTACCACTCGCCGCCCCGCGCTAAGCTGCCGCTGATAGCGGCAAGGCCGTGCAAGGGGTCACACGCGCCTTAAACTTGGAATAGTGTACCCTGTGTACCTATCTTATCGCGGTTGTATGAAGCTTTGTCTCTGTTCCGTTTCTTTACTTAAGTGTTGGGTCAGGCATAAATAGCGTAAGTCGATATGCTGGAAATTTTGCTACCAAAGCGGCAGCGAGTTTTAGTTCCAGGCAAAACTCAAATTCAAATTATTGCGAACTAAATGTACAGAATTCTCATTCATATCTCGAGTCGGCTGGTGGTTCGCAAAGTGTAATCATGTGGAAATGTGTAATTTGTTTTTTTGTTATCTTGTATCATTTTTTTAGATAAATAAAAATCAATGTTTTCATGTTTGTCCTCTATGCATTCCGAAACCATTGGTCAGATTATGATGAAACTTTGGTAGGGTCTGGTAGGGTGTTCTGGAAACGCACGTGAGGGTTCCTAATTAATAAAACGGGAAAACATAAAAAAATCTGAGGGGGTACGAAGTTCGCCTACATAGCTATTCACAACCATCCGACAGGCAATCGTATCGAAAATTACACATTTCGATAACCTAAATTGCCTTGCCTGACAGCAAACAGCTGTCGAAAGAATAGCGGTCGATTTAAAACTGTCAAAATTTTCGGCTTTTGGACTTGTGAACAGCGTTTGAGGACTACTACAATAACATTGGTTGATGTTCGATACGGTACGGAAGCGTATCGAGTAGTTTTGAATAGCTATGTAATACAAAGTCTATTGTTGTTTTATTTGCACCGACAACACTAAAGAGCCTTACTGTCAGGAGTGTCAGTGTGTATGTCAAAACCGTCAAAACTCAGACTCAGTCGGTGATCGGTCACAATGTTCGTTGATTATTTTTAGATACTTGTTACAATTTTATTATTTGTAGATGTAATGTAATATTTATACATTTTTTTTTTTTTTTTACTTATGCGTAAATAATAGATAAGATGTTAATAAAAGGTTTCCGGGGGGTGAAAAGGTATAATGCACATAAATGTATAGGTATAGCATGTAGGGAGTTTTCGAGTCGATTAGACGCGTTAGACCATGAAGAGAGGTTGGAGGGGTGTTTGTCGGCGATACCGCCGAAGGCCAAGGTGGTGATATGTGGCGGAGGAATGATGGGAGCAGCCGTGGCGTACCATCTAGCGCGCCGCGGCTGGGGCGACAAGACAGTCGTCATAGAGAAAGAGAAGTAAGTCCGCTCATATATTACCTAAGCTTTGTTTCAGAACGACTATTTGGGTGTTCCTCAGTTCCAAGCTCAGAAATGCTTGGTTATTGTTCTAATTAAGTCTTTGCGCATCTTTTTTACTGATTCATGTACAGACTACCATTGATTCAGGTAAAGCTTTTGTCTGTTGACAGTCCTCTTCATGGCTATATTAAAATTAGGTGTGTAAAGGGATGATAATGTTACAAACTATTTAGCTATAGGTAATAAGACGACCCACTGACCAATATTACTGTGTATATTGCTAATATTATAAATGACAATGAAAGAAATAATAATATATTGAGCTACTTTTTAAGCACAAAGAAAACTGGATGTGTATGTTGGATACCTTTGTCTAGCAGTTAAAGAGCTGTTTTTTATACCTGTAAAGAATTATTTGTACTCACAATTTCAGCATAATAGTTAACAAACTTACAATTTTGTTATTAAATTATTTACCATGCCTCTAGAAGAAGCATGAAAAAAGAATTTAATAATGCTTCTTGTTTATACAAAGTGAAATTTTAATCACCGTTTTCCTCTTAAGGGGTCATTATACTCATCATTATGGACAACTTTTACTATGGGACCAAACATAAAACCATGAAAAAAAAAATCTGCTGTTCCTTACATTTATGTTCGCTTAACTCGGTCAGTGGGTCGTCTTAGCTCGTCAAAATGTAGGGAACAGCTGATGTTTTTTCATGTGCCGTAACAGCTAATAGCTTAATAGCCCAGAGCCTCAACCAACACCTGAGGACGGGTGCGGCTCTCGTTGGGCAGCTGGATTAAGGGCTTGATTCAGAAAGCGGTACTTCTGGATACGGCTCACATTGTTACGAGGTTCCTTTCTCTTAAGCCCTAACCTCGGTAGCTTGGACTATGTTCCTGATACACTACTATTATTTTTTATACATATTTCTAAATGTTTTATATTTTTGTGATGAAATAATTTAAATCATGAAATTTGACATAACAGTACCTTATATTATGAAGGTGAGCATTTTAAGTTTTTGTACATTTATCCCAAAATTCTTGCCTTGTAAGGGGTTAACCCCTTAATCAATCAATCAATCAGCCTATAATGTTCCCACTGCTGGGACACAAGCTTCCTCACTTCGAAAGGGAGTGGGCTATAATCTACCACACGGGCCCAATGCGGGTTGGTAGATGTCACGTGTCTTCGAAATTTTGGTTCTATGACATGCTGTTTCCTCACGGTGTTTTCCTTCACCGTTTTGAGAGCAGTAGTGATGAAATTATTTACACGAAGTAAAGTGTCTGCCTGGGTTCGAACCTACGACCTATAACTCGTAAGTCGGGGTTGTTGCCACTGGGCCACTACTGCTCTAATGTGTAATGTAAGCCTGTTGAGAAAATATAAAACCAAAATCGGTCTTTGGGTAATTTTTGTATGTAGATTACATAAAACCGATGTTTAGTGATGTCCTTCAAAGAGGTCAGACTCAGACTCAGAGTATGGAGTTCTGTAGTTTCTGCTCACCACCATGTTAAAAAGGCGTGAGTTTGTGTTTGGCCAGACTGGGAAGCGGGCGCGGGGCGGGCGCGGGTGCGGGAACGCGTGCGGGCTGCGTGTCCGCACTGGAGCGCGGCTGCGTTCTGCGTGTTGTCGTGTCCAGTGTTTGCCAAAATATAATATGGATGAAAAAGACTTATTTTTATTAGGAAAAAAGCTCGAAATAGTTTGAGAACCCCGGTCACCGCGCGGGCCGCCCGCGCCCGTGCCGCGCACCCACTGCGGCCACTTGTATGAACGAGCTATGGCGTGAGTTGCCCGCGCGGCGTCTTTGCTAAATGTGCCTTGTGGGGACGCCAGTGACGTCACGGACCTGGCCGACGTCGGGTATAATTATTAGGAGATCACATTTTCGAGTGACTACCGCTAAATGTACCTTACCAAGACAACGCTACGCGCTACTCGGGTATATTTAGTAGCGCTGTTTAAAATGGAGCTACTAAATCCTACCCTATTCCAATAATGGCGAGATTGGTGCATAGTGCGAGTATTTAGGTTGGGGAATATCACGTGGCGGGTCTAAGTTGGTTTACAAGCAATAATAGTAAGACGTAGTCGACGGAGCCTCGCTTCGCGGGGCCCCTATTTCTGTCTACAGGGTTTAAAGAAACCTAACCTATCCGAGTCGGGGTACCCCAAGTCCCGAGCTCGCTTCGCTCGCTCTTGCATCCTAAGTGCTCATTGCGTTTTACTATGTCGAGATACATTAATGTCCAGAACATTAAAAATATATTTAGCATGGTACCATTAGGTACAGCACCGGAACGCGTAATGCCCGACGTTTCACAACCCTGCCGAATCCTTTGCTCTGCACTCGTACGTAGTTTGCTTTGGAAATGACGAGCATAATGTATACTAATACAGAGAATGCATGTGTTGAAATACATTTTGCTCTTTACTGTATCTAGCACAAAGCGGTCCAGCACAGACTATGGATGTCTATACAGTCTGGCATTACACGGCCGGGTATATTTAGTACTATGTAATCACGCAACGCAAGGTCCTAAATATACCCGATTGTGATACTCCAACTCGGGTATATTTAGTAGTTAAAAATTTCGAAAGCCTCATGCTAACTATACCCGATCAAAACCCTATGGAGAGTTTCCACAAGGTGCATTTAGTAAAGACGCGCCCGCGCGCTCCTCGCGCCGAGCAGCTCGCGCCGCTCACCGCGCCCGCGTGCCCACTATGGACACTCAAAGAAAGTTCATATGTTCGAGTTCGCCATGCTGCGCCCGCGCCCCGGTCTAGCTAAACACTATGAATATACGTAAAATTTCGATCCTACTTTCATTGATTCTCGAAGACAGAGGGTTGCATTGGCGCCACACACGTTCGTGACAACCTGTACACTAATTACATAACAGGCAGACGTGCATGACAATCGATGCGTCCCAGTGCGCCGCGTGCGCCCATCGGTTAATCTCTGTGCAATTGATCGTACATAGTTTAACTCTAACAAGCGCTAGAAGTGTGGCAAAGTACCAGCGACGCAATAGGCAACGTGATTTCTCCGGGACGGATTAACCGCTGGCAATCCGATTTTATAATGATCTTTTCTTGATAATTTTGATAGATGCGTTTGTGTCCTCCTCTTTGCGTGTTCACAGCAATTGCTTTGTGTATGGCATTTATTAGCGTCCATGTGACCATAATTCCTATGATATAATTATGATCTGTAAGAATAAGCATTGATGACTTTGCTGAGGCCGTACCCAGTAGTATAAGGCTAATTACATGCCGAATATGCTTCACTGCGATACGTCGCGGTCGCGGTTTAGCTCGCTACCTCGATGTCACCTTCATGTAAAACATATGCATGCTTGTAGCGGTATCTATAACGCCACATGCGAACTACGCGTCATTCTGACGTCACGCAAAATCCTGCATCTCGCAAGCAGAGTTTACCGCGCAACTAGCATAAATACAACGGCCCGATATGTAACATCGGGCAGTTTCCCGCCAGACACGACACCAGTCTAGTCGGAGGATCCTCCCTTTTCTATGGAGGATGAGTGAACTTTACACCCTGTTCCTCATACCTCTATATGCTACGCACTTGCCGAAGACTACCTCACTGCGATACATCGCGGGCTGCTTTTGGGTTTACCCCGATGCCTGGTATGTGCGTGCGTATCTACTGGCATCCATTTGTTTTACATGGGGGTGGCGGGCTACGCAGAGGCATCTTCGCCATGTCCCTTAAGCAGTAAGCTCAATATAGATAAAAAGCAAATTACAATAAAAATAAACGGAAGCCAGGCGGTCCATATGACCATATGTAGTCGCTGTTTAGCCCGTATGCAAATCACACTTGAATTTAAACCAAGACCAAAAATACGTGATGCACGAAAACGTTGCAGATCCAACGTCAACATTCTCTTGCCCTTATCTCAATAATTTATTTGCGGTCATTGCAGCATGTCTTCTTCTTCCATATCTACTAGTATGAATGTGGATGCTAAGGTATAAGAAAAGACCAAAGAGATGATGGATGGGTTGTGTGAAAAATGATATTGCTAGTATGATGAACACTTAAATTTCTTCTACAGAGTCGGTGTTGGCAGCCGCTGGCATTCGTCAGGTCTTGTTGGCGCTTTCAAGCCTACCCTAGCACAAGTTCGCCTGACCCAGTCCTCGATTAGGCTCCTGCAAGAACTGGAAGCTAAAGGAAGAGCGACTGGCTGGAAACAATGTGGATCGTTACTGCTGGCGAGGAACCGGGATCGGATGACGGTGTACAGGAGAATGAAGAGCCAATCTGTGTACGTATTATTTTCGTCGTCAGTTTATGTATGTGTATATTTTAAGGGGATTTCTTCAGTATCTACTGTGCATTGTGATAAATTCCAAAATCAGCGCCCTGTTCATTCCTTTCTTATCGTTTTGAACTAAGTATGTCACACGCTGTGGTCAAAATATCAGCTCAGTAGTAAAATGGTAACGGGGATACCTATCAGGGTACTTCGGACATACCTTCTTTATGCGGGGAGCATCATTTTTAACAGACTTCAAAAAAGGAGGTTCTGTATTTGACCCGTATGTATGTATGTTTGTATGTCCGCAATTTTCTCAAAAACTAATGAACCAATTTTGATAATTCTTTCACTAAAGTGATCTTCATACTTTCAGGAAGGTTTTTAGTATATAATACATTAGGTAATTATTCTTATGTACGAAGATATAACATAAATGTACTGCAACTCTATTTCTCATTTCTATGCGAATTTTGATAATTCTTCTAGTCGGTGTCTTCAATTCTTCAATGCACTAGTGTTAATTGAATTTGTGTGGGGTAGGGACAACTAAAAAGTGAAAAATAAAAACTTTTTTACAAACAAAACAACCGACTTCAAAAAAAAAAAACACTACAAAATTATAAATAACTGTAATTTCGGCAGTCGGCGTCAAAAAACGAAAATGCGGAATCAACGACACCGACTTCCAAAATTACAGTTATTTATAACTTTGTAGTGTTTTTTTTTGAAGTCTGTTGTTTTTTTTGTAAAAAAGTTTTTTATAGGTATCGTATCACATAATCAAGTTAGTTATAAAACTGTACATGTAGATACTTGTTACTGTTAGCCTACGTCATCCCACTGCTGGGCAAAGGCCTCGATCCAGGGCTAAAGTTGGCCACGGGTCGTTTATACATGTAGATAGATTGATAGAATATACTTAATAGTACCACAGTCTAAAAATCATAATAGTACACTAAAATTTAACATGGCATTATTTACTAAGTACAAACCATACTGTGATAGTACACCAAAATTTAACATGGCATTATTTACTAAGTACAAACCATAAATATTCAGGATGCAACGGCGGTCTTAAAATATTAATAGACTAACAATTGCTCCGTCGCGTCGGTTAACAGAAACTCAGTCAATGCTATTCATGTGCATTCAGCATCAGCTTTTTTTTTTTGTAATTATTCTGTTGGTCACTCAATGTCAGTCAATGTATGTAGATTCCTTTATGTGAAACGCCCGGGCCAAAACCCAGACAAACTTTGCTGCAACGCACGAAGGGGGAGCTCAAATTTAATTGAAACTGTGGGGTGTGTGAGTGTGTCGGACAGAGTAATTAATGCAGTACTGTGAATATAGAGTTATTGTATAGGCTAAATAATCAATAACATGTCCGTATAACGCAGGCTGTCTGCATCCACCAAAGGGTTTTAATGGCGGCTTATAGAATGTTCCCCGTGCGATGTGAGATCAAAGATCAAACATCAAACATAACGTTTGTTTTTTATAAGGGAGCGAGCCTAATCACATAAACTGGGCACTAATCTACACTCAGGCCTGCTTACTGATGAATTCCTAACAGAAGAATTCACTGTGGCCCAATTGGGCATCGAATCTAAGCCTCTAGAACCTTAGTTTAAAAAAAAAAAACAGTGGCTATCCGGGAGTGCCGACAGAAGTGAAAACGAAACACAAACAGAATACTTTGCCATCACTCACTGACATATCGGATATACATTCAAACCGAGGACAGCCGAACACATCCGAAGCGGTGTCGTTACGGTAACAGTGGCGCGAATTCAATGGTTTTTCCCATCTCGAAAAATGCCCAACGCGCCTAAAGATGTTTTCACTTCAATTATAGGTTAAAACACCATTACGTCTCTAAGGATCTTAAAGGCTCCCGAAAACAATGGAATGAAATGTTTTTTTTATAAATCGCATCTCGCAGTTTAACCTATGAGGTTGTCGTGTGCTTAACCGGGCTTGCCTATGGATGCCTCAATAAATTAAGGTCTCCAGCCAGGGCTTAAAAACTAAGCGACTACACTCTAAAGGCAACCCCTGTGGGGTACGGGCGTGTAACGGTTGATATAATAACAAAAAATCTAACGTTCACTTGACCTAATTTTAGTTAATATACTTTTGTTTAATATAATGATTAGTTGAGCTAATGAATTGTTGATATAATTTCATTTTACCTAATTTCTTATGATATAATGAACTTTTCCTATAATGCTCATTTAGTATATTATTCATTTACTATAATATTCATAATCTCTAAGTAACTTTTAATATAATTCAAGTTTCTTTTTTCTTCGTTTTATATCCTATACACCTGCCACCCTCAACTATTGTTACCAGGAGAAACTGGATGCAATCTGGACATTAGGGCACCTCGACTCGGACAGGTTAGGTTAGAAAGGGATGGCGGGGTCGTGTGAGCGAGCGAAGCGAGCGAATAGATCCTTCCATCCCCTTCGTGGTTATTTTTTTACAAACCACCCAGAAGTAGGAGCCCCGCGAAGCGGGGCTCCTTCGACTAAGCCCACCCTCGACCATGCATAGAATATTTTAAGGTTTGGTTTTGGTGCCATTTGAGTTAGGCTAGAACTGTGACCATTAAACATGAAAATTAGGCCAAAAGACCATTAGGTCAAATGAACGTTATATAAAAAGAATATATATATTGAAAATTATATAAAATGAACGTTATACTAAATGTTATTATATTAAAGGAAAATTATGTGATATAAAACATTAGGTCATACGAGTTTGGGTTATTTGATATTATAGCATATGAAAATTATATTATATGAACGTTATTTCAAGTGAAATTAGTGCATTTGTTATTATACCAAACATTACACACCCGTGGGGTACGGACCTCGGCTTAGGACGTCGCTGAAAAAGGGCACCAAGGGACAGGCTGGATCGTAATTAGGAATGAAATGAGTCGCTTAGATCTATAAATATTGGTGTGGTTCGTTGTGGAAAGACGAGAGGGGGAGGACTGTCCTTTGAAGTAGGACAATACTACGGGCGGGATGGATTGGAATCAAAGTAATTTTGCGACTCACGCCAATATTAAACGAAACAAAACATCAAACGTACAGCTTTTAGGTTTCGCTTAGGGGGTGCAACCCCCTCTATTCAGGCGGATCACTCGAAACAAGGGATACTACATCGAAACTGGACAACGCAGGATCGAACTTGGTTTAGAACGTTGTAATAATTTTCGGAGAGCTAAACTGTCTGCTTGTCTACCTATAAGAAGCTATCTATGTTGCTTACTTGGTGACTAATATACATACTAGCTGCTGCCCGCGACTTCGTTCGCGTGAAATTTCTTATTCCCTCGACCCATCTCGTCGTATTGCATCACTTGCCCGCGTCTCCTGCTCTATCACTTCGTTTTCCCATAGCGCTTTTGCTCGGCTCCTAAGGGTCATAGCGTGACGTTAAATAGCCTATAGCCTTCCTCAAGAATTGGGCTATCAAATGCAAGAAGAATTTTTCAAATCCGACTGGTAGTTCCAGAGATTACCCCCTACATATAAACTTACAAACAAATACCTCTTTATAATATTAGTATAGATTAAGCCGTAAGCGTCAGGGCAGCCAGCGAAATTCAAATTATCTTACGTTTTTTGCTATTTGCAGTTCAGTATCTGGTTGTATGTTACTCGAAATGTGATTCGCGGCCGTGAAAGTAGTGATATAGTTTATGATGAGAGACTTTTATATCATCATCATCTGCCTAGCCTTTTCCCAACTATGTTGGGGTCGGCTTGGAGCGACTGCCTATCTGACCTCCACAACCCAGTTACTGGGTAATACGATACCCCTTGATAAGACTGGTTGTCAGACTTTCGGGCTTCTGACGACGTGTAACGAGTTTCAAAGATCCACGAATGACAGCCGGAACCAACGGCTTAAGGTGCTTTCCGAGGCACGGAGGGGTCTTGGTATGTGAAGATGGTCACCCATCCACGGACCAACCGCGGCGAGCGTAGCCGATCGACCCGTGCGACTTTTATTATTTAGCCACAAGCTCTCCTGACGCGACTTTATAGTTAAAGAGAATTATAGATAGGTAGTCGACTTCTATAATTATTAGACGAGATGTCGGTCGTCTGGTGGCGATGGATGATGATTATGAGAAAACTAACTGCGCCCCGTGGTTTCACCCGCGCAAATGTCGACCCCGTGGGAATATCGGGATAAAAAATAGCCTATATGTTAATCCAGGGTGTCAGCTACCTCCATACAAAATTTTATCGAAATTGGTCCAGCCGTTTGAGCGTGAAGAAGTAACAAACATATAAACACACATACACACACTCACAAACTTTCGCCTTTATAATATTAGTGTGATTATAGAGAAAAAGGTTTGTGCAACTTTCTAGAATTGACTTTAGCTAGGCCGCTTGAAATCCAGTATAGTACATTCAACTGTGTAGGATCGATAGCCATATTTTATGATACTGAAAAGTTAAACTACCCCTTTTATCCTGTCTCAATAATCATAAGCATTTCTCCAACAGTTCATGGGGCATACCTTGCGAGCTGGTCACGCCGAAGAAATGCCAAGAGCTGTGGCCGCTGCTGAACGTGGATGACGTATTAGGAGGCCTATGGATCCCTGGCGATGGGGTTGGAGACCCTCACTTGCTGTGCATGTCTCTCATGAGAGAATGCGTGGAGAACGGTAAGTGATTACTTCTGGTTTTGTTTTGTTGCAGCTTTGTTTAATTTCACAATAGTAGTTGCCGCGTATAATAACTGGGGAAATAAGGTGCACTATGTACCTCAGTCCCTCGGGAAATTCAGCCGTGCTGGTGTAAATAGCAGCCGGGAGTCTGGATTGAGGTTTTTTAGCGGCAGTAGGTTTTATTATTATTATTTATGTTACTTTATTTATAAAAAAAATACAGCATTCTTGTAAATACTTACGATTTTTTACCGTTGTTTGCTCGATATTAATAACAGCAACAGGTAGATGCTTGAAATACTCACAGAATATTTAGTTGTATATTCACTTAAAAAATAAATAATTAAATTAAAATAATATATTTAACAGACGTGATTTTTTTTGCCGTTCTTTGCTCGATATTAATAACGGCAACAGGTAGACGCTTCGGTTGACGCTTTATTTTTAAAGTGAATACACAACGAAGTATCTATACTTAGTTGTATAATCACTATAAAAAATAAATAATTTAGTTAAAATAAAATAAATTAAGGGGAGCTCCCATACGACAAACGTAATTTTTTTATATGTAGTGTTAAATATTGTACGGTGGTACGGAACCCTTCGTGTGCGAGTCCGACTCACACTTGGCCGGATTTTATGGTTTTCATATTAGGTATAGTTAGCATCAAAGTCGATTATGGACGCTTTTAACGTTCTGCATCGTTCTCACATGTATAATTTTTAACATGAATGATGTAACCAAGACTTTGTAACCACATTATTTTGATTTAAAAGAGTGTCCATGGAGTTTCTTGCCCGTTCTTCTCCATAGGTACCTACGCTTTGGAATGGGCAACTAGCTTCATTTTTTTCTGACTGACTGACTTCTTGACAATTCAAAAGTGCCTGTAAATGGTTTAATTGAAATAAATGCTTTGAGTTTGAGTTTTGAGTTTGATTAACACTATCATTTTTACATGTTATTAAATTGACAACAACTTTTTTCAATAAACTGATTTTTAGCTTTTCACATAATAGACAAGAGTATACAGGGTGTTACAGAAAGGGTATATCAATACAAACGGGTTGAAGAGTGTATCTGGTCTAGAATCTCTGTACAAAATTTCAGCTCAAAAGCATTATCTTTGAAAATGCTTAATATTTTTTTATTTCGACATCACGGCGCTGCACTGGTGCGCGGCGGCGTGATGTGCGTGTACTAGGCGCACAGACACACTACAGATAATGGATAATGACCCTCGTAGTGCGGTGACCCGTTTTTTATGATTTCAATTTAATAAACTATCGAAATAAAAAACTATTAAGCATTTTCAAAGTTACTGCTTTTGAGCTGAAATTTTGTACAGAGACTCTAGACCAGATACACTCTTCAACCTGTTTGTATTGATATACCCTTTCTGTAACACCCTGTATATTCTAAAAAAAATTCTTCTCCTGCAATTTTGAACAAACATTTTGCTCAATAACTAAGAAAAAAAAAACTGAAGTGTTAATCAACTTTTGATGCTGACCGTACCACGGCTAGAATGTTAATTGTTATGAATAATTTTTATAATAGTGTACTTATATTTAAAATACGTGATGTAGAATACGTGGTTTCAGTTAACCCTTCGTATGCCGGAACGTAGATCTACGCGAGACACAATGGCTTTTTAATTGTGTCTGTAATTACGACATTCAACGGGTTAATGTGATAACCTAATCGCGACAATGTATGTTTTTTGGCATTTTCAATCTCAAATAGCAGCCGTGGGGTTAAGTGTAGACTTTCGTTGTAATAGTAAAAAATGCTCAAGATGTTTTTCCTCATAAGAAAACAGTACTTTTTTTTCTTAAATTTTGGTTATAAAATGTTCGACACTTGAATGATGCCCTTTAAATGTCGCATATTTCTTTGCCTAATTAAGAGCCATTGTTCTTCCACGATCTTAATCCAGCGATCAAATCGACTGGCAGACGCAGTAATTTGTAATAATAATACTATTTTAAACTCCAATTCCGGTCCTGTGTCATTTCCCCTGCGCAAATCTGATCCCGAGTTGCGTATGTATGCAGCCGACATGCGACACTATGTACAAGTACATAGCTATTATATATACACGTGCGTTTGGTCTCCCCTCGGCTAGATGGCTACTAGGGCGGCCTAAGGACGCACGTGTCCCGTCTTAGCAGTGCTGATCGGTCTGAGGTTTTAAAGTAATCACATGCATCTTTTTTATTAATAAGCTGTTTGTATCCGGAGAAGTATGTTTTCTGGTTATAAATTGATGATAGAGTAAGTATAAATTATTTTTTTCGCTTATTAGTAGACTTGTATTTTTTTTACCTGTAATATTACGTTTGTTTCTTTCTCAGGCGTAGGCGTGATGGAAGATTGCTCTGTGACCGCTGTGCTTTCGAAGAACGATCGAGTGTGCGGAGTGGAGACGAACCACGGAGCCATCGAGTGCGAATACTTCGTCAACTGCGCTGGCTTTTGGGCAAGGCAGGCAAGTTACACGTTCATATTATTTTGTTTTAATCGAAGAAAAATAGGAGTAGGTCTTTAAGTCGACGCTTACTTTTTTATGTACAGACGCCAGCACTTCCAGGTACACGAAACTATCAAATCTTCCCAATCAACTTTGAACCTTATGCTTTAGCGATAAAGTTGGGAATCTATTAAAGAAATTTGACAGATTGTAGTAGGTTGATGTGCTGGCGTCTGTACCTATGTGTAACTTTTTATAGACCGATTTTGTCAAGTATCTATTATTTCTATTTTCGTCGGTTTATTTTTTGTTAAATATTTTTTTTTTATCTGTAAGGTCATAATTTTCGTTGATGAAGGAACACTATTAAGTAGTGGGGTTGCCTCTTTCATTTTAATATTTGTAATATGTCTAAACATTTTCTTTTCCGGGAGTATATTTTTTATGGGACATTATGCTACCTGCACTAATATGCTTAGTTTAATTAAAATCATTTGACTGGTTTTTGCGGAAATGCGGTGTTTGGCAAATATCGTTTACTGCAACTTAAAAATAAACAAAAGAAGATAGGTAATTTTAATTTAAGAATTTGTTCTTTGTTTTCCTGACGGATAATATTTTTATTTTCCTGCCAATGTAATGTAATAGTACTTCGCCCTTCGAACAATGGCGCCGATTCTCTTGTTCACGAACTTAACTAAATTTAAGTTTAGTGCATCTTTTTCTTTCTATTTCATTAAGAGAAGGATAGGAGATAAATATTAGTTTAGTCCTGTCAAATTAAGATACTCCATAGACAATTTAGACGTGATTAAAAAATTGGCTATTAAAAATACGTCAATTTACGTCAGGCACTGACTAATTTGACAGGTCTAAACTAATATTTATCTTCTGTCCTTTTCTTAATGAAATAGAAAGAAAAAGATGCACTGAAATTAAATTTAGTTTAGTTTGTGAACAAGGGAATCGGCGCCAATGTCAACCTTTTTTATTTACTCAGGCACGTATTCTTGCCAAGTTTCACGTGTATAAACCCTAGGAAACATGATTTTTCGTATAAACGAATTCCCCCCTTTTTACCCCCTTGAGGATTGAATTCGCCCAAAGTCGTTCCTCCGTGCAAACCTTCATTTTAAACTACTGTTCAAAATTCAAGTTTCTATCGTTAGCGGTTTGGGCTGTGCGAAAGTTTACGAACATACACTGGGGCCGTAATATAAAGTAATAATGCTAACATGTTTCAGTCTGAAAAAGGGATGGTGCTATCGGACATATACCTTCGTCCCTCTCTCACACTGGGAGCATGATGGCATTAAAACGTCATAATACGGCAACTGTTCTTTTATATACCTATGTAGATCATTTTGTTATTAATTATTAAACTTAACGACTTTAAAACGAGCGGCCTGCAATGTTTCAGGTCGCTCGTTAGTTATTTTTAAGTAAACAGTTTGACTTGCACATAACTACATCTCGTTTAATGAAAAATACCACGCCATTGGAACCTTTATCGATATGTTTACTTTGCAGATGTAAATATAGGTAGATATTGTACAAAGGGCGGCTCAATAGGCGGTCTTATCGCTAAAGATCTCAGATCTTTATCCAAAACATTTTTTTTAAATATAAGTACTTGCAAATGCTACCTACTTGCGATAAAGGACTGGTCTAATTGAGGCGAATCCCGCGCGGGACGCGACTGCGCGCGTCCATTGTTTTAATGATAAGGAAGTCTCGCGACTATTTTTATAAACAAGTTAGTTTAGTAGGGAGAATTTCGTCTCGCATCCCGCGCGGGTTTCGCCGCAGTATAACTAGAGCTTAAAACTGTCTGTACTCACATTATGATATAATATTTTGTAATAGTGATAAAGCAATTAAAATCGGAGTGTGTGTGCTCGCGCGCATTCGCGATTAATACTTTAGCGATGCGAAATACTTAGCAAAAAGTCGAATTTGTCTTGAAAGTTTATCAGTATAATACATTAACATTTACCTAAAAAAGAAAGCAAAATAAATCTCAATGTTTTGACATATCGCCATTGCACTCTTGCGAAGCAGGGCCCTAGTTACATAATAGTACATACAAAAGCTCGCGATGTATTATAATAATGTTCCCACTGCTGGGACACATGCCGATGAGATTGAATGGGCCGTAAACCACCACGCGGGTCCAGTGCGGGTTGGTAGATAACACATGTCTTCGAACTTTTGTTCTGTGACTTGCCGGTTTCCTCACAATGTTTTCCTTCACCGTTTTGAGAGGTGATGAAATTAAATACACAAAGTAAATAACAGCTTGGCTGGGTTCGAAATCACGACATATAACTCATAAGTCGGAGCCGAGACCACTCGGCAACCACTGCTCTCATGCGATGTAAACAACATGATAATATTCCTAGGCCTAATCTAGTCCTATGCCAGGGGCCAAGTGCGATGTTGTGCACAATGCACGGATGTCTGTGTGCCTTTTACAACTGCGCGGCAATGCCACTCAAGCTGCTGCAATTTTCCTATTCATGTCCACTTCATGTGCATCGCGGATGTTATGACCAATTAATGTTGACGCTTAAAATATCGCCTGAACAATTTATTATATATAGACCTCCACGTAGGGGGGAGCTCTTGCGATGACGTCTTCGCAGTGAAGGAGGCCAATGCATACAGTTCGCCCTGTATGCTCAGCGATTATAATGAACTTAGGGCTCTTCTGGTATAAAATGTGACGCAATAGCTATTGTTATTTAATTCTACTTGTATGTTTGTAGAAGTTTCGAAGGGCATTAAAAGAAAGCGGTCACGATAAAGGCCCCTTTAGTTCTAAGTCAGCTTCGATCTTTGAAGTATCAAAATCGGACGCCACTGTTGATAGTCATTTGTTTCTTAATTTTAAACTTTCTTCTGCGAATTTCTCAAGCTTTGTGTGCCTTGCTTCATCAATCAATTGTGCTTATTGCCGTCCACTGCCGGGCATAGGTTTTATACAATATTTTTCGCGATAAACCACCCCCCTTGTGCGATTTCGTAATTTTGCAAAGACTGTGAATACTAACATAACCATGATTAGGTTATATTGTTTCATGTTTTTTATTTTGACTTTTCAATTTTGCCTCCTGATCTTTTTTCTGGAGTTGTTTCGGCTTTTGCGTGTTTTATTTAACGATTCTTAATAATGTGGGTATCACTTCCGTCTAAGCTGAAAAAGGTTTTCACAATAAAAATCCCAAAACTTCTTAAAAGTCTTCGATTATTAAAAATACATATCTCATTTTGATTTTCACTCCTCTCCCACGAAGAACAAAGTCAATTACTCCCAAATATGATTCCATGTTTAGTGGCTATCTGTTGCGTGATAGTTAATCACGAAACTATTTGCTGCTCCTATTTAGCAAATAGTCCAACTTCTAGACACAATTATGACAAACTATGTCATCAGGTCAGTTTGCCGCAACCGTTAGACTATAGCCGTTTGAACAGTTTTACTGAACTGAATTATTTGTTCCAGGTTGGCCAACTCGCTCGGCCTCAAGTTAAAGTACCCCTACTACCCTGCGAGCACTACTACCTACACACCAAACCTATCGAAAACTTAGACCCCATGACCCCTGGTATGTATTATAATATTATACTTCCCTTTTTTATTGTGGAATTTCGCAGTTGCAGCCCGGAGGACCCCATGACCCCTGGTATGTATTATAATATTATACTTCGCTTTTTTATTGCGGAATTTCTCAGTAGCAGCCCGGAGGACCCCATGACCCCTGGTATGTATTATAATATTATACTTCGCTTTTTTATTGCGGAATTTCTCAGTAGCAGCCCGGAGGACCCCATGACCCCTGGTATGTATGATAATATTATATTTCCCTTTTTTATTGTGGAATTTGTCAGTAGCAGCCCGGAGGACCCCATGACCCCTGGACCCTGGTATGTATTATAATATTATACTTCCCTTTTTTATTATGAAATTTTTCAGTAGATTTGTGCCCGGTTGATGTCAACAGGCGCGAGCCTATAGGGGTGACCCCTATTACATGGGGCTTAAACATAACTGACGAAATGTGGGTGTACTGTAGGTACACCTCTGCCTTACCCTTCGGGGAATACAGCCGTGATTTTATAATATACAGGGTGGCAGGGACATCGAGACCATGGGTTCAGTACATGATTCTGGAATTAGCTGTTCCATTCATTTTGACGGCGTAGGTATTGCACTTTTCCATGAAACAGTTTTTTTTTTATTAACCTACGAGGAATGTCTTCGCTAGGATGTTTAGAATTGCCGGACGGCGCGTATGTGTTCCACGCGCGCCTCAAAGAGATGTCAGCATAAAGGAAGGGGCCTGTTAGGGCCGAAGCATGTCGGGGTAGCGGGATTGTCCGAAAGGGTTACCGCTACCCCGGAACACAAAGGGCTAAGGAAGGAACACGGATGGGTTTTAGTCCGTAAGAGTCTGACGCTCCCTTCCGCTCCACCCAAAGCGGAAGGGGTCATCTGATGATTTCCCATCAAAAAAAAAAATCCCGCGGGATTCATTTTTTATTATGTTTTTTGCAATTAGAGAAATCATCAAATGACCACTTTTGATGATTTCCCATCCAAAAAAAGGGTGTTTAGAATCATGTGCTGAATTCATGGTTACAGTTTGCGCGTCGATGTCCCTGTAAATAATAATAAAAATAATAATAAACTATGTAGCGTGAAGGGTGAGAAATGAGAAAGAGGCCTGTACTTAGTCGGAGTGTACAAGAGTGAACACAAGGTTTTCCAGTAAACCAGCGGATGCCATTACAGAATCAATCTCGTCTCTTCTTTATCACAATGCCAAGTCATCCATTTTGTTTAGTTTAATCTGTCGATGCGACTCTATGGTCTTCTCCAAAAGTATCTGATGGAAATGTAACCAAATGGATCGTGAAATGCACCTGTGGACGCCAATATTGTATAGTGCCACTTACAAATCGACTTCCTTGAATTGATTATTTGAATACTTAATCCCGAAATTCAAACACATCACCTGAGATGTTTTTAGGGTTCCGTACCTAAGGAAAAACGGAACCCTTATAAGATCACTTCGTTGTCGTTGTCCCTGTTTGTCAAGACCATTTTTCTCAGGAACGCGTGAAGTTATCAAGTTGAAATTAATATCAAATACTCAAGGCTACAATCCCTTGAAGCAGTGAAAAAATCAAACTTCTATGTCAACGCAATCAAAAGATACGAGCGTTTATGTTCCGGAATCAAAACCTATAGGGTACTTCCCGTTGACCTAGAATCATGAAGTTTGGCAAGAAACAATGTCATGTAGCACAAGTAAAGGAAAAAAACAGAAAACCGTAAAGTAGTAACACTAAGAAAAAAATTTTTTTGGTGATTATTTTGTAATGTAACAACTAATTTACGGTTTTCGGATTTATTTCTTTAAAATATTCGAGACACGATTCCCGTGATAAGCTCGCACTTGACTTGTATTTTATTTGACAATAAATTGACGTTAATTTTATAACCTCAATTTTCGTCGATGATTTTTAGACATGTTATTCAAACCAATTGGAAAAAGTGGTGGGATTAAAGTTGAAACCTTCTAAATACGTATATACGAATGTAGTACTAATTTCCTTAAGTGAGTGATTGCGGAAAAATTTTTTTTTAAACAGGCTGAAATTGAATTCATGGGCATCCTTTTAAGGGGTCATTGTAATCATCATTTTGAACAACTTTTACTATGGCACCAAACCTGAAATCGTGAAAAAAAATCAGCTCTTCCCTACATTTTGACGAGTTCATCATCATCATCATCATCAGCCTATAATGTTCCCACTGCTGGGACACAGGCCTCCTCTCTGTGAGAGGGAGTGGGCCGTAATCCACCACGCGGGCCCAGTGCGGGTTGGTAGATGTCACATGTCTTTGAATTTTTGGTTCTAGGACATGCCGGTTTCCTCACGATGTTTTCCTTCACCGTTTTGAGAGCAGTGGTGATGAAATAATTTTACACAAAGTAAAGCGCCTGTCTGGGTTCGAACCAGCGACCTACAACTCGTAAGTCGCGGCCGATACCACTGGGCCACCACTGCGACGAGTACGAGTTATGTGAACTTAAATGGAAGGAACAGCTTCTTTTTTTTCGCGATTTTAGGTTTAGTTCCATAGTAAAAGTTGTTCATAATGATGATTACAATGACCCTTTAAAAGGATGCCCATGAATTCAATTTCACCCTGTATATAATTACCGCGGACTTGGCGGTCTGCGCCCTTTTTTACAGTCTTTATTTGTTTACAGTGTTTTCTTTTTTTTATTGAGAACAGTTACATACTTCCACATTGGACACATCCATTATTATCTAAACTTATACTTTTTAACTTTCTTGTTTACACTTTCATCAGATACCGTTTGGAACAGAGTTTACATGGTTTGCATGCACATTCTATACATTTAAGCAGTTATTGATCATGATTGTTCCAGTTATCCGAGATCCCGATGGCTACATCTACCTGCGAGAGAGAGACGGCTGCATCTTAGCTGGTGGTTTCGAACCGATCGCGAAACCGGTGTTAGAAGATGAAAGTAAGTTCTAAGACACTGGATAGTTACGAGCTTGCTAGTGATGTAGATTATTGACGTGGTGTGACGCATCTGTATGATTCTTTTGCTATTGCACTTAGGCGATAGTAGGTTTAGCACCCGTCTCGATTTGTCCGGAATATTCGACAAAGAAGGACTTGTTTTAACTAAAAAAAGGGTTATTGAGTATGGAACAAAAAAAATCAAAGATTGACCAAAAAACAAAGATAAAATATCAAGTTTGAACATCAATATCTCGGAAACGTGACACTATGGGGTTTGGTCTTTTAATGTTATCTGTTTGCATTGATGTCGGCTATTGATTTATAAAGGACTAGCTGCGCCCTCGGTTTCACCTGCGTAAATGTCGATCCCGTGGGAATATCGGGATAAAAAGTAGCCTATATGTATGTGTATATCCAGGGTGTCAGCTACCTCCATATCTCCATAGAAAATTTTATCAAAATCTGTCCAGCCGTTTGGGCGAGAAGAAGTAACAAACATATAAACACACACACACTCTCACAAACTTTCGCCTTTATAATATTAGTGTGATTCATGCGTAGCCGCCATTGTGAAAATAAATATGGCGGGCTGGTGTATGCCACGGACTTTAAAAAAGCCCCGTCGAAGTTGTAACGCTAGGCGGTGGTGACCTACAATCTTTCCCTCTCGTACTTCACAGTCACATCCATGGCTCAACGCTGCGTTCCCGAAGACTGGGACCACTTCCACGTTCTCCTGCAGCAACTGCTCAAACGTGTGCCAAGTCTCAGCCAAGCAGTTCTGCACAAACTCTGTAACGGACTGGAAGCCTTCTCTCCTGACTGCAAGTGGATCGTCGGGGAGGCTCCTGAGGTAGGTTGGTTTGGAGGGAAATCTCACTTGAATATTTAATATACAGGCTTATTTTTTATCACCATCCAAATTTTTACAGGGTGTTCTACCCATGAATATGAACAACTTTCACTATGGGACCAACTCTGAAATCACGAAAAAAAAGTCAGATGTTTCATACAAAAGTTCAATACCTACTTGACCAAAATGTATGAAACAGTTGATTTTTTTTTCGTGATTTCAGAGTTGGTCCCATAGTGAAAGTTGTTCATATTCATTGGTAGAACACCCTGTAAAAATTTGGATGGTGATAAAAAAATAAGCCTGTATGTAGCTATTTTGTTTTCTTTAGGGAAGCGCCAGCGAAGCCTGCGAAATTAAAAATGTCCTACGTTTAGTCTGAGTGTTAGGTTGTGTGTTGATTACAATAAGATTCGCGAGCGTAACAAATATGACATTACAGAATTATAATCATTAAAATCATTAACACAACCCTCTAAGGGCTGTTTTTCCAACGCCAGATAATTTTATCGGAGGAATAATTTTGAATTTGAATTTTTGACAGTTGTTCCATACAAAAACTGTCAGACGTCAATTTTATTCCACGAATAAAAATTATCTGTTGATTGAAAAATCAGCCCTAAGTTCATTATAATCCTATTGATTATTTTATATTTCATGAAATAGTCATTATGATTTTAATGATTATAGTTCTGTAATGTCATGTTTGCTACGCTCACGAATCATATTTTAATCAACATCAGCGTCGTATGCTGCACTGGCTGATGTCATCACGTTAACGCCGGCTGTCGTTGAAAACCAGCGCTGGGGCTGTTTCGTATAGGGTCTTAGCATTATGCTGAGCGATTACCGTTTTGCGTAGATGTGACGCATGTTTTCTCCCAAATTGTTATTTTGTTTGTTTTTTTTATGCGTCATGTTTGCCGCCAATAAACGTATTTTCTTTCAACATACAACTGCAAAGTGCAAAAACGGTAACAAAATTTTAATTTCGCGGGCTACATAGCGCATCCCGGCCTTAAGTGAAAAAACTAAAGATGGCGCGCCTCGAGCGCAGACTCCAGAGGGGCAATTCTCCTAATTTTATGGATGTTCACAGTCTCAATCTGTCAAAAATACCTCTGAGCTAATTTCCCTACATTTTGACAAGTTTTAATTTGACATTTGTTTATCGCTGAGATGAGACTGCAATGTGACTAGATTTTGAACGTTTTAAATTACGAGAATTGGCCTTCTGCTATTTTCCACGCTAACATCCGTCGTTTGCATATGATCAATAAGTTCTTTTTCTTTGTTGTCTTTTTGTATGTATTCTTTAAAGTGTAACAATAAATATAATATTTGTATATATTATTTTAATAGTTTTTTATGCAACTGTTTTTTAATACCTAATTATGTACAGTTGCATACAAGACTTTATCTACACCCATGATATGAATCCTCTTTAAAAGGTTCTGAAACAGTTTTTTTGCAATACTAATATGGAACACAAATGGTGGCCGGCCCGGCGGGATACGACGTGAATTCGAATAACCTATAAGTTCCTTTTTTAAATTACTGTTCTGTGGTAGTGAAACGCGCGTACATGACAAGGTTCTTTTTTTTGAAAACGAGTTGCATAATGAAATTTAGTACAACATAATAACACTCGTTTGGATGATATTATGGTTACTATGACACTGGTTGTTTTAAAGTTGGCAATAAGCTAACTGTTTCAGAAACTTTTATAGAGGATTTATACCATGGGTGTAGATAATAAAATATATTGTTCAAATGTAGATGTTTTTTATCATTCAAAATATATATGATATTAGCTCAAATGTCACTAATGACTACTAATGAGACACAATTACTTTTTCTATTGTTACCGATCTCTAGGAGATTTCTTGACAGTTGAAGGGTTATTGAGAACTAACAAAAAGAAAGAAGTATGCAGTGGTCGGAGGATAAGGGCACGTCACAATCATAGACTGAAATAAATGGATAAATGAATGAATAAATAGACACGCGCGGGTTGATAAACTATTAGATTATGAAAGACAATGGCTTATGTCAGCTCGATTTTGTAATACTAACCCCAGAAGAAAGAAGAAACCCTTCTCTTCAGAGCATTCAATTTCATGAATTATAGCAAGAATTAAACAGCTAAATTCGTGACATCGAATGTTTTGACGGGATTGGGCTATCGTCGTGGAAGACAGAAGAGAGAAGAGTTATGAAAGGAAAACTGTTTGTTTAAAAAGAACTGTTCAAATAAATACCAATTAATAATCAAAATAACAGTGTTAATAAATAAACTACAATGAGTATTTATTTCATTTGGAAATGTAAATATAACCTAATACAAAGTATTATTTTTCGTCTTCATATTTGGTAGTGGACCTTACCAAATCTTCATGGACTGATTAAAAAAGCTTTTGTTTTGTTGGTCTAATATATTGAATAAATGAATATGTAGGTACTCGTAGCATAAACATTTAGCAGAATATGTGGAAACTAACTAAGGGATGTGTTTGTGTGTAATTTTTTCTTTTCGTGTATGTGTACAGACGCTAGCACATCACGCTAACCCCCCCTAACATACACATCAAGCTACCCGAAACTGTAAAATTTTCCCAATCAACTTTGAATCTTATGCTTTAGCGACAAAGTTGAAAATCTATTAAAAAAAATTGACATATTGTAGTAACTTGATGTGCTGGCGTCTGTACTTTTTTGTAGGATTTGGGGATAGTACAAAATATTGTAAAAGAGCCTAAGTAAAGTTCCTTGTCCATGCTTCCATAAATTAATTCCATTTAAATGTTACTTAATTGTTACCGATGTTATCAATTATTTAATATTAGCGCTTAAGTGTGCGGTGTGGAATGCTTGGTCGCTGCATTAAGCTTCTAAAAAGCGGCTGAATCGCCGATCGCCGATGCAAAAAGTAGCGTGTGTGCTTTGGCCCTAATATTCTGCCTTCTCTTCCATTCTTCAACCATCAAAATCATAACGAGATATCCTTGTATTTCAGATGTTCAACTATCACGTGGCTGCTGGCATGAAGACTGTGGGCATATCAGCCGCTGGTGGCGTCGCTCAAGCTACTGCAGACGAAATAGTCGAGGGTTACTCCAAGTATGACATGTACGAACTGGGTCTCAACAGGTTTCTGGGTCTGCATAACAATAAGAGGTTTCTCAGGGATCGAGTCAAGGAAGTGCCTGGTGAGTATTTGGTTCCTGTTTTTTTATGAGAACCTATACTGTCCCAATGCGGAGCAAAGGCTTCAAACAAATCCTTCCAGGAACTCTTTTCCCACACCTCCTTGAACCAGCTCTCGCGGTAAGCGTCCGGGTCATCTCGCCATCTCTTTCTGGGCCTGTCTCGGCGACACCGTCCATCTTCAGGCACCCATTGTGAAGGCTTTCGCGACACAGGCTCAAATGGGATTGGGCGGTTCACACCAGCCGCATGCACGATGACCGTTGGGCAAAAATCTCCACACAATGGGTTCCTATTGCTATAAAATAATTGCAGTACTTGGACGTTAATGTAATGTACAGACGCTAGCACTTTAAGCTACCCGAAACTGTCAAATATTCCCAATCAACGTTGAACCTTATGCTTTAGCGATAAAGTTGAAAATCTATTAAATAAATTTGACAGATTATAGTAGCTTGATGTGCTGGCTGGCGTCTGTACATAAAGCTTTAGAAAGTCGAGAAAGACTGTCCAACAGAGAGGCAATCCGTGTTCTTTTAAGAACGTTCGCATTGTAGTCTCAGTCTGTCAAAAAGGTGGCCTTTGCATCTCACCTTCCTCCAAGGAACGCACTGTGTTCCCAAATATCCTTGGACCTGACATTTTGAGTTAAGTTCAGTAAGAGACGCATTTCAATACGACAAACTTCGGACAAGAACTCCCATGTGCTAAATCTTTATAGTTTTTGAAAAAAATACGTCTAAAGTTTATTATTTTTTTATTTAGAAAATTTAAAAAAATATATTACTTGGATATAAATAAAGCTGATATGTTTCTGGTATTTTCAATTTGTTAAGAATATAGTGAAGGATTTAATACACTTTACTACGGTCCGAAAATGTTAGCTTTTAATGAGAAAAAAAAAGATTTCAGTTTTTCACATTTTATTTTTTTTCATTTTAATTATGCGTTAGTAGCATCCGCAAATAAAGCTAAATGGTAGTTAAATACGTCACTTATCACCATAAAAAAAATCAACTGCTAATGCCATGGAAAATGGGAAATAATAGCTTCTAAATATTTTTCATTACAAAACGCCTGTTATTTAGATATGAGCAACGTGTTCAGACGTCGTTGCTATGAATGAGTGATCAGGCACTGTAAGAGTATTTTGCTTTTCACTTTCTAGTAGGAATTTTTGGTGTGATTATGTATTGTATGTAAATGTAACCAGTTCAGTGTCAGGAAAAGTTAGTTACCTAAGTAGGTATAGATACGGTGACTAAGTACGGTGTAGATAAAAATAAAACGGTGTAGATAAATATAAAAATAAAACTAACTTAAAACGCAATAACTCACTAACTTTCGTTTTGAAGTCTACACTTCACATGTTTATTGCCAACACCGGAAATTTCTTATTATTTGACTTAGTGACAACCCTAACGAGAAAAAGTCGGATATCGATAAAACAGGATGTAGTATCTAGAAGTCACGCGATTTGGCCGCGATTTTTTATTTTATGTAGATAACTACTTAGTTATCTACACCGTACTTAGTCACCGTATCTATACCTACTTAGGTAACTAACTTTTCCTGACACTGAACTGGTTACATTTACATACAATACATAATCACACCAAAAATTCCTACTAGAAAGTGAAAAGCAAAATACTCTTACAGTGCCTGATCACTCATTCATAGCACCGACGTCTGAACACGTTGCTCATATCTAAATAACAGGCGTTTTGTAATGAAAAATATTTAGAAGCTATTATTTCTCATTTTCCATTGCATTAGCAGTTGATTTTTTTTATGGTGATAAGTGACGTATTTAACTACCATTTAGCTTTATTTGCGGATGCTACTAACGCATAATTAAAATGAAAAAAAATAAAATCTGAAAAACTGAAATCTTTTTTTTTCTCATTAAAAGCTAACATTTTCGGACCGTAGTAAAGTGTATTAAATCCTTCGCTATATTCTTAACAAATTGAAAATACCAGAAACATATCAGCTTTATTTATATCCAAGTAATATATTTTTTTAAATTTTCTAAATAAAAAAAATAATAAACTTTAGACGTATTTTTTTCAAAAACTATAAAGATTTAGCACATGGGAGTTCTTGTCCGAAGTTTGTCGTATTGAAATGCGTCTCTTACTGAACTTAACTCAAAATGTCAGGTCCAAGGATATTTGGGAACACAGTGGAACGGTTCCAAAAAAACATGGCGTCAGTCGCTTCATCATCGTCGTCATTTCAGCCCGGTGTAACCCACTGATGGCTATAGGCCTCCCCTTTTCTCTGCCATACTTCCTGGTTCCGTTCATCTTCCATCCATGGTGTTTTCCACGACTTTGACGATATCTTGAACCCAACGCGGTTTTGGACGGCCCTGGGTGCTTACTCTTGAATTTAATTCCGATAGATCGACATTAGAATTGTGACGTTTCGTACTTTTGAGTTCGGTTTAATTTAACTAAAAGGTAAAATGGGGTGTCCGTTTTGGTGAACTAAGTGGAAATTAGGGCCGGGCTCCAAAATCAATCATCCAAGGCCTAACCTTGGTCACAACTTTACTCGTTCGACCATCTCCGCCTCTAACTAGATGTCCAGCCCAACTCCTCTTGAGACACATCGCCTTGTCCCCGACATCATAGAATTTCGACCGCGACGGATTTCGGCGTTACGCAGTTGGTCTAGTTGGGTTAATAATTATGTCGAGCATGGCTCGCTCCATGGCCCTTGGTGCTATTCGTATGCGATGGACAGTCTCCTTTGTCAGTCGCTTGAGAGCGTGCAATCTGTTAGTTGGTTATGTCGCAAATAGCTGTTAAATGTTTCGCTGTTTTGATTAATTTATCAACATAAACTAAATTAAATTATGAAATATCGCTCTACAGGATTATTTTGTTATCACCATCAAAATTTTTACCAAAATGTATGAAACAGCTGATTATTTTTTCGTGATTTCAGAGTTGGTCCCATAGTGAAAGTTGTTCATATTCATGGGTAGAACAACCTGTAAAAATTTGGATGGTGATGAAAAAATATCCTTGTATAGTGTACAAAAACTGAACTGAATCCTTAAATATTTCGCAAAATAAAAGAAATCAAGCCATTCCTTATTTTCAGGTGTACACTACGGGCTTCCCTACCCGTTCCATGAGTTTGAGACTGGTCGGAATCTGAGACTGTCTCCTATCTACCCGACGCTGCGCGATAACGGAGCCGTGTTCGGACAGGTCATGGGCTACGAAAGACCAACGTGGTTCGAAACAATTGGTAAGTAAGACAAGAGAGAACTAAGACAAAACTTGTAACGTGAGGCGTACTCCTAATCCGTCATCGCCCGAACTATGCTCGTACGTCGACCAGTAGTTGGACGCGAGGCTTTAGGTACTAGGCACTAAATTACCTACCCGGGAGTGAATATGACACACTGAGATTCAGAACTCATGTAACTCTCACAAGTTGTAATTATAATTTGTTATGATGAAGTTCGGTTTTTTTAGATTGTCATCTCTAGTGTCACTCTGACGATCTAAAAAAACCGAACTTTTAAAAGTGCCATATTTACGACGGTCAACCGTACCTCGTTTGGAAAATACTCGTAAAAAATCTTAAGACGGCGCCGGCAATTCGCCGACCGCACAGTGGCGCCCTCATCGTTTTTTTTGTCATTTCTTTTATTTTAGAATGAATATGCAGAAAATAAGCACGTTTAGTTGTGCTCCACAAGATGATACATTAAGATTATTATAAACGGTAGTTTTACATTGTTTAGTTTTATTATAATCACTGAAACGGATGATAGTGGCCATGTTTATCCGTTTTAGTGATTATAATAAATCTAAACAATGTAAAACTGCCGTTTATAATAATATTAACTTATAATCTTGTGGAGCACAACTTAACGTGCTTATTTTCTGCATTTTCATTCTAAAATAAAATAAATAACAAAAAAAAAGATGAGGGCGCCACTGTGCGGTCGGCGTATGATCGGCACCGTCTTAATAACTCTTCTAATTCTGTTTATAACACTCCTGTTCTCATAAAAAAGTCAAAGGTTCCAACCTAAAAATATATTTTTCAGATCCCAAAGAAGCTGGCGACAAGCCCCGTCCGTTCAAAGTCGCATACACGAAGACATTCAACAAGCCTCATTGGTTCGAGACCGTGCAGCGAGAATATTGGGCGTGCCGTGAAAGAGTGGGCCTGGCCGACTACTCGTCATTCACCAAGATCGATATACAGGTGAATACGACCTTAACATTATGGTTATAGAGAGCATAGTCATACATACATAAACGCGCGCCTTCTTATGAGGCATTTACACTAGAAATAGGAATATAATATAAGATCAACCACGTTTCAGATTGTATGAAGTAAAAGCTTCTTTTATAGGTTACTGTGTAAAATGTTCTAATAAAAAAAAATCACACTAATATTGTGAGTGTGTGTGGGGATGTGTGTGTGTTTATATGTTTGTTACTTCTTCACGCTCAAACGGCTGGACCAATTTTGATGAAATTTTGTATGGAGGTAGCTGACACCCTGGATTAACATATAGGCTACTTTTTATCCCGATATTCACACGGGATCGACATTTACGCGGGTTAAACCGCGGGGCGCAGAAAGACCTTTTAGGGTTATCACTCCGGAGTCTTTTTTTATTCGTAAAAGTATGTCATTGCAAAACACATCAAAACGCACTTATAAGTTGCATATACATATGTGAGCCGCCATATTGCAATATTGGCTATAACAAACACGACACCGCGCGTGTCATACAAGCAGGCAAAAACAGGCAAATGATTAAAATGAAACCCAATAGAGGAATATACCCTTAAAAACCATTTTAACCGGTTGCCCATTCAGTCCCAAGGTCGCGAGGTGGTGGATCTGCTGCAGTTCCTGTGCTCAAACGATGTGGACGTGCCCGTGGGCAGCATCATACACACGGGCATGCAGAATGAGCGCGGGGGCTACGAGAACGATTGCAGTCTCGCCAGGATATCTGACAACCTGTAAGTGTCGATCATTACGTGAATTTATTTATGGTATCTTCCAAAAGTATGTGATAAAAAGTGTAAACAAATCCTGTTCAGGTTAAATTCTCATGCAATCACTTAAGAAGCCCACGTTCGCAAGGACGTACATATATCGCGGCGGGATTTTCAACTGTCGGTGTTGATCCGGGCGTTGAGAATCCAACAGCGCATACCAGCGCGTCAACCGTTAGGCAGTACGCAAAAAAAAAAAATTGCTGCAGGGAAAACGCGCCCTTGCGTAGTACAGTCGCATCAAAAGTCGATTAACACTGTCATTTTTACATGTTATCAAATTGACAACAATTTTTCTCAATAAACTGCTTTTTAGCTTGTCACATAATAGCAAAGAGGTTATATTCTAAAAAAAATTCTGCTGTAATTTTGAACAAACATTTTGCTCAATAACTAAGATTAAAAAAACTGAAGTGTTAATCGACTTTTGCTGCTGACTGTACCAGGGCTTAGAGAATTAGGAACAATTCATCTGTATTAAGAAGGTTTCACCTGTATATCCCACCATTTTTTCCAAATGGTTTGAATAACGTGATTAAATTGTAATTGAAAAATCATCGACGAAAAACTTATGGAACATACCGCCAAATAATTACTTACTATCTGTCTACGCCACTGCTTGACCAATCAGCAACGCTGAAAATCACGTCGTGTCTGCGGCGCATCGGTTGACCAATGACCGCTGCCGAATATGGTGTCATATTCAACAGGCAATCGTCGTCGCCGATTCTCACGCGATCGCAGCTCTCAAGCGACACTTCCACACACAACTTTTTCTTACATACCATACAACGCCACATCGGCATAAAATCCAAAAAACTATAATAAAAAAAATACTGTTTATAATTTTTTTATAAAAATTGCTAACTTTCAAATTAATCATTCCAAATTACCCATTGTAAAATCTTGCTAAAATTATTATACGTATTAGAATCAAATACAAGTGTTTCTTTTGTTCCATCGCGAACACTATCTAATAATTATACCATCATTTTATTAACTTAAATAATACATCAACCCCTTCTTTTCCAGCTACATGATGATAGCGCCCACAATTCAACAGACCCGCTGCAAGTCGTGGCTGAAGCGTCACCTCCCCACCAACGGGTCCGTCACCCTCTCAGACGTCACTTCAATGTACACGGCCATTTGTATCATGGGACCCTTCACCAGAAACCTGCTCTCCGAACTAACGGATACTGACTTGGCTCCGTCGAATTTCCCGTTCTTCACGTTCAAAGAAATCGATGTTGGACTCGCCAATGGGATTAGAGCGATGAATTTGACGCATACTGGGGAGCTGGGCTATGTACTGTATATACCTAATGAGGTCAGTTTTATAGAATCGCCCCCTTTTAAAGTGTTTTTAAAATAACAGAATTGCCATTTTCGTATTTTAAAGATCATTTACATTTTAGTCTCTTCCTGAATCCATACTAATATTATAAATACGAAAGTAACTCTGTCTGTCTGTATGTTACCTTTTCACGCCTAAACCACTGAACCGATTTAGATAAAATTTGGTATAGAGATAGTTTGAGTCCCTGGGAAGGACATATGATAGTTTTTTATCCCGATATTCCCACGGGATCGACACTTATGCGGGTGAAACCGCGGGGCGCAGCTAGTCTGTCATAAATACGTCTAATTTTCATACATTTTTGTCTTCTTATTGATTGTTGCTGAGATGAGATAGCTATTGGAGTTTTAATGTTTGGAATTACGCGAATTGGCCTTCTGATGAAATGTGGGTGTATAGTTAGCGCCACGAAAGATGAGACTTGACCCTGCCTGCCGCGCTCTTTCCGCCGCCCCTATGACGTCCGGTCCCGTCCCGCACTCAGACCTCATACCGCTAAAGAGACCTAAAATCGTGTACTACGCAAGTCAAACCACGTGGTGTGTCAAGTCTCATCTTTCGTGGCTTTTTTTTAAAGGCCATCCTACAATATCTTTTAAAATTTAAATCTGGGGTTAGTGTAACAATTTCTTATATCGCACATCTAGATCTAAAGAGAGCTAACTCTAAAATCTAAATATTTGAGGTATGCATACCATCGAATTCCTTAACTCACTACCTAGCGACCAACAAAACAGATGCAAAAACTTATAACATCATTGTTCTATCTGCATTTAAAAAGTATTGACCAATACAGCAAACTCCTATAGTGGTAATCAGTTTTTCAACTTTTCTGAAAAAAGTGTTTTTTTGAGTTAATAGCTGTTTAGATCTAGATGTGCGATATGTTAGCACCGCATGCCCCAAAAACGTAAGAATTGTGCCACAAGCACTATACTATAAAATTAATAACTAAGTTCAAAGTAAATAAATATTTGTTACGGTCGTAAATCATATTTTAATCAATATACAACCTGACACTGACCTGAAAAACGTCCCTTAATTATCGCCTTTATTTCTTTCTAAATCATTCCAGTTCGCCCTCCACGTTTACAACCGTCTGATGACGATCGGTGAGAAGTACGGCATATCCCACGTCGGTTATTACGCTTCTCGGGCTCTTCGCGTGGAGAAGTTCTTCGCGTTCTGGGGCCAGGACCTGGACACCATGACCACGCCGCTCGAGTGCGGAAGGACCTGGCGTGTCAAGTTTGATGTAAGTATCAGCTTCATTTCGAACACGATTGTTGAACTGTAAAAATAATAATATTGTAACCACTGTATTTCGCACAATTTTCGTGTCTAGAACAGAATTGTTCAATCTCAGTATTGACTACGATGTAATCAAGTGATGATGGTAATAATGACGAATTGATAATAATGACGAATTAATAATTTTAATTTTTGATTAATGAATGATTTGTAATTTGTAATCTGTAATTTGTAATCTTATTGAATTCTATATGGGTGTATAATACCTGAAATAAAATTATTTATTATTATTATTATATCATTTTGGAAAGGTAAAGAAAGAAAGAAAAATAGGTATATTTGTCACAGAAGCACGTGAATACAACAAAAAATCGGCCAAGTTTGTTTTATCGTTCTTAGATATCGATTCCCATCGCGTCTGCTGAGTTTCAGTTTCGCTAGGTAATGTAATTTGACCCCTAATTACTTATTCGTACCCTATATATTATAATATGTAACTACAGGGTGAAATTTTAATTACCGTTATACTCTTAAGGGGTCATTGTACTCATCATTATGAACAACTTTTACTATAGGATCAAACCTGAGGGGCAATTCTCATAATTTTTAAGAACGTTCACAGTCTGATCTCAGTCTCAATCTGTCAAAAATACCTCAAATTTCCCTACATTTTGACAAGTTTTTGACATTTGTTTGTCGCTGAGATGAGACTGCGACTAGATTTTGAACGTTTCAAATTACGAGAATTGGCCTTCTGACATCGTAAAAAAAAAATCAGCTGTTTCCTACAATTATGTTCGCATAACTCGTCAAAATGTAGGGATCAGCTGATTTTTTTTTCGCGATTTCTTTTTTAGTCCCTTAGTAAAAGATGTTCATAACGATGAGCACAATGACCCCTTAAGAGGATAACGGTGATTAAAATTTCAACCTGTATATGCATAAATTATAAAATGCCTTTAAACTTACCGTTACAGAAAGACATAAAATTCATTGGACGCGACGCCCTTCTCCGCCAACGCGAAGAAGGTATCTGCCGTCAGTACGTACAGCTGGTGCTGACTGACCACGACCATGAGTTGGACATGTGGTCGTGGGGTGGCGAGCCTATATTCAGGGATGGGAACTACTGCGGGCAGACAACTACTACCAGCTATGGGTTCACGTTTAAGAAACAGGTAAATGAGAAAACCACGCACGCAGACGCCTCGGCGGCAGCTGCTAGAGGCGGCATTGTCAACACTCTCCAGACAAACACAAGCGTGTCACCGTTTACTCGCACTACGACAGAAATGACGCATAGAAACTGAGGGGCAATTCTCGTAATTTTAAGAACGTTCACAGTCTGATCTCAGTCTCAATCTGTCAAAAAATACCTCTAATTTCCCAACATTTTGACAAGTTTTTGACATTTGTTTGTCGATGAGATGAGACTGCGACTAGATTTTGAAGGTTTTAAATTACGAGAATTGGCCTTCTGATGGCTTTGAATAGCGGCCTGGACAGAGGTTCTGCGTTCAACGCACTTTCGGCGCCACGAAATTAATTAGTATTGCCGTCTCCAGACGCTGCTGGATATACGATTCCGTGCCCTGTTGAAATAAAATTTATTAGAAAAAAACAGTGGCAATCCGGGAGTGCCGACAGAAGTGAAAACAAAACACAAACAGAATACTTTGCCATCACTCACTGACTTATCGGATATACATTAAAACCGAGTACATCCCGAGGACAGCCGAACACATCCGAAGCGGTATCGCTTATGGTAACAGTGGTGCGAATTCAATGGTTTTTCCCATTTCAAAAAATGAACGAAAAAAAAAAATCAGCTGTTTCATACATTTTGGTCAAGTAGGTATTGAACTTTTGTATTAAACAGCTGATTTTTTTCGTGATTTCAGAGTTGGTCCCATAGAAAAAGTTGTTCACATTCATGGGTAAACACCCTGTAAAAATTTGGATGGTGATAAAAAAATATGCCTGTATATTATAAATGTTACTTTATTATACAGGTTTGCCTCGGTTTTGTCGAGAGACTGGACGAGAGCGGAGTGCCTCAGCCGATCAGCACCGACTATGTGCTCAGCGGACATTACGAGATTGATATCGGTGGTATAAGGTGAGATTAAATGTAAACTTATCACTAAAAAGAAAGAAAGGAAATGTTGTGCCTCGCACAGGAAGATAATTTCTCAAACAAAGAACATACAGCATGTAACAAAAACCCTGTCCGATCCTTAAGGGTATTATTCGGCATCGTATTGCGAACACAATTATATACGTAACCATTTAATGGATTTGAGATTATTATTTTTCCCCAGTGAATATAATTAAATTAAAATAAAAAATAAAATCTGACCGATGGCAACACTGATCGCTCGACAAAGTTCACCTACAGTTTTGTGTCAAAGAAGCCGCCTGAGCGAGGCGGTTTGTATGATCCTTTGTCATGAACTCATGATCCCGCTTTGTCGCGTGCCGCCAAACAAATACCTGCTACGTGTAGGTATCAGCTGATATTGTTTTGTGGGCATAGTGATTCGGATTTCAGACACACTCTCTGTATTTTGTGTTTCAGACTTTATTCTGTTTATCAAGAAATAATTAATTGAATTAAATGTAGCCCTGAAAAGGGCTTTTTTAAATGTGATGTGCTTTTGGCAATGTACTAACCGACTGCAGGTATCAGCTTATTAAAACGTTCACTGGTTGTTCTTGCATACTTCGGCGATCGTGTACCACATGTCCACCTCCAACACTAACACACATTCGACACCTTTTCACTAAATTTGCTTGAACACTGCCTGTGGTATACACGCGGTTATGCAGGCGTTGGGACGCACGCTCGACGGTACTGTCACACCTGGTCTATTCGCGAAATGCACCTCATACGTTCTACGCGCAGCTGCATAATTGCAGTCGGTCTTGCCTAAACACATCAACTTATTAAAATATTCCTGATTTGAATACGACATTGTTCACGAAACGATAGCGTGTGATACGTACGGACGTCCGATCGGAAGCTATCTCCACGAAAGACTGGCAAGAAGTAGCGCGCCGGTAGGCAACGAGTCGGCGAGATCAAAGAGTGGGCGACTAGTTGAAAGAGTGCCTACTACGCGGCAGCGTAGGGCGGTGTTCTTTGAAATAAAAATAGGTAAAAATAAAAAGATTTTGCCGGTGGGTGGAGTGTTGTCAACTTATGAAAATTTGCCATATTCAGTGTTAAATTTCGCATGGATTATAAAAATAAAAAATCAATAACTTTTGGTTTTTATGAATTACATTTTTATAACCATTTTTTCTAGTACGTATGTTGAACCAGGAATACGCCTTTATTGGATCGGACAGGGTTTTTGTTACATATTGTATAAAAAACCCCATTCCAAAAGTCCTTTCCTTTTCCATAATTGAGTGAGGGTCCGTTCACACAGACCGGCTCGGAGAGCATCGGCGCGCATTTTTCTTTTCACACAGACCGGATCGTATACGCTTGGAGTTGGTTGGAGCGGAGCCGCCAACTATTTCACATAGACCGGCTGGAAGCTATCTGAAAGCGGATGCGCTCGGAGCCGGTCGGATGCGCTCGCAGCCGGTCGGATGCACTCGCAGCCGGTCGGATGCGCTCGGAGCTGGTCGGATGCACTCGCAGCCGGTCGGATGCGCTCGGAGCCGGGTGGATACACTACAAAGGCAGTACCAGTATTCCACGCAGTCCAAGTTTTGTTTTCGGTGTTAACGTGTGCTTTTCGGAACATGGATTTAGATAGCTCCGATGAAGAAATATATTTGTCAGCAAGAATTTTTGAAATTTTTGCACGCAATCGGAGCCGATTGGCTGCGCGAGCGAGAAAGAGCACGCAATCGGAGCCGATCGGCTGCGCGAGCGAGAAAGAGCACGCAATCGGAGCCGATCTGCTGCGCGAGCGAGAAAGAGCATGCAATCGGAGCCGAACAGCTGCGCGAACGAGAAAAAGTACGCAATCGGAGCCGGTCAGCTCCTCTTATTATTTCACACCAAGCGCGTTCAAGCATTCTTAATGACAAAAGCAGTGCACATGCAAAAATAAACCTTACTACAAATACTAAAAACTCTGTTTTCAACGTGATAAGAATCTGCTCTCCTCTCCGAGCCGGTCTGTGTGAACGGACCCTAAAATGGGCCCGAAAAGTGACTTGCATAGCTATTCACAATCATTCGTCAGGTTGTCGTATAGAAAATTACACATTTTCAATTACTAATTCGCCTTGCCCCCGACAGCGGGTAGCTGTCGGAAAAATAGTGGTAGTCTATCTGATTGAAACTGACAAAATTTTAGGGTTTTGGATTTGTGAACAGCAGCCTTTACCTTTAGAGGACTTTTTTTCATTACATTGATTGATTTTCGACTCGGCCCGGTAGCGTACCAAAAGGTTGTGTTATGCTAGATCGTACCCGGAGGTCGTGAAACAGGTTTTTAGTTACTATATCATGCCCGCGACTTCGACCACGTGGAAGTCAACTATACCATAAAACATTGATCCTATGGCATTTTACAATAGTGTAGCTATCAGTGAAGTAATTTTTGTAATCCAATAATTACTTCCACACTCCCAGATTACCTCTTAATAAATTACTTTAGATTACCTTCACAAATCGCTTTCCGCGCCAATTTTTACGTTACGCACGACAGCCAACCCTACTAGATTTTACGCACACATTTGCAAGTATACAAAAGTCATTTGGTTATGTAGTAAGTAGTAATAGGTAATTATTTTGCGAGCGTTGTATGGAGTGTTCGAGGTGTGCTAACAGACTAATTTGCGAACATGACACATGTAAAAAAAAAACATTCTATTAATAACTCAGTGGTCTTAATGCAAATATATTGCCTTGAGTTTATCTCGTGCGGCACAGAATGTGTCTTTGCAATACTTATGACCGATAAGATAAAGTGTTGGATGTAAAAAAGTGAAATAAACATACACTTTTAGGCTTGATAGTGATACATATTTATTTACATTCCACCATGTCTACATTCAACCTATACTGCGTGGTTTTAAGCGGGCGTTACGTTTAACATCCATACTACTAGAGTGCGTTTCAACAAATAGTTCCTATGCCGTTATGTTGGCAACAATGTATTCCACTTCGTATTCTTCACCACTCTTTAATGTTTTGGGCATGATTCTAACACAGCCACCTTATAAATCTTAAAAAACCGCAGAATCGTCTTCCCATATCTACTATCTTGACAGACATGGGCACAAAACACAATTGTACTCCTAGCGGAGGACAGGGGAGCCAACATTATAACATAGGAACTATTTGTTGAAACGCACTCGTAATATTATAAAATCGAATGTAACAGACTAGTGATGGGTCGAAAGAATATTCTTCACGGAGAATGTTCTCCGATCGAAAATATTCTGCAATATTCTGCAATATTCTTTTCGACGGAGAATTTACGAGAATTTATAATTGGATTAAAATTGCTCAATTTTGATACCATATATTTTGATTTCAAGGTTTTAAGTCAACTTCTTTTGTTGTTATTTTATACTTTACTGGAAAAAAAGGTTATTCCATGAGGTTTGAGAGTAGAAATTGCTAATATTACTTTATTTAAGCAATATTAGTTGCAGCTATCGTTGCGCGCTTGTCTTTCCTGCTCTACCTGACGTTCGGCTGAATTCACATGTGTGCCACAATATAAGGTGTAAAAAAATTAACTGCAAGAACTTTAAGAGGTGCTTTAGACCATCGAACTGAACAACTTTCACTATGGGACCAACTCTGAAATCACGAAAAAAAAATGAGTTGTTTCATACATTTTGGCCGAGTAGGTATTATTAAACACCCAAAATCGTGGTACAACAATGACATCAAGTGAAAACATAGATGGATGGGAGTTCGTTCTTAGCTTGGCTGAAAGACACAGTATTTCAGTTCAACAACTGTTCGAAGAAGTGTCTGACTATAAATGTGGCACTGGTTTATGGAGCAAAGATTTTATTTGGGAAACAGCTAAAAAAGTCAAGCCAGTTGCGTGGTGGCAAACATTATATTCAAAAACTGAATTAGGAGCAATTGCCCTAAAAATTTTGTCTGCTCCAGCAACTTCTGCTTCTGTGGACCACACACACATCCACATCCACATTTTCAAATATACATACCAAAAAACGTAATAAATTCAACACTGAAAGAGCAGGCAAAATTTGTCTGATTGCTCACAATTGGAAAATTATGAATAAACCGAAACCTTTAAGTAAAGAGTCTGACGAACCAAGTCCAAGTACCTCTGCCACAAGCGAAAGAGAAGAGCCTATAATTAATTTAGACAACGAATCTGAAGAGAGCACGTCTGAAGAAGAGGCAGAGGATGAACCGGTAATCTTGGCAGAAACAGACCACATCAACTTAGATGCCATGGATCAATCGTTATCAATGGACCAATAGCGTTACTGCATTAGCAATTTGTTTGATTTCAAGAATGATTAATATTGTGATTATTACTTTGTTTTTAATTAATTACACCATACACCGTTTTTAAAATGTTATTTTTATTCAAATTTTATTAAAGCTGATTTTTTGTATAACTCATAAAGTTTGTTTTTAATATATAAATCCTAATTTAAGATTAATACCTTACGAACTTTATGAGAATTTATGGAAACTTTCTCGGAAATATTCTTGGAAATGTTCTTGCTCAGGAGAATTTACTGACAATTTAAGTTGTGGAGCAGATTTTTTTAACTTAAACCTCGTAAAACTTTCAAATGCACTCAAAACTATAACTCTCAAAATATATCGATACAATAGAGTCATCCAATTTTTAAATTCTTATAAATTCCCTTCCAATAGAATATTCTCGAGAACTTAACAGCAAAGTTCTCGCAAGGAGAATATTCTCGGGAATTTACCATCACTATAACAGACAGAGGTTTGTTACCTGTTCACGCATAAACCACAACGGATTCCGATATAGAATTTGGCAACGACTTTTTGTCCCGGTAGCACGTTCCCGCGGGATAATATCCGACATCGCAGAAGCTAGCCATCAATAAATACATTATATCGAATTTTAATACAGCAGCAGCCTAATTGCGGAACGCCAAATCGTCAAATGATTCTGATCAGTTGGCTTCATTTCTATCACAATTGGCTTCATTTTACGATTTTCGAATTGCGAAACTCTAGTTTATTATGAAAAAAGGTTATTCCATGAGGTTTGAGAGTAGAAATTGCTAATATTACTTTATTTAAGCAATATTAGTTGCAGCTATCGTTGCGCGCTTGTCTTTCCTGCTCTACCTGACGTTCGGCTGAATTCACATGTGTGCCACAATATAAGGTGTAAAAAAATTAACTGCAAGAACTTTAAGAGGTGCTTTAGACCATCGAACTGAACAACTTTCACTATGGGACCAACTCTGAAATCACGAAAAAAAAATGAGTTGTTTCATACATTTTGGCCGAGTAGGTATTATTAAACACCCAAAATCGTGGTACAACAATGACATCAAGTGAAAACATAGATGGATGGGAGTTCGTTCTTAGCTTGGCTGAAAGACACAGTATTTCAGTTCAACAACTAATTATGAACCAAACCAATTATGAACGTTAAGGCTCTGTGCAGAAACTAGAGTTTCGCAATTCGAAAATCGTAAAATGAAGCCAATTGTGATAGAAATGAAGCCAACTGATCAGAATCATTTGACGATTTGGCGTTCCGCAATTAGGCTGCTGGTTTTTCTTTTCAACAATAAAAGTTGCATTAAAAAGATAGAAATCATTCTAAATTACCGAACCTTATTGCAAGCTCACAATGTTAAACTTAGACCAACTATAAGCCTTTACTTCCATAACTAAACCACAACATTATCTTTCGTCAGATACGCAGCCAAATTGAACCTGCACTCGCCGAACCTGCCAACCAAATACCCGGACAAGGAGCGCGACGTGTACCAAGCGACCAGGAAACCTAGCGAGCAGAAGGAATTCTTAGGACGACACTACCAACCATAAATACATGTACACATCTATGAATCTTGCGCACACTGTCTCAAGTTACAGTATAATTATAGTCTCAACCGTATCCCGCGACCCAGACTAATTTTCTCAGCTCCTTTTGTGAGCTCTCTGTTGACTAGCTAAGCCAAAACTTAATGCGTTGAAACAAATCGTTTTAAAACCTACACAAGAAGCGCGTCGATACGCAAAAGTCGCCCAGAGCCTTTATACCTATAATTATGCAGATCAGCTCTTTATTGTGACCGGGTTTATAAGACCAAGTTACAGTACGATTTTGAACGTGAATCATCTGCCTAGCTTTTTTCCAGCTACTGCTTCAGTCTAGCCAGATGCAGCTGAATAACAGTATCTTAAATGAAGCGACTTGCACGCAATAACTATTCCTTTACAAATGTTCAATAATTGTGGGATAAATAAGGTTGTTTAGATAGCAAAGCAGTACGACTATTTTTTGCGATAATTGAATAAAAACCAGTATAATGCGACACTGGCGACGATACACTGAGACGCTATGTGCAAGAGATATGGTATGGATGTTGTTTGTTTTCCTTTCGTGGGATAGTGGACATAGATTGCCATATTATATTACAAATAGATGTATTTATAGGAATAAACACAAAACCAGTAGCGTTTTTTTCAAAGGTTTACAGAACATATCCATCATAAGCGTCTATCTAAATTTCAAAACTTTTCTTTGTAACTGATTAACATAGACAAGGTTTTAACTATCGCACTTCAAATTATTACGATATTAAAGATAGTTATAGATCTTCTCACACTCGCAAAAGTTGAAAAACCAAGACTATTATGTTTTTACCAAAATTGGTTACATCAGCATGTCTGCTGTTTTTTATTATAGCTATGTAAGGATCAGTTTGCAATGTTATTGTATTTATTATAGCTCTTAGAAACAGCTCAAATATATGTAAATACGGAACCTGCAAAAAACTTTATAATGAGGTGAAAATAGTGAGTATCGGAGCGGTATTAACAATAATTATTGTTTAGTTCATATCGGTTTCATAATTCATTTTAGGATACATCCCACAGTTTTAAATTTAGTAAGCGTTACGGCTAATATTAGACGGAGTATTGTAATTTATTATTACATCACACTATAAGGCTTTAAGATATAATTCATTCAATTTAAGTAATTGGCTCATTAGGAAGCAACGTAAATACAAATCTACCTCGAAACAAGTAGAGGGCAGAAACATAGTATTAATTTTAATTTGCGAGATTTTTTCGATTTGCTACTCTATGTTGGGCAGTGCACAGTATTTGTACTTTCGGATTAGAAGACTGAAACTGCGGAATCTCGATTGAAGATTATCCGCATCGTAGGCACATCCCTAGTGTGGTGGAATTGGCAATAATGTGGGTCAAAGATTGGCTTTAATAATATATAAAAAAAAAAAATAATGGCCAATAATTCAATTAAAGGCCGACTTTTGAACTAGTGTTGTGAAAAAACCAGACGGTTGTACCAAAATTAAAAACTTGTTAGAGATTTTTATTTTTCAAAAATGATCCCACATAAGTAATATATTTTATCAAAGATATTAAATATGTTAAAAAAATGTTTATAATTAGCTATACCCTGAATAAACTTCGCTGTAGTTTTATATAATAAGTGCAAATTTACATATTTTAATGTTCTTGTTTGATGTTTTTAAATGTTTTAACCATTATTGCAGTTTTAAATTATTTCTTGTTTTAAATTGTTTTAATAACATTACATGAACATATTGTTTTAACTTTTGTATTTATTGTTGAAAGATATTCATGATATTATTTATGTAAATAATGTTTGCCAATGCTGTAGATATTAAAAACTCAAACTCAATATTAGTGAGGATATAGGAAACCACAAATTTTGTATTAGATATGAAATAGGAGTACATATACCTACTGCTTTATCATAAAAACTAACTCTTCCTTAATTAACCTTTTTAGTAATCTGAAGCAATATTAGAGTCCAACTAATACACTATGGACAACCATTTTGACAACTAGTTTATATCTATGATGTGTGAAATTTATTATTTGTATCTTTAGTTTTTAAGCAAGCTTCATTGAGTTCTTCTTCTTAATCATTCGTATAACGTCTTGTGATCTTGTCAAATTACTTAAACCCGGCAGGTGCCACGCGCGTAGGAATTAATTGACAACGACGCGGGTGCCTATACTTATATATAGTATAATCATCCCATTGCTGGGACACAGACCTCCTCTCAGTGAGAGGGAGTGGGCTGTAATCTACCACGCGGGTTGCATGTCTTCGAATTTTCGGTTCTAGGACATGCCGGTTTCCTCACTATGTCTTCCTTCACCGTTTTGAGAGCAGTGGCAATGAAATTATTTAAGGACACAAAGTGCCTGCCTGGGTTCATACCCACGACCTACAACTTGATAGTTGGGGCAGTTACTACTGCTGGGCCACCGCTGCTCTATACTGTTCCCTATATTATAATTTGAAGAAAATATTTAAATATAACAATATCATCTCCTTTAAAACTTCCCATTATGAACTAGTTGGGCAAGATGGAAGTAATAGACTGTAAGTAAATAGGTAATACATATAAATTAGGTCTTAAAAGTAAGTGGATTATTAGTTCAACACTCAGTTCGTATGACAAAATTTAGCAAGTTTGTGTAAATCACAGATTACGTTTCGATTGTTCATGAATGGGAAATAAAACCTCGCCATAGCTTATACAAGCCGCGTGCTGCAATAGCCTAGTCTAATTATAAACACATACATAGATATAATTAAAGCAGGGTTGTATAGTTTCGGTTATGCCTTTAGATACACAATTACACATGTTCCTATTGTGCGCCCAATAAATAGACAAAAATATCCGATCGATGGAATTTACATAAGTATGAAACAATTTACTAACATAACAGTTTCGAAGTGAATTGCCCTTTTTAGGTGTATAATTGGGAATCTATAGGCTTTCCTACATATAGTTGATGTTGTAGTCCTAACCCACTAATGTTTATTAACTCATTTTCATTTATTCTATTTGCTCAGTGTCTACCATTATTATATATACCGACTAGCAAGTTTGAAATGTAATTATGGTAATACCGACTTCGTAAATAATTATAAGTCTTCCTCTGTAAAGCACTGAAAGTTTTAATTTGCCTAAGCTGTATATATATTCGTAGGCCGAGCCGCACATACGTTTTGTGTGGAGCACAGTTTGAACATGTCTTCGTTTACACACTCATTTGTTTGTATTACTTTGAATAATATAATTATTTTTAGCTTTAGGGCGATTTTTCCTTTATTTAGTGGTTTCCATAATCGAATGTTTAATTTTATTAGTAAGTAGTTTTAAAATTTGTTGCCATATGTACTTTGAGCAATTTTTGTAGATAGTAAGCAATTTCTGAAGAAATAAAAATCTATGTTATGAATTAGTGTTTTATTTACAAATATCCCAATAAGTTACATTGTTTTCTTTTGTAAAGTAACATTTCGGTGGTATTTCACACAGGAATGCTCTGGGTGGCTAACATACACAAATCACAACTACTGACACTGTCATCCATAAAACTAATGACACACAAACACTATTGTGTTTTAACATTAAGACAACACAACTGCGGAGTGAATGAATAGTCACATTATTAAAATATTATTTTTTATCCAAAATCATAATTTATCATTAATTTATAAAAATATTATTTTCTTCATCATGTAGTGGTTTTTACACAATTTATTTCAATTATGAATTTCTAAAAACTGCATTATATTATTATAATTCAATTCAAATTTTGATTACATAATTAATACAATTGTAATCATTATGATTATAGTCACTTATCATTATTATTAAAAAATTGAGAATTAATATACTCGAGATAATGTCATTCTTATTCTACACAAATAATTTTAGACATACATACAAGAATATACTGGAAAACTAATGTTAAGACTAAGCACTGTCTTAGGGACAAGCTGGTACAAATTTGTACAGCTTTTGGTACACATGTGTACCAGCTCACCCTAATGAAGTTAATCTAGTATTTGGTCACTGTCTACTTGACTACACAGGTAACTGTTACTGCAGAGTGGCTAAGATGTTTTGATCGACTATAATGTTACATACACCTATTATTAGATAATAATAGATTTACTTACTTAGGAAGAAACATCCTGAATCTATTAGCCTTTTTTCTGGCTATACAAAATATTATTTAGGAGCCAAATTGGCAAAACACTATACATCTAAGTTCTAATACACGAGTCTATTTAAATATTAGTGACAAAGTGAGACAGTAAATTGATCAGCTTACTCTAAACTGCGGGACATCTTTATATGTGGAGAATGCATAAAAGTGCATTTTATGAAATTACTATTACAGATATGTGATACAGGTCAAGTAATAAAGAAATTATATAAATATTACATTATTTTTCATCAAAGAGAGTACTAACGACACAATGCATGACAGTCTACAGAATAAATATTCCATCAGTCTAAATGCTGACTGACTGATGACATTCATCATCAAAATACTACATAACAAAAGATGAAAGATAAATTACTCCCGGGACCCTTAATCTGATAAACTACATCTAGATGGATTAACCGATTGAATGCCATAATTACAGAAATAGTTATAAAGCCATTGTGTTTTTTGTGGATCCACATTCCGGCATACAAATGGTTAATGATTCAATGAGAATGGCTATTGATTGAGTAGCCCCAATCAATAGTAAACATTTTGTTTGGTTTAACGTTACTATTGATCAGAATCACTGTCATCAATAGCAACACCCATTAATCAGAAAAAGTCATGGTATGTGTTACTTGAAGTGTGCACGGGCTTCCTCTTCAACTTCTCTTTAATCAAGTCACATGGAGATTTTGTGCTGAAGTCAAATCGGACAATGTTTGAAGGGACCTTTTCACGCAAGTACGGTGCAGCCACAGGTCTCAACCGAGCAGTTAACACCTTCCCAAAGGCTGAGCACTTTCCCATCTTGATTTTCTCTTTCAGGATGTACGACATGTCTGTTTTGAGAGGTAGTAATGGCTCAGGCTCTGGTGGTGGTATTGATTCTAGCGATCTTGCCCGGTTTGGAGAATTGCTAACAAACTCTTTGTAGTCCAAAACCAGTGAATCAAAGGAACTACTCGGGCTGATGACTTCCTGTGTGTGTTGTGGTTCAGGTTGCCCAGGTTTCTGCACTGCTTTCATCAGATCAATTACACAGTTTTGCTCCTCGATCGCCATCTTTCTCATCTCCTCTTGCAGTTTCTCTTGTTCAATCTCTTGTTGCTTTTTGAGCTCTTTAGCTTTGAGCATGTTGGACAACTGCTCTGAGAGGACATTGGTGATGGGGCTCTCACTCAAACTAAATGACGGGATAGGTAATCGTTGTGGTGGAGATGTGAGCCTAGTGTCCGACAGTCCTCGAGGGAGATTTAACATCGGCATTGGCAACGATCCGACCCGCCCATCTTCGCTGGGACTGTTGTTCAAATTACACTTCGATAAATGACTGTCCACCAAAGCAAATAGAGACGTAAACGAACTTGAATCAGTCATCTTGAATAACAATCACCTTTGTCCTCAAAGCATAACAAAAAATTTTGACATGATTTTAAAGCAAAACACTGCACTATGCGATAAATTTACAGGATTTACCAAAATAATACGTCATTTCAAGTACGGTACCTAATTAATATGTTTGTGTTATCTTCCAATTCAATTTAGAAATAGATTCCATCAAAACAGGGAAGAATGTTGATAAAATTTTTCGTCTATGGTTGATTGTTGAAGAAATCGATCACAGACTACGAAGAGGAAATCGATGAAATCACCCATAGACAATAACATTTTTCACAAATACTTGTGTTTTGCGCTGACAAGTAATGTATTATCAGTCTCTCTATGGTTATAATAAAAAAATCCTAAAACTATTTCTCGTTTCAGCAAAACAATGTAACCATGTTTCCAATTTGAAAAATTGTAGCAAATTCACAAAAAAACCCAAAGTTGACACTTAATTTTCATCACCGACAACATTGTTATCAATGTAAATTCGTAAACGTCATAGTATAGATAGTTAGTCTGTGGTACAACGTACGAAGGAGCGCATCGCGAACGAAACGGGAATCGGGAAACTTTATAGGAAGTCGTGTTTTAAAGTTGTTAAAATTCTTCCGAACGAAAATCTCTGCTGATATGCGCCATAGTGAGTTTCTGAAAGCGGTTTCGTCGTCCTGCGCTAACCATGCCAGGCGCAAAATATGAACAGCTGCCTTTGAAGTCAGATGGTGATGAGGACGTGTTTACAACCAAGCCGAAGCCGAAATGGTCTGATGTGTGCGTCCAGAAGAGCTTGTTGTCCTTGGGTCTGATTCTCCTCTACTTCTCGCTGTCCATCGGCCTCACATTCTACCAGAGATGGCTCCTGACGGTAAGGCTTCTGTTATCAGTTACATACTGTTTGCTTCACATTTTACCTGTTTTCTTTTTTTGTTGCGACGTGTTTATGTTTCTCGCTGTGCTCGAATTTAAGTTTGCCGCTGTGCGTACTTTAGCGTATTCAGGTATTCTTCAGAAATATGAATGTTTTGTATGCTTTTTAGAGTTATAATATTATTTGCTAATTGTAGTTTTGTTTATCTTGCATGGCAGTATCTTTCTGGGTTTCCCCTTGTTTTAGTTACGTCACCGAATGTTTTGTTTATGACAAATATGATAATTATAGTTAAAGTATTAGTTAAAACCATTAAACCTGAAAAAATATTATTATCTGATGAACTGTTTGATTATGTTTGGTATGCTGAACATTTTTGCTGTTGCATTCCTCTTACTGGTTTTCTAATAAGAATAACTTTCTTTTATAGTCTACAGTATAATTCCCATACAAACATTTCATAAACAAAGAAGTTTGTGATTTGTTTGTTTTCCTGACAAATAAGTCATGGACCTTATTAATAAATTAAATTACTGTGGGTTGGTACATAGTACTTACCTAATCTACATAATTTGTTGCCCAAAGAACACAATAACTATTTTTTTTTACATATTTTAAACAACAAATACAGAATAACAAAATTTATCTTGAAATAATTATAGATTCTGTAAAATTTGGTTATCTATGTAAACTTCAGCAAAAAGATATTTATTTACTTTCCAATGTTATAGATAGTGCTGGTTTTATCTGAATACAGTAAATACTATTATATTTTCAGTAAACCCAATTTTTTGTTCCAAAAACAATACAATAATAAAATGATCAATATTTATTTGTAAATTATCTTATTACTGTTATTAATATTGATTTATTAATAGTTATTAATTAATTAAAAAAATTAAAGTATCAACCATGTAGGGACATGACAGCTGTCAAAAGTTAGCTAGTTAGTTATTTATATAACTAGGAGTAGGCACCTATAATTTTATATACTCATAAAAGAGGAATATTAGGTGTTTTTATAATTAGGTATAAGTATTATTTAAGGTTAAAAGTTATTATTTTAGGTTAAATATTTAAGAGATTTCACAAGACAGAAGGGTTTGGAAGAAAAAGTGGAGGCCTTTGCCCAGCAGTAAGATATAGAATAACAAAAACAAAAAAAAAAATCTTAAGAAAATTATTTAATAAATACATGTAAATTATGAATTTTTTTAAATATGATTTTAAGGAATTTTTTTTTTTCACATATGGTATTTCAAAACAAACTAAGCTTAGGACTCCTTGCTTTTTAATGTAGGTACCTACCTAAAATAAAATAACTTATTGTCTATTATTTGTGTGCATCAGGTGATTAAAATTATAATAATAAAAAAGGTTACCAAACTAGAAAACTGGAAGTCATCAAAACAACCAATATTTTTTTAATATTTTACCAGACATCAGACAGAATGGTAAATAATTCATTATTTGTTCTTTTTCTGTTCTTCACATGACACACAATAATTCATTTTCTGTTCTTCACATGTAAATCCGAAATCAGCATAATAAATAAGATAAGAATAACGTATAAGCCATCCTTTGAAAAAAAAAAGATGTTTTATGAATTTTTGCATAAATATGTGGAAAATTTCCTTAAAAACACCTTTTGTTTTGTAAATTTCCTTCAAATGTTTGCTATGATTATTGAACTAGAGATTACAATAATGTTTGTATATGAACAATGTATTTATTCTATTACATCTAATGTAAAAAGATTCATAATACTCCACCATACATAGGTACCTTTTGAAAGATTCGACTGGTTTCGTAAAAACTAGTGTTACGATACGACATCGTCAACAGTTAAGGTGTCGCTCGAGCGGTCGTAAGAAGATTCCAACTAAAGCGTAGTTTTAGGTAGCAGCTTAGCACGTTAAGAGAACTCCTTTCGTAGACGTCACAATGCACGAACTCGAACGCACGACCTTATACTGGGGTGTAAAGGACATCACCGCGCAAACTGTGTTTGGTCAGACGCGATCTGCCTGTCCGCAGTCGAGCGCGGCTGCGTTCTACGTGTTGTCGTGTTTAGTGTTTGTCAAAATAATGGATTAAGAAGACTTATTTTTACTAGAAAAAAGCTCGAACTAGTTTGAGAACCTCGGTCCTCGCGCGGGCCGCCTGCGCACCCACTGCGGCCACTTGTATGAACGAGCTATGGCGTGAGTTGCCCGCACTCTTCCCGCGCCGAGTAGCCCGCGCCGCTCACCAGTCTCACCACGCCCGCGTGCCCGCTATGGACACTCAAATGAAGTTCTTATGTTTGAGTACGCCGCACCGCGCTACCAGCCAGGCCAAGCACTTTGACTCTATCGGGTACAATCTTTGGTCAAGGTCGAGCTTTGCTTCTGTTCCAAATCCGATTAAGTACTTTTTAATCCGAACCTTTCAGGACTGTTGAGTCTCATCAAGACTGTGTAACTTTCGATACCTATCGTAAACGGACTTATTGACTTCTATGGAGGAAAACCATCAGAGCCGTGCGAAAATAAAACTACGCCCGTGGCAAAGCCTCATTCTAGCGCCCCTACACAAGATGATTCTTTAGACACAGTCTATTTTTTTATTTACACTTTACTAGAATACTGGTACTAGGTTTAGCTGTCATTGTGATTGTGTTAAGAAAATGCAAGAGTGCTCGTGCGAACCCTGCGCGGTCGGCCCCTTTGCCCCCTCTCTAACCTTAACACGGCACTGACCATCAGTTAGTCTATCAGACAGACAAAGGAAACTGTCACTTAATTCAAACGCCACAACTGTATGAACTGAACACTGGTGACTGGTGACTGTAATGCAATTTATTAACGTCCCCCAGTGGTTTATAAATGTACTGCAACAAGAGTAGGGATGGACCAGTGTACCTAAGTTTAACAACGCGAAGATAGTTCATCTCTATTTCATAATGCTACATTTACAATCAGCCGAAGTGAGCTGTGGAGTGGGCAGGACGAGCGTGTAAACACGACACTTTTCATGCCACTGACATTGCCACTCGCGCTGCTCGGCGCTCCCCAAAAAAGCGGTTTTTTTGTGTGGAAGTCAAAGGACAGGCAGCGCGAGCGGCAGTGCGTGCTTACATTCTGCTCCGTCGCTCAGTTCTCGCCGAGCGCCTCGACGCCGCCATTGCCAAAACTCGAGCGAAGTGAGTGGTAGGGCAGTATGTAAACACACACTTCTCTCGATCCTGCTGCAGCAGTATTCAGGAAATTATTCCCGGCTGTGCGAGGGGCAGCGGCAAGGGCTGAATGTAAATGTAGTATGACACTACGGCTTTGCCCGTCGCGCTAAAGTGCTACTCGTGGAAGGACTTTCCTAGATTCCATAGATTTCCAATTCTTGTTCCTGTACCTAAAGATTCGACCATGTATTGAATAATCGCCATGCTGATTGTGGCGGGAGCGGTTAGCTGAAATATGGTAGAAGGTGCGTTACGAAATATGATCGCGTTGTATATCTCCGGTAAAAAAGAGCTTTGGTGCTCTGCTCCTGCTCCTAAGGCTAGGCTTTATAGCTGCAGATCTTTGGATGTTTGAATTAAAAAAATGCACATGGTAGCTTAATATATTATAACGACGTACCCTAAGGCTGGCTTTCCACCAGAACTCAGCGAAGAAGTACAGCGGTAACGGAAAAGAAGTGTTTGTCTCTGCATCACCCAAAGGTTGACTGGTAGAAAATGCCTATGGCATTAAGTCCGCCTCTGTACATTTATGTGCTTGAAGTATTAAATAAATAAATAAATAATAAAAGAAGATACAATATCCAAACAACATAACATCAAACTTGTAACCCCGAAAGGGATAGTACAGTGTACACCCCATATAGATAATAAGAAAGTATTTCTATGGTATCCCATATTTCGTCAGTAATAGGCATAGAGAATATAATCATTAAAGGGGATAAATACATGTTGCGGGAGGGCTGATATTGAGATTTTTTTATGAAAAAATTATAAAAAACATTGCCCAACTTGGGAATCGATCCCAAGAAAAGAAGAAGAAGAAGTCTGATCTCAGTCTCAATCTGTCAAAATTTCCCTACATTTTTGACAAGTTTTTGACATTTGTTTGTCGCCGAGATGAGACTGCGACTAGATTTTGAACGTTTTAAATTACGAGAGTTGGCCTTTAGGACTTTATGCTCAGCGGTAGCGCTAGTAGATTAGACCAACCAAACAATACCTATCACAAATGGAGCGATACTATGGTGGATTTTTTCCTCATTCGCCGTTTCGCTTAGTTCCACGCTCTGGTGGAAAGTAAGCCAGAAACACCAAATGAAACCGGTAGCTTATTCTAATACGTCATCAGTCGTTTAGTCACTTTGAGAATGCAAAATATTTGACGAGCGCGTGTTCAAGGCAGTCGGGTCTCAATTAGTATTGGAACGACAGTTACGATAACAATGTTTCACTTTTATTAATTTAGCTTTTACAAGCGATTATTATTTGGAGTAAAATACTCTCAAATCTTATTTAGGTAACTAGTGAAAATAACAATCACAGTATCTCTTACTAAACCATAGGCATTGGTGGCCCCGTGGTAGCAGCCGACTTTCGATACAACTCCGTAAGTCGGCCGCGGACACCGCGGACCAAACTTGTATGCATCATTTTTAGTTTAATAATACCTACCTCTTGATAATGGGCATTGTTATTGTAATTATGGAATTGTATTCTGAAATAAAGATATTATTATATTAATATGCTATGTTTATGAATTATAATATACATGGCGCATATGGATTGTAGAATCAGCTGTTTTACAAAACAGCTCCGTTATGTAAAACAACTGAACAACGTTCAGCTGGATTGTCATTGCGCTACGTTTTACAAAACTGCTACCGACGTTTAGACATTATGCAGATTAGCTTATCTGCAGACACAATAAGCGACTTTCATAAAACTAACTCGTTTTATTATTAAACAGAGCGACAAAATTTAGAACTAAAATCTACAATCTGACGTTTCATTTTAAGCTGTTTTACAGAACCGCTAATGGTTGACCCGCTGCAAACTCAAATTCAAAGCATTTTATTTCAATTAAACCAATTACAGGTACTTTTGAATTGTCAAGGGGTCGGTCAGTCAGAAAGATGAAGCTAGTTGCCCATCCCAAAGCGTAGGTACTTATGGAGAGAACGGGCAAGAAACTCCATGGACACTATTAAATCAAAATAATATGGTTACAAAGTCTTGGTTACATCATTCATGTTAAAATCCAGTCTAACCGGATGCAGCTGAGTACCAGTATCTTACATGGAGCGACTGCCTATCTGACCTTCACAACCCAGTTACTGGGTAATATGAAACCTCTTGGTATGACAGGTTGTCAGATTTTCCGGCTTCTGAGGATCCGTAACGACTGTCAAAGATACACGAATGACAGCCGGGACCAACGGCTTAACGGGATTTCCGAGGCACGGAAGGGTCTTGGTATGTAAAGATACCATCCACGGACCAACCGCGGCAAGCGTAGCTTAACCTGATCTGTCGAACCGTGCGGCTGTTATTACTTAGCTACAAGCTCCTCTTATTCCAAGTGTTTTAATAAAATTAAACCTTTCAGCGCATAAATCATCAATACCGCGATTTATAAATCAGATAGAACGATACCTGCGTGTACCTACACATTTTTATGAAACTTCCTCATCTAGCCTTGGAATAAAATAATTGATGAGCGATTGTAGGGTACCTACAATACAGCCGTCAGGTGTGTGTGTGTCGGCACGTTCAGGCCATTATTATCAACGAAAGGCGGAGGTTTCAGAAAACGGTTAAAAAGTTGGTTTTTTAAAGCAGTGTATCTCTTAACCTAAAATAATTTTGACAAAAAAAAAAAGATATTTTCTAGTCTTATTTCAATACAGAGATGGAACTCAAATCATAATTAAATATACATTAATACATAATCAGCCTATAATGTTCCCACTGCTGGGCCACAGGCCTCCTCTCTGTGAGAGGGAGCGGGCCGTAATCTACCACGCGGGCCCAGTGCGGGTTGGTAGATGTCACATGTCTTTGAATTTTTGGTTCTAGGACATGCCGGTTTCCTCACGATGTTTTCCTTCACCGTTTTGAGAGCAGTGGTGATGAAATAATTTACACAAAGTAAAGCGCCTGTCTGGGTTCGAACCTACGACCTACAACTCGTAAGTCGCGACCGTTACCACTGGGCCACCACTGCTCTCTAATACATACATTAATGCATCAAAAAAAAAAATGTTCAAATACACCTCTTAATTGTCTTTAAAAGCAGTTTATCTCTTCATTAACAGTTTTAATTATAATTAAAAATATACCATTAAATTTCTAATGCCAAACTGCATTCAGTGATGGATTATTTTTTATTTATTAAATAGTTTTTGTAAATAGATAATTGCTTCATATTTGCATTAAATTACCACCGTTGTGTCATCGCGCTTCTTTTTCTTTTCTATGCAGTCCGACAAAGACCGCGCTATAGGTCATGTACTGCGGTGCAGCTCATATGTGGAGCTTCTGCCCGCGACTTCGTCCGCGTAAAATTCCTTGTATCCACCATATCTCATCGCATCGCCCGCACTGTTACTTTTTTCTTATTGCTCGGCTCCTAATAGTCCTAGCGTTATGTTTTGTAGCCTTCCTCAAGGGTTGGGCTATCAAACGCAAAAATAATTTTTCAAATCCGATTGGTAGTTTGGATTAGCGCGTTCAAACAAACAAAAAAAAAAAAAATTACAAAAAAAAAAACAACCGACTTCCAAAAAAAGACACTACAAAGTGAAAAATGTGTCGTTGGTTCCGCATTTTCGTTTTTTGGAACCGACTTCCGAAATTAAACTTATTTTCACTTTGTAGTGTTTTTTTTTTAAGTCGGTTGTTTTTATTTGTACCTAACCCACTACTTGCTATGTAAATATCAGTGACAGGAATTCATTAAAACATCATCAATATAAACTAGGTGGAAAAAATTCGTGTTATTGAAGCTAACTCAAAAACTACCCAAGCTAAATTAATAGATTTAATCGGTTCGATACGAGGCTTTTAGCTACTTTGTATGTGTCTTTTCTATGTGCTTTTTTGGAATTTGCGTTATGTTTGCGCATGGGACTAACCCTGAGGCATAGGTACCCTTATCCATTAAAAAAGAATTTTGGAAATGGGCTCATAAATAACGGAGTTCTTTGTGCATGGGACTAACCCTTAGGCATATCCTCATCCATTAAAAAAAGAATTTTGGAAATGGGCTTATAAATAACGGATTCTGAGGCAAAAAAAAAAAACAACCGAATTGAGAACCTCCTTCTTTTTTTTAAGCCGGTTAAAAACAAACGACCTCTTCAGCTTTATTATTATAAATAGATGGTCATGTTAAATTATTATCAACATCCTAGCAGTAAACATATTATCGTTACGCCTGTTTTCCTAGACGGGTTTGGCAGATGTGTAACCATAGATATATGAAAGAAGTTTTTTACATTTCTATGAGTGTAACTATAGTACACCCACATTTCACTAGTTATGTCTAAGTCTCATGTTATAGGGGGAGAACCCAACCGGGCCCGTATCCTCCTGACCCCGCGGTACTACTGGGACATGCCTGATGGAAAAATTCAACAGGACTGCTTTTCCGATTTCCTTACGATGCATTGGCGGCCCAGTGGTAATGGTCACGACCCCAGTCAGGCGCTTCGATTGTTTAAATTATTTCATTATCACTGCTCTTAAAAACGGTGAAGGAAAACAGTATTGTTGACCACGCTATAATTGCCATAAGGAAAATTTTTATAAAATATAAAAAATAGACCATAGCTATTATTCTTTAGCTACGAGATTAAAAACCGCATACATTGGGCGGAATAGAATTAATATCATAGAGGAATGCCACAACTGACGTAATAATCATGCAGAGTGATTAGTGACAATTAATAATAGCTGTTATACTTCATTACCCAATTCAGTTTAGAACGGACTGCCGATGCCGCCCTACTTGTTAATTTCTTACACTTAAGCGATTGTCTAATCAATGTCTTGGGTTTAGCGATGGGCAGCAAGTTACCGTTGCCTATTTGGAAAACTTGAAATTCTAGCTTGCGATTCTAGACCAGGGGTCCCAAATTTCATTGATTTCCGAAAATGCGACGCAAATGCTGGGCTCGCAATACGACAGCGTCATCCTACAATTAGAGCACGAAGTAAAGGAACTTGAGCATTATCAAAAACTCCTTGAAAACCCAAACGCTAGAAGGCAAAAACGTGGTTTAATCAACGGAGTTGGGTACCTAGCAAACACGCTGTTCGGAGTATGAAAACTTTGCTCAAAAGTAAGTAGGTTAAGCTACATCAGCGTTTGCATACGCGCGATCATTTAGTGAACTGGCTAAGTAAAATAAATCATTGATTTTACCACACTCAACACGGGCGGTTTAGTTCTTTATCCCCGGGTTTCCATCACCACAAGTGTACAGAACAATCATCGTACGCTTGAACAAAGTGTATTGACTATCGTCGTACATTTTTTTATTCGACTTCGTACTTCGTACCCAAGTAGGCCGCAGCAAGGATAACCTCCACAAGTGGGGGATCATGGAAGGTTCGGAACTCGGGTGTGTATGCGGTGTCTCTGCACAGGCAATGGCTCACCTCCCATCTTGCACCGCGTGCCCTGTCACTTGCACACGTGTGGATCTAATACCTGCGTCAGCGAATGGTATCCGCGTTGCAGAATTTTTGGTCCAAACGAATTTAAAAAAATATATCAATTCATTCGTGCTATTTTTGCCATCGACACGCTAAGAAGAAGCGATGGGTAGACAAAATAAAATAATGCCGATAGTAGTACTTATGTCTTTCGTAGAACTTTTTGTTATGGGTTGTTAGACGCCCAAAAGTCTGACAACCCATCTTACCAAGGGGTATCGTTTTACCTATCTGGGTTGTGGTGGTCAAATAGGCAATCGCTCCATGTAAAACACTGGTATTCAGATTTTAGCTGCATCCGTTTAGACTAAAAGCCGAGTCCAACATAGTTGGGCAAAGACCAGACAAATTGAGTAGTCACACTAATATTATAAAGGCGAAAGTTTGTGAGTGTGTTTGTATGTTTGTTACTTCTTCTTACTTCTTCCCTCGCGCACCGAGGGTTGCGTACAAATTTGTAGGTAAGTACGTAAATACACACATCAAAAGTGTCTAGGGATCAAGCATTTTTATGCGGATTTCTTGAGATTGAGATGTGGCTTTGTAATAAATTTATGATTTTATAAATTTATATGGATCCTTTTTGGTGCATTTCATAATTTGAATCAGGAACTGTGAATCAAATTCGAGTAAAAGATGAAAATCAGCTGTCAATATTTTCCCTATAAAAACATACAACGCATTGAAGACATTATTAGTGCTACTGTTTCCCTACTACTGATTAAAACCAACGTTATTATGGAGCGGCGACGTCATTTAAGCAGGGAAGAAATGCTCAGAGCCGTGGGAATGATAGAAGCTGGTTCCCGGCAACGTACTGTGGCTTTAGCTCTGAATACAAGTCAGAGTGTTATCAGTCGACTTTGGACACGTTACCGAAGCACTGGTACCGTGGCTGAGCGCCATGGAGGACGGTATCGCTGCACCACACGGAGACAAGACCGATACATTCAAATCTTAACTCGAAGAGCTCCAACAATAACCGCCATGATGTTAGCCGTGAGGCTTCATCACTCTTCAGGGAACTTAATTAGCGACCAAACAGTCAGAAACCGCTTGCATGAAGTGAACCTTCATTCCCGAAGACCGCTACGGGTACCACCTATAGCAATGCACAATCGTAGGATTCGATATCAATGGGCTCTTGAACACAGAAATTGGGCAGAAGAACAATGGCGTTTCGTGTGCTTTTCTGATGAGTCTCGTTTTGGTATGAGACCGGATACAAGACGTATACGACACTGGAGAACCCCTGGACGCCAACAGCGATTAAAATCCTGCCAGGAAGTCCATCCTTATAGTGGTGGAACCATCATGGTATGGGCGGGTATTTGGATCGGCGGAAGAACTGAGTTGATTTGGATCAGAGGCAACCTCAACGCTCAAATTTATGCTGAGACGATTGTATCAGACGTCATCGTTCCTCTACAAGTGCAAATCGGTCCCTTATTTCAGTTAATGCATGATAATGCACGACCGCACACCGCAAGAGTTGTAAGACAGACTCTCGCCGCAGCTAACATCAATGTCCTGCCCTGGCCTGCTCAGTCGCCAGACTTGAACCCGATTGAGCATGCATGGGATATGCTACAGAGAAGAGCTCTGCCGAATATGGAGGGTATCCAGTCGCAAGAAGACCTTTTTTTGTTGTTGCAACGAACATGGGCGGCCATTCCACAGCGTGATTTGGATGAACTCATTTTGAGTATGCCAAACCGATGTTCTTGTGTTGTTAGTGTTCGCGGTAGAAACACGGATTACTAATTGTTTAAGTTACCCAATAAAATTTTAAAGAAAACTGTTATTTCAGTCTTTTTTTCGAACTTTTGTGTTAGTGGTTCAAATGTCAAAAATCCCTTTATTAGGAAAATGGCAAATTTCTTTATTAATGCAAAGGTGACTTGGTTTATCGTTACTGTGACAAACGAAAACACTTTATTTGATGAATCCTTAAAGAAAATTTTAATTAATATCAATCAGGAGAAAAGTTATTGCAAAAATATATGTTGATCCCTAGACACTTTTGATGTGTGTAGTTTATCAATTGAAACAATTTTTGAAGTGAAAACTTCTTTAGCGGCGTTGAACACTTTTTGTAATGGGTAAAAAATGTTAAACTCGCGTCAGGGCATCGCGTCAGGACACGTGACCGTCAGGAGAGATTCCCCCCCCCCCATCTCTTTCTACGGCGGCGCCAACCGAAGTGAACCAAGTGAGACACGATAATGGATGGATGGATGGATGGTGATGGCGATGGCGATGGTGATGGCGATGGTGATGGTTATGGCGATGGTGATGTGATGTGATGGTGATGTGATGGTGATGGTGGACGCGGACGCGGACGTGGATGGACAGCTGATGGCTCGACCGTCTGTGTAGTAGCCACACTGCTGTGTATTCGTAAAATTCGTGTATATAAAGTGTTTAAAAAAATGGAAATTGAACAAAGTGCATCGATTAATGAAAAAAGTGACGCAGAAATAGTGAAAAAAACTTAGTTATATTAATTCAATTAATAATTGATTTATTTCAACGTTAATATTCAAGTTTTCACTTCTGCCGGCACTCCCGGAGTGCAACCCGTTTTTTTTTTTTTGTAATGTATCTACAAATTTACGATTTTCGGATTTTTTCCTTTACTTGTGCTACATGCCATTGCTTCTTGCTTTGCTAGCAACGGGAAGTACCCTATAGGTTTTGATTCCGGAACATAAAACGCCCGTATCTTTTGATTGCGTTTACTTAGAAGTTTGACTTTTTCACTGCTTCAAAGGATTGCAGCCCTGAGTATTTGATATTAATTTCAACGTGTTAACTCCACGCGTTCCTGAAAACAAAAAAAAAACCACTACAAAGTGAAATACAGAACCTCCTTTTTTAAAGTCGGTTAAAAATAACTTTAATTTTGGAAGTCGGTGTTTTTGTTTCCGCATTTTCGTTTTTTGACACTGACTTCCGAAATTAAAGTTATTTTTCACTTAGTATTGTTTTTTTTTTGAAGTCGGTTGTTTTTTTTGGAAAAAAGTTTTTATTTTTCACTTTTTAGTTGTACCTACCCGACACAAATTCAATTAACACTAGTGCATTGATGAATTGAAGACACGACTCGAATCATCAAAATTCACATAGAAATGCCGGAGATGCAGTACATTTATGCATATAACTTCGTACATAAGAATAATTGAATAATGTATTATACACTAAAACCTTCCTGAAAGTATGTAGATCACACTAATGAAAGAATTATCAAAACCAGTTCGGTAATTTTTGAGATAATCGCGGACATACAAACATACATACATACGGGTCGAATACAGAACCTCCTTTTTTTTTTAAAGTCGGTTAAAAAGGGTCTTGAACGAAGGACGGACAGACGGACAACGAAGTGATCTTATAGGCCGCTATCCCACTGGCGTTTTACGAACGTTGACGTCAACGTCGCGTCTGCGCAGCGTCGACGCCGTGCCAAGCATTAACGTCCGCTGAACGCGACGTTAACGTCGCGCACATGATACTATTTGAGGCGTACAATCAGAAACATAATGGATTCCGACGAGAAAGCACTACTGTTGGCTAGGCGCTTTGCAGATGGAGCAACTATTGCAGCAACTGGCAACTAGCTGTTTACATACATATCGGGCTATTTGGTTGTAGCAACTGGCAACTTTCACTGGATTTTGTACGAATTATTGAAAGGATCGGACAACCTGGACAACGTCTGTCGGGTCAACTAGTTATTGATAAAGATGACATAAGTAATGTGTTTGTGTGTTATTCCAACCATAGACCTAAATCGAAAATTTCATTGTGGGCATTTAAAAGTTCTACCTACTTATACTTACGACTTTTTGGAATACCTTTTGAATGTCTTTGAATACAAAGGAAACACAAAATTGTGCAGTGTTGCTGGCAACATAGTAAGGTTCCATATTATAAATTGAAAAAAAAAACAGACGCGGGCAACATTAAATTTTGTTCCCAATTAACAGAATGTTATAAGAAATAAAAAGAATATGTTTATGAGTATTTCTTTGTAAACACTACGTACATAGTGATCAACAGCGGAAAATTAAAAAGTCAAAAGCAGCAGTTCCACTAATAGCTCTGTTAATCTAATTTCATTATCATAATTCGAATTTAATTAGATTCTATGTAGTAAAATACAAAGAAAATGAATGATCATTTTCTATACCCGTATTTTACATGGAGCGACTACCTATCTAACCTCCACAACCCAGTTACTGGGTAATACGATACCCCTTGGTAAGACTGGTTGTCAGTTTCGGGCTTCTGACTACCCGTAACGACTGTCAAAGAACCACGAATGACAGCCGGGACCAACGGCTTAACGTGCTTTCCGAGGCACGGAGGGGTCTCGGTATGTAAAGATGGTCACACATCCACAGACCAACGACGGCAAGCGATCGACCCGTGCGGCTGTTATTATAAATTAGCCACGGGCCCTCATACAAAGAAAATCAAAGAAAATGTTCTTACAAATATTTTTCAAGATGCCTTTGGGTGGTATGTTATATCTTCGGGTCGGAACGAATCGAGAGGGGAGGAGGTGGAGGGGGGGGGGTTCAGGGGATCATACCGGAATAACTCGGTGTTTGTTATCGAACTCCTCCGAAACGGCTTGATCGATTTTTATGATTTTTTTTTGTGTATCTCGTAGGTCTGAGAATAGGTCGTAGGCTATTTTTTATACCCCTAGGTGATAAGGGTGGCCACCCCAGATTTTTTTTGGAATCGAAAGTTATGCGGGTCAAACCGCAGGGCGCAGCTAGTATTTATTATACTTACTAGGTTCTGCCCGCGGCTTCTTACGCGAGAATGTCGGAAGCATAGAAATGTTATCTATGGTTGGAATTCATCCTATGGGGACGACGTACAACTGGAATAAAAATGTATTATATGTACTAACCCAGGCCATGGTATATCCATATGCCTTTCTTTCAATTCCGTTCAGCCAAAGTATTTACTGTGTGTATATTTTGTGAAGAAGGCATGAAAAGTAACAGACTATATTTCCAATTCCTTAAATTGCTTAAAAAGAGGTTCACAAAATGTTCATTACTAAACACATGTGAATTTTAAAATAATGTAAATAAATACCTAAATGAAAATACTTAAATACCCTCTTGGGGGGTGATTTTACAAAAACGATGAAACGCGTAATTTTCTTTATTTACACACATCAAAAGTGTCTAGGGATCAAGCATTTTTATGCGGATTTCTTGAGATTGAGATGTGGCTTTGTAATAAATTTATGATTTTATAAATTTATATGGATCCTTTTTGGTGCATTTCATAATTTGAATCAGGAACTGTGAATCAAATTCGAGTAAAAGATGAAAATCAGCTGTCAATATTTTCCCTATAAAAACATACAACGCATTGAAGACATTATTAGTGCTACTGTTTCCCTACTACTGATTAAAACCAACGTTATTATGGAGCGGCGACGTCATTTAAGCAGGGAAGAAATGCTCAGAGCCGTGGGAATGATAGAAGCTGGTTCCCGGCAACGTACTGTGGCTTTAGCTCTGAATACAAGTCAGAGTGTTATCAGTCGACTTTGGACACGTTACCGAAGCACTGGTACCGTGGCTGAGCGCCATGGAGGACGGTATCGCTGCACCACACGGAGACAAGACCGATACATTCAAATCTTAACTCGAAGAGCTTCAACAATAACCGCCATGATGTTAGCCGTGAGGCTTCATCACTCTTCAGGGAACTTAATTAGCGACCAAACAGTCAGAAACCGCTTGCATGAAGTGAACCTTCATTCCCGAAGACCGCTACGGGTACCACCTATAGCAATGCACAATCGTAGGATTCGATATCAATGGGCTCTTGAACACAGAAATTGGGCAGAAGAACAATGGCGTTTCGTGTGCTTTTCTGATGAGTCTCGTTTTGGTATGAGACCGGATACAAGACGTATACGACACTGGAGAACCCCTGGACGCCAACAGCGATTAAAATCCTGCCAGGAAGTCCATCCTTATAGTGGTGGAACCATCATGGTATGGGCGGGTATTTGGATCGGCGGAAGAACTGAGTTGATTTGGATCAGAGGCAACCTCAACGCTCAAATTTATGCTGAGACGATTGTATCAGACGTCATCGTTCCTCTACAAGTGCAAATCGGTCCCTTATTTCAGTTAATGCATGATAATGCACGACTGCACACCGCAAGAGTTGTAAGACAGACTCTCGCCGCAGCTAACATCAATGTCCTGCCCTGGCCTGCTCAGTCGCCAGACTTGAACCCGATTGAGCATGCATGGGATATGCTACAGAGAAGAGCTCTGCCGAATATGGAGGGTATCCAGTCGCAAGAAGACCTTTTTTTGTTGTTGCAACGAACATGGGCTGCCATTCCACAGCGTGATTTGGATGAACTCATTTTGAGTATGCCAAACCGATGTTCTTGTGTTGTTAGTGTTCGCGGTAGAAACACGGATTATTAATTGTTTAAGTTACCCAATAAAATTTTAAAGAAAACTGTTATTTCAGTCTTTTTTTCGAACTTTTGTGTTAGTGGTTCAAATGTCAAAAATCCCTTTATTAGGAAAATGGCAAATTTCTTTATTAATGCAAAGGTGACTTGGTTTATCGTTACTGTGACAAACGAAAACACTTTATTTGATGAATCCTTAAAGAAAATTTTAATTAATATCAATCAGGAGAAAAGTTATTGCAAAAATATATGTTGATCCCTAGACACTTTTGATGTGTGTATTACCAAAAGCATACATTTTAATTTTGCATTTGATTGCTTAATTCTTGAGGATGATTATAGGCTAATTAACATCACGCTGCGACCCTTAGGAGCTGTGCAAAAAGAAAAAAAAGTCAGAAAGAACGCTAAGTGAAAACGACCGCGGTGGTAAGACCGCGGGCGGGCGATACGATGCGATGCGATGGGTCGGTGGCCGAAATTTCACGCGGAAAGAAGCCTGTAATCAATATTGCCAAGTGCTATGCAACTAACCCACCTTCTCATTTCCAGGACTTCAAATTCCCACTCACAGTGGTGATGTACCACCTCATAGTGAAGTGGATCCTGTCAGTCGTCGTGAGGCTGGTCCTCCACATCATCACGGGTACTCCTCAGTTGCTGCTGCCTTTCATGACTTGCCTCAAGTCAGTCGGGCCGACGGGATTGGCCAGCGGGATTGACGTCGGCTTCTCAAACTGGGGGCTGGAGTTGGTCACAATATCCTTGTATACCATGACCAAGTCTACCACCATTATCTTCATTCTCGGCTTTGCGATTCTGCTGGGACTTGAGAAAAAGGTATGTTTTATTATAATAATTTATTTTTCACTTCTCATGCTCTAAAAGTTCGTCTTTATGTTGTGCTTAGGCGACATAAAATCGCTTTTTATGTTCTAGTGTATAAAGTAATTTTTTTTTCTGAGACTAAGGTAATCAGGCCCAACAGCCCACACGCGCAATAAAACTTCGCAGATTAAAGTCGTGATTTATTTCATTTTCTTTAATTTATACCACTTCCGTGTTTTCTATCGTTAATTTAATAAAATCAGGTAAAATAGTTGTCTTTTATTATTTAAAAACGCAAAGAAACGTTTTTATGACTTGGCAGTATGAAGTACCCAAGTCGAATGACAAATGTTGAAATTAAAAAATGAAACTTTTAAAAAGTTTCGTGGCGGTATTATCTGTGGTGGCGGGAATTAGCTATGCTTTGCAACATTTTTGATTAATTATGTACTGTATACTTTATGCCTGTTTCATTTTCTCGCAATCGAAGTGAAAAGCAGAGTGTATAACTCAGGCATAAACGAGCCATTTTACCCCTCGACTTAACTATCCACCCTCGCCTGCGGCTCGCGTGGATATAAACGTCTCGGGGTAAAATAGCTTATTTTGTGCCTTAGTTGTACCATCTACTATGAAAGCGTAATTCTGTTTCCTTTCTGTACTTTGTTTGCAATTTAGTTTCGAATCAAGTAAACAATACATATGTGTTTTTGAAAAACCAACTTTAAAACCCACACATTTTGTATGACTATTTCCATAGTACTAGTCAAAATAAAACAGGTATAAAAAAAGTATTCAAATTAGGTTGAGAATCGGCACTTTTCGAACGTCAAAAAAATTATATTCGTTTCAGTGGAAATCAATCAGTTGGAAAGAAGGGTTTTAATAGAAAAGTCTATTCCAATCATGTTGACGTACGAGGTCCAAAAGTTCGTGGAATGAAAGGGTTTTAAATAAAATGAAACAATAAATCTATTTTTCCTTTTCAATACATTTATTAGATCTATGAATTAATTTTTCTAAACCATCGTCAAATATTTTTTTATCTTTTGCCTCAAAATGAGCCAAAATTTCCTCCTTTACCTCATTGTCGTCGGAAAATTTCCTTCCCCTAAGTCTTTTTTTTAAATTGGGGAACAAATAAAAATCACTTGGGGCCAGATCTGGACTGTAGGGTGGGTGGACTAGTGATTCGAAGCCATGCTTGTGCAGAGCAGCCATTGCAACTCTGCTCTTGTGAACCGGCGCGTTGTCTTGCAAGAGCAACACGCCCTTGGTCAATTTTCCTCGATGTTTTTCCTTGATGGACTCCTTTCATTTTTCTAATATCGTTACGTAGTATTCTCCGGTTATGGTCCCTCCCTTTTCTTTGTAATCAATCAGTATTATCCCCTCACAATCCCAAAAAACAGTAGCCATCAACATTCCAGCCGACTCCGACACTTTGAATTTCTTTGGCGGTGGTGTCCCCTTTTTGTGCCATTGCATGGACTCTTGTTTGGACTCAGGCTCAAAGTGATGAACCCATGTTACATCTCCGGTAACAATCCGCTCCAAAATCTGTGCAGGTTCGTCTCCACATAACTCCAAAAATTGTTTTGACGCATCGGCGCGCTGCTGTTTCTGAAGTGGCGTGAGTATTCTCGGTACCCATCTTGCACTGACTTTTGTCATACCCAGGTGGTCATGTAGGATTTGCAAAATGATGGTATCTGATACTCCAACTAATGCAGATAACTGTTTTCTCTTCAAACGGGTGTCCTCCAGTACAATTTTTTCCACTTTTTCGACGATGTCTGATGTGGTGGCCTCAACTGGCCTTCCTGAGTAGGGGTTGTCTTCAATCGACTCCCGACCATGTTTAAAAAGACCATGCCACTTGTAAATCACTGATTTACTAGAGCACTGTTCCCCATAAACTGTTTCCATTTCATTAAAAATGGTTTGAGCGTTCTTTCCTTGCTTGGTAAGGAATTTTATCACAGCACGGTGTTCAATTTTCTTGACTTTAATTTGCGATTCTAACACTTTTTATTTTTATACACCTTAAATCTCGTATCTCCAATTTCCAAGTAAAAAGTTTTCGTTTGATAGCCGAATCCTGAAATGGATCGTTTTACATACATACCTATCGTTACTTTCTGAAATGCCTTACCGGTTTTATTTCTGACTTCTTGTAAACGATGATTACCCGGCCGTAGTTAGTAATTCCCGATATTTACGGGCTAGAGAAAAATTAAGCTGTTTCGATAAAGTAGGTAGGTACTCGGGAATTCATGTTGACCTTTTCAAAGTTACGGACGTGTGCACGTGAATTCAACACGAGAGCGAGTACGGACGAGTACCTACCGCGTATTCACGTCACTAGCGCTGTGTTTATTACGAACGAGACCATTAAAATGGGTGCGCTTCGCTTCACTGTAAATTGCACTGTTATTGCGTAATGCATAACGAACAGTCAAAAGCAACGCCAGGATTTTAACTTTTATTGATGCAGCTAAATTCATTCCCAAAATGTTACACCACTTCTTGTATATACTAATAATAAAGCTGAAAAGTTTGTTTGTTTGAACGCGCTAATCTCTGGAGCTAGTTCGAGTCGGATTTGAAGAAATATTTTTGCAATTTTTGAGGAAGGTTATAGGCTATTTATCATTACGCTACGATCCTTAGGAGCCGAGCAATTACATCATCATCATCATTATTTCAGCCGAAAGACGTCCACTGCTGGACATAGGCCTCCCCCAAGCACCTCCACTTCGACCGGTTCTGAATTTCTCGTATCCAACGGGTTCCTGCGGTCTTCACAAGATCGTCGGTTCACCTTGTGGGAGGCCTTCCAACGCTACGTCGCCCGTCGTCCGGTACGCGGTCGCAACTCCAGAACCTTTCGGCCCCATCGGCCATCTGTTCTGCGAGCAATGTGCCCTGCCCACTGCCACTTAAGTTTGGCAATTCATCGGGCTATGTCGGTTACCTTGGTTCTCCTGCGGATCTCCTTATTTCTGATTCGATCACGCAGGGAAACTCCAAGCATAGCCCTCTCTATTGCCCTTAGGGTGAAATATAATCATACAATGTGAGAATGTACTTACATACATACTTCTAAAACAAATATTACTACAGTATAACTATACAGGGTGGAAAAAATCAATGGGCCCTGAAGGGAAAACACTTTAAATTCTTAAGATAGATTATTTTACTTAAAAGAAACATTCCTTTATTTTTTAAAAGAAACAAAACTGCTTTCACATATTTCTCGATAAGGGAATCGGACCAGCTAAAAATTAAAAAATAAACACTCGCTGTTTTATTTACTAATCGATAGGATTATAGGATTAAGTATTGTTCAGGATAAAATCTCTCTAATAAATATTATTTTGGTCTTATAAATAAAAAAAAGACGGGTTGCACTCCGGGAGTGCCGGCAGAAGTGAAAACATGAATATTAACGTTGAAATAAATCAATTATGAATTGAATTAATATAACTAATTTTTTTCCACTATTTCTGCGTCACTTTTTTTATAAATCGATGCACTTTGTTCAATTTCCATATTTGAAACACTTTATATTCACGAATTTTACGAATACACAGCAGTGTAGCTACACAGACGGTCGAGCCATCAGCTGTCCATCCATCCATCCACATCCACGTCCACCATCACCGTCACCGTTACCGTTACCGTTACCGTCACCGTCACCGTCACCGTCACCGTCACCGTCACCGTCACCGTCACCGTCACCGTCACCGTCACCGTCACCGTCACCGTCACCGTCACCGTCACCGTCACCGTCACCGTCACCGTCACCGTCACCGTCACCGTCACCGTCACCGTCACCGTCACCGTCACCGTCACCGTCACCGTCGCCGTCACCGTCATCGACACCGTCACCGTCACCGTCACCGACACCGTTACCGTCACCGTCTCCATCACCATCACCGTCACCGTCACCGTCACCGTCACCCGTCACCGTCACCGTCACCGTCACCGTCATCACCGTCACACCGTCACCGTCACCGTCGCCGTCACCGTCACCGACACCGTCACCGACACCGTCACCGTCACCGTCACCGACACCGTCACCGTCACCGTCACCGTCACCGTCACCGTCACCGTCACCGTCCGTCCGTCCGTCCGTCCATCCATCTATCCATCCACCCATCCATTATCGTGTCTCACTTGGTTCACTTCGGTTGGCGCCGCCGTAGAAAGAGGGGTGGGGGGGGGGAAATCTCTCCTGACGGTCACGTGTCCTGACGCGAGTTTAACATTTTTTCCCCAGTACAAAAAGTGTTCAACGCCGCTAAAGAAGTTTTCACTTCAAAAAGATCATGAAATCTAACATCAATTTTATTTTATCATCATTTTAATATGAAGGACACGTAAGTATGAAAGAAAATTATTACCTAGCAAGACATTGATACTTGAACTACACTTTAATAATAATTTAACTAATAAGTTGTTCGAAATGAGACCCCTCGAGGATACACAATTAGTCTTTTTTTTAAATTCACTTCGAATCTTCTGCAAAGTGTTGTGGTGTATCTTAATAAATGGAAGCAAAACAAAACAAAATCGATAAAAAGGTCCAAAATGTTCAATAGAATTTCAAAAGTGCAGTTCCGGACCGCAAACAAAGTTAAACGTTCTATTTTTAAACTTTTCGTCAGAACGCCTCGTACCTATAAGAAGGAAATGTGCATGGAATTATTATCAAGTCTTCAACAAGGTGCTTAGAGATAAAAGCTTGTTCTTCATAGCATGTCTTTGGATGTTAAGAGTTATAAGAAAATTATGACGTGTCTTGTTGAAAGTGAACAGTTCTAGTCTAGGTAATGTTGATTAAAATCCTTGTGTTCTTAATATTAGATTTCATGGATATCTTGTACGACAGACGAGTGTAAGACCTAATGTTCCTTGGGGAAAAAGTCATCTTTAACATTGATTGTATCGACTAGTGAAATAAAATAGCGAGTGATTATTTTTTGAATTTTTAGCTGGTTCGATTCCCGGTTTAAGTAAGCTTATCGAGAAATCTGTGAATGCAGTTTTGTTTATTTTTTAAAATATAGTAAAGATTTAAAGTGGTTTACCTTTACCTGACTTTTTTGCCCATTGATTTTTTCCACTCTGTATACAGGGTGAATTTTCCAAGTGGGCGTGGATGGCCAAATTCTAAACTATGAGGAATAGCGAAAAGTACTCAAAGGAGTCGCGGGCTCGATTTTGATGAAAACGAAAACTGCATCATTGGACTTTTGAAAAATAAACTTTTCTAGCCAGGAATCGAACCTGTTTATTAAAAAAAAAAAAAAAAAAACACGCTCAACAGTGTCGCTAATAAGGATCGAATTCTGGGAAGTAATGACATACGGCAAACTTAAGGAAAATGTTGAATTTTAATAAACTTCTTCTTATTTTAAAGTATTCATACTTACATTATGCACCGTGTTCGAAATGATGCTCAATATTTTTATTAACACACCCGCAGCGCAGTCACCTTTACAACATTATGTTCTAAATTCAAATTTCTATTACGATCTTTGAAAAATATTCTAATGGAATCAATAATATTGTAATGCTGAATGCAGTACAATCCTTGGAACGTCGAATTCAGCTATGTATTGAAAACAATGGTCATCATTTTGAACAATTAATCAGTTAAGGTTTAGTAGGTAGGTAACATAACCCTGGCCAGGCTAAATAATAACAGCCGCACAGGTCAATCCATCAGGTTAAGCTACGCTTGCCGCGGTTGGCCTGTGGATGGGTGACCATCTTTACATACCGAGACCCCTCCACGCCTCGGAAAGCACGTTAAGCCGTTGGTCCCGGCTGTCATTCCTGGATCTTTGACAGTCGTTACGGTTAGTCAGAAGCTCGAAGGTCTGACAACCAGTCTTACCAAGGGGAAGGGGTCGAATAACCCAGTAACTGGGTTGTGGAGGTCAGATAGGCAGTCGCTCCATGTAAAATACTGGTATCTAGCTGCATCAGACTGGAAGCCGACCCCAACATAGTTGGGAAAAGGCTAGGCAGATGATGATGAGGTAGGTAACATAAGAAAAATAAAAACGTATTTTGTTAAAAATGAGCTCTTTCCTTTAGTTTGCCGTATGTCATTACTTCCCAGAATTCGATCCTTATTAGCGACACTATCGAATGGTGTAATAATACAGTATGGGTCTTACCACAAAAACTTAATCACTTGTTCAACGTGTGTCTAATGTCAGTGTTACGTCAAAATCCATATAATTATGTCGTGTTTAAAAGGTGTTTAGCCTAAACAACTGATAAACACTGTTTTGTGGTAGTAAGGTATGTGTTTTTTTTTTCAAAACCAACAGGTTCGATTCCTGGCTAGAAATATAGATTTTTCAAAAATCCAATGATGCAGTTTTAGTTTTCATCAAAATCGAGCCCGCGACTCCTTTGAGTACTATTCGCTAGTCCTCATAGTTTCGGATTTGGCCATCCACGCCCACTTGAAAAATTCGCCCTGTATAATTATAATGTAATCCTAACTGATATTATAAATGCGAAAGTAAGTTTGTTTGTTACCTTTTCACGAATACGAGTAAACCACTGAACCGATCAATACGTTGTCAGGTGTACAGAAACGGACATAACCCACCTATCATTCCGAAAAAAAGTGCTGTTCCCGAGGAAAACCACAATAACGTTATTATGATAATAGATGGCGCCACGTGTATTGTTGTTTATTGATATGATATTATTAGAGACATTATTATACACCGTGTTCCGGACGATATACATAAACTTCGACCAGAAGTTCAGACCATGGAAATAAGCATTTTTCATTATGGACACATTAACGAATTCTTATTTTTTGTTAATTTTCATACAAACTAAATACCTTGACGTAAATCGCCGGATAGGCATGCTTCTTTATCCGAATTGGCAACGATGACGTATTTTCATTCATAAGATTTGGCGGGCTGAAACTTGTCAAAACTGAGTTAAGACCTTTTCTTACTGCATAGCTCAATTCAATTTCACTAAATGAAATAACAATATCTTTGTAACGAAGCCTTTTCAAGTACTACTTCCTTTGTTAGATTTAATTTGTAAAAGCTATAGAAGCGTTTGACAAAGTTTATGGATATCGTGAAAAGAACACGGTGTATAATACGATATAAGGGTAGGAGTACACTTATAAAATCAAAAAATGTCAAGTATGGTACTCTAAAGTGTTACGTTCCCAATATATTTGGAGGTAAAGACCGCCATAAGAGAACAATTACAATAATAAAAAAGCAGTAGTTACGTGTGTACACGCATTCCATTGTATTCGAATAATAGTTCCCAGGTTGAAGACACTAGACAGTATAATAACAAAAAGCCGCTTTAATTAGTTGATACGAGATGTGATGCGATTTAGCAACGTGGATAATATGCTAGCTTCCATATGTATAAAAATGTTCGAACCCCTTTGTGCACGTTCCCCTTCATAACCTTTGGACGGGAAAAGTCAAAGGGTTTGCAAAAGTGGCTCGAGTCGTGACAGGTTAGTGACGTGAGGGACGAAGCCTTGCCTGATGACATCCACTTTTACAGCCGGCAGGGGTAGCGACAACAACGACGAGTCCCGGACGCGAATTATTAAACCATTATTTATTTACAGTGGCCTCCAAAAGTTAGATCACTTCTCCACTTCAGCTTTGACACACCACATTATGATTTAAATTAAATAACTACTGATCCAAATGTTTGAACTACCTTGACTTATGATAAAAATAATCACCCTTTGGAGTACCTTTTTTTTTTCTCGCGGTGAAATCCTCATGGACTTCCTCTATCGTGGGGGTGACAGAGGGGCATGCCGGACTCTTACCGGCTAAAACCACCGCGGTGTTCCACCTCCTGGAGTACCTGACTATTTTTTCATTTTAAATCATAATGTGGCATCACAGGTGAAGTGGAAAAATATCAACTAACTTTTGGAGGCCACTGTTTGTATTAAAAACACAATTTTTACACCAAAAAAAACGAATAAGACAAAGATTTTTAAAACTAATGTATTGTACAGAGCGCGGTCATATTATAAACATAATTAAGTGAAGGTAGATGCCACAGAAATAGATACACCTAGATAACGCAAGAGCACCTACTTCGCGTTCCAAAAATCGCACCAGTTTACGATCCAAAATCATAAGTCGCCACTTTCGCGCTCAGTCCTGCGTACTGCTGGCTGGGTGAGCGTGCGTGAGTGAGTGAGAGAGCGCGAGCTTGCACTGACGTCATAGTAGGTAGTCAAAAAGTGGCACGCTTAGTTTTCATACAGTTTGTGATACTTGCGTTATCCTAGGTATATCTATATCTATGGTAGATGCCAAACGAAATTTTCCGATCAGCGCGGTTCTCGGTTGCCGGCTTGGACAAGGCGATCTCTTACAGACATCCTTTGGAGGGACTGAGAGAAACGAGAGGCATCTTTACTAATGATTTTTCTAAAATAAAAGTAGCCCAAGTTACACCTTATAACATCAGCTATCCGCCAGTGAAAGTCCCGTCAATAATCGGTCCAGCAGTTTCGGACATTAGCTAGAACAAACAGACAGACAGACAAAACATTTAAATATTGATTTTTTGTTATAAGTACCGTTATTATGCTGTTATTTTAACGTTACAAACGTGATGTCGAAATAAAAACATATTAAGTATTTTCAAAGTTACTGCTTTTGAGCTGAAATTTTGTACAGAGATTCTAGACCAGATACACTCTTCAACCCGTTTGTATTGATATACCCTTTCCGTAACACCCTGTAGATAAATAATAAAACTTTATTGTTCAGAGAGCAATACAAATTAAAATAGCACTAACCTTCATACTCTGTGTCCATACTAGGATTCCCTGTGTCGTGGTGTGTATGTCCGATGTTATGATTCTCCTCTTCTCCTGTCCTTATCCAAATTGGTTAGGGACGACGCAGCATGTCTTCTTTCTTAAATCTCTAGCAGCTAGTTCCAGTAGCCATTCATCATCATTTTATGCTCAAGATTTCCGCATCAAGCTTGCCATTGGCGCCGATTCCCTTGTTCACAAACTAAACTAAATTTAAGTTCAGTGCATCTTTTTCTTTCTATTTCATTAAGAAAAGGACAGAAGATAAATATTAGTTTAGTCCTGTCAAATCAAGATACTCCATAGACAAGTTTAGACGCGATTAAAAAAATGGCTACTAAAAATACGTCAATTTATGTCAGGGGCTGACTAATTTGACAGGACTAAACTAATATTTATGTTCTGTCCTTTTCATAATGAAATAGTAAGAATAAGATGCACTGAACTGTTTAGTCTGTGAACAAGGGAATCGGCGCCAGTGTCTTCCTTCAATCTTGTGCTAAGTTCGACGAAATCTCTTAGCGCTTATTTTATTAATCATCTTCAAATCATTCGACTTCTAATACCATGATTAGTCACGTAGCTCGGTCGGTACATAACTGATTATCATTCATAACTGATTAGTTATGAATTTTTATGACATATCGACCGAGGTACGTACGAGGTAATCGGGCAGAAATCGTCGTAGATAATCATCTACGTCGATTTTGGCCCGATTAGTTCAGCATTCAATGAAACTAAAGAACTGCCGTTGAATTGAAACGTAATGAACGTTTCCCGCGTCGCACATGCAACGTGTTTTGTTCAACGTGACTTTCGTGTCGTAATTTGTGGTTAGTTTATGGTGTGTGTCAGTACATTGAAAATATCTATCCGGCCTCAATTCGTCTATGCACTGAAGCTTTGGGACGTTTCATATGACGCGGTTCGAACAGCGAATTATAAATATGTAAAGTCAGGGAAATTGATTTTTGAAATCAATAGTTATTTATTTCTCTAAAAAAAATAAAAATTTTGGTTGATAAGTTACAGCAAGATTCTAACCTTTGTGATTGCGAGAGTTCCGGTTCGAATTGACGAATTACCGTATGTATGATGGCCTTTATTACATCTGAATGATGAGTTGGAGTCTGTATAATTAACTACTAAACTAAAATTGTCCAGATCTTCAATCAAATCCCACCTGTCATTCTTTGACAGTTCTATGAAATGGCTATGACAAGGCTCCATTGTAATATAATAAGTCCATGCAAGGCACATTAAGTTGTCAAGTTGCTTAACAAATAGTTTTCCTGAATGTATGCACGACATTGATGTTTCGCTAACATTTGCTGTCGAAGTGAAACCAATGCAATGTCATAAATACAATATCAATTCGTTTTTTTTTTTAATTCCTGATCACAGGAGAAGCAAAAGAAGAACATCTTTTTGCACAAGATAAACAAGAGCTAATTAGGTATTGTATTGCTAGCTGAAGGTTTCAATTCTTTTTAACCGACTTCAAATAAGGGGGAGGTTCTCAATTCGGATGTTTATATATTTTTTTGAAGTGAAAACTTCTTTAGCGGCGTTGAACACTTTTTGTAATGGGTAAAAAATGTTAAACTCGCGTCAGGGCATCGCGTCAGGACACGTGACCGTCAGGAGAGATTTCCCCCCCCCCCCCCCATCTCGTTCTACGGCGGCGCCAACCGAATTGAACCAAGTGAGACACGACAAAGATGGCCGAAGAAAATGACATTTGACGTACAAATGTTTGAAAAGTCAGTTTCGTAAACAATAGTACTTCGAGGAGCCGCAGTTGTATTTAATTTATTTTGAACTTCTGTTTAACCAATTTTGTTTATTATTATACAGGGTGATTGGAAGATGGGTGCAAAGCTTTAAGGCGAAGATAGTACAGACAATTTAGAACCATTTAAGCCATGGTTGTCTTAGACGAAGTCTTACCAAATATTTTTAACCAAATTTTTAAGTTTTTTTTCGGAAATTCTCAAAATTTAATGTAAACTGCATAATTATGGCCAAATTGAATGATAAATGAATTCATTTTTTATTTATTTAATTAAAGTAATGTGTAAGCAATCAAGCAAAACATGTTTTAGGCTTCTGTGTCATTAGACATTTTTTTACAGACATTTAAAGATCAGAAAAAATAAAAAAATTGTACAATACGTCTTTTAAACCTTATTCAAAAAAAAAACGGAGGGTGCTTTTTTTGTTCAAACCTTTTTGAAGACATGCTTGATAATCGCTCTTTCTTTTGAGGTATCATTTATGCGGATATCTTACAAATTATTGAAATTAGGGCCTACAAACCAATTTGAGGGAGAATTTTTTTTATTTTAGGCAGACTAATTAAAACAACATTTGAATTAAAATTATTTATTTTTCATGTTCAAAATGACGGCCGTGATTCCTAATACAAGCACGGCCCCGTCTTCTAACTTCTGTAGTCGTTATTTTCAACATCATCTCCTGCTTCATTGTCTCAAACGCTGAATTTATTCTTTGTATCAATTCTTCTCTAGTGTTAATTTCTTTGTTGTTATACACCAGTTCCTTGGCCCGGCCCCACACGAAAAAGTCCAACGGGGTCAGATCTGGGGAGCGAGCGGGCCAAGGGATGGGTCCATCCCTGCCGATCCAGCTATCAGGAAAGCAATTGTTGAGGTGTTCCCTTACATTTAAAGTCCAATGCGCTGGACAGCCGTCTTGCTGAAAGATGACTGTTCGGTCTCTTTCGAAGATCGGGACACCTGATTCCTCTATCAGCAGTGGTAAATCAATTTGCAGAAATTGCAAATAATTTTCGCCATTCAATGGATCAGGCAAAAAGTGGGGCCCAATCAATGTTCTGCCAATTATTCCAGCCCATACATTCACAGAGAATTTCATCTGAAATGACACCTGCTTCTTAAAATGTGGATTGTTGTCTACGTCGGCCCATTCATGGATGTTGTGAAAGTTTGTAATACCTTCCCTTGAAAATTTACTTTCATCCGTCCACAAGATTGATTTCAGAAACCACGCATCTTCGATGTCTCTGTTGATGAGGAAACGGCAGAACTGAATTCTTCTTTGAGGATCTTGCTCTACTAGACCTTGCACACTCCTGCCATGGAACGGATACTTATCATTTTGGTGCATTGTATGCCACACCTTCCATTGAGAAATGTTTAAATTTCGAGCTACTGCTCTAGTACTGGTAGTAGGATCCGCTTGAAATGCTGCTAAAATGTCTTCGTCGACGGCAGTTTCGTGTCTGCCCGGGATGACTCCAGGTTCCACGCGGTGAAACCCATCTTGGGCAAGACGACGAAACGTGTTGTAAAACACTCGGACATTCGGTATCCTGCGATTCGGATAGCGCTCTTGATACATCCGTCGCGCCAAAGATCCATTGCCGTCTGCTCTACCGTACATAAATACGATATCCGCATATTCTTGATTGGAAAAAGTAGCCATAGTCACTTAACAATTAAGAAAAACGGCGTAGGAGCGCACTAAACGTCAACTCAACACAATTAAGTCAAAAATCAACACGTGCAGGAGCGCGAGGCTACGACTGGACACGGTGAAACAAAAAAGTTCAAAACTAACGCAAACAACACGTGCAGGAACGCAAAGGGCTACAACTGAACACGGTAAATTGTGAATCAACACGACAACGTCCACTCACAAGGGCAGTAGTTTGACTAATAAGTAAAAGATGTAACGGCTTCATCACAGACCGACTGACCCTGACTAAAGAAAAACGACTTTGTTGCCTCAGTAACTAAGACCATTTTGCTGTAAAAACCAACTCTTTATCGCTTTTTGCTATTCATTGGGCGTTCTACCTGGAAATGCCGTCGCACCGCGCTCGGTGGCCATTGTTTAGAGAATCCCCTCAATGGGTTCCCCTCAATTGGTTCCTGCATGTGCCAAAAATTCTTAGAATTGAACAATGTTATCATTTCGAGCACATAAAGTATTCTTTTAAGCAAAAATTTTGTGTTTTGTTAGACTGCCTAAAATTTAAAATTTCTCCCTCGATTTGGTTTATTAGGTCCTAATTTCAATAATTTGTAAGATATCCGCATAAATGATACCTCAAAAGAAAGAGCGATTATCAAGCATGTCTTCAAAAAGGTTTGAACAAAAAAAGCACCCTCCGTTTTTTTTTTAAATAAGGTTTAAAAGACGTATTGTACAAATTTTTTATTTTTTCTGAGGTTTAAATATCTGTAAAAAAAATGTCTAATGACACAGAAGCCTAAAACATGTTTTGCTTGGTTGCTTACACATTACTTTAATTAAATAAATAAAAAATTAATTCATTTATCATTCAATTTGGCCATAATTATGCAGTTTTCATTAAATTTTGAGAATTTCCGAAAAAAAACTTAAAAATTTGGTTAAAAAAATTTGGTAAGACTTCGTCTAAGACAACCATGGCTTAAATGGTCCTAAATTGTCTATACTATCTTCACCTTAAAGCTTTGCACCCATCTTCCAATCACCCTGTATACCTACCTACAATACAAAATAGAAGCGACGAAAAATATAACGAAGCACATTATAGCAACAAGAAATACTGTGGGACATTGCTGCTTTTGTGTGAAAACAATGCTTCCGTGTCGACCACGGAAGTTTACACCCTGCAGGGAGATGCTCCAGTAGGGTGTGGCTGTGAAGCTATGTTGCAAAACATGCTCCACTTCCTATCCTGCCTTATTTGTCCTGCCCAAAACATGCAGTCAAAGTGACCTCTGCGCTGCCACCGACGACAACGTGGAAGTGGCAATATTTTGAGCCAACAAGATCTAAAGTAAAAGAGAAGAAATTTAGGGAGTAGTTCATTAATAAAAAGCTTGTATACAAATATCAGTTTATTTTTATAATACTTGTACGCACCGGGACTTACAGCTTAGTACGGCTGTTATTCCAAATGCATACAGTGTGGCTAAGTTTGTAACAATTGAGCCTGGTATCTATGGTTACCTCACCCTACTGATTATAAACCTACAGCAACTACTTAACACCCTAGTTATCCTAACACCCTAACCTATCATACAAGCCTACGGGAGACCTACGGGAACAGACAGAATTTGGGTAGGAATAGGGGTTTGTGTACGTCGTGCAATGTGTACACAGGAAATAGTTTTGTCATTGCCGGTCCCACAGACTCATAGAACTGGTGATGGCTAAAGGTGTCTTGGCCATAGTGAGAGGAATTATGGAAGATGAATCAAACTCTACTCCAGCTTGATGACTAATTTATTCATTTACTAATTACTAATTTATGTGGAACGAATGTATGTCGCTCTTGATGCTGACGCTGGCGTATGTAACTCTTGCCTGTTCACGGCTGAACAATACTCTAAACTCTAATTTGGCTTCTAAAACTTGTGCAAGCAGAACAACATTTTTAAAATGTTTGCTTTTCATTTGCCATCTGTGCCATCTCTTCTGTAGGCCGTTTCATTTTCTGCTATTCGTAGTGAAGCACCATCCTTACTAGTCCTATTGACCTGAAATACAAAACTAATGTTATAAATTCTTTCTCTTCATTATCTTATTTATACTGATTTAATTAATCAGTAGCGGCATCAAAATAACAGTCATTATTATTCTTATGGCGGGTTTTTTTTTTGTTACAATGAGTTTTGTACAGGCAAACGAAGTTCTTCGTAAAATTGTAAATTGGATAGGCACCTAATTCGTAAATCATGCCAGGCTGCCCCTGTTTAGCGTTAGTGCTTGTGTCAGTGTTTTTATTTTCTATTATGGAGACCTCTCCCTGACCAATTCTTCCAAAAAATCTAAGGATTAGAAGCAAAAGCAAGCATAAGTATAAGAAATTGAGAATGTTTACAAAACATAACTTACTTTGAACACATTTTAGCTGTAACAGTAGGTACACACCTTATCCTCCTCCAACCAATATTCAATTCTTTGCCCTTTATTGCAACTAGTCTCCAGTCTTAATTTCATTTATTTTAAATACAAAAAAAATATTCAAAAGTTTTTTAGTTTGACACATACAATATCAAATTCATTCATTGACATATTCATATTGTTTCCATGACGACCATGACGTTGTCGCGTCAAAACTGTTGAAACTGTAGACAATAAATTAGTTTTTCATACGTAATAATGTCTATGGACACAAATATTCGGTTCGTAGACAGATATTCTCGTATGCCGATTTAATGTGTTGGCCAATTTGTTGGATGACTTCATTATAATGGCAACATTTAGAAGTTGTAGGACATTCTAGTTATAGAACGTTTATGAAGCGTTTATGAATACAAACTATCGAATGTTTTAAAGGCCTATTGAGCATTTTATCTAATGAATGGTTTAAACCTTCAATAGGCTTTTTTATGAATAAGACCGAAAGTGTTTAAAATATGGAAATTGAACAAAGTGCATGTATTAATGAAAAAAGTGACGCAGAAATATTGAAAAAAAAATGAGTAATATTAATTAAATTAATAATTGATTTATTTCAACGTTAATATTCAAGTTTTCACTTCTGCCGGCACTCCCGGAGTGCAACCCGTCTTTTTTTTATGTATGTTCGGGCATAACTCCGTCTTATATAGACGGATTTGCAAAATTATTTTCAGTGTTACGTCTAGACTAGAAAACAATAGCTACTCCAGTTGCGATTTATTCCGATATTCCATGATGATCACTCTCTGTTGTTATTAGTTTGATATCAAAATAATCCTGTTTTGGAGTTTCGTTATACCTACTGGAGTAGCAATCTGACCACATTGGTTTTAAATCAAGTCATCATCTGGCTACTATACTGGGATCGGCTTCCAGTCTATCCGAATGCAGCTAAATACCAGTATTTGACATGGAGCGACTGTTTATCTGACCTCCCGAACCCAATTACAGGGTGAACAATATTAACCAAACCAAGTAAACATCATCATCTGCCTAGCCTTTTCCCAACTATGTTGGGATCAGCTTCCAGCTTAACCGGATGCAGCTGAATACCAGTATTTTACATGGAGCGACTGCCTATCTGATCTCCACAACCCAGTTACTGGGTACGATACCCCTTGGTAAGACTGGTTGTCAGACTTTTGGGATTCTGACTACCCGTAACGACTGTCAAAGATCCACGAATGACAGTCGGGACCAACGGCTTAACGTGCTTTCCGAGGCACGGAGGGGTCTCGGTATGTAAAGATGGTCATGCATCCATAGACCAACCGCGGCAAGCGTAGCTTAACCTTATCGATCGACCTTTGCGGCTGTTATTATTTAGCCACCAAACCAAGTAAACAATATTAATTCATATCTACGAGTCGGCCCTGTCATCCACTTCACTATGAGGAAATTGAAAGCTGCAACGGCAAAGTTTTTAAATCAGATCACCCGGTAGGTCAGCCAGTCTCCCCCCGGGGGTGAGTTTAAAGCGAGCCTCCCACCCCACTTCGCTTTTAATGTATTCATTTCATTTCTCGATACGGGAATTATACATTCAGTTAATTTGGATATTTTATAAATGTCCAAAATCCGATAACGATATGTGAAGCTTCGTATGAAACAAATATTTGGTTCAATAAATCAGTTATTAATATTCTGCGTGGGATTCACGAAATTCGGTTTATGCATATTTGTTTGGTGACAAGTAATATAAATCGAGTGTCGTCCGGCGGCGGCGAGATGGGCGGCCGACATTGTTTCCATCACGAGTAGAGCCTGAGGGTCTCCTCCATTAGCACGATATCCGTAGTTACAGTCGAACTTACGGGCAATTCATACGCCGTATCATATACAGACATATCATTAGATTTCGGCTCCCAAACTATGACTGAATGACAATACGGTTTGACTGTTGTCCCTACTCCCGGTAACTACGAGTATATGCCCATCTGAAAAATTTAATTGGAAACTTGTGTTGACGGTTCAAATACTATCAGAACGGTCCGTATCTTCGTTGACAGATTTAATAAGTAGAGCCCTGGATGAGGCTGGCACAAGAGCGAATAGGTATTCCCAGTCGCCCCCATGTGAATTGCCACCAGCACGCGTAGCATGACGACGTTTTGTCGAAGGAAGGATAGACAAAATGACACATTGCCGTGCATAGACGCGTAGAATGCGTACAAATATTTCTAAAATCTGTCATTTTGTCTATTCTTCCGTCGAAAAACCCGTTTCTACGGCGATAATGCTACGCGTGCAGGTGGAAATCGGGAATTAAATTCCCAGTTGTCACACTTGCCACCGGGTTGCGACTGGGAAGTTATTGCCCCCACTTCAAATCGCTGTGCACTGCGGCGTGGATCGCCAACCCCCCTCATCGTTGTCTGTCTTACGACCGAGATGAGGAGGTTGGCGGTCAGACTTTTCCAATGTAGTTTTATTTGTAGATATGTGATATTATTCGGGACATACAAACAAATATTCTACGTTGTTGCTTTTAATCACTTATTATTTAACTGGGAATTTTATTCCCGATTGCCACCTGGTGGCAATCCATGTGGGGGACTGGGCGACTGGGTATATTCGCACAAGGGCGTGGGGATTAGCACTAGAAAAGAAAGGTCTATGCTCAGTGGGTGTAGACGGGCTATGGGTGATGAGGATAATGAATATACACCTATATACATACAGGATGAATTTTTCAAGTGGGCGTGGATGGCCAAATTCTAAACTATGAGGAATAGCGAAAAGTACTCAAAGGAGTCGCGGGCTCGATTTTGGTGAAAACTAAAACTGCATCATTGGATTTTTGAAAAATCAATATTTCTAGCCAGGAATCGAACCTGTTCATTTTGAAAAAAAAACACACACACACTGTATTATTACACCATTCGATAGTGTCCCTGATAAAGATCAAATTCTGGGAAGTAATGATGTACGGCAAACTAAAGGAAAGAGCTAATTTTTAACAAAATACTTTTTTTATTTTGTTAAAAATGAGCTCGTGTCCATGTTACCTACCTCATCATCATCTGCCTACTAGCCTTTTCCCAACTATGTTGGGGTCGGGTTCCAGTCTAACCGGATGCAGCTGAATACCAGTATTTTACAAAGAGCGACTGCCTATCTGACCTCCACAACCTAGTTACTGGGTAATACGATACGCCTTGGTAAGACTGGTTGTCAGTTTCGAACTTCTGACTACTTGTAACGACTGTCAAAGATCCTGGAATGACAACCAGGACCAACGGCTTACCGTGCTTTCCGAGGCACGGAGGGGTCTCGTTATGTAAAGATGGTCACCCATCCACAGACCAACCGCGGCAAGCGTAGCTTAACCTGATGGATTGACCTGTGCGGCTGTTATTATTTAGCCGAGCCCGGGTTATGCTACCTATTAAACCTCAACTGATTAATTGTTCATAATGATGACCATTGTTTTCAATACATAGCTGGATTCGACGTCTCAAGGATTGTACTGCATTCAGCATTACAATATTATTGATTCCATTAGAATATTTTTCAAAGATCGTAATAGAAATTTGAATTTAGAACATAATGTTGTGAAGGTGACTGCACTGCGGGTGTGTTAATAAAAATATTGAGCATCATTTCGAACAAGGTACGTAATGTAGGTAGGTATGAATACTTTAAAATAAGAAGCAGTTTGTTAAGATTCAACATTTTCCTTAAGTTTGCCGTATGTCATTACTTCCCAGAATTTGATCCTTATTAGGGATACTATCGAATGGTGTAATAATACAGCGTGTGTTTTTTTTTTCAAAATCAACAGGTTCGATTCCTGGCTAGAAATATTGATTTTTCAAAAATCCAATGATGCAGTTTTAGTTTTCATCAAAATCGAGCCCGCGACTCCTTTGAGTACTTTTCGCTATTCCTCATAGTTTAGAATTTGGCCATCCACGCTCACTTGGAAAATTCACCCTGTATATCTAACTAATGTTCAACTAAATTAATTGTAAAGTTGTATTTAATTAATATTGATATTATAAAATCATTAGGACGCTCGACTAGGGTTGCCATCCGTCCGGATTTGTCCGGACATGTCCGGAATTCTAGACTTTTGTCCGGACTTTGTCCGGCTCTTTAATTTGTCCGGATTTTCTTCTTGCGAGAGTCTGCTGCCATGCCTACCATACCACTGTAACTAAGTGGGTAATGTTTGGATTTTGTGATTAATTTCCGGTCTTTTATTGAAATGTCAGGACTTTTCAAAGGGGTTTGAAGATTTTTGTATGGAGGGTGGACCTAACGTCGCCCGCCATTTTGATTTTTTTTTCAGAATTGCGGTGCACAACGAAAGTTATATATTTAGATAGAGGACACTAATACAAACAAAAAATGTAATATAACATAATATCCTAAAGCGTCAGGTTTCGGAGTTATTCACCGAAATGTAAGTCGAAAACTGAACCTTTAATTTCTTCAAAGTTCAGTTTTCGACTTATATTTCTAGGATTTTTTTCATCGATTTAAATCGATTATGACCTGAGTCAATACAACATTGTCGTTTCTGATCCTTAATTGGCTTTTAAGAGCCAGAATCCACTCGAAGATACCAAAACAATCGAAATTATTTTGTCTGCATCTAGATCGATAATAATTTGCAAGGCAGGAATAAAATAGTTGGCTACTATTGTAATTGCATTGTAGGAAAACGAACACTTGATGTTGCTCCCATTTGATGTGTATTATAATGGTACCTACATGACATGGGCGCGAGACCAAGAATATCCTATTCAGCCTCCCGCTGCCTTCTTGGATGATATTATTTATACCGAATATGATTAATTAATCTTATGTTTAATCCACTAGCTGGTGTATTCAATTATTTCATGTTCACCCACAAAACTATAATTTTAATTTAACACATTTATCTCATATTTTTATGTTCAGATTGTTTTAAAAAGTTTTTAATGAACAAAATAAATGATTAGTATTATAATATTTGTTTTCTTTCTCTGTCTGATTGAGATTAACATTTGAAGTTACTACAAAATAAAAAATACTTAAAATTCGTTCCAACAATTGTTATTTTTATCTTTGAATATATCAGAAACGTGACGCTTTATGATGTTATGTTATTCACGTTTTATGTTTGTATAAGTGTCCCCTATCCAAATATACGCCATATATTGTGCACCGCGATTTAAAAAACAAAACAAAATGGCGGCTGATGTTAGGGCCAAAATCTTCAAACCCTTTCTAAATGGTACCTAACCCTACGCTCGACGGACCTGATTCCGAAATGTCCTACACATTTCGGAATCAGCGGGGTTATTGCGTAACACATTATCAATCGGAATCTGTTTAATTTTGACAGTAATAGGGGCTGGTGTCCGCAGTCCACGTTAATGCGCGTATTTTGCGTACGGTCCATTTTGACAGTTTAACAACATTCATTGCGTTATTTACGTGTTGAGCAGACAAATTTTTCGAACTTATAAAATGATTAGATGCGCCCCGCGGTTTCACCCGCGTAAGTTTCGAGTTTCTAATATAATTCAGTCATGATTCGAAAGACACGTGGCGCCATCCGTTATCATAATAAAGTTATTGTTGTTTTCCTCGGGAACAGTGTATGCAAAATTTCAAGATGATCGGTTCAGTGGTTTAGGCGTGAAAAGGTAACAAACTTACTTTCCCATTAACATTTTTAATATACTAGCTGCGCCTCGTGGTTTCACCCGCATACGTTTCGATCCCGTGGGAATATCGGGATAACAACTATCCTATGTCCTTTCCCGGGACTCAAACTATCTCTATACCAAACTTTATCTAAATCGGATCAGTGGTTTAGGCGTGAAAAGTTAACATACAGACAGACAGAGTTACTTTCGAATTTATAATATTAGTATGGATTAGTATGGATGTTGATAAAGAGAACAATAAATTAAAACGCGATAAACATAAGTTACGTAGGTATTTGTACACACGGCGACACTTCAAGATAGACATGTCTTGACCTCGCATTGTATAGGTTTTTCGTACAATCAGAAGTCAGCTTGTACTGGTAATGTAGCTTGATGTGTAGCCGAGCGTACTACCTGCCGATAACCCAACGAATTTCAAAGGCAGGGACAATCATATTTTATTTTGTATATATTAATTCCGAATTGATTATAAATCAAATCAAAAGTCATTTATTAAGACTAGGCCGAGTATCAATACTTTTTGAACGTCAATTTACATAATGAGGGAGTTTAAAGTGTGCCGATTCGCAGCCTAGTTAAAAAAATGACTTGTCAAACGCCCGCCCTTCACCATTTCCTAGAGTTTTAGCTGGAAAGAAGTGGCGCAACAAACTCCCTAGCAGCACAGCTGTCTAATTATATTACATCATCATTCTCAAGTCTTAAAATTACCTATCCATACTAATATTATAAATTCGATAGTAACACTGTCTGTCTGTATGCTACCTTTTCACGCCTAAACCACTGAACGGATTTCGATAAAATTTGGCAGAGAGATAGATTGCATCCCGGGGAAGGACATAGGATAGTTTTTATCCCGATATTCCCACGGAATCGAGACTTATGCGGGTGAAACCGCGGGGCGCAGCTAGTAGATAAACACTGGTATCATTCAGTTACGCACGCCCAAAAAAGCGCCCACACATACACCCACCTCACCCACATGTCGCTCGCATGAACTAACACCACTCCACACACACACACACACTCCCACACACAAATAACGTAATTAACATAAGTTTAGTTTATAATCATGTAAAGTTTGTTTGTTTGTTGATGTTTGTATTATCTTTTAGGTTTTCAGTATACAAGTACATAACCAAAATAAAATATATCATTTTGTAAAAGGGCGGAGACCTGGCGTCCTGAAATACAGGCCTAGAGCTAGAGTTAGGCACCAGTCTACCACAATATTAAAATGTTATCTGACTCTGATACCATGTAATATTGTGGTGAGAAAAATCTTATCTTAATAAACACTAGTCATGATTATAAATCTTGAGTAATAAAATAATTGACCCTTAGCCGATTTGAATTTTTTTGTTCTTCGCCTGTACATGAAGTCAGTAGGATGCGTTTGCATATGAAGAAATCAGTATTTAGAATGCGTTTGCGAATAAAACTGCGAGTTTCAGCTTAGTCCACAGATTATTAAAGTTTTTACTACACCGGCGATTACCGAATTAGTTTACTTATCTATCTTCAACCTTTATCATGTCATAAATAATATGTCGAACCGGCATTAGCTTCCGATCAAAAACAATGACTTTTGTAAAGTCAGGGAACTTAATGCCTGGGTAAGTAAATTGACTCATCATCTGCCTAGCCTAGCCTTTACCCAACTATGTTGGGGTCGGCTTCCTGTCTTACCGGATGCAGCTGAAGACTAACAACTTAAATTGTCCTATTCAAATCACAACTGTAATTCTTTGACAGTTGTATGCAATGGGTATAACACGGTAAATTGACGTTGGGTGTCAATTTGCTAAGCAATTAATTTACCGGACTGTAGAAATGCTGCACCTCTTCTGATTATAATGTTGAATATTGAGCTGTAATCTAACACGATTATTCCAGTACTATGTTACGATAAAACTGAACTATTAACATGTGTATATTTCTAATCGCCTGCTACGGTACTGCGGTGCAGCATCCGCTCATATGGATAGCGCGCGATGCTTCATCTAATTGCGTTCCGCCGGACTATTGTGCACACATAGGGGTGCCAAAATAGCATACAGGGAAAAATTAAATTAGTTAGCATAACTCTGCAAATGGGGAGTCTAGAAGTGGCACCTGTGACAGAAAAGTTGTAACGAAATGTGGGGCATGTGTTAAAGGTCATTTATTCAAATTTGGTTTCGAACGTCAAAATTACATAAGACAGTCAATACGACTCTCGATCCCCGTCCGCCCCGTCTCCCCTCGTCTAATAGTAATGACAGCCGGGACCAACGGCTTAACGTGCTTTCTGAGGCATGGAGGGGTCTCGGCATGTAAAAATGGCCACCTATCCACAGACCAACCGCGGCAAGCGTATCTTAACCTGATCGATCGACCTGTGCGGCTGTTATTATTTAGCCACGGGCCCAAAATAAATAAAAAGAACAAAACAAAACATACAACAAAAACAACACAACACAAACAAAACTAACACAAACAAAACTATGTAGTTTTGCTTTGTTTCATTAACAAAACTATGGTCAGCGAGACGCCCGGTCACCACAAGCAGCACCCGTGCACGAGCATAACGCAAAGATTAATTAGCCCTTACCTCCCTCGCCATATTTAAGTGATGGAGACAACCCGACCCCTGGCCCCCGATGAAGCTAGTTATCACCATTTAGCTACTATACTCGGTATGTGTAAGTAATCAATGAAGTATGAGGAAAGACTTAGCCGGCTTCAACTTAGAAAATTGGTTGCTTTCATTTTCGATTTTCTTTGTTTTTCTCTCTTTGAAGGTTATTTTTTATTTATGATACAGTACGTGGAGTTCTATAAGGCCCAGTGACATAATGAGCCAATAAAATCTGCTGGGACACAGAACTCCTTTCGGAGAGAGGGAGCTAGGGCCGTAATCCACCACGCAGGCCCAGTGCGGGTTGGTGGATGACGCATATCTTCGATTTTTTGGTTCTAGGACATGTCGGTTTCCTCACGATATTTCCCTCACCGTTTTGAGAGCAGTGGTGATGAAATAATTTACACACGTAGCTGGCGCAGTGGCGGATTTACATATTTGCCGCCAGTAGGCTTTTCAAATTTTGCCGCCCTTACCGACCTCAATAATAATGTCCCATGTCTTTTGTATACTGTTTCGCCTTTTCTTCAAAATGCTTAAAATGTTCTCGTTCATCAGCTACGAAAAACTTGCAAAGAGATTTGTAAAGATCGGCAACTGTGATAAAATCTAGAAGCCTGAATTTGAGCATTTACTTTGCTTATTCTTTCCAAAAAAGCATGGTAGGTATATAAATATTAATCTTTTTAATTTCAGTAAGACATTTAAAAAAAATGTTAGCCCCAAATTTGCCGCCCCTAAAATCTGCCGCCCTAGGCTTCAGCCTACTCAGCCTATTGGTAAATCCGCCACTGAGCTGTCGCCTTTATCGCGGTCATTTCCACTAGGCCACCACTGCTCCACCTCCACTGGCCCAATCATATTTTTTCAAAATCATAAAATCATATCATTTCTTTCTGTCACTATGAAAGCGCAAACACAAGTTTTAGGTCGAATGAAGAACCGTCGAAAACCCATATGAATACTCCTTTGAAGACCCATTAAATAAAGCCATACATGTATTCTGTGCAGTTGCAACTTGCAACCCTATCACCCCATCGTGCACCGTTACCGCGTCATGTGTCGCCCTAGCGTACATATGTAGGTAGGTAGGTATTAACTTTCAGCGTTGCCGGCCCCGAGTTCTATTGTTGTATGTTGCTGTCTCTTCACCTCTATTTATTTCATACGGAAAAACTTTTTATAACGTTTTCAATGAGCGGCCCATACAGTATGCTTATGCCCTGGTATACAGGTTGAATTTTTCAAGTGGGCGTGGATGGCCGAAACTATGAGGAATAGCGAAAAATATTCAAAGGAGTCACAGGCTCGATTTTGATGAAAACTAAAACTGCATCATTGGATTTTTGAAAAATCAATATTTCTAGCCAGGAATCGAAACCGTTGGTTTTGAAAAAAAAACACACTGTATTATTACACTATTCGATAGTGTCGCTAGTAAGGATCGAATTCTGGGCAGTAATGACATACGGCAAACTAAAGATGCTTGTTGCGAAAAGTCGATGATTTATGTATAGCAACATCCAAGCTTACTCGAAAGCATATAAAACGATGTGTAGCTTTATCCCACTTACCTCGAGAAGTTTTTGATGATGCTTGGTTGTACGTAATGTCGAAGTGTCCTAATGATGGTAATGTGACGACATTCAACGATTATTTTGTAAATACATGGCTTGTAGAAACATCATGTTTTTTTTTTAATGAAAATTGTTGATTATTGTTTTGATCGTATTGAACAGACTGATTGTTTTAAATATTATATAAACATAAGAGGTTTTTTTGATATCATAGTTAGTCACTGAGTTTTGACGCTATTGTTCATTATTTTCGGTATTTTAGTAAAGTGATTCTTAATTGATATACAAGACTGATTATAGTGTTTCAATTGATATAATATAAGACTGATTATTGTTGTTAACATTTATAATTCTTATTGTATGATTTATAGACTGATTATAATTGTTGGTTGTTATAAGTAAGTATATCTTTTTCCAATAATTCCTTGACTTTTACTTAAATAATATAACCCTACCTAAGGGTTTTCATTCTGACTGTACATAATTTGCATAAAATTAAAAAAAAACCGACTTCCAAAAAAACACTACAAAGTGAAAAATAACTTTATTTCGGAAGTCGGTGTCTTTGGATCTGTATTTTAGTTTTTTGCCACCGACTTCCGAAATAAAGTTATTTTTCACTTTGTAGTGTTTTTTTGGAAGTCGGTTTTTTTTTTCTTAAAACGTTTTTATTTCACGCTTTTTAGTGGGTCTGCTTATAATTTATCTAAGTTACAATAGCCTAGTGATTATCGCCTTTTACAAACAAAATATTGCTTTTCCCGATGCAGGGAAGTTAATTGTTGAGGAGTTCTGCAGGTCCACCATCAGCTCCATATCACCATTCACATTGTGACGAGCATAAATTGCTTAGCAACCATATTAAAGTAATCGAATCGCAACCCGTGAAATACTTAGATATTATTGAGTACTTCCGATGGCCATCTGTGGTCTTCATCATCAGTTCCACTTCATCAAATAGTGCTTTCCGAGAGCAAATGCACGAGTTACTATAAAAAATACCCAAATCGCTATAGGTGTGCCTATAATATTTGAAGAATTCCTTCGATTTCTCCAGGATCCCATCATCAAATCTTGACCTGATGCTTTTAGACTAGATGCTGATAATCCTGGCTGCAGCATCAGGCCAGACTTATGTCAACATTACATTGAACTTAAAATTTAGTTCTGTTTAAAATGAGCCCAAACACGACTACGGTGCTGTAATTTCAAGGTTGGTACTTTTTCTGATGCTCCTGGCTTCAGCATCAGGTCTTTATGTACTTCGGTGTTCCTCATTAACAGTACGTTTATCCACACATCGAGCCCTTTTCAATGAGCCTAAACACGATATATCTGCTGTTAGTTGTCGAGGAGTTAGGTACTCTGCAGACTATCCTGACTGCAGCATCAGATCATGACTTGATGATCATGAGACCAAATGTGGCAAATGCCCTATCAAACATCAAAACAATTTACTAAAACAGTCCTTTCCTGTTCGAGTAACTTCTTACTGTTAAGGAGTTGTACCTTCCATCATCAGCCCAGCTACCTGAGATGGTGACAACCATACGCAAATACACAAGATACTTCATAAAACATGCGAAAAACAATAAGTGAGCCTATAAAATTTGAGGGTTGCCCTCGATTTCTCTAAGATCCCATCATCAGATATTGAAATGGTGACAATGGGACCACACGGGAAGCACCAGCTTTCAAATAAAAAAAGAATCATGAAAATCGGTTCACCCAGTCGCAAGTTATGAGGTAACAAACATAAAAAAAAAAAAAAATACAGTCGAATTGATAACCTCCTCCTTTTTTTGAAGTCGGTTAAAAAGTATAGTCCGAAATACCACTCAAAAATATTAATAATAATGAAATTCCTATTTCGACCGGATCGGACGAAACTCAGCGGCCGAAACGCCCACTAAGCCAGCGTTTCGACCCCAAACGGCTCAAAGCTGTAGTTACCCATAAGGTTACATTTTTTTTTCTTGTCTTTGAATGTATGAATGTTTTGGGCCTCAATTTACTGGTACAGTGAAAGATTCCAGAGTCCTGATTCACAACCATACGACAGGCTATCGTATCGAAAACCTGACATTTCGATAACCTGATTTGACTTCCCCTCAACAGCAAATAGCTGTTGGAAGAATAGCGGGCGTCTATTTCATTTAAACTGACAAAATTTTCTGGTTTTGGACTTGTGAACAGCATTGAGAAGACTCCTACGATAACAATGATTAATGTTCGATACGATACGGAAGCATATTGAGTGTTTGTCAATAAGGGTGCTGGAAAGTTATCCAATCGCGTTTAGATAGAGGATACAATACAGAACAGGGTGGCAGGACTGACAGGGACATCGATGCAACGTGTTACCATAGATTCATTGAAATTTTATATCTTTCTTCTCAGAGTAGTCAGATAGGAAACGCCGACCTCATCTAGCTTTAAAAAAATATGTTTGACGTGTAAAAGTGTTTGTACAAACCTACTTACAGAAATAAAATCATTTAACATTTATCGGTTGATAAAAAAAATGCGTTTCCATACATTTTGATCGCGTAGGTATTGCACTTTTACATGAAACAGCAGTTATCTTTTTGATAACCGAGGAAAATTGATGTTCATGCTAATTTGTCGAGCTGTTTTACAATATTACTAGTACTATGGGTACCTAAAATGGCGGACTTAGACAACTTTAGGTACATCAACGATTTTGTCCTTTCTCTTGTACTAAAACCACGTGAGTCCGTACAATGCTGAGTGCCTGTATCCTCCATTGTGCGCTATTCTTCCCGGTCGTAGGCCGTATTTAGGGAAGAAGGATCTCCCACAAAAGATGTACCCAATACATGACACATAAAATAAAAGGCAACATCAGGTATTAAAATTACGAGAATTGCCCCTCTGGTGTCACTGAAGGAAGATTTGAAAGAAGGAATCCAACTAGAGTTTTCAGTCGTATTAAAAGTACATTAAGAACTCAAATTATAAGTCCAAATTGAGAATAAAACCGAGCCTTTGTACTCTTAGAACACTACGGCGGACCCTTTCGGCATTTTTTGATTTAATATTTAGGTACGAAATACGCCCATCGGCGTTTTTTTTTAATTGCTTTTATCTTGGCAAAAACAAGTCACAAAAAATTATAAGTACTTGCAATATACACACATTGTTTTTTTAAATACAAATATATAATAAATCGGCGTTCCATATTATCCTAAAGAGGTGCGAAAGACGCCCATCGACGTTCGCGACGAAAAGTCCAGCACTGCGCTAATAATCGTAATTTTTATCGCCGTAGCGAATGGGTTGAATTGTATTTGACATAACAACAAAGTAGGTTGCAAACCTATATTTGTTTCTTATGTTTGATCAGTAAGTCGACGTCTGCATCATAACCTTGAGTCTAGCTCACCTTGCGAGTTCAAATAGCGTGAATATAATCAATGACGGCATCTCTTTTAGCCTTCAGTTTACGCTTCAGAAGTCTGCGGTTACTACCTATATACAGAAAAACATCCATTTTTTGTTTCCTGAACATCAATTGATTGGCAATAAAAAGTTTAATTGCGTTCGAGGCTGCGGAAGCCTTCCGATGGTTCAAGCTAGATTGAAGTAAAATTGCCTGATAGTTTTGTAATTAAATAGCTTTTGCCTGCAGTTTCCCTCGCGTCCTAGGGAAACTAATTTATGTACAATACAGAAAACCGCAGGTCAGTTGGAACAAAACCAGTATAAGTCAGCTTCGCATTCTGTTCAAACTCCGTACTATGCTAGGCCTGCTCAATGTCAAAGTGTTATCACTGTCGAACGGTCTACAGCGGTGCTATTCTCAGAGCTCGAAAATTTTAACAACCCGCCTCTGTTTGATTAGGTTTTGTTTTATATTTTCAAGTAGAAATAGGAGTTACATTTTCGACTTGTGCGGGCAAGCTCAAGCAGCTAGCAGAACCTAAAATGCAAGAGCGAGCGAAGCGAGCTTGAAAAATTTGTACACTCGCGGATAGGTTCGATTTTCTTTCAAGTTTCGATCATTCCAAAAGTACTAGGAATTACTTGCTTTGCGTCGGCAAAGCAAGTAATTTTGAAGAAAAGCTCAAGAGCCAATGTAAATTGCAAGAACGAGCGTAGCGAGCCTGAAAATTTTAGCACCCCACCTTGAATAGTCTGTTTTCTTTTACCCATCATACAAAAAGAGAACTTACTTTATCGAATTATGACGAAAAGCTTAAACTCGTTTTACAGCAGTTTAGATTTTGGAATCTGGCCTTAATCTAAGTCTTTCGAACCTTACGTACGAGTGGGGTGCCCAATATGCCGAGTTTGCTTCGCTCGCTCTTGAATCCTGGAATCTATCTATTTGGCTTTTTAAATGAAAATATTTTTTAGGCGCGTTAAAAAACCCACTGTTATTTCATAGTTTTAAGTTTTTACTTCAGTCAGCAGTCCCCGTGTCTGCCGATGTTCTTAATGTTTTTGAATATGCCAATCGGGTTTTCGTGGCTCAAGTACAGTTTTAAGTTAGTAAGGCAAGTAAATCACTCAGACTCTCGACAGATTGAACGATTTTGGTGGCGTCATGACCCCCACGACCCCCCGCCACTCCCCCTCGGACCGCGCATGGTCATAATTGTAAAAAGTTTACTTAGATGGTTTGGTTATGTTGAGAGGATGAATGAAATGCGACTAAAAAAAATATAGTTACAAGGCACAGGTGAGTGAAAACCCTGGGAGTGGACGCCCTAGAAAAAATTCAGAAGGCGACTAGATTTTGAACGTTTTAAATTACGAGAATTGCTCGTAATTTAAAACGTTCCAAATCAAGTCGTAGTCTCATCTCGGCGACAAACAAATGTCAAAAACTTGTCAAAATGTAGGGAAATTAGAGGTATTTTTTGACAGGTTGAGCCTGAGATCAGACTGTGAACGTTCTTAAAATTACGAGAATTGCTCCTCTGGTGCGTAGTTCTCGCAACCGGCGTACGTGTATGACCAAATCCATACTATACTATACTAATATTATAAATTCGAAAGTAACTCTGTCTCTATGTTACCTTTTCATGCCTAAACCACTGAACGGATTTAGATGAAATTTGGCAGAGATATAGATTGCATCCCGGGGAAAGACATAAGATAGTTTTTATCCCAGAAATCATCCTTTAAGGGGGTGAAAAGGGGAGTGGTAGTTTCTATGGGGAATCAATAACCGCTGAACCGATTTAGATGGTATGGAGATAGTTTGAGTTGTGGGGAAGGATATAAAATAGTTTTTATCCCCGAAATTATCCCTTAAGGGTGTAAAATGGGGGGGTGGAGATTTGCAAAGGGAATCAATAAAAAAGGACTATAATACTTTTACCGCGGGTGAAACCGCGGGGCACAGCTAGTATGGACATAAACGAAGCAACAGGAGGTTGTAAGGATCGTAGCAGGTAGTATACTGTAGTTTCTGCCTTCTTCCATGACTCCTATGGGGAGTTTACGTACGTACTAGCTGCGCCCAGCGGCTTCCCCCACATATACAGGGTGAAATTAAATTCATGGGCATCCTTTTAAGGGGTCATTGTACTCATCGTTATGAACAACTTTTACTATGGGACTAAACCTAAAATCGCGAAAAAAAAATCAGCTGTTCCTTCCATTTATGTTCACATAACTCGTCAAAATGTCTGGAAGAGCTGATTTTTTTTTCGCGGTTTCAGTCTTGGTCCCATAGTAAAAGTTGTTCATAATGATGATTACAATGACCCCTTAAAAGGATGCCCATGAATTCAATTTCACCCTGTATGTACCAAATTTCATCCAAATCCGTTCAGCCGCTTTAGCGTGAAAGTGAAACAAAAAAAAAAAAAACATTAAAAAAACCAAATATTTTCTGTTGATAATATAAAAGATGTATATTATAACAAAGTATTTACATTAAACCTTCATACAGTACCCGGCGATAAATATTGCACATCGACCTTTGGAAAGAAACAATCGGCTAATTTCGGCTTCGTAGTGCGTTATCTCTGTCGCACACTGCCTATGTGACGTTAACTGACGTTTTGTCAGTCGTTGTTCAAGTACGATAGAGTGCGGTCGCGTCCAGTTCAAAATATATATCTAGAGTTGTTAACACCCCCAAATTTAAATAATTTAAAGTTGTACTATGGCATCTTTAGGAAAAATAGGGGAACCTTTTTATTTTACCCCAACCTAAAGCAATCATTTATAGAAAAATTGGTGTATTTTATACAAAGAATAAAAAGAATTATCAAAAGAAGCAAATCATAATTGTTTTAACAGCTCCTAATAGATACCGGACTGTTTGTATTTCGTGCGACAGAGATAACGCTCTACGAAGCCGAAATTAGCCGATTGTCTCTTTCCAAAGATCGATGTGCAATATTTATCGCCGGGTACTGTACATGTCCCCTTGACACCGCACGTCATCTGCGTGGGTGGTTTTCTAATCAGTCTCCACTTCTTCAGTTAACTTCCACGTGTTTTGTCTAGACCATAGAAATGTAAAAAACAGCTTCTTTTATATATATACACCTATGGTCTAGACATATAGCAATGCAAGTCTGTTGTTATTTGTTATCAGTGGTAGGTATCGAGACTCCCCCCCTTCCACCGTCGCGTACGATTTACCTAATTGTAACGACATGGGTGTATTGTTTCGTATAGTTATTCGTATAGTTATTTAGGTTCCAATGTGCGGCTGTTCGTGTGTATTGATTAAATTAGTAATGGAATATTAAATGCTTTGTTTTCTATATCTGTAATTCGATTTTGTTTTTCTAAAAATATTATTGAACGTCACATCATTTCACCTTTTTTATTTTGACAAATTAATATAAAGACCGCTATTTTAGTAAACTTCAATAAAGCGAGTAAGTACCAGCCCGCCCGCCGGCATCTCGCGGTGCTTCCTTCGCTCTACGCTTGCACCCTAAATTGAGCTTCACTCAATGTGGCGAAACCATATTGTTTTTACCGACTTCAAAAAAAGGAGGTTATCAATTCGACACATATGTATGTACTTAATATTATTGGAATTGCAATATATTCACATTATGACAATCTATGGGCTTCCAAACAAAACAAAATTTCATAAATGTATGTATGTTTGTCCACGCATTTCTCCGGAACTGTTGATCGGATCGTGGCCATTATTTTTTTATTGGTTTACGTTTACTTCAACTTAGGTCACAGTGCAAGTTTCATCAAAATCGATTCAGTAATTTTCAAGATATGGACTAATACGTATAAGTGTGACGGCCTGGCTTATTGATACGAGCTACGGGTGTAGTGTCAAAGGGAAAACATCTTAAAACCTTGGTCAAATTCTAGTGCAATATTTACAACAAAACTACTACCTACTTTTTTTTTACTCAAAACTAAAAATTACGAAATAAAAAAGTAATTTAAATAAAATTAAATCGACTTCAAAAAGAAATTAACTCAAAATCATGAAATAACTTTAATTTCGGAAGTCGGTGGCAAAAAACTAAAACTAAAATACAGATCCCATAACACCGACTTCCGAATTTAAAAACAGTGATAAATAAAAAGCCCTGCCATATAAAATGTAGGAGAAATTGAATCATCATTATTATATTGTATTTTTCCCATGTTTTAATAGTTATTCTACTATTCTAGAGTTCTGGACACATCCAAAAAATCAAAGATCATAAAGATCGGTCCAGCCGTTCTTGAGTTGTAAACGGTGTAACTAACCCGACTTTGTATTATATGTAATATGTATATAGTATACTAGCTATTTTAGCTGGTTCGAATCCCGGTTTAGGTAAGCTTGTCCAGAAATCTGTGATAACAGTTTTGTTTCCTTTTAAAAATAAAGGAATGTTTCCTTAAAGTAAAATAATCTTCTTAAGGATTTAAAGTGGTTTCCCTTCAGGGCCCATTGATTGTTTCCATCCTGTATTTTAAATATATTCTGTTTTTGCTTTCAAGTAATATTATCATTCGAGACACGTGTGTCCGCTGCCGGCATCGTAGTTCCTGTAACGCGACTAGATGGTGTTGGCGTCGAATTAGATCTCGCTATGGTTTCGTTACTGCGTTTTGTATATATACGGGGCCTTCGCCTTGATCCATAGTTTATGAACATTGTGATTATAACATTTTTCTGGTACAGTAGATCGGGCGTGAGCCTGATCTGCTACATTATTCTTATATATCTGTCATCTGATAATATATTGCTAATCAACTTCTGATTGGTAATGTAATGGACGCGAATCCGAACTCTTGAATAAATATTTTTCAAGATTTCTGATTTGTGTCCACGTATCTATGAAGTGGTGAGAGCAGTGGTGGCCCAGTGGTATCGGCCGCGACTTACGAGTTGTAGGTCGTAGGTTCGAACCCAGACAGGCGCTTTACTTAGTGTAAATTATTTCATCACCACTGCTCTCAAAACGGTGAAGGAAAACATCGTGAGGAAACCGGCATGTCCTAGAACCAAAAATTCAAAGACATGTGACATCTACCAACCCGCACTGGGCCCGCGTGGTGGATTACGGCCCACTCCCTCTCACAGAGAGGAGGCCTGTGTCCCAGCAGTGGGAACATTATAGGCTGATGATGATGATGATGATCTATGAAGTATGAAGTACTAGCTGACCCGGCGACCTTCGTACCGCCTCAGAATCAATAAGAACGAATGCATGAGAAAATTAATTACTTATCTATCCTTACATAATTTATTTGTAGTTGTTTTCACGTTTTTATAGTTATTCTGCTATTCGGGGCGGAGACAAATCCAAATAAAAACTTTTTAACAAAAAACAACCGACTTCCAAAAAAAACACTACAAAGTGAAAAATAACTTTAATTTCGGAAGTCGGTGTCTTTGGTTTTGTATTTACGTTTTTTGGCACCGACTTCCGAAATTAAAGTTATTTTTCACTTCGTACCTAGTGTTTTTTTTTGGAAGTCGGTTGTTTTTTTTTTTTAAAAAGCTTTTATTTCACGCTTTTTAGTGGGTCTGCTTATAATAAATTTATCTAAGTTGCAATAGCCTAGTGTCAACTTGCTTATCACCTTTTACAAAATATTGCTTTTCCCGATGCAGGGAAGTTAATTGTTGAGGAGTTCTCCTGGTCCACCATCAGCTCCATATCACCATTCACATCGTGGCGAGCATTTGCTTAGCAATCATATTAAAGTAATCGAATCGCAACCCGTGAAATACTTAAATATTATTGAGTAGTTCCGGTGGCCATCTGTGGTCTTCATCATCAGTTCCACTTCACCAATTGGTGCTTTCCGAGAGCAATGAAAATCGGTCCACAATCGGCGGAGTAATCGCGTAACAAACACACAAAAAAAATACCGTCGAATTGAGAACCTCCTAATTTTTTGAAGTCGGTTAAAAATCAAAGATCATAAAAAATCGATCCAGCCGTTCTTGAGTTGTAAATGATGTAACTTACCCGACTTCGCTTATAGTGGATAATACAAAGTTTAAAACAGAGGACGAACTAGCAGGGGATCGAGAGGGGGTAGCTTGTTCAGGAGATCAGGGTGCTTACTCTTGAATTTAATTCCGATAGATCGACATTACAATTATGACGTTTCGTACTTTTGAGTTCGGTTTAATTAAACTAAAAGGTAAAATTGGATGATTGATTTTGGAGCCCGGCCCTAATTTCCACTTAGTTCACCAAAATGGACACCCAATTTTACCTTTTAGTTTAATTAAACCGAACTCAAAAGTACGAAACGTCACAATTCTAATGTCGATCTATCGGAATTAAATTCAAGAGTAAGCACCCAGACCGAAATAACTCGATTTTATGAAGGGTAACCCTAATTCCGAAACATTTGTTCCACAGTCGTGGTCGCTGGTCTTCATAGTCTTCATGATCGCGGCCGGCCTCATCATGTTCACGTACAAAGCGACGCAGTTCAACCTCCTGGGCTTCAACTTCCTTCTCATCGCATCCTTCGCAGCCGGGTTGCGGTGGACCTTCGCACAGATGCTCATGCAGAAGTCCAAGCTAGGGCTCCACAACCCGGTGGACATGGTGTTCCACGTGCAACCCTGGATGTTCATCTCGCTGCTGCCGTTCACCATCATGTTCGAAGGTAAGGTGTCTATGTACGTGGTGTAATGTGGTAGGTAGTTGATAGCACAGAATACTTAAAGTACTACGTACAGAAAGGCCACTCCCTTCCCCGCACTAACATAAGTTACCGCACCTCACCCCGCACTTCGGCGTATTCGTCGCAGTTCTTTAACAAGAGCGCTGGCAAACACAAGTACCTCACGCACACATTCATACGTATACAAACGTCATTTTTTAATGTAGTAGTAGTAGGTAATTATTTTGCGAGCGTTGTATGGAGTGTCCGGGGTGTGTTGATAGCAGGAATATGACAATCTACATACATCTCATTCCATCTTGTGTATTCGACATACTACTCTGTCAAAAAAGTACAGGGAAAAGATCAATAATACACAAAATGTTAGTTATTCATCCGAATTTATTTTATCGCCTTCAAAATATGCTCCTTCAGAAACGCCAACGAATAAACATTTTTTAAACGCTTTTTCCGAAATTGAGTTTAGTTCTCACCGCGAATTCTCCTTTATGTCTTCTACCGAATGAAAACGGGTGCCACGAAGTGGTAATTTGAGTTTAGGAAAAAGAAAGAAGTCGGCTTGAGTCATATGTGGTGAATAAGGTGGTTGCTCGATGGTATTTTTTGAGGTTTTGGTCAAAAATTCGTTCACAATAATGGCCTTGTGCGTAGCCGAATTTCATCAAATACAACGAATCAAAGATCATAAAAATCGGTTCAGCCGTTTTTGAGTTATGAATGTTGTAACTAACCCGACTTTGTTTATAGATTGTGGACTTTAAAAAACTAGTAAAAGTGTTCAAAAATCAGTTCAGTAAGGAAAATATCACAATTCCCACTACTGGGACACAGGCCTCCTGTCTATGAGAGGAAGTGGGCCGTAATCCACCTCGGGGGCCCAGTGCGGGTTGGTGGATGTCACGTCTTCAAATTTTTGGTTGTAGGACACGCCAGTTTCCTCACGATGTTTGCCTTCACCGTTTTGAGAGCAGTGGTGCTGGTGACGAAACTATTTACACAAAGTAAAGCGCCTGGCTAGGTTCGAACCCACGACCTACAACTCGTAAGTCGAGCTTTACCACTGGGCCACTACTGCAACTGCTCTTCAAGGGAAATAAGAACAATCGAATTAATTCTACATTATTAATACAGTTTATTCAGAATTAAATTAAATGTAAACATAAATAACAACTTACACCTAATAATTTAATTAAAAAAATATTATATATAATATTATACATTTTTTAAATAGTTCTTAATACTAAATCACAAAAATGTCAAGACAACAGCATGAATTAGTATTTAATACTATTAGCTCCTTGCAGTCAAATCATTTACAAGCACTTGTGTGTTAAAATATAATAAAATTGAATCTCGTTGGAGACAAAATTATATACAATATAATATAACACATTATTTATATTGATTCTCGTTTGCATTGTTTTTGCCTTTGGAGGGTCTTGATTTGACTGGACTGGAGTCAAGATATGTCTTATTATTGTCTTCACTCCGAATCCGGCTATCTTGGTTTTGTTGAACTGTCTGCAGGACACGGGACCTTTCCACAATGTCAAGGATTCGTCAAGTTAAATATTTTGGGATGGGATATAGGCTGCCAAGAAACGGAAATTGAGATGATCTAAAATTAGCACAACATAAAAAAAGAAATTATTAGGCTGATTTTGTTTAGCTGTAAGTCTTCCAAAATCAAATTAGTCTGCCTTTTACTGTTGTCGTTGAAATAGCAAGTGCGAGATTTTCGTAACGGTTGCGGAAGAGCATCTCTCTAATCATAATCATATGCCATTTGATTCACATCGGGCAGTAACTGGAGTTCGTGGTAGTGATTTCGAAAATGCCGAGCCGCATCCAGAGGGCCTAAAATATCGTCAATAGATATGTCAGGCCATTCCCGGCCGTAGCAATCAGACCAACTACCAACGCTAGGGCAATGCCCTTTCGTCTCCACCACCATATGTTGCAAGAGGCCGTGTTCCCAGTACTGCCTGTACGCTGCATACGCTTTTTCAGCTGCAACATCCTTCCCTGTTCGTTTAGGCAGATATTTCCCCCTCTCGCGTGAATAGTCACGCATGGATGACCATTTGAGCCACACAGCACGTTCAGGCAAAACATCTTTCCCATCCTTCCGCTCTTTTGCTGCTTCCCTTGCAGCAACCACTCCCATGGCCATGTCTCTCAACTCAACGGGGACGTCATCGTCATTGACATCAATCAATCTATCTGCTCTCACCCACTTGTGAGCATCCGTCTCGTGTCTACGTCCCTCCCTCAGCCCCCCTCCTCGCGGTCGCCCCCTTAGTTTTCCACGCTGCGTTTGCTGCGGTCTCTCTTGTCTTCCACTTGGCTTCTGAAACACTTGGTGTTCATCAGCCAAATGGAAACTGTTCTCTTCCACGGTGAAGTCATCACCGAGAGCTGTATCTTCTATGTGGGAGGCGCTCGATGGGGAGTCCTTGACTTTAACGACGACATCACGTCTAAGACAAAAAAAAATATCCTTTATTAAATTATCAGGTTCTTAATGATTAATAACAATCAAGCCTATAAGACTATTAGGCAATTTTAAGCTAACTTAATTTTTTACGTGATAATTACTTATTTTAAAACCTAGAATTGTGTGAATTTTTTCGTGAAAATTTTCACAAATATCCAAAAGCAACCATTTAGCTGGCAGGGGGGGGGGGGGGCACTTGACTCTAACAAAAATTAGCACTGTAAAGCTTAGTACTTTACAAACGGGTCCCTGAATCGAAAAATGGTTATCACAAACCCGCAATATTTTTGAAAGACCTATTTAACGATACCACACCGTGGGGTAGAGGGGAGAAAAAAAAAAACATTCCCACTTTACGTAAACAGGAGGTACCCTACTTTTTTTTTCAATATTGTATTTTACCACTTTGTCGGCGTGATTAATATGTATATCCATGCCAAATTATAGCTTTCTAGTACTAAGAGTCTCTGAGCTAAGCTGCGGACGGACGGACGGACAGACGGTCATGGCGAAACTATAAAGGTTCCTTGTTGACTACGGAACCCTAAAAAGGTGATAACACGTTTTGTAACTTACGGTTGCATCATATGCGCAGGCAGCGGCAGTGGCGTGACAAACACAGGCGAATCCTTATCGCGCGGCTGGCTCGACCTACCAAATAAAGGAATTTTGTTATTAGGTCATCATCGGCCTAGCCCCCTTTCGGGCTCCTGACTACCCGTAACGACTGTCAAAGATCTACAAATGAATGCCGGGACTAGGGTTGCCGGGTCTTAAAACCGAAAAGCCGGGTCTTAAAACCGAAAAGCCGGACAGACCAGCCAGTTTAGCCGGAAATTTGGTAAAAAAAGCAGGACGGCTTAATTTTTTCGTCTTAGTATAACACGACAATTTTTTACTAAGTAAAACTAGGCTTTTTTATCATTTACTATACACTAGAGTGGGGTGGTGATGAAGAGTGACAGGGAGGCGGGGGCGCGCCGCGCACGCTTTGCTCAAATTTAAAAATACCTAACAAAAGCCGGACAGGCCGGACACCGTCTGATTTGGCCGGACACGCAATTAAAAAGCCTGACTGTCCGGCTTTATCCGGACGCCTGGCAACTTTAGCCGGGACCAACGTTTTAACGTGTTTTCCGAGGCACAGGGGGTTTCGATATGTAATGGATGGTCACCCATCCGTTGCCTGACCTCGGCAAGTGTAGCTTAAACTCCGATCGATCCGTACGGCTTTTATTATTTTGCTATCCATAAAATACATCACACGGTAAGAGGCAGAGAGGGGTAGGCGGTCAACAAAGTGTGACATCGTGTGACAAGGGAGGGAACGAACAAGCTTTGTGACTATTCCTAAATCCAAAGTATTAAAACTCAAAGATAACTCTTAAAAAAATCTTGAAACTCTTACCATTTGTATCAATATTCATTAGGTTTCCTTTAAAAATGGCAAAATATGTAACGTCACACCAGGGGAGGACGGGTCACACAAATCCTGAAATTCGTGTGACGTAATTTATGGATGGCTCCTTAACAAACATTATGAATCAAAAACAAATCATTGAAAAATAACGCTGTTCATTAACTATTTCATTACTCACGTCATGCTCAGTGAGATCTCTCTCTCAGTACTTCCCAGGGAGCGCAGAGGGTGACCCAGCATTCTGAAAAATTAAAAGAATAGATTAAATAAGTATGTAGTTATTGAAAGCAACTGAAGTTACACTTAGTTGTACATCTTAACCTACACTATAAATATCCGCAAGTTCTTGTTTATTTATTTAATACTTCAAGCACATAAATGTACATAGGCGGACTTACTGCCATAGGCATTTTCTACCAGTCAACCTTTGGGAGATGCAGAGACAAACAGTGCTCAGCTAAATCACTAGGAAGTGGTGAAGGGCGGGCGTTTCGGGGGACTGTCGTATGTAATTTTGACGCTTAAAAAGTTCTGATTCTCAGCCTAGTTTGAATAAATGACTTGTGATTTTGAGTGGGCCTAAGATTCTGAATAAAAGTTAGGAAGTGTTTACCTCGGGATCGCAGTCGTGTTATTTGGTAGCTTCCTTGGAATCAACGTGATCTACCACCCCAGTGTCATCGGCATCCATGTCCACTTCTACATCACATGCTTCCTGACCATCACTGTCTTCTTTGAGAATATATTTAATCTCTGTGTTCAAGTCCTTGCCAAAGTTGAAAATATTGCTCAAGTCTCCCCTTTCAAAATTTCACAATGCCATTTAAACCTGTAAGATAAAAAAAATACCTCTACATAATAACAGTAAAAGGACAGTAAACAATAATAACATAGAACTGTGCAATAAATTTATCAAAAAAAAAAAAAAATTATATTAGATACTTACTAAACTTATTACAAATTCACAAAAAAAAATTACGAACTAGCAAACTAATTAAAAAACTTGAACATTGCGAAACTTTTCGAACCTCAACTTTTTTTTAAAGGTAGAGGTTCTAAATAATTATTTAAAGTATTTCTAAATAACGTAGAAAGATGCCGTCAATATAAGAAAGTAGTCGCTTTTGCGTTATTACAGAGAGTAATTCCTTGTAAAATGGTCAAACAAACAATAACAATTTATCGAAGTCATTACTTCGTCAAATAAGTTCGCTCAAAAAACAAGTTACGAAAATCTACAAACCGTTCTTCCACTTACCGATGTTTTGATTAGTTATACGGACACCCGCTATGCCGATACCAATTACGGGAGCACAGAATGACAGGAGAACAATAATAATAACAACATCAATCAATAACATCAGGTGAGGCGGTGAAAATGTCAATTTCAGTGTTGCCTACCTTTTCTCCCCAGCCCACTAGCGGTGGTTTTACCAACCACCAGAAATTCACTAGATACTTAAGTCATTAATTTTCTTTTTTCTACTTACTATAACGGACGTTAAGTCGCTGTTTTGAAGGTACATTTCAATATTAGAGAGTTAAAACAAATCATTACATAAAGTATTTTTTACATAATTCTAGAATAGAATACTCCTTATTACGTAGGTACACCATACGAATTACATACAAAAATTTAAGAATTTTACATAGGTTGATGCAATTGGCAGGCTCTTCGCAAAAATCGATCTCTTAAAGACAGATTTAAAAGAGAAGGAGACACATTTCTGCAGATAGTCCGTGCTGTGCCATTAAATATCTATGTATAGCATAGATATTTAATAAATACAAACAGACATTACTTATCCATACAATAATAATCATAAAACTAGAGCAAAGAACTATGAATAATGGTGAAGATTAAAAAGAGAGGAAGTCTTTTTACCAGCACTTTAGAAGTGGACAAAGATTGAGAACGCCTTACCATGGGCATTTCATAATATTGTACTTACTTCTTTAACAATTAAATGTTTGTCATAAAAGCTGGTGGAATGCCACGTCAGATATCTGTCAAGTGTGCTACGAAGGAACTTGAAACGTTCTTTAAGATAAGAGGGTGTAGGATTAAACAGAATACTGTAGAGCTGAAATAAGATTGAGAATTCCGGCAAAGTCGTATGGGAAATTCAGAAATGCGCAGGCCAAATATAAATCTTATGCTAAAGTTTTGATGTCACTCAAGTTTATCTAGTTGTGCCTCAGTGAGATCGAGATAACTGACTTGACCAATGCAAAAATGTGGCCCTTTTTTTTTGAGGGTGTGAAAACATCAAATGACCCCTCCCGCTCTGGGTGGAGCGGAAGGGAGTGTCATACTCTTACTGACTAAAACCCACCCGTGTTCCTTCCTTAGCCCTTTATGTTCCGGGGCAGCGGTAACCCTTTCGGACAATCCCGCTGACCCGGCAGGCTCGATCAAGATACTCGATCTAGATTCTTATGTGGGTGTCAAAGCCACCAGGTGTATTGGAAATTCCAATGAGTTGGCAACACTACGTGACCGACGTGGAAGGCGCGCCATCTCTTGGATACTTGTTGTAAAAACTGTTAGCGGGACTTTCAAATCGTGTTACTTGGTCATTTTTGGCTGGTTATGGCTTGACGGGTCTTATCACGAAGTAGAATAATTACAGGGACGGATGGTAAAGGCACAGTAACAGCTAACGAGTTTGTTTCGTTTATTCTACTCAGAGTAGTCAGATAGGAAACGCCGGCCTCATTTAGTTTTAAAAATATGATTGACGTGTAAGTGTTTGTGGAAACATAATTATGTACTTACAGAAATAAAATCATTTATTATTTAAGGGCTATGTGTCAAGTCATTGGTTACTCAATAACTGCAATACACATACACAATCATTAGTGGATATAACATCACTGGGTTGTAGGGATCTTTAGCCAACCTTCTTAATAAAGACTTTGAAAAACACATGATAGAAAAATCATTCCTTGTCAATTCCAGGTTTTGCGTGCTACGATCACCTTCAGAGGATGTCAGTAGAGAAGCTGGTGCCCACAATCCTGAAGGTCTCCGTCGGCGCCACCATAGCTTTCGCGATGGAGATCAGCGAGTTCCTGGTTGTCACCTACACTTCTAGTCTTACTCTGTCCATCTCTGGTATATTTAAGGTATGAGAACTGCTTATTGGTAACTTACATCAGGCCTGTCTTTCCGCGTGAAAGTAGGCAGGTAGACCTCTGCCTACACACCAGTACATCAACATTGTACCAGTAATCCTAAGGCCGGCCGCAAACGTCCGGTTTCCTGATTCGGAATTCAGTTGCGGAATTCAGATTCGGAGACCCCGAGTGCATGCATTTCATACAAAATGTTCTCTTCAGCGCACACGTTCTTATATTTTCCGTTCGGAAACCCTGACGGAAAATATAAGAACGTGTGCGCTGAAGAGAACGTTTTGTATGAAATGCGTACATTCAGGGTCTCCGAATCTGAATTCAGAATCTGAATTCCGATTCAGAAAACCGGACGTATGCGGCCCGCCTAAGGCTGTGTATTCTGCAATTTCGCAACGTAGCAAATACCTAGCTGTCGAATGTTTTAAGAAGTATTTGAATATTTTACTACATTTGTTACTTACAATATTAGTTTGAATAAGTTCTTTTATACAGGCGGAAAACATAACAATAATAGTTTTCCCTTTATATTAGAGATCGTAGTGTCAGCTGCTATTGGAGTAGCTGACGCTCAGATCCACTGCAAAAACATGGTAATTTCATAGCAAAGCGCCAAAACCCTTAGGGATTTCTTGGCGATCTTTGGGATCATCTTCAATCCAAAAAAAAAAAAAAACCGAGTGTGCTTATGACCACACGACTGAAATGAAACTTCAAACGTATTTGGCTATGAGAAGAAGAGAGAAAGAAAATGTGCGCGCGCACTGCTTTCTCTTGCTTATATCCCCCACTCAACTCCCGTTCGCCTTGCCCGATCACACTTTTCGTAACGCTTACGTCACGCGTTCGCCAGCTTACTCCCCAAGTCAAGCGTGCGTAAAGAAGTTTCACTTCAAAAAGTCAGCTGCATGGAAGTGAGAGGAACATAAGTAAGTACTTATGTAATAACTATGATGAAAATAAAACTGCATTACTTGTTTTTGAAAAAGCTCGTTCCTCAGCCAGGAATCGAGCCTGATCCCGTTTGTCACTAGACCAAGGCAGTTACTAAAACATTGGCTGGTCGACTCTTCATGTGACCTTTGGCCAAATCAGCATCGCCATACAACGTGGTAATGCTGCCAGCCTTTTGGGCACTTTTCATGTTGACAGCGATGCGGACGAATTTTTTGATGCCCTTATATACGGCACATACATAATACCGACGGTTCCCCGGCTATTTGATCTAAGCGACATTTTTTTTACGAAATTGAGTTAACATAATTTGAATCAGAAAAATTTACTGATTCCAATTATGTATATAACTCAATTTCGCAAAAAATAATAAAAAGAGAGAGTCAGTCAGAGTCAGTCGGTCTTTGGACTCGGCTCCTGACGGAGCGCTGGCTTCCGACAGGCCTGTCGGTTTGTTGGGGTTTATTTGGGTGGCTCTGTCTCTGTGCGAGCGGTGGTCGATTTGCTGTACATAGTTGTTTTGCTGTGTGTCTGGTTGTGTCGTGTACCTGCAGTGTGTGATTTGCTGGTATGATACATTTGTTCGTAATGTTGTGGTTTGATTTGAGCTGCAAACGGTTTTTCTATTGCGCGGTAGCCAACACTGCCCACGGTGCGCCCACAGTTAATTAAGTGTGGCTGATGATAGCGAGACGCAGGAGCCTGCCTGATCCGACCGAAAGAGCCGGGAGGGTCTTCTGAAATAGCCGGGGAACTGTCGCGACGGTTCCCAGGCTATTTGATCTAAGCGACATTTTTTGCGAAATTGAGTTATATACATAATTGGAATCAGCGAATCGTCGATATTATTAATATTATTTTACGTCTGTTAGCTTATATTTATTTTCTAAAACATGTAATTTAAACATTTTCAGGAAATGTGCATCCTAGTCCTGGCTGTAGAAGTAAGCGGCGACGTTCTCTCACCGATCAACGTGATCGGCCTGGCCGTCTGTCTCCTCGGCATCATCGGCCACATCATCCACAAGGTCCTGTTCATCCAGTCTGTGGCCGGCACGGTCCACGCCATCGACCAAGACTTCGACGCCATCAAAGACTTCGAGTCCATCCGACGGACTTCGAAGGTGAAGGGGGAGCATGGTCAGCCGCTGCTCGAAGATCAGGCGTGGCCGGCGAGCGAGGAAAGTGACTTTGACAGCAATGTTGTGTTATTTGAAGTGCTGCAGCGTAGAGACGGTAGGTAGATTCGAGGTCGCGAGAGTTCCGATTGGTTCTAGCTTGATTTGACGGGAGTTTGTACGATTTTCATTACATATGAGCTTATTTTTTTTTATTTGTGTCGTTTGTAACAATGGGAATGTTATACGCATATACGGGGTGGACTTTTCGAAGCGCACCTGGAGGGAAAGTACTATAAATACTGAAGACAGCAAATTTTACTCAAAGGAAACATTCCTTTATTTTTAAAAAGAAACAAAACTGCTATGAAAGATTTTTGAAAATACGCTTGCCACACCCGGGAATCGAACCGACTAAAATCCGAAAAAATAGTATGCTGTACTTTTATGGCACCAATCGATAGGGTCAATCATAAGGATCAAATCTCTCTAGCAAACATGGTAAGTAAAATTAAATAAAAATCATAAAATCTTAACTTATTTTATTCGAACGAAAAAAACGTGTAAATTAACTAATTAGTTGCTCGAAACGAGCTCCATTTTCTTGGAAGCACAAATTTATTCTTTAAAGGAATTCATTTTGAGTAACTTTTAGTAGCGTGTTGTGGTGAATATTGAAAATTGTATTGTTAACCGGTTTTTAGCTCGTTTACAGTTGTATAGGATTATTGGTACATTTGAATTTTTACATATCCCCATTAAAAAAATCTAAAGGCGTGAGATCTGGAGATCTCGCAGGATTGTCTCGTTTTTACCAGGTATTAAAATACAGATACGTACGTTACAAACACGTGTAAAGATAAATGCAATTTTCTTATCTAAGTGTTCTTAATAAATTACGTCAGAGATAATTGTTAATTACAAACATAAATAAACTCGATGGACCCTTGAGTAAAAATGCTTCATCTTGTCCCATTGAATTTATAAGTTTGGATTTATGATTCTCCTTTAATGTTTGCTAGAGAGATTTAATCCTTATGATTCAAAAACCTATAAATGCAGTTTTGTTTCTTTTTAAAAATAAAGGAATGTTTCCTTTGAGTAAAATTTGCTGTCTTCAGTATTTAGAGCACTTTTCCTCCAGGTACGCTTCGAAAATTCCACCCTGTATATTATGACCTAAAAATGTTTCTTAGTTGACACTCACATATAAAAATAGGGAACAAAAGTATCGCATGAGAAACTTGAAACGTCGCGCGGCCGCCCGTGGCGCAGCGAGCACTCCGACGACTCAAGTTTCTCAAGCGATACTATGTATTATAGTAATGAAGATAAAGTCTAAAATTATATGACACTGAAACTGCTCGCCGCTTCGCTGCCATTTCGGTGTGATTTGACCCTAAGGGTGTGCGGGCGTATCTATCAAGAAGCTTAAAGGTAAAAATGGAGACAACACTCTAAATACTTAAGTGAAAATGACTGTGGTCGGACGCTCTCTTTCTAAATACATACATATGACAAACATATCACTGTCTCCTTCTTATGTGTGTATTTAGAAAGAGAGTGTCCGACCACTGTCGTCTTCACTTAGGTATTTAGTGCTGCCTCCAATTTTATCTGTAAGCTTTTTGCATGCATTTGTTTTACATGGAGGTGCCTGCCGCATCCAGTCTACCCCAGCCACCTTCTTTAGGTCGTCCGTCCATCTAGCACAACAACAACAAGTCAACAGAGAGGCAATTCTCGTAATTTTAAGAACATTCACAGTCTGATCTCAAGTCACAATCTGTCAAAAAATACTTCTAATTTCCCTACATTTTGACAAGTTTTTGAAATTTGTTTGTCGCCGAGATGAGATTGCGACTAGATTTTGAACGTATTAAATTACGAGAATTAGCCTCCAGGTTTGTTGTTGTAACAAGTTTGTTTGCGACTTATTTGACAATGAATGACAAAAATTGACAAAATCCACTTACGGAAGGTACTCACCGCGAGCTACTAAAATAACTATGTACTTAGTAACTGAACGGAAACTGTTATTCCTATGAAAATCGTACACATTCCCTCCCATCGCGTCGGCACTCATGTAGACTGCATAATAAACCTAAACTTATAAAATATAGCAGAGTAGGTATTACCAAACGTATTTTTGTACGAAATTATGCAATTCTGTATCTTTCTTCTATTTTCTTACATTTGGTCGTCGGCCCGAGATCCATACATAACCGAATGTAGGTGAACGATCAAGTGTATTCGACCTTTTACTATCTTCCCTTTATGTAGTATTTTTTTTTTCATCATACGTCGTTGTTTACTTCGCAAAATTAGGTACATCCGAATCCGTTCAGCCGTTTTAGTTTTAACATACAAAAAATGTATTCTTTTTTTTTTATATTAGTTTAGATTTATATAATAGGCAAGCTTATAGGTATTTCTTTAAAAAATACCTAAATTACAATACTGTACATTTTGTTCTGATATCCTACATATGTATAATTTCAATAAATAATTGCCAAATACTTCTGTAGTTCTACAGCAGTCACGTATTCTACTTCTGTACTTTTATCAACAATCACCTCTAAATCACTCCGTTCTTCAACTCAAATTAAATCTTCGAACAAAATATATCAATTAATTGAAAATATAAAATATTATCAATGGTCGGTAATATGCAAAGAAAGACAACGCAAAAATATCTCCAGTTTATCTACTACTAAATCTCATAATTATAGCTATTTTGATTCAAACTCAAACCCAAAACTTAAAGCATTTATTTCAATGAAACCAATTACAGGAACTTTTATAAAATGTCAAGGAATCGGTCAATCAGAGTCGCATCCCCCTTGTACGTACTTATAGTAATATGCGTCCGCTGAAGAGAAAAATTGTACCCATTTACCTGTACCATGAACTTTCTATATTAGACCTTAAAATTTATGCATATTGCCGATCACAATAAGAAAAATAGTATAAGTACAGACGCCAGCACATCAAGTTACCCGAAACTGTCAAATTTTCCCAATCAACTTTGAACCTTATACTTTAGTGATAAAGTTGAAAATCTATTAAAGAAATTTGACAGATTGTAGTAGCTTGGTGTGCTGGTGTCTGAACATAGACAAATAATAGACTGATGTTAGCCTTATGAAACCGATACACCAACCGTATTAAATAAGGAAGTTATAGTACTGAAGTTTGTGGCTTATTAAATAATTTTACAAAGACAATAATCGGCTGTATGGTTGAACACACACTCAAAGAAGGCTGATTTTTCAATCAACAGATAATTTTTATTTGCGGGATAAAATTGACGTCTGACAGTTTTTGTATGGAAGAACTGTCAAAAATTCAAAATTATTCCTCCGATAAAATTATCTGGCGTTGGAAAAATCGGCCCTAAATATGAGAAATATGACTTAGGGCGCATTCCACCAAACTTTAATACATAGAATAACACTTATCCTGAGAATAAATTTTGAATTTTTGAGTTTTTCCTTACTAGAACTTTCAGATTCAGACGTCAATTTAATTCCACGGATATAAGATATAAATGAATTTGGTAAAATTAGCCCTTAACAGAATGAAAACTAAGTTACGATTAAGATCTCATTCACAAGGAATTTTGTACTAGCATCCTTTATTACTATACACCGTGTTCCGGGCGATATACATTACTGTGTTTAGTTTAGTTTGTGATTTTCTTCCTGTACGAGTAGCAATAAATAAATACTTTTTCTTTCTATATACATAAACTTCGACCAGATGTTCAGACCATGGAAATAAGTATTTTTCATTATGGAGACATTAGTGAATTCTTATTTTTTGTTAATTTTCATATTTATAAACTAAATACCTTGACGTAAATCGCCCGATATGCATGCCTCTTTATCCGAATTGGCAACGATGACGTATTTTCATTCATAAGATTTGGCGGACTGCAACTTGTCAAAACTGAGTTAAGACCCTTTCTTACTGCATAGCTCAATTAAATTTACTAAATGAAATTACAAATATCTTTATAACGAAGCTTTTTTAAGTACTACTTCCTTTGTTACATTTAATTTGTGAAAGCTATAGCAGCGTTTGATGGATAATGTGAGGAACACGGTGTATATTTTGTAAAGTCACATTAAATGTTAAGCAAATTGACTATCAAGGTAAATTGTCCGTATATTCTAAATACAACCGCCATTCTTTGACACTTGTATGAATTTGCTAAAACACGGCAAATTGACGAAAGGTATCGATTTGCTTAACAATTTAAAGTGACTGACTGTATATATTTTCCTATAAAGAAATGGATGACTAGCGTATTAGATGCACACAGGCTTACAACGCGCTAACGAACTTTTTCTAACATTACGAGTATAGAAAGATACAATGCAACGAAATCACTGCCTCGGGTTAATCTGTAACTTTGTCAATTTAAAAGCCATATGCTGATAAAATAGGGCTAATTTGCTACGACATTTTAATTTGTTGTTTGAATTCCATATCCCACTAAAAACTCATACACTATATGAAAATAATTTGCTAAGCGAACTGACAGCTTACGTTACTTTTCCGAGTTATAGCCATTTCACACAACTTTCACAGAATGACAGTTCTGATTTGAATATACGGACAATTTAAGTTGGTAGTCAAATTACGTTCATTATAAATATTTATTCCCCTCATTTTACATAGGTAGTCTAAAAAAAGTGCAAAAGGTTCTAATGGAGCTACGATACAATATTTATGTGAATGTTTCTTGCTTTATTTGTAGTTCCTGCTAATTCTAAGAGATGGCGCAACGGGAGTCGCAATGAATGGACTACACAGAACAAAAAGCAAGACCGTATGTATTGAAACAAATTTTTGTAGACTTTGAAACAAAGCGACGAGGCTAAGTTTGGGAATCTGAGTGTAAATGAGTGCCTGATTTTTAATGAGAACTTTAGTATTAAAATAAATTTAAATAATAGAATTTACATTTACAAGCATGTACCTAGTTGACCTAGCTATAGTCCGCGCGGAACTAGCTAGCTAGCGGTGGGACGGAGGGGCGGGGGCGCATTACTCAATAATGCGCCCCCGCCCCTTCGTCCCACCGCTCACATACCCAAGGTACGGCCAACTAGTTCCGCGCGGACTATAGACTTAGATACTTCATTTTCATAACGATACCCGGCTAAGAAATAGAGAAACAGTAGTTGTTTTTTCCTCGTTGCTAAAAAATTTTTCGACATCACAAAACAAATAAAAAAAAAATACGCCGCGAGACACCGAAAAGTAATAAAAAAATATACACAAATAAAGCGAACAAAATCCATCACCATAAAAACAGGCTTGCAGTTAATTGCGTAACACACTTTCAATCAGAATCTGAATCATTTTGAAAGATATTGTTATTCCATTGCTTCATATATTAGAACAATTTGTCTGCTCAACAACGTAAATAACGCAATGAATGTTGTTGAACTGTCAAAATGAAAGCCATTGCTACTGTTAGTATTACGCAATTACCCCGCAGGTTTTAATCGTAAAACGCACAGTAAATCTTTGCCTAGTTATATCGTAAGAACATTAGAAGAGATAACGCACAATTTAATGTTGTATCTATAATCAATTAATTAAATGCACTCAACAGTCAGTTCAGCGCCGAGAGTTGAAATTCCAACAGCGCGACTTCATTAAGGCGTTCTTTTAGATGTGGTTTAGCAAAAAAAGCCATTCAGACTACAACCAGTTCGCGCTAAGTTTGCCGCTGACCGTCAGCAAAACTAACAAATATTGAGAAAACTGAAGAATATTAAGGTTCCGAATAAGTAATAGTCACACTTGCGATGACGTTGCTTACGGTACGGAGAGGGCAACTCAGCGGTGCGGTTGGGAGGAGGGGACGTTCATTCCACGGACCGGCAAACTTTGCGCGAATGGCTGTTTATGTGTTTAACCATACAGTCCTTTGAACAAAAGAAATTAACAGAGACAGTGTATTAAACTAATGTTCAAACAAAGTGAGATGAATAATAATGTTATTTGATTTTCTCAATCGGTACGAATATATGTGCGTTTTGTACAGATTTAAAAAAAAATCTCGTTGCTGTGAAATGGAATATAAACCATGGCATCACAGATATAGATACACCTAGGTAACGCAAGAGCACCTACTTCGCGTGCCAAAAATCGCACCAGTTTACGATCGAAAATCATAAGCCGCCACTTTTGCGCTCAGTCCTGCGTACTGCTGGCTGGGTGAGCGTGAGCGAGAGAGCGCAAGCTTGTGACGTCATAGTAGGTAGTCAAAAAGTGGCACGCGGATACAGCACTGCAATCACTGACTTGTTCTACGGGGTGGCAGGGCCATCGACCGCAACCTGATACTATGGATTCAGCATATGAGTGAACCCCCAGTACATCAGTCTGTCTGCATTTTACGTCGGTTATTAAAAAAAAGTTTGCTGTTCCATACATTTTTTTTTGATAACATCCATACTAATATTATAAATTCGAAAGTAACTCTGTCTGTCTGTCTGTATGTTACCTTTTCACGCCTAAACCGCTGAACCGATTTAGATGAAATTTGGTATAGAGATAGTTTCCAGCCCCGGGCAAGAACATAGGATAGTTTTTATCCCGATATTCCCACAGGATCGAAGCTTATGCGGGTAAAACCGCGGGGCGCAGCTAGTACGATATATTTCTACGCTAGGTGGTCTAGAATCATGGCGCTGAATTCATGGTTACAGTTTGCTTGTCGATGTCCCATGCCACCCTGTATATGAAAATAATGATTAATATTGTAGTGACTAGTGATGTGACCGTAGCAAAAAGTCAAATTATATCGAATATTCTGTATAGAGACCCAAGACTTGCGACGAGCGCTTGGTCGCTACAATCTCTGAAACACATGTTTTTACCATTATTCTACATAGTCTTTTTACCGTAGGCATAGCAACTGATCGGAACTCTGTATAATGAAATCAATGCGTTATATGGAAATTGTATTTTTAATATATTTATATTTTTATACCACTATTATATTAGGTATAAGTTTAATTTTTGTTTATTGTTGGTTTTTTTTTCTTTGTTTTTGACAGATGACGTGCGATAGTGATGTACCTATCTAATAATATGAAATTATTTTTCTTAAACGAAATGAAATAAATTATGAAAATGCGGTTCTAATTTTATACTCCAAAATTTCTCTTGAAATTATACAAGTGTTTAAGAAAGTTTAATGTAATTGAATTTTATAAAATTTTATATAAAATATGACGTATACAATTTGTATCGCTTGGTAACAGAGTATTATGTGAAATTGCTTTTACTTACAAAAAAAAGGAAATATGAAATTGATTGATTTTGTAAGTAAATGCAATCAGTCGATTCTGTCGCGTGTGGTTGTAATATACATTCCAATTTCCCTCAAAATTATTTAGGTATAGTACAAATATAATATAATTATAGTAACACATTTGAAATTGCATTATGTACATGTTAATTGTAATCCTTATTATGTGTGTGTTAGAACATAATTCTTATAATATTTGACATGAAAGTCCCGTTCCTTACAAAAGTATATCGTTAACGAAAGGGGATTAAGATATGAAGCCTGGCATACCTACCTGTCCGAAATTTTGAAAATAAAACAAAATGGCGGACATGTAGGTATGCCGTGAATCTTCAAAGCCCTATTCTAACTGAAGGTTGTTTTACACATAGCTGTGCGAGGATCTTTTGGCGCGTGGTTGAAGCCGGCACTAACGACGCCATCTTGTTTTATCGATGCATATAACAAAACAATTGCACAAATTTTTACTAACAGCCCCTTCAACGTCATTCGAGCGTCAAAGGATCCTTGTAGCCCTATATGTCTGACTGCCCCAAAATCACTATTAAGTAGCATATGAGTTTGAAATGGGAACACCGATCACAACCGGGCAAGCGAGTCGCGGCCGGATTCACCATTAAAGCGTAGCCATTTTACAATTCCTTCTGTCATTCACGAACTTCGGATGACTTAGGAGAAGCACGTTTATTTTGTATTCTAAAAAGGCCTTAAGATACTAGTCAGTGGTTTAAATCCGCCGAAGGTTAAGTTCATGACCTTTGTTCCCAAGTTCCACCATTAAAAAGTTTTCTTAATAATGACATTCCTAAATCTTGCTTAGTATAATTGTGTGAAATGTAGATACCTGCAGTCCGGCCCATAGAGTAAGTAATGTGTAAGAAGAGACGGGAGTCCGATAGAAAAAGATGAAAACGTCCCTTGTATGAAACTTGTACTAAAACTGAATACCAACATAACAAAAATGACACAGACTATGCGCAGACTGCACATGTTAAAGCGAGACAGCGATAGCCGCCATTATGTTTAATACACGTTTCATAGTTTCTTTTTTATTAAACAGTTGCGTCGGACTTTCAGATCAGACGTCATAATTAGCCGGGTGTTTGTCGCAATCCTACTAGACTTTGTCGTTAGACTAAAACCCGTTTCAAAATTGAGACTTGAAAGTTTAGCACTTGGCAAACTTTAATTGAGCACTTAAGGCGAAAGCGTCAGGGTAGCCCGAATTGCTAAAAAAAAGTTGCAAAAAACGGAAGTAAATTTGAATTTTGCGGGCTACCTTAGCGCATCCCCCTTAACCGGTCAAGCAGCGCGCATTGCCCATTGGCGACGAAACAATAGAAAATCAATTGTGTCTCATTAGCGGAGCTTGACAGATTAAAGGTGTTTCCTTAAACGTAGCCCGCGCTATTAATTTCTTTTTTAATTTTTTGCTAAAAAAATTTGATGTTTGACAAGTTCTCTTCACTTCAAATTCTCAGCTCAAATACCGAGTACACGTGTACACAATATTGCTATAATATTCGCATCGATCTAAATGCACTAAATGAATTCAACAGCACAAGTTTTTAACCTGAGTTCGGTTTTCAAAGAAGCCGTCAGAAGCATTTATGAAATCCCTTAAAATTAAAATACAGTTTAAAACTTAAAATAACAAATATCTTATAGTATTTGGAGGTGCCTTTGATTTATAAAATACTGTCTAAAATGTCCATTGCACACTGCCAATAATGCTATGTGGTTTACCAAACATCGTATATTTACATAATTTTAATAATATGATTATCGAGGAAAGGCGAATTTCAAACGAAATCGACTTTCATTACAAGTAAAGATAAAAATCGAGCCTTTTAATATTTCAATAACTATATATAGGTATAAATAAACATTGAATATTGACAGCCCTTTTTGTGACTCAGTTTAGAAAGATTTTTATTGCATTTACTAAAATAAAAACCTGCATAAGTATAACAAAATGCAGAAAATGTAATATTCTAAAATAACAGTTCTGTTAGATTGATTTAGAACCATATGTGACCCTCAAGATCAAACCAATGACTTAATGTACTGCGCCCGGCATTTGTTTAATTTTAGAGAAATTTTCTCTAAAAAATAAACAAATGTATTAAGAAATGATGAATTGATGACGCATTAATACACGTTTCAACGAAATTGCCTGAAAGGCTCAATCATATGGAGGTTTTTAAAAAACTTTGTGTAAGTTAAGTAAAGATTAAATTCTGCTTCATCATAATATTTTTGACGTTTAAACATCTGTTTTTTATAAAAACTCCATACCTAATTTCCAGAATCTGGCTTTCAAAAACCGAGATTTAATCTAAAACGTGTTTAAATAAGTAAGTTCATTTGATAAAAGATTTATAAGCAGATTGTCTTGAAATTAAGAACCGAGTACATATATTATTATCTGTATTGACCATTTTTATACGTAGCTGAATTTAGGGACTTATGTGTTTTAGCATTTATTAAGTAAATGTTTTCCTGTTGTAATCGCCGACACAGCTCAGTAAACCATTCCACGACGCTCTTTGTTTTCTGTTTTCTATGTTTTTTTTTATATACTTAGGCAATTGTTGTTTTACAAAAACATATTTCGCGATTCCCGTTAAATCTAAATAAAATATATTCCAAAGAAAATGTGAATTGTGTTGGCGATTGTTAGACTTTACTTTGTAATTAATAATAATTTATTATATTTGTTATTTAGATAAAGAAATGCTATATGTACTGCTGTTTGCGTTGAAAACTTTGGGCATTTTAGACATTTTAAATTCCTGTGACTACACTGTTTAAAGATACCACCGCAAGATGGCGCTGCACCAAATTATGAAAGAATTCTCACCCAGTTTCTGCAAAAACTGATTAACAAAACACAAAGGAGATGGATTTTTGTCCCATACAAGCTTGGCCCAGAAATGGACACAAATAAAACAAAATGTATTATGATTATTACGAAGCAATAATAATGTATCAAACCCCTATACTATATTATATTATTATTATATTTATTTTCGTCGTAAAGCTATGTGAAGAGCCATAAGACTCTCCCCAAATCAAACTTTAAACCTGTCTATCGCGGAGTAATCCACTGTCTTCCAAAATATTGAATTTCACTCAAATCTTAAAGACTATAGCCCAAATTATTCATTTGCTATGACCCGGTTTATAGAATGTTGGATCGCCGTTGGAAACCAGGCAAAACAGAGTAGAAGGATTTTGATGAAAATTCCTAATCCATTATGTGAGGTTTCACAAAAATCAACATGGCGGACTTTAGAACCCAATAAGTGAAGTCTTGAAAAAAGTTTTTAGTACTTCAAAATAAAGGCCTCGAGGAGACGATTCCAAAAATATGACATGACTTGTCACCAGGGTCATTTATTTATTTTCACTTCTCATGCTCTAAAAGTCCGTCTTTATGTTGTGCTTAGGCGACATAAAATCGCTTTTTATGTTCTAGTGCATAAAGTAAAATTTTTTTCTAAGACTAAAGTAATCAGGCCCAACAGCCACATGCATAATAAAATTTCGCAGATTAAAGTCGTGATTTATTTCATTTTCTTTAATTTATACCACTTCCGTGTTTTCTATCGTTAATTTAATAAAATCAGGTAAAATAGTTGTCATTTATTATTTAAAAAGGCAAAGAAACGTTTTCATTTTTTGGCAGTATGAAGTACCCAAAGTCGGATGACAAATGTAAAAAATTTAAAAAAATAAAAACATTTAAAAAGTTTCGTGGCGGTATTATCTGTGGTGGCGGGAATTAGCTATGGATGTAACATTTTTGATTAATTATGTACTGTATACTTTATGCCTGTTTCATTTTCTCGCAATCGAAGTGAAAAGCAGAGTGTATAACTCAGGCAAAAACGAGCCATTTTACCCCTCGACTTAACTATCCACCCTCGCCTGCGGCTCGCGTGGATATAAACGTCTCGGGGTAAAATAGCTTCTTTTATGCCTTAGTTGTACAATCTACTATTTTTATTGGTTCACTAACAATTGATAACGCTGGTTTTATGCTAAAGGTGTGTATGAAACTGCAAGAATCAATCACGGTCATAAGTCATATTTCTGGAAACGTCTAGTGTCTACGTCAAAAAATAACTAATGGCATATAGGTAATTATAAGCACTAAAGCGTACTCTTTCTAACACACAGGATGTTTCACATAGAAAAAAGAAAGTATTGCGATGCATTGTTTATCTTTTAAGGCACCCTCTAGTTAGTCATAGCTCTGTGCAGAGCATAAATTACATATTATGACAAATGCATGAAAATGACGGGCAGTGATAATGATTATGAAAGATAAAGAAGGTGCTGCCATTACATACTTTTAAGACTGGATTAATAAGTATATCTGTTTAAAAATGAAATTGATACTTTAATCAATTATTAAATATCACGTCCATAATAGTGTAGTATTATTATTCAATACGCTTTAAATAGAGTTTTGATATCCTGTATTCTAAAAATAATCGTGAAATCATAATATAAATTCTTACAATAAGCATGTCCCAATTACCATCTTATTTCCAAAACTAGCAACATAAAGACCTCCCCGAATACTTGAATCAAAATAATTATCTTTTAAATTGAAATATTTTTTGCGAAGATTTTCCAAGTAACTAACAAGAAAGCTGTGGTGGGAATTCAAATATTATCAGGTATTTTTTAAATATTATTAACTTTTTGTCCGTACTAGGCCAGAAAAAATCCATGTACTTTACCTAATTTGACACAGAATGTCAAACTTATGTCAGGTTTTGTATTGGCAACTGTTATTTGACACAGGATGTCAAACTTACCTCAGATTTTATATTGGCGGCTGTTATTTCATTCAATCACATGAGTTGGACGGTCTTCTACCAAGCTTTACAAAATCTTGTGTGTTCGGTGTATACTTGCATTATTTTTTAGACCATATTTTAGTCCAAGACGTGAGAGGTGTCCTACTGAACGCGGGTATCATGAAACTAGCATTTGTAGTCATTATGTAAAACTTCGGTTTTCTATATGAGAGTTTCCGTCATGTTTATAACAGGTGTCAAAAATGTCATTTTCACCAGTATTTGACATTAAGGTGCCAAAAAACGCTCCGTATTTGGACATTACGGCCGCATGTGGCGGTCTTCGCTCTTCTAGAAAAATTGTAGCTTTGCTGTACTCGTCTTGGGATGGAGTACTGCATGGGAGCAATAATTAACCGGTCAAGCGGCGCGCGTCGCCCATTGGCGACGAAACAATAGAAAATCAATTGTGTCTCATTAGCGGAGCTTGACAGATTAAAGTATTTTACAGACCACAACGTTGTTGCTATCGCTGATCTCAATGAGCCTCCAAAAACGTTTTCAATGCCGACAGCAAAAGCTTTTCATCGTGGAAAATACAGTCACTTTATTATGAGCGTGCCATTGTTGTCGTTCATCTTGAAATACAGACAGGAAAAATTCTTGAGAGATTATCGTAATGAAAACAACTGTTGAAATCGCAACCATTTTTTTTGTTAACTTTACATACAATTTTAATCTAGTTCTTTTGTCTGGAGATGGCAAAACTACCCTCGATGTGTGCTTACCACAATAGGTTCGAGCTACTGCATAATAAAAGTATGTAGTTGTTAGTTAAATGTCAGTTTATGAAAACTTTGACCATAGCCTATCTTATTAAGGTGCAAATGGCGAAGAAAAAAATGACTGAACTCTGATTTTTAATTTGCTAGACTAAAATGACGACTGCGATCGCCCTTTTTTTGTCAAAATGACTTTGTTTAGTTTATAAGCGGTCATTTTGGTCTAGCAAATTAAAAATCAGAGCTTAGTCAATATATACATGGCAAACTTTAAAAGTGATCAACATTTTCGTAAGCTGATTGTACAACTATTGTACCAGTGTAAGACGGTTGGCGTTTGATATTGTCATACTACCTATTCTTTAAAAAATATATCATTTAAGTACCCTTGTTGTTTTATTTTTGTCTCAGAGGTAATATTATGTTGCAGTCGGGTAGGCGACCTCGAACCTAAATGTTAGGTATCTTCAGAATACGGTGCGGCAGACAAGAGATGCGAACTGTCGGAGAACACGCCTCCACACTCTATCAATCTGGCAGAATATCTACTCTACCGCCGGTCTAGAATACTCTAAACCGATTCCAGGGCTTCCAGGCTCAGGTTAGCCGTTATTCGCTGAAGAAACAGTCCGGCCAAATGGTGTGTGTTACCGACGTATCCCAAACAGTGTCAGTGTGGATCCTCTTTATAGGATATGTATGCCTCACCTCCTTTACTGCCCATAACCACCTGCACCTTTCAAGATTTGAATGAGGCAAATGACAGCTGTCCAGGTCGGACAGGTAGTCAATCGACGACATGTTTGTTTGTTCTCTCTATTGACTGTTTGGCGTAGAGGTATACTATGTTTGACGCAAAATGTGCACTTCGCAAAATGTGCACTTCGCAAAATGTGCACTTCTCAAAATGTGCACTTCGCAAAATGTGCACTTCGCAAAATGTGCACTTCGCAAAATGTGCACTTCTCAAAATGAGCACTTCTCAAAATGAGTGTGAATTTTATCACAATACTCTCAAATTAAAAACTGTTTGCTTACACTATGCTTTTTTTATTATTTAGTCCTAACACTCCAACAGGCCTCTCTGCAACGATGTCGAATTGACTGGCGCTACATCGAAGTGTTAAGATGTTTGTATGACACTGCAACGATGCAGGATCAAAAAACCAGCCCCATCCAACTGCTCAAGGGGGTGAGTGAGACAGGGGGATGTAATTTCCCCTAAATTGTTTACCAACGCATTGGAAGGCGTCTTCAAGACGCTGGACTGGACTGGACAGGGTATCAACATGAACGGCGAGTACATCTCGCATCTTTGATTTGCCGATGACATCGTCATAATAGCAGAGACGCTGTAACAGCTAAACCAAATGCTGCACAGCCTAAATGCCCTGCCTAAGTTCTTCTACCGTAAAAATTTGTGAGATCTATGTAATACCAAGTCGGTTAATTTATTCAGTCCCTACTTAAGGGATCTCTGTCTTAAGTTATTACGTAATTAGCTAACCTAACAAGATCTTATAGTGCCATATCAATATTAACCTTTTAACCGCCCGACTTTATATCAGTTATCGTACCCCCAGCGCCCGAAAAAAAAAACGAAAAATAAATACCGATGAAACGAGCTGTGATGATGTAATAATAATATAATATTTGTCGGATTAATCCTATGTCGAATATCGGTTACTTCAAATGTTTTCTTTATTGACTCTGGTTATAATATTTAAATTTTGAGTAAAGTATTTATGTTGCAGACTGACCGTCGCGTAAATAGGTATACATAACTAAAAAGTAGGATGTACAGATTATTTATGATTTTACAAAATATGTTAAAGAACGCATAAATAATTTTCCTGCTTGGCCTAACCGATATTAATTAATAACATAATGATAAATAATAATAATATGATTATGATTAATAATAAAGCGCCTGCACAAAATGTAGCTGCAACTTTTTACTTGAAGTATTTTTGCTCATTATTCAGGCGTAGAAAATGTCAAAAACGAAAAATTGATTTTGCAAAGAAACTACTAAGATCTCCGTCACCCACTGTTGATTTTTGGAGGTACTAAATCAGGTACTAAATACTGGTTTGATCAGAATGATGTAATTCGTCGTAGTTTTGGAGTATAGGCATGGTCTCGTCATTATGATGCATCATAATGGCGGGACCAGTGTTTTCGTGAAATTCCGTTTATGCCGTGTGAGGTACAAAAATTTAAGGACAGGTACAAAATAGTACTAAATGGGTACTAAATATACGTGGTAGAATCTTTCAATTACAAGAGTTGGTCCCGTCATTATGATGGTTATGTTTTTTTTTACAAGTTATGTTTTTGATGGCATCTCACTTCTTTTTATAGATAGTCCTACTTTTTTTCAAGGCAACACTCAACATACGAGACGAGAGCGGCCGCGTCGTGTTATTTATTTAATTTCTTTTTGTTTTTTTTTTTTGCATTAGTTAGCATCTACCTAATATTTAGGGCCGCACTCGACAAACGTCAGTTAAAGTTAATCCTATGTAAAATTGTTATATCTCATTTAATATAAATAAATATATTGTGATTATTATGTGTATAGCTGACGTGTACTGAAAATACATAATCAAACATTTCCTGAACGTGATTAGGTACTTTTTTACAAAGAAACTACTGTTATCGTGCTATTATGAATATTTGCGACCCCGGCAATTACTTCTTTTGTGGGTGGATTGAAAAGTTTTAAGTTTTATATTCTTTAATGTTATTTGCGTATGAAGTAAAATGTTAATTTTGTTTTAAAGAAAAACAATAGCTGCTTAGTTTGTGTGTCAAACTTCTTATAAGTTTTAAAAATATTCTCAAAGTGAAATCTTTGTAATTTTTTATTGAGAAACAATGAAGATTTTATGGTTAAAGAAATTTATTTCTCAACAATGATTATTAGAATATCATTGTTGAGAAATAAATTTCTTTAACCATAAAATCGTGCAAAATAATAAAAAAAAATTGTAAGCAAACGGTTTTTATTTTGACCCATTGTGACAAAATTCACACTCATTTTGAGAAGTGCTCATTTTGAGAAGTGCACATTTTGCGAAGTGCACATTTTGCGAAGTGCACATTTTGAGAAGTGCACATTTTGCGAAGTGCACATTTTGCGAAGTGCACATTTTGCGTCGAGTGTACATTCTGCGTCAAACCTATACTATGAGCGTTCAAAAGAATGATTAAAAAATACGTATATTATTAGATAACCCTATGTAAGAACTTCAGCTTGCAGCCTCGTTCCATAATATTAGAGGGACACTTTTTAATGTGGGTCTGTATTGGCAGTGGTTTCAATTATAATGAACGTTGGAAAGGATTCGTAAAAAATTGGGGCCCGTAGGAGGTGAAGAGAGTTTCTTTCCGTAATTTTGATATTTGGAGCTATTGTATTAAATTTTGCTATGGTAGTCTGTCTGTCAGTCGTTTGGGGAAGATAATTTTCGCATTTTGAAAGATGGTCTAGGTCAATGGAACTGGATTTTTCTTTTAAAAACTTTACATCTTTTAAGACTGTGTCTACATCACCTCCTAGGGTTCCGTCATCCAAATACCATACGTTGAATTAAGAATTTAGGTAGTTGTCGAATAATTGGATTTATTGCCAAACTAAAAATGACTGGCCCGAGAGGGTCACCCTGTTGACAAACAACTGCTGATTTCATAAGGTTGTCTTTATATAGTAATTTAGAGGGGTGCCTGTAACATTGATAGAAATAAATGAAAAATTTGGGTATTTCTTTTTGAACTTTTGCCAACAAGGTGTCCCTACGGAATTGAAAGCATTCAAACGTACAAAATAGTTAAATTTTATTATTCTATGGACAATAATTTGAATGTTCATTTTGTAAATTCGTTTGTATCCCCTTATAAAAATGTTTTAGTCTCCAATATTTGGAGTCATATTTAATTTATATGGGACCGACAGTGAACTTGATTTCAAACTCTGTTTTTGAGGATTTCGCCAAAACTTAGCTGCGAAGGGGTTCGAGCAACCAGCTGGCCGCTTAGCCGGAACAGCTTGCCGTTGATCGAAGTCGCTGCTTCCATTTTCCTTAAAAACATATTTTTACTGGACGTGTTTAGAGTTTTCTCCGTCAAAGTTTTGTTGGATTCTGAACCCAAAGAATTAATGATTGAATCTGCATCCGTGTCCAGATTGAATATATTGGTATGAGACTCCTCGCGCCACAGTTTCTGCAAGTTAAGCGCCATCAACTCCAACTGGACTTGAGAAAGCTCCCTGATCACGTCGATCTGCACCGACATCACGATGTCACACGTCTTTAGTAAAGAGTTTAGCGTCTCCAGAACGTTAGCACGTCTCTTCTGAATACTGTACTGATTGTCTATATTTCGTTCGAAGAAGGCCAAGTGCTCGTATAGCTCTGCCAGCTGCAGTGAGCAGGATATGTACTGGGCCGAATGGTGCTCGAAGTCGTAGTAGTGTTTCGCCCTCATCAGCCATTTATATGTAAATGCGAACAGCTTCCTTGCTTCCTCAACGCTGCAAACGCTTTCTAAAGGCACTTTGCCCTCCATCTCTTTCAAATCCAGGGACGGAAAAGTGAACAATTTCTCTGGGGTGCCGCAATCTCCCTTTCCAGACTTTTCTGCACCCAGGTCTTTAAGGTTTTCATTTTCCAAGTTCTCCGAGCTGTCCAGCCCGTCCTCCAACAAGTCCACGGTCTTCCACAGATCTGCAACCGACGACGGTTGCGTGAAGTATTTGCTCAGAATCTTCTTTTTGGACATTTTAAAAAGCGTCAATCCGAATTTAACCCAGTAATGGCTCAACTCTAAGAAGTGGATTTCGAAATCTGCTTTCTGTAATACGAATTCTTCAGGCATGAGTTTGCAGTTGTCGTGACAGGTCCTCAACACGTGGTAGGCAGCGCACAGGTGATGGCGTGCATTGCCAATCTGGTTAAGATACGTAAAATAGTTTCCCAGTCGCGCCGTCCTCAAAGCCCAGTCTTGTGGTGTGCCTTCCTTCATCTCCAATTGCCTCCGAAGAGCTGTATGGTTGTATAACGTGTATTTATGAGGCATGTTCATTTTATTGTACAAGAAAGCCTGCATTTGAACGTTGTTGGTGATGACTTTGTCTACTTTTTCAGGATTCACACGCTTGATATTGCTCACTGACTCTGCCGTGAACAAGTCCTCGGCGTCCAGGAACTTGTCGGGCTCAGCCTTGCTGATCTGGTCATACAAATCTTCCATGGTCTCGAGGATTTCGCGGGCTTCACTGGTCTGGTCTAGTTGGATCAGGTAATAGCATAAAAGATTCTGTATTCTTAATAAGATAAAGAGACATTCGTCCCTAAGGGCAAACTGTTTTAATTTTTCAAATGAAACTTGGAGCATGTTCCTTTTCTCGATTACGGACAAAGGCATAGTTTTAGCGGAAAGAAGGGCCAGGTAGCCCTCCATCGCTAACGACCTTACATATTGATCGTGGTTCTCCTTACCCAGGACTATCAATTCGTTAGAGAGGGTTTGAATATCTCTCTTCAAGTGTTGGAGGCGCTCAGAGGAGTTCTTCTTTAAGTTGGTTCTTACATTTTCAAATGTACTCGTGATCCGATTTATTGTTTCCATGGTATTTTATCTACATTTGTTTTTACTTATAATTTTTGCTTAAAGTTTATCGAAGGAGTAAAATTTTACATGAATTCTTGATACTGTCAGATTTAATTTGATTCTGTTTTGTGACACAATTTGTGCGTATGGTGAAAGCTTTTTCAGCCAGCATGGAAGACAGAATTATTGTAGCAAGGAGACTAAAGTCTTTCTCACAAAAGAAGCCTCGTAGACGCGGCGCCACTGTCGCGCGACGTAATCCTTAATAATATTATATCCCTACTAATATCACACTAATATTATAAAGGCGTAAGTTTGTGAGTGTGTGTGTGTGTTTATATGTTTGTTACTTCTTCACGCTCAAACGGCTGGACCAATTTTGATGAAATTTGGTATAGAGATAGCTTGAGTCCCGGAAAAGGACATAGAGTACTTTTTATCCCGATTTTCCCACGGGATCGTGACTTATGCGGGTAAAACCGCGGGGCGCAGCTAGTTATATATAAATTCGAAAGTAACTCTGTCTTTATGTTACCTTTTCACGCTTAAACCACTGAACGGATTTAGATGAAATTTGGCAGAGAGATAGATTGCATCCCGGGGAAGGACATAGGATAGTTTTTATTACAGAAATCATCCTGTAAGAGGGTGAAAAGGGGGGTGGAAGTTTGTGTGGGGAAACAATAACCGCTGAACCAATTTAGATGAAATTTGGTATGGAGTTAGTTTGAGTTGTGGGGAAGGATATGGAATAGTTTTTATCCCCGAAATTATCCCTTAAAGGTGTTAAAAGGGGGGGGGGGTGGAGATTTGTAAAGGGAATCAATAAAAAAGGACTAAGTATAATACTTTTATCGCGGGTGAAACCGCGGGGCACAGCTAGTCGTAAATATTTATTTATTCATTTATCTCGACATCATATTCAGGCACTGGTTATTATAGCGCATAATATTAAATAGAGAAATGTTGTTACGATTTTGAATATTATTAGATACAACTACGACACAACTTAGATGGTAGCATCGGCAAAATTCGTAAAACCGATCACATCCGAACTGAGAGCGCCTTCAAAATCAACAATCTTTATTACTGCTTTAGGAGAAATTGATCTTTTCGTGAAATTGATGCATAGATTTACATGAACTAGCTTGCAAAATAAATTATCACGTAAATAATGTCTTAGTTTTTAGATTCGATTTGAAGGATACAAGGCTAGAACGATGAATATCACAAAACAAACTTAGAGATGTTTATTGTTAAAACTTCACTTCATAGTATATTGTTAACATAATTTGTATCATTATATTATTACATAATATATTAATTATGTAGCATGATAGATAAATATATGAAAAAGGTTCTAGTCTTAACGCTTCAATGTGGTTTATGAACCACATTGAAGGGTTAAGACTAGAACCTTTTTAACTCTATGGAGTTATTAATAAATAGTTGATTGTTATACAAGGGGCTAAAATGACCCATTATATACGAGGTAGTTTTATTCCCGAGCTTTAGCGAGGGAGTAAATAGAAACCGAGTTATAATGGGTTTTTAGCGCCGTGAGTTACACTCTACTTTTCACTATTGCGAGAAAATAAAATAATCCCATACAATATTAAATAGTTTATTTTATTAAAAATTAAATGTACAATTCTGGATATTTAACGAGATGTTTTTTCCCGGCAACTTAATTTTAGACCTCTGTGAAGATGAATGTTGAGTTGTCTGTGGGGCAAACGTGGGAGATAGGTACACGTAGTTCCAGGTTTGAGGGTCCCTCGATCGAATGTTTTGAATAGAGAAGGCCTGTTTTCATAGAGAGAAAAAATAGTACCTCATCATCTGCCTAGCCTGTTCGGGTCGGCTTCCAGTCAAACAGCTAAATATCAGTAACACGAAGCGACTGCCTAGATGAGGCCAGATGGCCTCCGTAACCTAGTTATCTGGGTAACAATATGCCGTAACGACTTACAAGGAGCTACAGATGACACTGAACACAGCCGGGACCAACGGCTGAGCATGCTTTTCGGGGCACGTAGGGATCTCAGTATGAACCGGGTGGTCATCCATTTACGTATTATCATATGCAAGCGTAGTCCAAACCATATCGATCGAACGTCCGTCCGTGCTGCTGTTATTTAGCAACGGGGACCTATCCAAATATCGTCGCTAATCTAACTAATTGACGTTTCTGACATTTTGGACTAAGCCGACCTAACTATAGTAATTTGATACATTTTCCAAGTCGAATCTAATATCTGATCATGTATTCCGAACAAAATAAAAACAAAGATCTCACGAAGTGACGTATACGTCGCGCAACGAGTTGTGAGCGCTGACCTTGAAGAAAACAGACGCCACAAACCCTTATGCCTTAGTAATAAGGGTTCGTTTCGCTTGTTTTTTTTCAAGGTCAGCGCTCACAACTCGTTGCGCGACGTATATCTGTTAAAATATTTATTATTAAAACAAAAGTAGTATTAATACTGTACTGTAAAATATGCTTCGAATCAGTTACGTCACTTTAGATTAGCGACGATGTTACCTATTTCGAAATAAGTTGCCAACATTACCTAATAGTCCAAAGGTGGTATACAACATGTCCCGGAATTAACACCACCTCACACCCCAATTAAACCCTATTTTTATTATAATCATAATACATACAATGAATTTTTACTATCTATATAAATAAAAATCAATGTTTGTTTGTTTGTCCACTATGCTTTCCGACACCATTGGTCAGATTGTGATGAAACTTGGGTAGGGTGTTCTGGTGACGCCCGTGAGGGTTCCTAATTATTAAAACATGGGAAAAAATAACAAAAAAGTATCTGAGGTGGTACGAAGTTCGCCGGGTCAGCCACTTATGTATAAAACGTTGTTTATTACCCGACTGCGCGACGCAAAGGAGTGGTAATGTGTTTATCAGCCTATGTATGTATGTATGTAAGTATGTATGTATGTATGTATGTATGTTCCTTTGAAGCACTATACAGACCAAACGCCTGGGCCGATTTTTATGATTCACACGTCAATCGATTCCTCTTAGTCCGGCGAGTGTCACTAAAGACATGACGTTAGTGAAAATTCAATATGGCGACTACTGGACGCCATATTGTGAAAATTAAAAAAATGAAATTCAACCAACTATGTCAAGTGGGGTATCGTTGAATAGGTCTTTCAAAAATATTAGTGGTTTGGGAAGACCGTTTTTTGATTAAGTAAACCGTTAGTGACTTATCAAGCTTTAAAGTACCAAATTTCGTTAGAATCAAGTGTCCTCCCCGGGTGCGTCTCATATCGTATAAAGTTATTTGGTATATTTTCATTTCAATAACGTTCACAAGATATAATAAACGTGAGATATACCAACTGCTGATATAATTTCTGTACATATAATATTTATAAACTCTTAAACTTACTTCGTATAACGTTATTGGATATAACGTTTATTTAATCGAAAATCATTGGGTCTATCGTTTAAAATATATATTGATACCGTCATTATGGTTAATACCCCGATTCAGAACAATCCGACTCGGACAGCTTAGGTTAGAAAGCCTTCGTGGCTTCCGAATTATTTCCGTTACCGTTACCGCACCCGAACTCAACGAACGCACTAGACGACGTAGGATGCAAGAGCGAGCGAAGGGCACCCCGAGGTTCGGTTTGGTTAGGTTACTTTAAACCCTTTACACAGAAATAGGGGCCCCGCGAAGCGGGGCTCCGTCGACATAGGATGAAAAAAAAGTTTTTATCATATTAGACTAAATAGGTTTTATGTCCATTGAGTGGTATCTATATCAAACGATTTTATATTAATTGCCTGTTATTCTTATAGAAATTAGTTACATTAAAATTATATCAATAGTTTATTATATTAACTGATCATTATCTATACTAATATTATAAAGAGGTAAAATTTGTTTGTAAGTTTGTATGTAGGGGGTAATTTCTGGAACTACCAGTCGGATTTGAAAAATTCTTCTTGCAATTGATAGCCCAATTCTTGAGGAAGGCTATAGGTTATTTAACGTCACACTATGGCCCTTAGGAGCCGAGCAAAAGCGCTATGGGGAAACGAAGTGATAGAGCAGGAGACGCGGGAAGTGATGCAATACGACGAGATGGGTCGAAGGAATAAGAAATTTCACGCGAACGAAGTCGCGGGCAGAAGCTAATATCAAATAAAATTATAGGTTCAGTTGTTATATCTTGTAAATATTAGAGGTTTTGTAATTATATCATATATTACTTACCCGTCCCCCCCTCTACCAACTAAACGGTTGTAGTTAGAAATTTAAATGTTACGGCAGTAGAACCAATATTTACGAAGTTTAAAGGAAAACTATCACACTTAAGTGGGATTAACAACTCATAACTAAAAAGAATAAAATAAAAAAATTAAATTTAAAAAATCAAAAAACCCGACTGCGCTAAAAAACATAAGTTAAAAAAAAAACTGAAAAGCTAAAAACAAGCCCATTTTATAAATTAAATAAAAGTTGGAAGCAGGCGGGACCCATGCCATTTTTATATTTTCAAACTCAAATGGGTCCCGCCTGCTTCCAACTTTTACTTAATTTATAAAATGGGCTTGTTTTTAGCTTTTCAGTTTTTTTTTAACTTATGTTTTTTAGCGCAGTCGGGTTTTTTTTATTAAATTACTTATAAGTACTGATTGTGGGAGAAAATTGTGGTCACATTATATAAACCACACTTTCGCACGCGAAAAAGGGTCTATCGTAGTAGGTACCTACTTCGTCCATTTTGATTTGTTTAGTGTACATCGAAAGTGTAGCTGCAATTAACGTAGTTTTTACTACTTTTAGGATAAAAAAAATTATAAGGTAGGTACTTATTTAAAAAATGTCACAATTCGACGAATCTGAAGCATGTTCTTTCATAATGTGCATTCTATCAGTTAGGTACACATTTTATAAGTTTATTTTGGACTTATACTGAAATCGGTGAAGGAAAATCGTCGTGTACAAACCAGAAGGCCAATTCTCGTAATTTAAAACGTTCAAAATCTAGTCGCAGTCTCATCTCTGCGACAAACAAATGTCAAAAACTTCTCAAAATGTAGGGAAATAAGACATATTTTTGATTGAGACCTCAGAACAATAACTAAGTATTGCAAACTGTGAAAGTTCCTAAAATAACGAGAATTACCCCTCTGGACTGAGAAAGCGTGGTTATCAACGCTCATACCTTCTCTGCGCCAAAAGATGAGAAGAGGCCTTTGTCCTGCAGTGCGACAACTATAGGCCGGTATTATTATTATTATGTTAGTAAAGGAGGATAATTAGTCAAAATAATCATACAACTTAATAACTCGTCATAAAATTTATTTGAAATCCCCAATACCCCGAGGCTTTGGAAGTTTGGACTATCTAACTTAGGCAACGCTGAATAAATCTTTACACATAATACTTTATAATTTATCTAAGAACTATGGTCGAATAGATCGATTTACATGTCGATAAAATTTTCACCCAAGACTAGGTCGCTCCGTATTTCGCTCTCTTTCTAACGCATAGCTGTCATAATAGTGTCGTTTCACTTGAATCAATCAATCCTGAACCCATTTTAGAGCCCAAGCAAAAACAAAAAAAAATGCTTAATGTATAATATAAAACCCTTACTCAAGTAGGTAAGTATTTTGATAATTACACAGTTCATATTTGTATTATTTATATTTTTGGAAAAATTAAACAAAAGTTATAGGTAGAAAATGTGTTTTAATTTTAAGTGTTATAATTAAAACTCAATTTTTTTCTAGGTACTTACGTACATTCCCACGAAATATACCATATACCTACCATGATTAGGTAAAAAAAAAAACTGTAGTGCAGACTATTTTAATTATAATAAATACGTGAATTAAAAAAGTTGAAAAATAGTAATGTAATATTTATAATGTTTCGTGCATATTTTGTTCTTAAACATATTTTTTAACTACTTCCCTATGAAAACTTTACAATAATATTCAATTAAAAACGCAAACCTTAGAAATAAATATATAATACCTAAACTAGTTTCCTAAAGTTTTATTTAGATGGGACATGTAAACCGACCTTATAAAATACCTAACAAAAAAAAAAACAAAAATCTTAACATTTCTTACTTCGCCGTTAAAACAAAAGTTACGTCATACGAGTAAAAAAGTAATAAATAAAATGCACAGAAAATAAATTACAATAGAAAAAAAAAACAAATTAAATTAATTATTGTTATTATCTTCACGCGCGATGTTTCCTTTCCTGAAATAAATATTATTTTTTGAGAAAATAATATTGCGATACTACCTAATAAAACTCGCAATGCCGAAAATCGCAAAGCTTACATAGAAAAATGGGTACCCACACTCGCGTTGCTCCTACTACCCGAAAAGCTGATTGATTTTTAAAACTTAACCGAAAAATACAGAGAAAATCAATCAACATCTCAAGCACTTGAGAAAACTTACATAATCATACAGATCCAGATGTTCAGTCTTGTCTGGGAACCGAGGGGTACCTCCGGTAGGTCAGCGATTTCCTAGGAGAGGGACTGTATGCTCTCACTCCTGCGTAGAACTTGCCCTTCTGAGTGATCACCTCCAACCGAGCTGAAGCTTCAGCCCTCCCGAACTCGTTCTCGACGGTTATCCTGTAGATACCGACGTCGTCGATTGTAACCTGGAAACGAAAACAATCTTAATATCGCACATGTGTTGCCCCAAGGAGTTCACCAGAGGTGTATACTTCACGCATGAAATCTAGAAGGTAGCCGCTAATCAAACAAGCCTTCAGAACATATCTGCAAGAGTTCCGTCTACAGAAAATTCCTGAAAGACTCCAACCTACAGGTGCAAGACGTCAGCGCTACGCGACGACCTACCGTACCTAGAGTAACTTCTCCTCACCTCTCACGTCCGTGGATAACGCCCGTCTCGCACATCTGCTGTATGTGTTCCTGCATTTCCTAAGCCTCTAAAGCCTCATGTAGCAGTGGGCGAGCCTAATGCCATAACTATAATCAGCCTATAATAATGTTCCCACTGCAGGGACACAGGTCTCCTCTTTGTTAGAGAGAGTGGGCCCGCGTGGTGGCCCACGCGGGCCCAGTGCGGGTTGGTAGATTACCTTTATCGTTTTAAGAACAGTGGTGATTAAATAATTTACATAAAGTAAAGCGCCTATCTGGGTTCGAACCTACGACCTATATCTCGTAGGTCGCTGCCGTTACCATTGGGCCAGCGCTGCTCTCAAAACGGTGCTTTTGTATTGCCACAAGCGGGCATAAATCGAACCAGAACCTGCAATGGCACCTAGCCAAAAAAGCCAACTATACCAGGCGATACCAAATGACTCAACCGTCTTGGAACTCGTAACGAAATGAATCCGAAAAGAACAGGAGGATCAAAACATGTTTTACACACAAGTGTAGGAATTCGTGATGATACAAACTAGAACAAGTTTTTCTGATGCTGAAAACGTTGCAGGCAACTTAGCGCATGTAGAATGTGTGTAAGACATGTTACCGACAACACAAATCATATTTCTGGTACAGACGCCAGCACATCAAGCTACTAAAATCTGTCAAAATTCTTTATTAGATTTTCATCTTTATTGCTAAGCATCTAGGTTCAAGGTTGATTGGGAAAATTTGACAGTTTCGGGTAGCTTGATGTGCTGGCGTCTGTACAATACGTTGTTGTCCACCAACCTCTTCGATTTCGAGTATCCGAAGGAGCTCATCCTTTTCCCTGATGGTGAATCTGGCAGAAGGTGTGATGATGATGCCGTCCTTGTCCCACGTGGCCCAGGGGGCGGGCTGGCCTTTGACGGCACATTTGAAGGTCACGTGTTCTCCTTCTTCCACTACTTTGTTGAAGGGATATGTGTAGAAGGAAGGTGCCATCTGTCGAGATGGACTGCAGAGGCGGCGGGTGTCTGGGCCTGTAATAAATGGAGGGAAAATGTTACTAAAGGCACTATTTATTCTGTGCTAAAGGAATGAAGGTTTACATTATCTGTGCTCTTGAAAATAAATGCGGTCTGTTTTCTTTGCCTGGTGTATCTAAAGTTTCAGGCTGAAGTAGGGACTTCAGCCTGAACCGGACGTTATTATAGTAAACCGAACCGAGTATAGAAGGTTTTAGGTAATCTATTTGTGAGCTTGCAACTGCAGGACTATCTGGTGTGTGAAAAGTCCTACAGCCTAAAATGAGTTCGCGTTAGAGGCTTGACTTGTTTCATGAAACCCACACTGCCAATTTCATCTACCAAGTTTGAAACGTAGTGTACATCAACAATTAAATAAATCGTATTATACATGTCGACGCAAGACCAACTCAAACTAAAAATATTAACTTTAAGTTAAAACTTAACAGTTAAATATGACTGAATAGGTTTAAATATTAGTTTAGATTTAATTGTTATAGTCAATTTGCTACTTTTCAATGTAAAAAGTCGTGTTATGATTTGCTGTTACTATAATAGCAAACCATAATTGAAGATTTATTCAAACTTAGGTTTAAAAAACAAGTTATCTATTGCTAAATTAATTTCTTGATTAATAAGCGATATGCGTTACTTTAATAATGATTTTTGGTTAATTTTTGTTTAACGGAAACATTTGATTTAACTACAAGGTCAAGCGAAACAACATGGCGCGCGTGTTTAAAAAATGTTAAAATGTTTTAAGCAATAAATAATTAATTCAATGTTAAAATCAAGTGCTAAAAATAGTAAAACAAATTAACAAATCATAGTTTGCTACTTTAATCAATGTTACCTGCGATTTGTAAAATAGTAAGTGTAATGACTTCGCAACGACGATGCCATCTTTGTATTTAACAATGGCGAGACGTTGCGAGGCCACATTATGAAGGAGAATTTTGTGAAGACAAGTTGTTTTTCAGTAGAATATCTTGTGAGTACAATTTTAATTATTAATTTAGATTTTAAAGGTTTCTAAATTGTGTGGCTAATAAATAAAACGTGAGTAGATAAATTGGGTGTCTTTATTTTTGCAATGAGTGAACCTAACAGTGGAGATGGTGATGTCAGCTCAGCTGACGTCACGATTTCTAAAAATCCGAATGGTCCCGGTTCTCCGTTATCAGAAGTGGGATTGACCCCCACTTCTGCCCGCCCATCTGGCTTGAATAATGAAAACTTAATCGCTTCTGTTAATGGGGTACCGACGGAGTTTTTCACTCAGATGTTGCAAATGATGAAGCACATGTCCGATCGCATGACGACACAACCAGATACGCCTAAAGTCAAAATAAATGATGTGTTTTTGCCGTCATACGATCCGGACACCAATATTGGGGTTAGAGAGTGGTGTCAACATGTGAGCCATGGAAACCTATGGCCTGAGCGATTATGAAGTGAGAATGAAAGTTGGTAGTTTGCTCAAAGGTCGCGCAAGGTTATGGGTTGACAATTGGCTTGTGTCTACCACCACGTGGCATGAATTGCGTGATGTTCTGATAACGACTTTTGAACCGGAGAATAGATACTCCCGGGATATTGCACGCTTTAGGGAACATACTTATGATAATTCTAAGGACATCGCACAGTTATTGTCACAAGCTTGGGTATTATGGAGACGTATTACTAAGGATAAGTTATCGAATGACGACGCAGTTGAGGCAGTTATCGGTTGCATTGGAGATGAGCGGTTGAGAATCGAGCTGTTGAATGCCAGGGCCAAATCAGTACCCGAACTTATTTCGGTTGCATCTTCTGTACGAAGCATTAAGCGCCCTCAGTCGGGTACTTAAGGTGCACATCCGGGTCCCGCTAAGCGACCACGTTTTGATAAGCCCTCGTTGTTTTGTCAAATCTGCAAAAAGCCCGGTCATGATGCACGTGACTGTCGTTACCGTGACAAAAATGATAATTCTCAACCGCGTCAACCTGATAATAAAACCTCACCTCAAAATATAAGTAAACCTACGTGTACGTTCTGTTCAAGTTCTGTTCAAGGACAGGTCACACTTACGAAACGTGTTATAAGCGAGAACGCGCAGTGGTTTCCAACGTTAACTGTGTAGGTACATCTAAATTAAACTCGATGCAAGTGGTAGCTGGGAACTTAAACATACTCGCGATTTTTGACAGTGGAGCCGAATGTTCAGTAATACGCGAGTCTGTCGCTGCTAAACTACCTGGGCAACGAGTTGATCACGTAAGCTACTTGAAGGGATTAGGTCAATTTACGGTGATATCTCTTTCGACATTGACAACGATTTGTATCATCGATGGTTTACGGATAGAACTTGAATTTCACGTGGTGCCGGACTACGAAGTGTGCTCAGACATTCTGATAGGCATGAATCTTGTGGAGAAAACCAACCTAAGCGTGGTAGTGAACTCTCAGGGTGCAAGTTTGGTTCATCAACCGGTTATTTACCACGTGCGATCTCAAAGTGAAAAGTTTGATAATCTAAATTGTGACTTGACTAATGAGGATCAAGTCAGTGAATTGAAAATTCTGTTGAATAAGTTCGAACACATGTTTATTCACGGTTACCCTCGCTCGCGCGTCAATACCGGTGAGCTTGAAATACGCTTAAAAGATGATAACAAGTGTGTCGAACGCAGGCCTTACCGATTGAGCCCAGTTGAACGCGAAAAAGTTCGGGAAATAGTCAATGAATTACTCGAGCATAAAATTATCCGCGAAAGTAAATCACCTTTTTCCAGCCCAATAATACTAGTCAAAAAGAAGAATGGAAAGGACCGCATGTGCGTGGACTATCGCGAACTAAACAGGAACACTCTGAGGGACCATTATCCGTTACCAATTATTTCAGATCAAATAGATCAACTAGCGGGGGGTTATTATTTCTCGACAATCGATATGGCAGCTGGATTTCACCAGATACCGATCTCAGAGGGCTCGATTGAGAAAACAGCCTTTGTTACGCCGGATGGCTTATACGAATATTTGACCATGCCGTTCGGACTCAGTAACGCGGTGTCAGTCTATCAGCGTTGTATAAATAGGGCCCTAGCTCACCTCTTGAGCTCGGTAGACCAGGTTTGCCAGGTATATGTCGATGACGTTTTGTCAAAATGTAGGGTATTCGCTGAGGGCTTCATCATCATCATCATCATTTCAGCCGAAAGACGTCCACTGCTGGACATAGGCCTCCCCCAAGCACCTCCACTTCGACCGGTTTTGTGCTTCTCGCATCCAACGAGTTCCTGCGGCCTTCACAAGGTCGTCGGTCCACCTTGTGGGAGGCCTTCCAACGCTACGCCTTCCGGTACGCGGTCGCCACTCCAGAACCTTTCGGCCCCATCGGCCATCTGTTCTGCGAGCAATGTGCCCTGCCCACTGCCACTTAAGTTTGGCAATTCTTCGGGCTATGTCGGTTACCTTGGTTCTCCTGCGGATCTCTTCATTTCTGATTCGATCCCGCAGGGAAACTCCAAGCATAGCCCTCTCCATTGCCCTTTGGGTGACTTTCAGCCTTCTAATAAGGCCCATTGTGAGCGACCACGTTTCAGTGCCATATGTCATCACTGGCAACACGCACTGGTCAAAGACTTTCGTCTTGAGACACTGCGGTATGTGGGAGGGCTGAGGGCTTAGTCCATATCAAACGAATATTGATTGCACTCCAAAAGGCCGGATTTTCGATCAATGTCGATAAAACTGCCTTCTTTAAACGCTCCATCGAGTATTTGGGCAATATCATTGCAGACGGACAAGTCAGTCCTAGTCCAAGAAAGGTGGAGGCTTTAACGAAGGCACCGATCCCCAAAACCGTCAAACAAGTTAGACAGTTTAACGGATTGGCTGGATACTTCAGACGTTTCATTCCCAATTTCTCGCGTGTGATGGTCCCACTCTATGAACTGACCAAGAATGATGCGAAGTGGGAATGGAACGAAAGGCATGATGAGGCTCGAAACCATATCATACAACACCTGTCTACTGCGCCTACCCTTATGCTATTTCAGGAAGACGCACCAATCGAGCTCTACACGGATGCCAGCAGCATCGGCTACGGAGCGGTGCTCGTGCAGACCGTCGGCGGTCGCCAGCATCCAGTCGCGTACATGAGCCAGCGCACCACCGACGCCGAGAGCCGCTACCACTCGTATGAGCTCGAGACCCTGGCGGTAGTGAGGGCAGTCAAGCATTTTCGGCATTACATATACGGCTGAAAATTCAAGGTAATAACAGACTGTAACGCCTTAAAAGCGTCCAAGAACAAAAAGGATCTCCTTCCTCGAATCCATAGGTGGTGGGCCTTCCTGCAGAATTACGAGTTCGAGGTCGAGTATAGAAAAGGTGAGCGGTTACGGAATCCATCTACTGAAATATCTGTCAACTTCATGACGAGAGACACTGAGTGGCTGCAGATCGAGCAGCGCCGCGACGACGTGCTGCGCCCGCTTATAGACACCATGAGTGGCAATAGTCCGGCCGAAGGATACGTCCTGGAAGAAGGCGTGCTTAAGAAGACTCTCATGGATTCTATACTCGGTATACATAAACCAATTGTAGTTCCTAGGTCATTCCAGTGGAGCCTGATAAACTCTTTCCATGTTGCTCTGCAACACCCCGGATGGGAGAAAACTCTACAGAAGCTGAGGGAAACGTACTGGTTCGACAAAATGAATACCATCGTCAGAAGGTTTGTGGACAATTGTGTTGTATGTAAGACCTCAAAAGGGCCGTCGGGCGCTATTCAAGCCCAACTTCATCCGATTCAGAAGCCTACTGCAGCGTTCCAGGTCATCCATATGGATATTACTGGCAAGCTGGGTACGAGAAATGCTGAGGGACGAGATGAGTATGTAATTGTTACGATTGACGCATACACCAAATACATCCTGCTTAGCTACTCAAATGACAAGAGCCCAAGCAGCAGCCTTGCAGCTTTGAAACGTGTCGTGCACCTGTTCGGAACCCCAGTGCAAGTCGTGGTGGATGGAGGTCGAGAGTTTCTTGGTGAATTCAAAGTCTACTCGGACCGTTTCGGAATCGACATTCATTCCATTGCGCCAGGAGTAAGCCGAGCAAACGGACAGGTCGAACGCATTATGGGCACTTTGAAGAACGCATTAACCATGATCAAAAACTACGACACTGAAGAATGGCAGACGGCGCTTGAAGCTTTACAGCTCGCATTTAACTGCACTCCACATAGAGTAACGGGAGTCTCACCGCTTACACTACTGACCCGCCGCCAACACAGTGTACCCCCAGAACTACTAAGGTTGGTAAATATTAATAATGAATGCATAGACTTTGATTTGCTTGAGCAACACGTGCAAGAGAAAATGACAGCTGCAGGACAATATGACAAACAGCGATTTGACAGGAGCAAGGCGAAAATACACCCGTTTCAGCGAGGAGATTACGTACTCGTCAAGAACAATCCCCGAAACCAGACGTCTCTAGACTTGAAATACAGCGAGCCATACGAGATATATAGGATCCTGGACAACGACCGATACTTAGTAAAGCGTGTAACCGGCAGAGGGCGTCCACGTAAGGTCGCTCACGACCAGCTGCGCCGAGCACCACAACCAGGCGAGCAGGAAACCGTGTCGACGAGTAACGAAGATGACTCTCAGCAGGTGGCCGTCCGGCTGGCTGAAGACTTATTGACGAACCTGGTCGATGACACACAACAACAAACTTCATCCCACATCATCAGTACGCCGCCGTCGGAGGAGCCACAGCCGTCTACCTCCCAAACTGCCCAGCTGCTGGACCCTTAAACTATGTAAGTTTCTCCCTTCTTACTGTTATATTGATACTAACTGTGAAATTAAGTTTGAATAACTTATAAGACGACAACAACAGTAAGGAGATCCGTTATTGGCCTTTATCTTTGTTGACTGGCTGATATCATCATAAACTACAAAATAGTAAGTCTGTACAATCCGTATTCCCCGATTCCCTCCTACACTCTTTTCAGAGCCTCTGTGGACCACGGTCAAAATAATAAGGCCTAGGCCACAGCACCGTCCTTTCCCAATCCGTTAGAACCCCTGTGGACCACGGCGTACAAGACCGCTCAGCACCGCAGCATCATTCCCGTGAGTTTTTATCAACAAAGTTGCAATATAAGTTTTCAGAGCCACTGTGGACCACGGTCAAAATAAGGCGTAGGCCACAGCATCGTCCTTCCCAAATCCTTTAGAGCCCCTGTGGACCACGGCGTACGAGACCGCTCAGCACCACAGCATCAAACCCTAACAAGTTGCAAAAACAACTAAGTGATAACTTATTTTTATATTTATTTTCTCTTAGAGCCTCTGAGGACCACGGTCATAAATATAAGGCCTAGGCCTCAGCACCACCCTAGTTCCCTTTTCCTTTAGAGCCTCTGTAGACCACGGCGTACAAGACCGCCCAGCACTACAGCATCATCCCTCTCTACGAGATCAAATCATGCATGTATGCGTGGAGCATTTGCATTGACATAACTAAATAAACGTGTGAGTAAGCGTGTAGCATTACAAGCACTTCAATATCTTCACTCACTCCCTTATTTACAGCAAATCCTATTTATTTACTACCTATGTAAACTTTATTCTTTCCATATTTACTTCAATATGTTTATGTTTAACATTAACAAGGTATAAAAGTAATGGCTGATAACTTGGATTGTTGGGATCGGTTATCATTGAAAAGTTCAGGATAAATTATGCTAAGATAAAAGACTCGTTTTGAAACAACAGCAGCTCCGACCACAAACAAGTTTTCAGCTAGTGTACCTGTGAATGGATACCTAGCTCAGAAAAATTAATTTTCATTTTCAGAACCGCGACTGGTGCAGGGCACGCACACCGTCTCGCAGAATGGCCGTGTCGACGCAAGACCAACTCAAACTAAAAATATTAACTTTAAGTTAAAACTTAACAGTTAAATATGACTGAATAGGTTTAAATATTAGTTTAGATTTAATTGTTATAGTCAATTTGCTACTTTTCAATGTAAAAAGTCGTGTTATGATTTGCTGTTACTATAATAGCAAACCATAATTGAAGATTTATTCAAACTTAGGTTTAAAAAACAAGTTATCTATTGCTAAATTAATTTCTTGATTAATAAGCGATATGCGTTACTTTAATAATGATTTTTGGTTAATTTTTGTTTAACGGAAACATTTGATTTAACTACAAGGTCAAGCGAAACAACATGGCGCGCGTGTTTAAAAAATGTTAAAATGTTTTAAGCAATAAATAATTAATTCAATGTTAAAATCAAGTGCTAAAAATAGTAAAACAAATTAACAAATCATAGTTTGCTACTTTAATCAATGTTACCTGCGATTTGTAAAATAGTAAGTGTAATGACTTCGCAACGACGATGCCATCTTTGTATTTAAAAATGGCGAGACGTTGCGAGGCCACATTATGAAGGAGAATTTTGTGAAGACAAGTTGTTTTTCAGTAGAATATCTTGTGAGTACAATTTTAATTATTAATTTAGATTTTAAAGGTTTCTAAATTGTGTGGCTAATATTTATTAGCCACACAATTTAGAAACCTTTAACCTTGAAGACACCCAATTTATCTACTCACGTTTTATTTAAAACGTGAGTAGATAAATTGGGTGTCTTTATGTTTGCAATGAGTGAACCTAACAGTGGAGATGGTGATGTCAGCTCAGCTGACGTCACGATTTCTAAAAATCCGAATGGTCCCGGTTCTCCGTTATACATCATACTTAAACACACACCATCTACGCATATAGCAGGCATAAATTGCAGTAAACTCAAACACAAACTCAAACTCAAAGCATTTATTTCAATTAAACCATTTACAGGCACTTTTGAATTGTCAAGAAGTCAGTCAGTCAGAAAAAATGAAGCTAGTTGCCCATTCCAATGCGTAGGTACCTATGGAGAAGAACGGGCAAGAAACTCCAAGGAAACTCTTTTAAATCAAGGTACTTATTACAATATTCTTGTTGCATCTATATGTGAGAACAATGCGCAAAAACAATAACAATTAAAAAAATTAAGATAAGGAGATGGCCAGTCTAAACTGAACATGACGCGAGAATACATGAACTATACAAGTCGGTCGAAACAATCAGCACGAGCGAATTTCATCCCAAATCACGCGCGGGATTCGCTTCCAGTCGTGAATGGCATGCAAATCTTACCAGGTGTTCTGGAGACGGATCTGGCGGGCGTGCTGCGAGGTGTGGAGCGTGGCGTGGACGCGGCTGACAGCAAAGCGGGCGGACGGCGCAGGCGCTGGCTCAGGGTGTTGGGCTCGCCAGGTGCTGGAGAGTAACATAAAAAATAATAACAATAATCACGAGAGAAAGAAGAAGAAGAGAAGAAAAAAGCGAAGAGTATGTATTCTATTCTAATCACCTCCACCATAGCCTTAAAATAATAAACCTGTAAGACTCAATTTACACAATTCTACTCTAAAAAGTGGGAATTTAAAATTAACTGTAGAATAGTGAGAATGTTCATGCAAATGGGGGAAAAAAACATTCATTCTAAACGATAGATTTCACCACACACGCTACATTGTGCATTGACTAACCCGTTAAAGAAGCATAAACTAGCCGAAAAGCTAAGTTCCAAAAATTACAATTAAACATTTATTGCAAGCATCGCAAGTTCCCTCCGCTGAGACACAGGCCTCCTCTCTGTGAGAGGGAATGGGTCGTAAGTTTCGTCAGTTTATAAAGTATCAATCAATATCTTTTTTGTGGATCATAGGTAGGTACATAATACATGTCTTAAATAATTAAATTGTGATCAGCTATGTCCCGCCCCCGGGGCATACAATAGTTGGCACATAATAAATTAAATTTACTTACATTAAATTATTGTTACAAATTATTAAAATTAAATTTACTTACATTAAATTATTGTTACAAATTATTAAGATGTCGCATAAATATGTAAGAAAATATAAAAATAAAGCGGAACGAATTTGAGTAGGTAGAGGTACACATACAGTGGGGCACTGAACGCATCATGACTGAGGGACACTGTATTGGACCAGCGATTTGTCTGATAGGAAGTCTTTTATAGAGTAGTAGCACTTGCCTACTAACAACTTTCATGAAGATTCTTTTTAAATTTTTTAATATCCGTAATTATTCTGATGGGCCCCGGAATATTATTAAAGATGCGTGAAGGTGTGCAAAAGATACTTTTATGCATTAGATGAGTCTCTAAGTAGGTAATATAAAGTGCCCAGGATCGTGCAAAGTCGATGCATCATGTCATATTTTGAATCACGAAGCTGTTTTTGTGTACCGAAGAAATTACTAAGACTTGTGACATCCACCAACACGAACTGGGCCCGCGTGGTGGATTATGGCCCACTCCCGGAGGAGGCCTGTTTTCCAACAGTGGGAACTGTATAAGCCGATTATGCTGCTGAGCTTGCAAGTAAACAAAAGTCTTCTAACAAGAGTTGAAGTAACATACAACATTCATATGACAGTAGGTACTTACGATAAACCACAAGGCAAGCGCTAGACTTAGCCTTGCCGAGGTTGTTGGAGGCCTCGCACGAGTAGGTGCCCTCATCCTCAGCGGTTACTTGTTTGATCTTCAGCCGCGCGGCGCCGTCATCGAACGAGGACTCGAAGTCCGGGCAGTCGTGTATTAACTGAAAGATTATAATGATACACGTTATAGAGGGTGCTAAAAGACCCATCACAAAGCGTCATCTACGTATGCTGTACATCAAATTCGAAAGTAACTCTGTCTGTCTGTCTGTAAGTTACCTTTTCACGCCTAAACCGGTGAACCGATTTAGATGAAATTTGGTATAGAGATAGCTTGAATCCCGGGAAAGGACATAGGATACTTTTTACCCCGATATTCCCACGGTATCGAGACCTATGCGGGTGAAACCACGGGGCGCAGCTAGTACTTAATAATTGCTGGGAAACGACTTTTATTTTAGGTGTGATAAATCGATGTTAGCTAATGGTAGCGCGCTACGGTAGGTACAGGGGTTGTAGGGGTATTTCCCCTTAACCAGATGGTTCCCAGGTACGGTTCAGTCTTAGGTACGATTAAAAAAAAAAAGAATACAATGACGAAAAGAATGAGCGACTTTCGGTTTTATTAACCCACGTGGATCCACGCGTGTTTCTGGGCTTAGCCCACTACGAAGCGAGGGCGCCCGAATCAGCGCCGAAACATTAAGATCCAACTGCGTGCTTTTATTTGGACTTGTTTTTTTTATCCGTGTGCGAATGAGTTTTAGCAAAAATTAAGAAATTTTATACAAACTTTTATCCTTAAGGTGAATGCGCGGTGGTAGACCGCAAAATTTTAATTTTCTTACGTTTTTTGCAATTTGTAGGTCAGTATCAGGTTGTATCTTGATCAAAATATGATTTGCGACTATAATAGACATGTATTTACAGAATTATAGTCATTAGAATCATTAATATATCTCTTTAAGTTAGATTTCTACCATAAACACTTTTCCATACGAGATTTGTTCTTAACGGTAGAAATCTAACTTAGAAAGATGTATTAATGATTCTAATTATTATAATTCTGTAAATACGTACCTGTTATAGTCGCGAATCATATTTTGTTCAAGATACAACCTGACACTGATCTGCAAATTGCAAAAAACGATAGAAAATTTAAATTTCGCGGTCTACCGTGGCACATTCACCTTAATTTGACACCTTTAGAGGATTAACTAATTCATAAACTCTTCTTTAGCGCTTACTTTGTACAAAATTTCAAGTATATGCTCTGTGCGTTGCCTGTCAGTGAACGAATTTAAGATTTTTATTCAGAAGATTCATGTGCGTTTAGCTTGGTGTTAGAGAAACTGGGCGTAAAATCTTTTTTCTTCGTGTACCATACCTCATTGTAATGGAACCACCGGATGTCAGGCTCGGGGTTGCCGGTGACGTGACACTCGAACTCGATAGCGTCGCCGTCGTACGACAGCAAGTCTGTCAAATCCCGGTCGAAGCGAGGAATCACTTCCACGCGGCTGGAAGGAAGGAGAAAAAGACTTTATTAGTAATACTGAGTAGGAAGTGTCCGAACGAAGCAATGATTGATGGATTTGTCTCACAGAGCAGCAAAATTGCCGCACCAGCAGCGTCTAGAATCGGCAGTACCTAGGTACTATATAAAATTCGTGGCGCCGAAAGTGCGTTGAGGGCACCACTTCTGTCATCTACACCATACACGTTTACAATGACATACTATACAGGGTGGGCAAAAAATCGTGGATCACACAAAACAGGGCGATAGTTGGGGTTATTTGGAGTAAAAAAAAAAAATTTTACTGCAAATAACCCCAATGTTTTTTTTTAGTTATTTATTTTTTTTAAAGTATCATCACAACAGCACTGCTTTTATGACAGTAGATACCATGATTTATCAGTATTGACACTTTTTTCAATATCTTTTAAGTCTCACAAAAAAATATTTGTAACCTCAGAACCATAATGTAAACACTCAAACTGCCATAAATTTTAAGGATATCAAGTTAGGGCTCTGCCATACAGATGTTCTTTGCTGCAAATAACCCCGACTATCGCCCTGTTTCGTTTGATCCACGATTTTTTGCCCACCCTGCAGAAACTGACTAGTTTCTAGACGTCATTTTCAGGGCCAATTTTACCAATGAAACAGAACGTGATCAGCAGATATACCTAAACCGCGTTCCAGAGCTGTCAGTGTCATAATAATTGATATGGAAGCTCTTGAACCTTTAGATATGCTAATCACGTTCAATTCCATAAGTGAAATTCGCCATTAATGTCGTAGTTAACGGTGACATGCTTGGTTTTCCTAGAAAGTGCTCACAATTTTATTCCGTCTCTAGCAGCAGCCGTCGAAGAGTCTCCGAACTCTGTCCAAAAATTATTTTACAAACAAAAAAAACCACAAAAAGTTTATTTTTATTTTTTCTGTCGTAGGTACCTACCCACGAATTCGTATAACACTAGGTACTTGCTATGTAAACAACAGTGACAGGATTTTTTTATACAATCCTCAGCTAAAATATAGCGTCGAAAAATTCATCCGCATCGCTGTCGACTGGTAATGTACCCAAGAGACTGGCGGCATTGGCACGTTGTATGGCAATGCTTAGGCTTTGGCCAAAGTAAAAGCCAGCCCTTGGGTCAGCTTAGACAAAGTGGATTAACTAATATCGTATTATTGTTGCTGACTCAAAAACTACCAAATAAACAATGGGACCAACGCGAGCTTCCCCTACCAAATGAAAAAATAATTTTCAACATCGAACCACAATTAATGAAAATATCGATGAACATAAAAAATACATACACAAGAATACAGAACCTTCTTCTTAATAATATGGCTCCGAATGAAGTGACCGCTGAAATGGCGACTACCGCGGCTGCTATAAGGATCTGGCCGTTATAGAGGTATGAGGAACAGGGTGTAAAGTTCACTCATACTTTATAGAAAAGGGAGGATCGTCCGACCAGACGGGTGTGATGTCTAGCGGGCAACTGCCCGATGATTCAGGTCGGGCTATTGTATCTATGCTAGTTGCGCGGTAAACTCTGCTTGCGAGATGCAGGATTTGCGTGACGTCAGTATGACGCGTTGTTCGCATGTGACCTTGTAGATACCGCTACAACGTACCTGTTTCCTTTTTATTTCATTACAAAGTATCAAAAGTGTACTGCTTACCCATATCTCACGTTGTGTGAATCGTCCGTTGATGATGGATCTGAAATAGTCAAGGGTAAAATATTATTACGTATAATACCTAAATACGATCCGTGTTGGAATATCAGAGGGGCAATTCTCGTAATACTCTCACAGTCCGATCTGTCTCAATCTGTCAAAAAACCTCGAATTTCCCTACATTTTGGCAAGTTTTTGACATTTGTTTGTCGCCGAGATGAGACTGCAACTAGATTTTGAACGTTTAAGGGAAGGTTCACATCTGACGGAAGATGCGTCGCGTATGATCGGTCGCGTAACGCCAGAACAGACAAATGTATAGAAAAACACTTGACCGTTCACACTCAACCGATGATGCGTTAGTGCGTCGAGCGAATAAATAGACGCAATCGATATTACGCCCGACGCATCTTCCGTCAGATGTGAACCTTCCCTTAAATTACGAGAGTTGGCCTTCAGGATTCTTGCTGAAAATGGGAGGTGAAGCTCTCAGACAGTGGGTTTGTTCAGAGCACCTAACATACACGAATTATTATTATAAATCATCATAATCAGCCTATAATGTTCCCTCCCACTATTGGGACACAGGCCTCCTCTCTGTGAGAGAGTGGGCCGTAATCCACCACGCGGGCTCAGTGCGGGTTGGTAGATGTCACATGTCTTCAAATTTTTGGTTCTAGGACATGCCGGTTTCCTCAGGATGTTTTCCTTCACCGTTTTGAGAGCAGTGATGATGAAATAATTTACACAAAGTAAAGCGCCTGTCTGGGTTCGAACCTACGACCTATAACTCGTAAGTCGCGGCCGATACCACTGGGCCACCACTGCTCTATTATTATAAATATCAGCAATAAAAATTTCAATTTCGCAGGCTACACTAACGCGGTTGCCTTAATAAGGTAGCACCTCATTACTCTACTACAATTTAATGACTACTTTATGATTTCTAAACGCTACAATTACTTTGAAGGAACCAAAAGTATAAAAGCGCAAATAATAAATCCCACCATTACCAAGAAATCTTAGCGCTTCAACCCTCAATTTGAATTGTCACTCGTTTTATCCTCAATTAAAAAAACCATTAATCTAAGCCCGCCCCCTCATGGTTTATCCAATACAAAGCAAAATGAAGGACCCTAAACAACTGTTCTCGTGAAAACGTGAATTATAATGACATATTAGAGTACTTATCTGTAAAGTGGATACTTGGGCGTGCCATGCAGTATATTTTCGGGAGGCGTGAGATTGTGTGGGTAGGCCAAATGTTTTAAGGGGTGGAGACTAACCGACTCTTAACGATGGCATGAAACGGATTCGAACATACAGTGCTATCACAGATATTATACCTCTGGAGCAACCCAATAGCAACTTTATAGCAACGACGATAAAGATCACTGGGCTTTCGATAGACTTGTCAGTGGCAGCAACCTAACAACAACCATATCGTAATGAGAATAAGGATCACTGTGAGTTTGAAGTAAAATAATTGTAGACTGGTGAGCGCCTACCTTTCTATGCTAGAGGCGGCTTCGAGTGCACAAATCGTTCGTTTCAGTCTAGCATTGTGTCTCTGCATCATCCAAAATTTGATTGATAGAGGAGCAATCAATCATGACATATGTACGGGATGGATTTTTGAGATGGGGTAACAAGGGCAGGCACCTTAATAGTTGTCGCTACAAGAAAAAGGTTTTAGGAGACTGTTCTTAACGTTTTGAAATATTTTGATCTGCATTCATTCAGATTTTGAGAAATATGTACAGTGGCAAGACAATGTGCATTTCTGTCAAAAAAAATTTTTGAAGCTTGTCTATCCTGTTTCTTATAAGTATCAAAAAATTCTATAGGACCAACTGAGATGTAAGCGCTAGAAAAGTTCAAAATCGAGAATTATTTCATTAGTTCACTGGGCTTAATAGGGAAGGAATATATTTATTATTTATTTATTTATACTTTATTGTACACCATAAAAATACATAACATGAAAAAAAAAATACATCAAACACTACGAAATATACAATGGGCGGCCTTATCGCTTTCTGCGATCTCTTCCAGGCAACCTTGGAATGGACAGTGATTTCCCTGGACAAAAAATGGGGCAATATAGACACACAGGCGTTCATTTATACACTAAAAACGAAAGACTTCAATAGTGACTATATGAACGCCACAACCCAGTAACTGGGTAACACGATACCCCTTGGTAAGACTGGTTGTCAAACTTTTGAGCTTCTGACTACCCGTAACGACTTTCAAAGATCTATCGAACGACAGCCGAGTCTAACTGCTTATCATGTTTTTCGAGGCGACGGGTCTCGATATGTTATAGGTAACGGATGATCACCCATCCACGAATCAACGGCGGCAAGCATAGCTTAACCTTCTACCCTCCTGTGTCAGACACATTTTTTAATTTTCCATCATCGTTTTAGCTGATAGAAAGGCAATTTGTCTAGGTCCTCAGCAGTTCCGGATTAGCCAATAAACAAATTAAGCAATTGCTTAGGGCATCAAGTCTCGGGGGGCACGATAAACAGCACCGAAAAAATATTTGCTAGCACATGGAAGTTTGTCAGCAAAATTTATTAGAAGACCCAGAAGTCACTTTAGAGACGTGCGCCAATCTTTACAAATCGTTCGTCGATTATTTAGAAAAAAATACAAGGCGACTAGTGGTGGATAGGGGGATTTCTCTGATCCCCTGAGCCCCCCCCCCCTCAACTCCGCCCTTCCTCGATCCCCTGCTAGTTCTTCTTCTGTTTTAATCTCTGGCTTATCCGCTTTATGCTAGGTTACTCTTTTTGACAGGTAAGTGCAGTCAAGAGAAAATAAACGTTTCATGTTTTACTTTTAGGCATGGATTGCTTAGGGTATCAAGTAGTCTTAATCCGACACTGGTCCTCAGCCAAAAAGTAAAGTCAAAATCTCACCTTTAGCCTTAATTTGCAATGATATAATCGCCTTAGCTTCTCCGTGCACGTTCCTCGCGACGACGGAGTAGGCACCGGTGTAGTCCAGCTTGGCGTGTGGTATCTCAAACCGGTATTCCGGGCCGTCGCCGACGCGTTTGAAGTGGCTTGCGTCGCGATAGTAGTCCGGCTGGGGGTGAGGATGTTACTTTTATATTATTTATAATCATAATAAATAAAAAATAAACTTATTAGGCTGACAGTCAGCCCTTTATAAACGTCAAAATAACATAAAACGGCCCTCCACCACTTTTTAGGGTTCCGTACCTCAAAAGGTAAAACGGAACCCTTATAAGATCACTTCGTTGTCCGTCGGTCAAGTCCCTTTTTCTCAGGAACGCGTGGAGTTATCAAGTTGAAATTAATATCAAATACTCAGGGCTATCCCATGAAGCAGTCAAAAAAACAAAAATCATGAAATTTGGCAAGAAGCATTATCATGCAGCACAAGTAAAGGAAAAAATCCGAAAACCTTTTTGTAGTTACATTACAGAAGAAACATTTTTTTCCCGTGATAAACTACACCCATGTGATTGTTCCTAAATTACCCTAGGCTGATAAAATATTTACATACCTACAAATTTGTAAACCGGCGCGCGAATCCGACTCGCACTTGACCGGTTTTTTAATGTTTTAGCTGGGAGGAAGATGTGGGACAACAGACTCCGTAGAATATTAAATCTGTCTGTTAAGTTGGTTGTAATGTTGGAGTAATATTATACATATATTATGGGCTCCGGACATGAGTCCATTTTGCGAGTTGGCTTGTGCCGGTGGCTGATTCGTAGGTACAGTCCTCACGAAAATAAAAACTATTCTATTAAGGTACCTATTGTACCTACAATAATTGCGTATGATTCGCAAACCCGCCTCGTGTCCGGAGCCTATTAGGTAAGAAAGTTAAACTAGTGTTACCCAGGCGTGCCCAGGCCATGACATTTGCCTGAAATAAGCTGAAAAAATACAGGCTGTATAATTTTATGGCTAGATTTACTTTTTGCGGCATACAATTTACGTACTATGTTATTATAGCGCAAACCAGTGATGCTGTTTCTTTGAAACCGGGCTGATCGGCGAATAGATAACAAAAACAACAAAAAAAAAGTTATTACTTTTTTTTTTTGTTGTTTTGAGATTTTTAAGGCTGAGGCTCTTTTCCTTTTATCACACCCAGGCGATACTACGAGTATGTGTACTATGTTTTTCCAAGTTTAGGGAGTCATCATCTGCCTAGCCTTTTCCCAACTATGTTGGGGCCGAATGCAGCTAAGTCCAGTATTTTACATGGAGCGACTGCCTATCAGACCTCCACAACCCAGTTACTGGGCAATACGACCCCCCAACCCCCCAACTTTAAAGAGTAAAATTAATTATTTTCTCACCTTTAGGAAGTCCCTGAGCCAGTACACATCAGGTTTAGGGTCTCCGATGACCTCGCAGGCGATGATGACGGTGTCTCCCTCCCTGGCCTCGCTCGAGCGCGGCTTTCGTACGAACATCGGCTCCTTTGAATACCTGGAATGGTTAAGTTTTGGCTTGAATATCTTCAGGAACCTCTTAGCCTTCGTTCGCCTTCGCACGGAAATATCGCGGCGGGATTTTATCGCACACTGGATTTTCAACTGTCGGTGTTGAGCCGAGAATTGAGAATCCAACAGCGCATTCCAGCGCGTCAAAAAATATATTGTTGGATTTTGAACTCTCGGCACTAAGCAATGCGATGAAAATCCAGTGCGCGAAAAAAGCTTAGGAGCGGGAACGAATTATAGTACCTCTAGACCTTAGTAGGTTGTAGTGGAGTTCTTTGAGGGCGTCCTACCTTACGTTAACGATTCGCGGTCTCCACTCAAGAACACGTCTACCCCGTCGTCTATCAGTCATCGGTTCCACGGCTAATATGGCCGGCCCATTGCCACTTCGGCTTGCTTATTCTGTGGGCTATGTCGACGACATTGTCCTCGTTGCGTCGGGATCCTTCAGAGAGATTCTGTCAGCCTGTTCCATAGCTGGCTGAGCGACCTTGAATTTATAAACCAGCCGTACCGTGAGTGTCCACGTTTCGGCTCCGTAAGTCATAACTGGCAGGACGCACTGATTGAAGACCTTAGTCTTTAGGCTCTGTGGAATACGTGACGAGAAGGCTCGACGAAGCTTCCCAAACACTGCCCAGCCCAGCTGAATTCTTCTGTTAGTCTCCTTCCCAAAGAACCGAACGAGAACGAGACTTTATACTGAACACAAAAACTTACGGTTCATCAGGAGCATTGATCACAACAGGCGGCGTCCTCTTCTCTCTCGACTGGGTCCCTTCCACCACGATCAATTTTCCTGACGTTGACGCTCTGCCGACTTCATTGGAAGCCGTGCAAGTGTAGACTCCAGCATCTCGATACGTCACAAACGCTAGTGCCAGTTCTATCTGACCGTCTCGGTCGAGCGTCATGATGGCGCGCCGACTCGGGCGGAGTCGGACACCGTCGCGGTACCATGTGACTCCTACTGATGGGTATGCTTCTACGACAGCTGATATTCGGAGCTCTTCACCTGGAAAATTGGTTGATGATTGTGAATTGTTGTAGGTGTGTATGGGTTGATGGAGTTAATCATCATAATCATGTACTATGGCGGGTACAACATCAGTAAGGAGTGCAATAAACTAGTCTTCTCCTTCCCTGACTGACAGACGTCGGAAATTTGTGGTCAGCAATATTTAAGTGCAGCGCAGACGACAGTACACTTTTTGTGCGATCGAGTCTGTGGCGCGCAAAATGTCTCTTTGATACTAAGTAAGCTTTTATAATAATTATATAGTAGCCGAAAATTAGAACGCGACATTATAATATGTTTATTTCAACTATTCCAGGTATATCCGGTTATTATTTTATCTATAGTTTCCATTTTATTGGTACTTACAATAACAAGTGCGTCACGATACGTCTGTCGTCTGCGCTGCACCTTCATGTTAGTACAGGAAGTAACGTTTAGCAACTGTTGCCTAACCTTTGTTTCCAGTGAAAATGCTTGAAGTCGACAGTCGAATTATTTTAAAATTTAAATGAAGTACTCGTTTCGCACACGATATTCAACGCGCGGAAACGCGTTTTTATTGAATGTGTATGTAAAAAATCACGCGTGTTATCTGTGGTTCGTCGCGTAACGCGTTGTAGTGTGTGGTCCTTATTGATAATCATGGGTGAAAGTTATTGAACTTGTCGCAAAAAATTTAACCAAAATGCGATAGAATAGTTATTATCAATTCAAAAATCGTATGAATTTACGTCTCATGTTGTTGCTACATTTATATTCATCACTAGCTGCGCCCCGCGGTTTCACCCGCGTAAATGTCGATCCCGTGGGAATATCGGGATAAAAATTATCCTATGTCCTTTCCCGGGACTCAAACTATCTCTATACCAAATTTCATCGAAATCGGTCCAGCCGTTTTCATGTTATGTCGTGACAACGGAAAACAGGTTTAATTTTTATATATATAGATTTTGCAGGACCATTGTTACGCAAATTACCTTCAGAAAGTCTATAAAGCGGTTCCAATCCGCAGCAGAACTCGGGAGCCACGTACGCCCTGATGCCCTTGTCCACCACCAGGCTACAGCGACAGCTGACTGCCCCGGAGCTGTTCCGCGCCATCGCCTCGTACACGCCTCCATCTTCCAGGGTCGTAGGAGCGATCTCTAATGTGTGGAAGTGCTCGTCCTGGTAGGTGTTGCGACGACCTTGAACATGAATATTGGAATATTAGTATCGGAATATGGTTGGTGATTTTAGAAGCGAAATGAAAATTTATTCGCTCTTGGAAAAATAATACAGGGTGAAATTAAATTCATGGGCATCTTTTTAAGAGGTCATTGTACTCAACATTACTATTATGAACAACTTTACTATGGGACTAAACCTTAAATCGCGAAAAAAAATCAGCTGTTCCTTGCATTTATGTTCACATAACTCGTCAAAATATACGGAAGAGATGTTTTTTTTTTCGCGATTTCAGGTTTGGTCCCATAGTATAAGTTGTTCATAATGATGATTACAATGACCCGTTAAAAGGATGCCCATGAATTCAATTTCACCCTGTATAGTTTAGTTAATAACTAGCTTCGCCCGTATATCAATAAAAGTAGTCATGTGCGAGCGTGTCTACCAGCATGCATTTGTTCTAAATGGGGTAGCGAGCTAAACTTCGATCGAGTATCGCAGTGAGGCATCTTCGGCCTGTAATTACCCTAAGCTACCAATGTAACCTAAACAACAAACAAACAAACATCTTCATTTTAAGGTAGCTACAAGAAGACTTTCTAAGTGTGTAGACTAATCTGTAGGACAAATCTAGCTAAGCAGGGGTTTTTTTATATATCAATGTAAGCAGGGTATTCCTGTGCAGCTCAACAGTTGTAGGTATTAGTAATATGAACCGCGGTGACTGTAAATATGTATGTTATCATTCTACTTACTATCAAACACCAGCGTTTCGCCATCTTTGAACCATGTGAGCGTCGGGGGCGGGTTGCCGACCACCTGGCAGGTCAAACGGACCGGGTAAGTGGCCTGCACCCGCCGGTCTCGCAGTCGCATCGTGAACTGGGGTGGGTAGTCGCCTTCCGCGTCTTGGGAACGCTCCCTGGAAATGAGGTTTGATGTGTCAAATTTTAAGCCTTGGTAGCTCGTAGGTGTCGTCAATTGTAAATCTAGACGCACTACTGACTGAATACCATGGTTTAGTCGAATGCCACCTACTTACGATACGGCGTTATCTTTTAGGGCAACTCCACCGAAAGAGAAACTGCAAACTCTGCTTGCGAGATGCAAGATTTGCGTGACGTCAGTATGACGCGTTGTTCGCATGTGGCGTTGTAGATACCGCTACACATTCAAAGCACAGAAAAGATGCATACGGTCCTTTTTAAAACTGCAAACTACTGATGGCTGCGTGCCATATTTTAAACAGAATAAAATATTAATTTTACCATGCATATATATTTTAGAAATGACAGTGTTTGTAAAGTTGAACTCTGATCGTTTTGACCGCATAGCTGACGTATTTCCACGAAATAGGCGTGATAATAGTAATCATGTCTTCCTAGTGCGAGAACGACTTTAATGCGCAAAAGTGTCTGCTACATGGCGCCAGTCATTTATAATAAATTAACGAGGAGTTGGAAAGAAATAAACTTGACAATTATGTAAAAAAAACTTCGATTTTTTTTTATTAGACAAAGCGTAATTTAGTTTGACGGAATTTTTAATGGAGAAAGGAATTTTTACTTTTTATAATGATTAGAAATTAGAAAAATACGACATTTAATTATTATAAATTGAGTGCAGAAGAATTGTGTACCTACTTATAATATTATATAAATAACTATTGAAGTACTTCATAATTAAATTGTAATTATAGTTAATCAATATTTATATTGACATTGTTAATCACTATTATTATGTATTTTCGTCTCTAGTGTATTTTATGCTTTTTGTTAAAATGGCTGTTGCTAATTACATTTTTTATGTCACCGTGTTTTGTACCCATAGGTACCTATTTGCAAAATAAATATCTTATATTATCTTATCTCGTTTGTCTTGGCCATTACTGACTTCAAGGAAAACATCGTGAGGAAATCTGTACTAACAATGAAATAGCTTTTGCCCGCAGGTTCACCTGTAGGTCGAATCATAGTCTACCGCAACGGCGTAGCTCGCTCCTTGCTACGGCGTAACTCACTCATTGCTACGCCGTAGCTTACGCTGTATTTTTGGTTAGCGCGTAGCCACTTAAAGTTCCCAATTAAAGCGTTTACAGTTTTTAATATTATTTACCACTGTCATAGTATAGTTTCCAATTCATAGTCTAGCCATAGTCATCGAACTCTGTTATGGCGTGGAAAGGTAGCAGACAGAAAGACACAGTTACATTCGAATTTATTATACCTAAATCGCTCATTTGGAGAAAAATCGAAGTAAATGTATTTTTTCCTAAACATGCATTTCCCAGAATGCAAAGACTAAAAAAAATAGCAGTCTTCTTGCGTGTCGATACCAATCTAAATGTACTCGGCCCAGAATGCCATCACTAGCGTCCATCAGTTCCTGTAACGTGCAGCTGACAGGACACGCAGGGCACGATATTAAGAGTCCCATCGTTTGTGTGACAGCACCACATTTACACTCCAAGGCGGTAACGTCAACGTAACGTCAACGGTAATAGCATTTACGTCGATGTTTCTCCAAATGAGCGATATTATGTATAAGTATATGTTAGTTGTAACTAACGTTCTAACAAAAGTGACCTAATTTGTACCTTTGTAGATAAAAGTGCTCTTTTCATTTCTGATATACTTGTAGGCATGTAGAAACGAAGCTAGCACTCTACAGACAGCTAGGTTTAGCAATTTTTTTCATGAGTCCTCGTTCGAGAGTGGCTGGCAATCGCAGCGATGCGATTGGACTATCGGATTTAAAGGTACCTACGTAGCTTCAACGAGCTGGTGGCGAGACAGAGCTATAGGTACATGACCGATAGCTCCATCCCCCTTTCTCGGACTGGAATCATGATAGCATTAATACTTCGTAATACGGCCCCAATACGCAGTGGCGGATTTACCAATAGGTTGAGTAGGTTGGAGCCTAGGGCGGCAGATTTTAGGAGCGGCAAATTTGGGGCAATTTTTTTTTAATGTCTTACTGAAATTAAAAAGATTAATATTTATATACCTACCATGTTTCTTTGGAAAGAATAAACAAAGTGAATGCTCAAATTCAGGCTTCTACCGTAGATTTTATCACAGTTACCGATCCTTACAAATCTCTTTGCAAGTTTTTCGTAGCTGATGAACGAGAACATTTTAAGTATTTTGAAGAAAAGGCGAAGCAGTATACAAAAGACATGGAACATTATTGTAGAGGTCGGTAGGGGCGGACAAATTTGAATAGCCTACTGGCGGCAAATGTGTAAATCCGCCACTGCCAGTACGTGATTAATAAATACTGTAATTTTAAAAATAATTAGAAATATACTTTGGTTACTAAATATATGTGAATTGCAGACATGATATTACACGACTGACGATTTTCTTAACGATGATTCACTAACTGATTGACGTACTGTTACTCGATTGACATAATTATTGTGATCCTCTCATTGTCTTATTTTTATTTTATTCTTATTTTTAACCACGCTGACATTGTTTATTATTTTTATTAATACATTTTGTAATTCCAATGATCTGTCAATTATTTTTTAAATTTTTATATGGAATTGTTGCATGCCCGTGACGGGTAAATATGGACAACTTTATTATAAAAAACACCGAATATGACCTATACCCATGTTTGCAAAGAAATAAATGATTTGATTTGATATGGGCAGGAAAAAGGCTATAGCCTCGTTCCATGCAGTTAAAAGTTAAAACTTACATTCCACAAAACTGTTCTACGTAGTTAAGTCAAAATCTCTGCATTGCACCACATAGCTTATGACGTAGTATAAAATGGTGGGTGTATGCAAGTGCAGTCTGCAACAGGTCGGAAACGCCGACCAATCGTGTCCCTAGTACCAGTCAGTTATAGCAATAGCTGAGCCACCTTTGCATAAATTGGTGAGTTTTTTTAGAATACGAATTGATAGAATTTTATAAATCTTTTACATTTTAATTACTTTGCTCAAATAAATCCTCTGTCTAACTGTGTAACTCTGTCTGTCTGTATGTTACCTTTTCACGCCTAAACCGTAGAACCGATTTAGATGAAATTTGGTATAGAGATAGTTTGAGTCCCGGGAAAGGACATAGGATACTTTTTATCCCGATGAATATCGGGATAAAAAGTATCCTATGTCCGATCCTGTGGGAATCCACAGGATCGAGACTTAGGCCTTTGCCACACTTGGCGGAAATTCCGTCGCGGATCTTCCGCGCCGGAACGCCAATACATGTTATTGCATATAAATGACTACACGACGGAGCGACCGATCTTCCGCGTAGTGTGCCCGTTATTAGTCATTTATATGCAATAACATGTATCGGCGGAATATCCGCGACGGAATTTCCGCCAAGTGTGGCGAAGGCCTTATGCGGATGAAACCGCGGGGCGCAGCTTGTAAAATTATAAGAATGAATCATTTACTGAATCCATGGTAACGCGCATGGTCGCGGTCGATGTTCCTGCCGCCCTGTATACCTAGCACTAGACTTATTGGGTTGGATACCTTCCAACCAAGGCCATTGATCTCTTCTAAGAACGTATTACTAAATCATCACGTAAACTTTAACCTATAGTATCACCCAAATTAAATAAACATTTTAGCTACCTAATTATAACGAAGTATCATTTTTGAAAACTTGATTAAATTATGCCGGAACATGCATAAAAAAATAACATCTGAATTGAGAACCTCCTCTTTTTTTGAAGTCATTTAAAAATTAAAAAAAAAATTAAAATTACTTATAGTTTTAATAAAAAAAAAAAAAAATATCTGGATTAAAAATGTTTGCCAAAATAAGTTGAACAAGTTACTATAATAAGTAGGTTGTGAGTATTTAATTAGGTACCCTACAACTCGGACCAAAGATCTATTCTACGGAATTGCCTGCAAAAATCAATCAGTGTAGTACGGTCATCGTCATTCATTTATTGGATCCGTGACAGGACAGAGATAAAACTTTCCTATTTACAAACAGCAACACGAAAACACTGGCCGGAGTTCCGTGCTTATGTAAATAACTAACATGCGTAAAATGGAATAACTGAGGTACCTAAGTATAAGAAATTATTATAATTTACTTATTAAATGTAAGCATCAAATGTCTGAAAATTATAATAGTAACTAAAGCTTGTTGTCATTTTTATACTGTAAGTTACAGTGCAAAGCAGACAACCGTTTTTGACGAATTCGCAAGCATATTTAAAATCGTATTTAACACACAGTTAAAATTCGACCATGTCAGTACCATTCCTAATTACAATAACCCTTTGAAAAACTTACCTCTTTAGCTTAGCATCAGCTTCCCAGACCAGTCTATCCGTCACAACGGCCACCCTCGCGTAAGTAGATGCCCGTCCGTGAACATTGGACGCCTCGCAGCTGTACCTCGCCTCATCCTCGATGCTAATGTCCTTGATGGTCAACGAACAGTCTTGACCGTTGTAAAGAGTCGTCATCCGGCTCTCTTCCTCAATCTCGTGACCATTCTTCATCCAAACTATTTCCGGCAACGGCTTGCCCTTCACACTGCAGCTGAGGTTTGCTGTCTCGCCAGCTAACACTTTCAGTTGTCCTGGTAGGATGTCTACGAACTCCGGCCTGTCGCCCGCAAGGCCGATGCCGACCGGTGCGGAAGTCGGCACTGACTCTCCCCACCCGTATCTGTTCCTAGGAGTCACTCGGAAGTGGTACTCCTCTCCTTGTTTCAAGTTGAATGCGTCGAAAGAGTTTAGCGGGGTGATTCCGAGCTCCACCCAGCGCGCGCCTCCTTCCTTGCCGAGCAGCCAGCTCTCTATTTTGTAGGCGAGGACTGGTGCCGTGTCCCGAGGGTCGGCTTTCGGCCAGGCGAGAGAGACCCAGTTGTTGCCTCCGTCCACGACGCTCGGCTCACCCGGGATGCGATCCGGCACGGCTAAAACGAGAACCGATGCGGCACTGACCTTAAAGAATACTTGACGATATGCCAGCCGAGACTGCCAGATGACTTATAGTATTGATTGGAGATTGATCAAGCCAGAATTGGCAGGTTAGGCTAAATATAAATAGTGGGTATGATCTAATGATTTGTTGCTGAGTGCCCAAGACCGCCGTCATCGCTACGATGACTGATTGATGGATGACGCGTGAATAGGTTCCTGTCGGCAAGAGTCTTTTACATAATACTTTGGGTTGCTCTCCTGGCAGATTTCGCGTCTGGCGCATTAGTATTCTTTAAGGTTACGACAGTAAGGTCTTATATTAGCCCTCCCAGTTTCCAGATGAATATTAAACTAATTGATCAGTAAACTGAGATCGTACAAAATGTTTAAAACTATGGATGGAAACTGGAAGTTTTGGTTATATTTATAAGTCCCCGATCATAAGCTTACGAGCTCACGTCCTAGGCCACAAGCACCTCAAATCACTAAATAAATAGCGCTAAACGCTTTTAGTGATTGGTAGTGTAAGCGGGACTTAGTCTTCGCGTTGTTACGGAGAATTTTGTCATGCTTAACAAACAGCCTGCTCTGAGGATCGAACTCAAGACCACGCACAGCTTTCACCTTTGCGAACACTAGATCAGAAAGGTAGACGTATGAAGGGAGAATTTTCGAGACGGGACAGATACCTACCTGAACCTTTAAAGCTACAAGAAAACGTTCTTTCGTAAAACTAAAAGTTTTGTGACTTTTGTGGTTTACTCGATTTGTGGTTTTTCTAGTAACTCTAACATCTGTTGGTGCAAAAGAGACTTTAATACTCTTACGAAACTGCATCGGTTGGAATCATAAGAATAAAACGTGATAAATTACTTTTTTCTAGCTGACTGCTGTTTTTTGCAAAATCTGTGAATGCAGTTACTTAGCAATTACTCAAAAAGTTGACACAACAAACCGACCGGTTAGCTACAGCAAACCGTTCTAAGGACTAACTAAGCGTTATCGGTTAAGGTACTGCCCTACTGCTCCGTCTGAAAAATCCGCCCTGTATAATGTCGTTGGTCTAGTGGTCACGAGCGCTATTACTGACCATGAGATCCTGGGTTCGATTTCCAGGTCGGGCAATGTTATTGGGTTTTTCCATCAAGAATTTCCGAGTAGCCCCGATTCTGGATTTGTGCTCGGATGGTGGCAATAGGCTCGCCCCCTATTACATGGGACTTTGTGGGTTTACTAGGTATAGGTACAACTCTCTTTGGGATCGCGGACGCACAGAGTGGGGACTCTGTCCGCCCACCAAGTGACCCCAGGGAAGACAGTGGCACAGTGGTCACGTGCTGCCGTGCATAGCGAAGCTCAGGGGAGGCCCCTTTACAGTCGCCCTAGGGATGTGCCTTACAGGCGTTGCACGGGTGGGAATCGGAATTGGTCTTTTAAGAGGAACCGGGACCAACTGTATGTGCAGATGGTGATCACCGGGGCGGTTTAGTGAGGTAAAAATCCCACACTCCCCGACCTCCCTCCTCGGAGGTCGGATGCCTTCTGAAGGTTTCCCCCGAAAAAAGAAAAAAAAGGTATAGGTCTGCCTAACCCTACGGGGAGTGCAGGCGTGATGTTTACTTACATTTGTACTTCCTTTCACCAATGGACATGGAAGAATCGTCCGGATATGTCCAGTCTGATATGAGATTTTCAGAAGAAACCCGTTGTCTTACCTGAGACACGAAACAAGTACATATTAAAGTACCTATACAACATTAGTTTTAGTTAACCCAAAAAAAACTAAAAATGAATCATAATCAGCCTGCAACGTTCCCACTGCTGGGACCACAGATGTACCTAGATAACGCAAGTATCACGAATTGTATGAAATCTAAGCGTGCCGCTTTTTGACTACCTACTATGACGTCACAAGCTCGCGCTCTCTCGCTCACGCTCACCCAGCCAGCAGTACGCAGGACTGAGCGCGAAAGTGGCGGCTTATGATTTTCGAACGTAAGCTGGTGCGATTTTTGGCACGCGAAGTAGTTGCTCTTGCGTTATCTAGGTGTATCTATATCTGTGTGTATGCTGGGACACAGGCCTCTGTGAGTAGTCGGCCATAATCCACCACGCGGGCCCAGTGCGGGTAGGTGGATGTCACATGTCTTCGAGTTGTTTTATTTGTTCTAGGACATGCCGGTTTCAACACGATTTTTTCCTTCACCGTTTCGAAAAAAAAGGTGTTGAAATAAAATACCAAAGTAAAGTATCTGCCTGGGTTCGAACTCACGACCTACGACAAGTAAGTCCGGCCCTAAGTCACCACTGGGGTAATTGATTTCATAATGATTCACAAATTTTCCAAATGGGACCAAACCTGAAATCGCGAAAATTTACAGCTGTATACTGTCCCTACATTTGTTCACAAAAAGTGGGTATGGAGCTTCAATATTTTTATTGGTACTTACCACAACAGTAACAAAGGCACGGTCGCACCCATACGCGTTCCTAGCGAGTATGCAGTAGGTGCCCGCGTCCGAAACTACAGATCTCTTGAGAGTAAACTTAACATAGTCATCTGAAGTCATCTTGCAGACTCGCTGGTTCGTTGTTATGTCGCGGATGCCTTTCATGAACACCACTGTTGGAAATAATAAACAAGTTAGATTACAGACTAGACGTTTTCATATTAGTTGAAAAAAAAAGTTTGTTCCATAATCGAAAACGGAATCGAATGTCTCGATTGTTTATATTTCAACATAATCTGCCTAAATTTTTCCCAACTATTTTGGAGTAAGCTTTTTTTCAAGACGGATTTTATCCGACCAGTCTATAATATGTATAGACCTTCGATATGTGCGCAGCGTTTTAAAATATGCGTGTCCGATATACATTACTTACTAGCTGCGCCCCGCGGTTTCTCCCGCATAAGTGTCGTTTCCGTGGGAATATCGGGATAAAAACTATCCTATGTCCTTCCCCGGGATGCAATCTATCTCTCTGCCAAATTTTATCCAAATCCGTTCAATGGTTTAGGCGTGAAAAGGTAACATACAGACAGACAGACTGAGTTACTTTCGAATTTATAATATTAGTATAGTATGGATAAGAACCAACAATAATGCATAAAAAAATCAATTAAAAACCATAAATATCAACCGACGGCCTATGAAATAGATGTCTAACAGTCTGCTAACCCTCGAAAAAAGGTGCAAAGTTATGGATATGTGTTTGCTTTATGCTGACTTATGGCTATGGGGTACTCAATAGACGCATCGATTGCCCGCACCCCTACCTACGGCGCACTCGTCACACGACGACTAATTACGCCAAAAAAGATGTATCAACCCGTATCGCTCGAATTTATTACACAGGTTTATGTCAAGTGGATATATATATTTAATTGTAAGAAAGGTTTATTACAGTTTCAATATCCACTTGAGAGAAATCAATCAATATAATTGGAATCAATTGTTTTTTGTTAAAAAAAAAAAAACTAAAAAAGACAACTTTTAATGACATGCAACTAATCTCATAATATATACTCAAACTTTTTTCTAATAATCAAGCTTTGCTTGAATCCTAGCATACTCATTTGTGTGGTATTACCACAGAATACTTAATAGTACTGACGGAATTCGAAATGAGTACATAAGAGGAAGTCTGAAAGTGGCACCATGAATGGTATAAGAAAGCTATAAGAGTAGGGGAAGACCAAAGAAACGATGGATGGACTGTGTCAATGGTGATAGGTATGGTTAGAAAGGGGGTGACTACCGAGATAACGACTAATAGGGAAATATGGAAGAAAAATACATGTTGCGCCGACACCATATAAAGTGGGATAATAAGGGTAGGAGAATGCTGATGAAGATATCTAAAATTGCACCTTTTGAATTTAAATACGAGTCAGTACGTATTTCTTAGTAGTTCTCATGTAAATACGTATCCCAGTTATACAGGGAAATCTATTATTAGCCATACAATACTGTAACACACATCGATACCTTAATTGGCAAACCAGCCAACTCCATATGAGCAAATTTTTCAGGAGATACTTAAATATGTATAATATTTTTTGTAGACTCAAATCAAATCAAAAAATATTTTTGACGAAATTTGGAGTTGGCTGGTTTGCCAATTATTAAGGTAACGACATACTATATTTTATGTATCGCTATTAGTTGCTCAGATAAAGAAAATAAAATAAATATTAGCTATGAATGATTAACCCTACGTATGCCACGTGGATCCACGCGAGACACAATGGTTTTTTAATTGTTTCTGTAATTACGGCATTCAACACTAAAATGCTAAAGAATATAATTTACAATTACAAATCGTTCAAATTTTCTTTGCATTTACGTCGTACAATCGTGCTGCGGTCTCATTTCCTAAAGAAAAACGATAAACTTTAAATTGACATAAAAATAATCTCTCACCTTTTGGCTTCGGCTCTCCTTGGACCCTGAACGAAATATTAACATCTTCGCCCACAGAAATGAGGATATCTTTCTCAGGTCTACCAACAATGATGGCAGGCTTTCCCTCCAGCTGGTTGGTCACCACAGTGATCGCAGCATTCATGTCCACATTGCCGTGAGTACTCCAAGCCCTGCACGTATACATTCCCGACTCTTTTTCGGTGACGTCCGAAAGTGCTAGAGTATATAAACCCTGCTCCACAAACGTTCTTGCGTTTCTGTATACCTCGGTGACGGAGCGGCCTTCTCGCAGCCATTCTACCCTGGTAGGACAGCCTCTGATCTCCACCTGGAGGCCTATTGTGCCTCCTTGGGCGACTTTGTAGTCTGATAGGACGTTGGTGAAGTGTGGACGGCGGGACTCCAAACCTTGGCGGTTGAAATGCGAGCGTTCTCTTGTGGCTATGTTTGGGCTGAGGCGGCTTTCCTTACCTGAAATTAAGTAATTAAACATTATATTCAGTAATTCAGCTGCATCTGGTTAAACTGGAAGTCAACGCCAACATAGTTGGGAAAAGTAATTAATATTGTCAAACATACAAGGTGGAATTAAATTCATGGGTATCCTTTTAAGGGGTCATTGTACTCATCGTTATGAACAACTTTTACTATGGGACTAAACCTAAAATCGCGAAAAAGAGTCAGCTGTTCTGCGTGTATTTTGTATTATATCTAGGCAAAGTAGCCTATGCTAAAGATCTTAGGCTACCTATCGTCAAATTTCATAACGATCGATTCAGTGGTTTTGGTGTGAAAACCAACTTTTGCATATTTAATAAATGTATGGATTTACACTACAAAAATAGTTAACATGAGCATAATTTTGTAATTTAAAATCATGTAGCTAACTTGTCAAAATACAGTTTATTTTCATTACAAAGTGCTACCATTGATTGCTGTGATTGAATACCGTTCCCTTGTTGTGACATATAGACGCATCTATAACTCTTCCGATGCATTAGGGTGAGGGATTTTGTAAGCTCAAACAGGATAAATCAAATTCAACTAACTATCAAAAAGTGTTCGTTAACTCGTGTGTAATAAAATAACAGGGCCAATAACAGTAAACAGAAATGCGTGTACCTACCAAATAACTTCAAAACATATAGTTTTGAATTTGGAACGAATGATTCGAAATGTTTTAAAAGCGTTCGCGACAAATGGGCAGCGTCTAGTACGGCTGTGATTTCCGAGAGACTGGCCGGCGGGACCCGTCCGCCGCTAACCCCATACCGCGATTTTGGAGCGCACTGATTAGCCATAATTGGCGTACTTACAAATTTTACAATGGCGCCGATTCCCTTGTTCACAAACTAAACTAAATTTAAGTTCACTGCATCTTATTCTTTCTATTTCATTAAGAAAAGGACAGAACATAAATATTAGTTTAGTCCTGTCAAATTAATCAGCGCCTGACATAATTGAAGTATTTTTAGTAGCCAATTTTTTAATTACGTCTAAACTTGTCTATGGAGTACCTTGATTTGGCAGGACTAAACTACTATTTATGTTCCGTCCTTTTCTTAATGAAATAGAAAGAAAAAGATGCACTGAACTTAAATTTAGTTTGTGAACAAGGGAATCGGCACCATTGTCTATTTTGTATTATGCTAAAGGAGTAGGTACCACAGGACTCACGCTTGGGTCCCCTTCTTTTCATCATATTTCTCGACGATGTTGTGTCTCGAAGAACTTGCAACTTTTCTCTTTTATGCTGATGATAATACCTAATATTAAAATCAGTCTTTGGTGTGAATCTAACCTTGAATGCGGACAAACCTTTTTGCATTCGTTATAGCCGAAAATTGCAGCCTATACTTTTTCCTTACAAAATAAACGACAGTCCCTTGCAGGAGGTTTCTGAAATCCATGACACAGGCGTAATGATAGACCAAAAATTAAAGTTCACCTAGCTCATATTATATCTCTGATTTGTAAAAAAAAATGACTTAGCCTTGTGTTCACCAACATTTAAATCAATTGGTTAAATATTTAATCAGTTCTATATTTATAACACTAGCAGCGCCCTGCGGCACGGCGCGGCTTCACACGCATAAGTTTCGATCCCGTGAGTTCCCGTGGGAATATCGGGACAAAAACTATCCTATTTCCTTTCCCGGGACTCAAACTATATTTATACCAAATTTCATCTAAATCGGTTCAGCGGTTTAAGCGTGATGAGGTAATAATAGACAGACAGACGGACACAGTTTCGCATTTATAATATTCGTATGGATTTCCTTAGGAAAGACATAAAACAAAAGTTTAAATACCTAATCGGTGGTTTGAATCTTGGTGAGCACTTAAATGCTAAGTTTCATCAAAAGTAATTTGGGGCCAATACTAAAATTATTCTTTACAATGATTCAAACCAGGGATGTTGCTGATGCATATGTTACCGGCCAAACCCGATTTCAGGACAAACTAGTTTAGCCTAGGCTAAACTAGTTCTTCCTATACGCGATAGGATTACCTTCGCTCGCCCTTGCATCCTATGTCGACGGAACTAGTTTAGCCTAGGCTAAACTAGTTTGTCCTGAAATCGGGTTTGGCCACACATATATTTTTTCACATCAGCGGATGCTGATGCTGATGTTTTATTATTGATATCAGCGGATGCTAATGTTAATTATTTTCTTAAAAAAGCAGTGACCTTTATGAATTTGTACCTAAAAGTAGCATAGTTTTCCATGGTACTGAAATAAAAGGTCCTGAGGCGGCACGGAGTTCGCCCGTCAGCTGGTTTTAAATAAATATAGAATCAGCTGTTCCCTACATTTATGTTCGCATAACTCATCAAAATGTAGGGAACAACTGATTTTTTTTCGCGATATCAGGTTTGGTCCCATAGTAAAAGTTGTTCATAATAATGAGTACAATCTCCCATTTCGATTTGTCGCATGTGTTCAATTTCACCCTGTATAATATGGAACTCACCGGTGTAACTAACAACATGGGTGATTTGATCCGTCCATACGGAGTTCTCAGCTTTGCAGGTATATTTCCCACTGTCGTCGGGTGTGGGTGAGCTGATCGCCAGCCTGCACACTCCGTCTGCGAGGTAGTAGGCTTGGTACCTCTCGTAGGTTGATATCGGCTTGTCATCCTTTAGCCACGTGATCGTTGGAAGAGGCTGGCCACGGATTCGGCATTCGAGTACTAGCTCGTTTTCGGCGAGGTGGTAAGTGTCTGCGTGGAAAATAAAAGGTTATTAGAATAGTTATTGGCGTTCTTGTAGACCGGGAAAACCATTTAGGAAGCCATTCTATACTTCCATCCATAAATAAAAAAACCGGCCAGGTGCGAGTTGGACTAGCACACGAAAAATTCCGTACCACCGTACAATAATTAGCATTGCATATTTGAAAAAAAACACGTTTCGTGTTGGGGAACCCCCCTTTAATTTTTTAACTTTATTTTATATTTATTATATCGACGATAAAAATACACACTGTGAAAATTTCAACCTATTACGGTTCATGAGGGTCAGCCCCCTAACGGACAGACGAGACGGACGGACGTACAGCGATAAAATATCGGGATAAAAACTATCCTATGTTCCCTCCCCGGGACTCAAACTATCTCTATACCCTAAATCGGTTCAGCGGTTTAAGCGTGAAGAGGTAACAGACAGACAAACTTTCACATTTATAATACTAGCAGCGCCCCGCGGTTTCATCCGCATAAGTTTCGATCCCGTGGGAATATCGAGATGAAAACTATCCTATGTCCTTTCCCGGGAATCAAACTATCTCTATAGTAATTTCATTTGAATCGGTTCAGCGGTTTAAGCGTGAAGAGGAAACAGACTGACAGACACACTTTCGCATTAAATATATTAGTAGATATGGATAAGAATTTTCCCCTACCAAAAATTGTTCAACGTGCTTATACGTAGAAGTTTTCACTTCAAAAAGTCTTTTGTAAATGTTTAATCAAATATAAATCATCCGTCATCCTTTTCCTATATTGGAGAACCATCGTAAGATAAATGGTAAATGATTTATTTGCTGTAAGTAGGTTTGTACAAACACTTTTACACGTCAATCATATTTTTTTTAAGCTAGATGAGGTCGGCGTTTCCTATCTGACTGAATATTCTTATCTGACGGTAAAGGATCATTCTCCCTTACCAATCATTGACACTCCTTTTATTGACAAATTTTTTTGAACTACTATTCACACGAAAAAGATGCATTTCCATTCAAACTATTCAGAATGCCTATTTAAATAATTATTTCGGCTACATATCATATCTAACGACGCCCCTAGAAACTTTTATAATGGAGTGAATTCATTTCAATAAGCCCTAACCATTCTTCCCGTACAACACACGTAAATAGCAGTAACCCTAAATGGTATTAACAAAGTGAACGGAACCGCCACCTGTAAGATTTGCTTCAAATTAGCCCCTTAACTTACAACGTAGTTCATTCAACATTTTCCTGACAGAGGGCGACTCTTACCCGAGCAGGTATTGTGTGTCACGCAAAATAGATTGATACCTATTTCATATCTTTAAAGTTGCCATAAAAAAAAATTACCCCTATTTACTATTAACCTAATTACAAATTTATACTGCGTCCGGAACTTAAACATTTTAATGGAATTATTAAAGAAAAGGGAAATTGAAGGTAATAATATAATTAGTCCATGACGTCAATGGAAACAATGATTTTTTGAGTTTACGCAGTCACAAGCGCCATCTTTGTGTCCGGAGAACTAAATAAACTGTAGCGTTTAGTTAGTTCTCCGGACACACAGAAGGCGCTTGCGTGAGGGATAGCTCGGTGAGTCATACGGGACCGTGACCTTCAGGTAATATTAGGAAATTTTATTATATTTTGCGTGAGTCATCGTTACACACGTAAGTAGGTACGTTTTGGGCGAGAGTTTAAGATTTTTTCATTACCCATTTGTTGTAAAACTTAGCTAAAGGACTCCCACATAAAAATAGGTATCAAAACGCCTAATCCTACGAGGGGTAGGCAGGGTAACAGGTGTATAGGTTTTTAGCTAAATATTTTAAGATAAAATGAATCCTTTCTAATCATTTATTAATACTTATATCTAATATTATAAAAAGGTAGTGAGTTTGTATGTAGAGGGTAATGAATTACAGGGTCCGGAAATACTCAAATACTCATCTGATGCCAAAAATGTTTTCACTGATACAAAGCTACACTATTGCCGAATGTCATAAGATGTAATTTAAAAAAGTAACAATCTTAAAATAATAATATGTACAAGTATATAAAAAGGGAGGGAAAATAATCAAGTCATAAGATATGTTGAATCAAGAAACTTTACGCGGACGAAATCGCGGGTAGAATTTAGTACTAGTTTAATGATATTATTAATGAATAATATATTGGTAGAAATATAGGTGGTTCTTTTTGGCGGTTATTAATAAAACTAAAAACGTTTCAGATAGGTACATTCGAATTATATCGCTTTTTCCCTTTTGTCCATTTGGCATCTAGCGAGCCGCCCCTGTTTTGCAAAATTTTTACGACTTGACGAAACATCGAGATTTCTATACCATAAATAAGTTTAATATGAATGTATGAATGTATTACGTAAACCTTCCGAAATAAGTGATCACAATGATAGTGAACACTGCATCAAAATTCGTTGCGGTGCTTAGGAGGACAACGTGGTCACATGCAGACACGAAAAGCGACTTTAAAATTTATAGATATACAGAGTGGATTTTTGACACGGGGCCTCCATAACCAATGTAACTACAGGAAAAGGGTTTTAGGAAACTGCCCTTTATTTAGTCAGCAAAATAAGGGGCAATTTTCACAAAAACTTTTTTCATACCAATTGATCCTGTTTCTTATAAGCATCAAAAAACTACCGGGTCAAATGAGATGTGAGCACTAGAAAATTAAAAAATAGCAATAAAAAAACCTTTTCCCATACATTCGTGAGAAATGAGACTCTTACTTGTTTTTTATTATGAATAGACTGGCGTCTAGTAGGTGAAGGAATTAAGTATTTAAACAATTTTTCTCTAACGATAAAAAAGGTAGTTACTTACCGCGAATAGATCTCGTGAAGGTCGGAGGAATAGGTGAGGCTTCGAAACTCGGGTAGACCTTCAGGTTGGCAGACGTGTTGACGGATCCGTTCTCATTCTCCGCTGTGCAACTGTACTCAGCCGAGTCACTCACGACTGCGTTCAAAACCTCCAGAGTAATCAGTCCATCCATAAACTTAGTTTTATACTTCAATTTATTGTCCAACAGCACGCCATTCTTATACCATGTAATCTTAGGATCCGAAGATGATAGAACACTGCATGTCAGTTTGACTCGGGAGCCTTCGACGGCAGTTCTATCTGTGAGGTAAGTAGAAAATACTGGTTTCCGCTTTAGGTCCCTAGAGAGCCCTGAACGTTTTTCAGATATCAGGTTTCTAGCTTCGCTTAGAGCTTTCGATCTGTGTCTATCAACTCGTCTCTCAGAATCGCTTCTGTCATACCTCTCTGTTCTTCTTTCAGATTCGCTTCTATCAGGCTGAGGTGGGGCAGAAGATCTCAGCTGCGAGTCCAACATGATCGTTTGAGCTTTGTATATTCTAGCACTTCTGCCTAAAGATTCTCTTTCAGAGAACTTTTCATGTTCAAATGTTTTCTCTCTGTAGCCAGAAGGCCTCATGAACTCCATAGTGTAATCTCTGTGGTTGTGGTCAATGAATTTGGCTCGGTCATCGGACTTTTGTCTAGTTGGTTCATAATTATACTCTCTGATATAGTGATCTTCTCCATCCGTTTCTCGGTTTGCAGAGACGTCACCGTTTTGTTTCCTTTTAGATGTAGATTCTCTTGACGTGTCTATTTCTGAGGTTGATATAGGCCTCGGAGTTGTTTCATTTAAGTCTTTCTCTATTTCTCGTCGCCTCTCTTCTCTTTTTCTTCTGTCTGTTTCCCTAATTTCTTGTTCACGTTTTTCATATTCTTCTTGTTCTTTTATCAGACGGAGTTTTTCTTCTTCTTTTCTCTTTTTAACAGCGTCTTTTCTAGTTTTTTCAGCTTCTTCGGCTTCTGTTTTAAAGCGTGCTTCCTCTTCTTCTCTTTTCTTTTTAGCTACCCGTTTCTTTTCTAACCTGGCTTTTTCTTCGTCTTCACGTAATTTTTCTTCTTGCTTTTCTTTTTCAAGTTTCTGAATTCTTTTCTTTTCCCTCTCTTGTTTTTTGTCTTCTTCCTGCTTTAAGCTTTCTTCTTTCTCTTTAGCTTCTTGTTTTTCTTTTTCTTTTAATCTTTCATCATCCTTGCGTTTTCTTTCGGCTTCCTCCTTTTCTTTAACAGCTTTAACTTCCTGCTCTAGTTTTAACTTTTCTTCCTGTTTGCGTTTCTTTTCCGCTGCTTTTTTATCCTTTTCTCGTTTTTCTGCTTCTTTATCTTTTTTAAGTTTTTCTTCTTCTTCGCGTTTCTTTTCGGCTTCTAATTTTTCCTTTTCTTGTGCCTTTATTTTAGCTTCTTCCTTCTTTTTGAGTCGTTCAGCTTCGATCTTTTCTTTTTCGCGTTTTTCTGATTCTACTTTTTCATGCCTATCTTTTATTTCTTGTTCTAACTTTGCATTTTCTTTTTCTAATTTAGCTGCTTCTGCCTGTTTTAATTCTGCGTCTTTCTTGGCTTTTTCTTCTTCTTCCTTACGTTTCTTAGATTTTGCCTTTTTGAGCTTATCGACTTCATCTTTTTGCTTTTTGGAAAGCTCATCTTGTTTCACCTTTTCATCCTGTTCTAGTTTTTCCTGTAAGCGCTTCTTTTCAAATTCTTGTTCTTTCACACGTTTTTCCGTTTCTTGTTTTTCTATTTGTGCTTTAGCTTCTAGCTCCACTTTTGATTTTTCTAATTTGGTATCCTCTGCTTGTTTGATTTCAGCTTCTTTTTTAGCTTTTTCTTCTTGCTCTTTAAGCATTTTAGCTTTTTCTTTTTTAAGCTTATCGACTTCATCCTTTTCTAGCTGTGACTTTTCTTCAGTACGTTTCTTTTCACTTTCCTTTTGTGCTTCAAGTTGTTCTAGTCTCTCTTTGTCTTCTTTCCCCTTTTCAATTTCAGATAGTTTTACCTTTTGGTCTTCTTCTTCCATACGTAACTTTTCAATTCGCTCTTTGTCCTCTATGAGATGTTCTTCCTTTAGTTTTCTTTCGGTTTCCATTTTAGATTTGTCTTCTTTTTCTTTTTTATCCTTTTTAGAGAGCTTTTTCTTTTCAGAATCTTTTGTATCTTGCTCTTCAGCTTCAAATCGGTTCTTTTCAGACTTTTCCTTCTGTTTTCTTTCGGCTTCTATTTTAGCTTCTTCTTCTTCCTCTATTTTCTTTCTTGAAAGACTTTCTGTTTCTTGCGTTTCCTTCTCTTTTCTATCGCGCTCTTCAGCTTCAATACGTTCTTTTTCTAGTTTTTCGGCTTTAATGCGGTCCTCCTCGGCTTTTTCAGCCTCACCCTTTTGTTTTCTTTCAGCTTCTACTTTTGCATTGTCTTTAATTTTTTGCTCTTCAAGCTTTTCTGCCTCTTTCCGTTGTTTTTCGGCCTCTGTCCGTTCTTTTTCGTTCTTTTCAACCTCTATCCTCTCTTTTTCGAAGTTTTCAGCCTCTATCCGCTCTTTCTCAAGCTTTTCAGTATTAACACGCTCCTTCTCGATATTTTCAGCCTCAACTCTCTCCTTTTCGAGCTTTTCAGCCTCAACTCGTTCCTTCTCCAGCTTTTCAGCCTCAACTCGTTCCTTCTCGAGTTTATCAGCCTCTTGTTTTTGTTTCTTTTCGGTTTCCAATTTCAATTTCTCTTTCTCTTCTTCCTCCTTTTTCTTCTTTTTCATTAGTTTTTTCTTTTCTGTCTGTTCTTTTTCCTTCTTAGTTCGTTCTTCATCTTCATGTTGTTTCTTTTGTGCTTCAACATGCTCGGCCTCGAGTTTTTCAGCCTCTAGTCTTTCTTTTTCGATCTTTTCGGACTCAATTCGCTCCCTCTCTAGCTTTTCAGCCTCAATTCGTTCTTTCTCGAGTTTTTCAGCTTCAACTCGCTCCTTCTTGAGCTTCTCAGCCTCAATTCGTTCTTTTTCGAACTTTTCAGCCTCTTGTTTTTGTTTCTTTTCAGTTTCCAATTTCAATTTCTCTTCTTCTTGTTTCTTTTCTGCTTCAACACGCTCAGCCTCGAGTTTTTCAGCCTCTAATCTTTCTTTCTCGATCTTTTCAGACTCAATTCGCTCCTTCTCGAGCTTTTCAGCTTCTTGTTTTTGTTTCTTATCAGCTTCTAATTTAGTTTTCTCTTCTTCTTCTTTTTTCTTCTTTTTCGCGAGTTTTTTCTGCTCAGCCTTTTCTTTTTCTTCCTTTGCTCGTTTTTCATCTTCTTCTTGTTTCTTTTCTGCTTCAACACGCTCGGCCTCGAGTTTTTCCGCCTCTAGTTTTTCTTTCTCGATCTTTTCAGACTCAATTCGCTCCTTCTCGAGTTTTTCAGCTTCAACTCGTTCTTTCTCAAGCTTTTCAGCTTCAACTTGCTCCTTCTCGAGCTTTTCAGCTTCTTGTTTTTGTTTCTTATCGGCTTCTAATTTATTTTTCTCTTCTTCTTCCTTTTTCTTCTTTTTCGCAAGTTTTTTCTGTTCAGCCTTTTCTTTTTCTTCCTTTGCTCGTTTTTCATCTTCTTCTTGTTTCTTTTCTGCTTCAACACGCTCGGCCTCGCGTTTTTCAGCCTCTATTCTTTCTTTCTCAATTTTCTCGGACTCGACTCTCTCTTTCTCAAGCTTTTCAGCCTCTAGTCTTTCTTTTTCGATCTTTTCGGACTCAATTCGCTCCTTCTCCAATTTTTCAGCCTCAACTCGTTCTTTCTCGAGTTTTTCAGCTTCAACTCGCTCCTTCTCGAGCTTCTCAGCCTCAATTCGTTCTTTTTCGAACTTTTCATCCTCTTGTTTTTGTTTCTTTTCAGTTTCCAATTTCAATTTCTCTTCTTCTTGTTTCTTTTCTGCTTCAACACGCTCAGCCTCGAGTTTTTCAGCCTCTAATCTTTCTTTCTCGATCTTTTCAGACTCAATTCGTTCCTTCTCGAGCTTTTCAGCTTCTTGTTTTTGTTTCTTATCAGCTTCTAATTTAGTTTTCTCATCTTCTTCTTTTTTCTTCTTTTTCGTGAGTTTTGTCTGTTCAGCCTTTTCTTTTTCTTCCTTTGCTCGTTTTTCATCTTCTTCTTGTTTCTTTTCTGCTTCAACACGCTCGGCCTCGAGTTGTTCAGCCTCTATTTTTTCTTTCTCGATCTTTTCGGACTCAATTCGTTCCTTCTCCAGCTTTTCAGCTTCAACTCGTTCTTTCTCGAGCTTTTCAGCTTCAACTTGCTCCTTCTCAAGCTTTTCAGCTTCTTGTTTTTGTTTTTTATCGGCTTCTAATTTATTTTTCTCTTCTTCCTTTTTCTGCTTTTTCGCAAGTTTTTTCTGTTCTGCCTTTTCTTTCTCTTCCTTTGCTCGTTTTTCATCTTCTTCTTGTTTCTTTTCTGCTTCAACACGCTCGGCCTCGCGTTTTTCAGCCTCTAATCTTTCTTTCTCAATGTTCTCGGACTCGACTCTCTCCTTCTCGAGTTTTTCAGCGTCTAGTCTTTCTTTTTCGATCTTTTCGGACTCAATTCGTTCCTTCTCCAGCTTTTCAGCTTCAACTCGTTCTTTCTTGAGCTTTTCAGCTTCAACTTGCTCCTTCTCAAGCTTTTCAGCTTCTTGTTTTTGTTTTTTATCGGCTTCTAATTTATTTTTCTCTTCTTCATTTTTCTGCTTTTTCGCAAGTTTTTTCTGTTCTGCCTTTTCTTTCTCTTCCTTTGCTCGTTTTTCATCTTCTTCTTGTTTCTTTTCTGCTTCAACACGCTCGGCCTCGCGTTTTTCAGCCTCTATTCTTTCTTTCTCAATGTTCTCGGACTCGACTCTCTCCTTCTCGAGCTTTTCAGCCTCTAGTCTTTCTTTTTCGATTTTTTCGGACTCAATTCGTTCCTTCTCCAGCTTTTCAGCTTCAACTCGTTCTTTCTCGAGCTTTTCAGCTTCAACTTGCTCCTTCTCAAGCTTTTCAGCTTCTTGTTTTTGTTTTTTATCGGCTTCTAATTTATTTTTCTCTTCTTCCTTTTTCTGCTTTTTCGCAAGTTTTTTCTGTTCTGCCTTTTCTTTCTCTTCCTTTGCTCGTTTTTCATCTTTTTCTTGTTTCTTTTCTGCTTCAACACGCTCGGCCTCGAGTTTTTCAGCCTTTATTCTTTCTTTCTCAATGTTCTCGGACTCAGTACGCTCCTTGTCGATGTTTTCAGCCTCAACTCGCTCCTTCTCGAGGTTTTCAGCCTCAACTCGCTCCTTCTCGAGCTTTTCAGCTTCAACTCGTTCCTTAATGAGCTTTTCAGCCTCAACTCGTTCTTTCTCGATATTTTCTGACTCAAGGCGCTCTTTTTCAATCGCTTCTGCTTCTAACCGCTCTTTCTCAAGTTTTTCAGTCTCAGTTCGCTCCTGCTCAAGATTTGCAACCTCTTCTTTTTGTTTCTGCTCGGTTTCCAATTTCGACTTTTCTGCTTCTTTCTCCTGTTTAGAAAGCTTTTTCTTTTCTTCTTTTGATTTCTTATCTTGCTCTTCATCTTCTTTTTGTGTTTCAGCATCAACTTGTTCTTTCTCGACCTCTACAGCCCCAGTCTGCTGATTTTTGCGCTTTTCAGCCTCCTCGTTTTGTCTACTTTCGGTTTCGACTTTAGTTTTATCATCTTCCTCATTTTTCTTTTGATCAAGTTCTGCCTTTTCAGATGCTTCTCTTTCTTTTTCGAGAAATTCTTCTTGCTTTATTTTGGCCTCACTCGGTTTTGTTTCTGCTTGTGATTGTAACTGAGCTTCTTCTTGGTTAGCTGTTGCCATATCAGCATCTTCCTTAATTTTATCGACATCCTGAGTTTCGCTGGTTATGAGTTTCTCATCACGTTTCTGCTCAGTCTCCAGATTTAATTCTAGTTCAGTATTTTGAGCCAAGTGTTCTTTCAGTTCAACTTGTTTGATTTCTTCTTCCTTCGGTTGATATTCTGTCTCTTCTGCTTCTGTTTTGCTAGCCTTCTTAGGTTCTGCTTCTTTAGCAGCTTCTTCAGCCACTTTAGTTTCTGTCTTTAACTGATCGTCGGTTTCTTTGATTTTTTCTTCTTCTTGTAAGCTACGTTCTTCTATCATAGATTTAAATTCTTCAGCTTGCTTAGATTTTGCGCTGTCTTTTTGAGATTTTCTTTCAGATTCATTTTCATCTGTTTCAATTTTAGGTTTTTCTTCCAATTTGCAAGCTTCTTCTTTTTCCCTTTCAAGTGTTTCTTGTTCCTGCCAATTTTTTTCTAAGTCATCGGCTTCGTCTTTTTTAAGAACTGCTACGTCTTCTTGTAAGAGGTTTTCTTCTGATTGCTGCTTATCAACCGGTGTTTCTTTCTGCTTTTCTTGTTGCGCTTCTTCAGTGATTTCCTTTTCTTTTGCCTCATGAACATCTTCCTCTTCTTTTTGGCGCTCCTCTTTAGATTCCTGCTCTTTTTCTTCTGAGTCTTGTTTTTTACTAGTAGTAGTAGAAGGATCTGAAAGTCCGCCTTTTGTTTGTTTTTCCTCAATTTTTTCCAATTTTGAAGTCTCTTCTTCTTTATCCTGTACCAGTTCGTCTTTTTTCTTTTTAGATAATTTTTCATTCTTTTCTTTATCATCTTGTTTTGATATGCCTTCAGAGACTTCTAAAGTTTCAGCTTCAAGTTTAGGTTCTTTAGTCTCTTCTTTAGTTAATGACTGCACGATATCAATATCTTGAATTTCCGTAGCTTTTGAGCTTTGTTCTTTTTCTACGCTTTCTAGTTCCTCTTTTTTTGATTTTTCTTTTTCAAACTCTTTTTGTTTGTCTAATGCATGTACTTTGGGTTGATCAGATTCCATTTCTTCTGCCCCTACAACTTTGTTTTCTTGTTCTTGTTCCGCCGTGGAATCTATGGTTTCGTCAACTTCAAGAGAAACACTCGCTATCTGATCATCTTCGATAGGCAGAGAGTCTTTGGCTTCGTCTATTTTTGTTTTTTCACCTGACTCAGCTGCAGGTAAAGTTTGTTCGTCAGGTACAGGAACACATTCCTCTACAGCTCCTTCAATTACTTCGGAAATGTCAGCCTCATGTAGTTCTTCCACTTCACTGGACTGTGCCATGGCCTCAGGCAATATTGCTCCACTCGCTAAAATACCCAACTCCTCCAAATTTTGCACAGTAGCAACAGCTTGCGCAGTTATTTCATCTACAAGTTCCAAAGCAATTTGTTCTACTTCAGTTTTAATGTCCGTTTCCTGAATCATCACTTGTTTACGTACTTTTCGCTTTTTCCCGTCATCTTCAGCTTGACTTGTACTAGGTGAACTTACCTCTTTTTCTTCGGCTTTCTTAAGTTCCGTAATTTGTTCCGTTTCTTGGGCAGCCTTACTAATGTCATCCACTTTGTCAATTGTTTCGAGTTTATCCTTAATCTCATCATCTGTAGATGAGACAGTTTCAAGGGAAGCAGGTATTATTTGTTGTTCTAAACTTTCTAGCTCTTGTTCTATTCCTTGCTGTTTAGTTTCTTTGGATAGTTCACATATTTTGATTTTTATGTAATTGGTGACATCAAATATTTGTGCAGAAAGTTCTTTGAATACAGGAATTTTGTCCTTGACCTCTAAAGTAGATTTCGATTCGATGTTAGCAAGACATCTGTTAAGATATTCAAGAAGATTGTTTACCTTTTTAATTGCTTGTGAGCCTAATACCGAAGCTTGTGGAACCAGTATTTCACAGATATTTGATTTCAATTCTTCAAGTATAATCTTAGTAAATGCTGCATCACTTGGCAATCTAGCTGTTTTATCTAGATTGATATAAAACTTGATGTCTTCAAAATGATTCAAGACCTTGCGCAATGATCTTTTATATGCCTTCCACTTTTCTTTATTTTCTTCGATAGTTTCTAAAATACCGGATACATTCTTGATAGAACGTAAAAGGGTTTCGGATGGTCTACCGTAGTTTTCGAACATGTAATTTTTTTGTATACTCGAAATAGTCCCCCGCATGTTTGATATACTCCCGTAAACAGAGTGGACAGCTGTAAGTATTTGATCCCGTACTTCTGTTCGGAGACTAACTTCAGCTAAATCTTTCTCTAGCATAAACACTTTATCTTCTAATTGATCAAGAATTTGTACAATTTCAACGCCTTTTTCTATCAAAACGTCAGCGCTATCTGCAAAGCTCAGCTTAAGTGTTTTAATTGTATCCTTAAGATTGTTCAAACTAGACACAATGCCAGCCAAGTTACCTTCTCTGATGTTAACTTTAGAGGCCTGTTCCAAAATCTTCACTGTTTCATCTGTCTCAGTGGAACATTTTTCTAGAATGGTTTCATTTTTGAGTTCTACAGATGAGGTTTCAGTAAATTGAACCTCTTGTGTTTCACTCATATTGTTGACTAGAAGTTGTAATGTGGCGCAGGCTTCCTGAAGTAACTCTGGTGGACTATCCTCATTAATCTGAAGCTGCACACTTCTTACACTACATTCTAAATCTTCAAGTGTCTCATTGAGAGTGTCATTGGCAGCTCCGTCATAATCCCGCTTGAGTTTAATAATAACGGTCTGTACTTCATCAAGTGCATCTCTAAGAGCTTCATTGTCTTCAACTTCCCTGACTGTTGGTAGATTGATTTTATCTGTCACTTCTTGAAGCAATACTTCCAGTTGTTTCATTGAGCTTTCTTCCATTTCAGGGATTTCAACTGAAAATAATTTTAAAAAGTTAATGTTATTGTTTATGCGCAGGAGATTGAAGTTATTTAATGATTTATACACTCAATAAGAATAAAACGAGGAGACATCAAGTTCCTTTAGATGGCATGTTAACTATGTAGATGATTTTTGAGTCATTATAATTGCTTACCTATTTCCGCTGCCATGAAAACTAGAGGCATTCCAGAAACGACCGCTTTCTCTAAATCTTCCTGCAAATGCGTTATGATTTCCGACACTCTTTGAAGAGCGTCAGGTTTGGCCATCGGTGCGATCTCCTCCGCGCTCTCCAATGCTTTAGTATGAAGATTTGATAACGCATCTTGCAACCTTTGTGCCACTTTAGTCTGTTCTACTTTGGCCTCCTCCAATAAACCGGGTTTTTCAGCCACTTCAACAAACTCAATACTTTCTTTCAAGACTTTAGCCAATTCAATCGACTCCTTCAATTCTTGAGAGTTGGTTAGCCCCGAAATGACACCAACTAGTTGTAAAACTTCATCCGATATAAACTCATCAATGTGCTGAATGAGAGCCCCTTGTTCTGAAAATAAAAAAAATATGTTATCCTTGATCCAATAATGGTGATAACACCGAAAGCGAGACTAACAGCCGCAATACAATTATTAAATGCGAGTAAAAGTTTGCGTGTCTTTGTGTGTGTGATAATGTGAGTTATATTTAAATTGCCGATCCTAGAAGCCGGAAGATTAGCACTAGTTTAAAATTATATTATTTATAACGTATCTACCTAATAGGCCACGCAAGAAAGTAGAGGGAGGAAAACATGTTAAATCCTGAAAAAAAACTTGGCGCAAGATAGGTTTTATGAAGTATCATGAATTAGGTAAGTATGATGTAAAACTTCAAACAGATGAATAAATAAATTATCTTGTTTACCGGTTCTTGCTACCAAACTACGCATCATGGTATCATCTTTTTCACATTCACTTAATTTTGTACCTATTTCAAGTTTTGTATCAGATATTGCCGGTAAATTATCTGAACTAGGAACTATAAACTCATTACTAAATGTTTCGTTTATAATGGGTTCTAGTTTCTCTGAAGACTTATAATCATTATTTACGTCTTCAACAATTAGTTTAGAGTCGTCCAACAAAGCCTTTTCTAATATTGGAGGTTTAATCACATCTATTACACATTCATTTCTTTCTATGTTATCTGAAAACTCTAATTTCATGGAATCATCAGTTGTCATTAAAATTGCTTCTTTTTCAAATGGTATGCTCATTTCTTGCGTTGGCGTTAGTACTTCTAATTGAGTATCAGTAGTATTCAGCTGTGACGCACTTTCAGTCAGCTTTATATTCATTGGAGTTATCGTCTCTAATAAAGATTCAACAGTTTCATGTAAATAATTTGATTCAACAGTTTTCGTCAGAACATTCACTGACACATCCTCACATTCCGAAACAATTGGTACACTTTGATTCGAAATAGCATTATCAGTCTGCCTTGGAGTTGCAGACATCGGTAAGTTATCTGTATTCGGTGTCGATGGTTCTAAAATTAAAGGATGACAAATTTCTGTACAAACTGACTCTCCTGGGCAAGAAATTACTGTACTCGTCAATAATGTTAGTTCCGCATCTTGTAATGTCTTTTCCATCACACCATCATCAAATTCTGGGTTCGTTGTGATAAGTTCCGATGCATTTTTATCAAACGGTGTTTCGGGATCGATTGCATCAGTTATAGTACGCGTTACCATAGCTTCATTTAGATTTAAGGTTTCAGAATTGATCGGCGCAGTATCTTGATTAACATCAAATATTCCTGAAAGCGCTGATACTAAAGAAACAGCAGCATCAGGTTGAATTCCTTCACTTTTATCAACATTTTCTAGTAAAAATGTTTCATTATCAGCTATATTTTCTGTAGGTTCTACAGCGTCCGAAAACGTGACTTCTTTGATATGTGTTTGCGCAACAAGAATTAAAGGATTGGAGTCCATAACTTCCTGGCAACTTTCAGTAATATTATTTTTTTCAGATAGTAGTACTTTCTGGCTCATATCAATATTGTCGAATATTTGATCGCACTCAGGTAAATGTTCAATTAGTTTTGGTTTAGTAAAATCTTTCTGAGCATATTGGTGTAGGTTATCAGAAGGTTGTACTTGCTCAAAAACAAGCGGTGGAACTTCTTCATTTATAGCATTTTTCTCGTTTTCTACAGTTTTGATAGCATCTTTGATAATGTCTTCAATTTGTTCAAGGACCATCAATTCAGCTTCATGACTCGGTACCACCTTTTCGGCTGCACAATCTTTGGTTTCCAGTTCCGTTGCCACAACTAATTGTAATTCTTTTAATGGCATAGGAATTTCTAAAACAACAGGTTGTAAGTCTTCAGTTGCCACAGTTTTTTCATCAATAATGAGTTTAGGTTCTGTAGCAAAACTTTCGGTTTCATCAGAACTAACACTTTCTAAGCAGACTGGTTCAGTTTCCTGACACACAACAGATTTTTCAATATTTTCTATAGATAGAGCTGCAGTAAATTCAATCTCTTTTTCATCTACTGGTGTTAAGGATTCCAATATAAGAGGTTGTAGATTCTCACTTAAGATCAAATTTTTATCGGTTGCCTGAGATGTTTCGCCAGTGAAACTGACATCAGTTGTTTGTGCAGAAATAGTTGTTTTTTCAATAGGTGATACTTGTTCTAAAATTGGTAGAATGTCTTCTTTAACAGCAATAGTGCCAAACATTCTTTCTACGCTGTTTACATCTATTTTGTCGGTTTCTTCTATTTGCTCCAGTATGACTGGATCAACTTGAGTTGGAGCAATCTTTTGTGTTTTATCATCTCCAGATTTCAGTGGAGTTGCAACAACCAATTGAATATCTTCAATGGGTAATAAAGTTTCTAGCACAGAAGATTCAACTTGATGGCCAAGTGCAATATTTCTTAATAAATCTTCAGTAAGATCGGTTTGAAATGAAACTTCTGCGAACGTGTCAATAGATGTCACTGGCTCTAAAACTAGAGGTTGAGAGTTTTCAGTAAAAGCATTTGCTTCCTTTTGGTCTTGTTCGATTACATTAGCAGAGATTGGACCTTCGTCAATATTTACAGATTCTGATAAAATCACTTCATCTGTTTGACCTAAATTTATTTCCTTAAGAGAATTTTCCTCAACATTTGGATGAGCAAATTCAATACTTTTTTCCTCAACAGGTGTTACTGACTCTAGCAACATTGGAGACAAGTTGCTGTTTATTGCAATTGATCCATCAGTAGATGGTTCGTCAGATGTGGTTGCCAATATTAATTGCACTTTTTCAATTGGTGCCACAGAGTCTAAAATGACGATTTCAGCCGTTTCCTGCACAGCTGTTGCTTCTTTAGCCGCTTCATTTGTTTCAACAGCAATCAAAGAACTGTCACTCGCATTCAGCAGTGATGATGATAGGCTCATCGCTACGTTATCCAATATTTTATCTGTAGTAATAAGCGTGGTTGCTGTTTCTGGTTCTTTTTCTGGCATTACAGAATCAAAAATGATAGGTTGTAAAGTCTCATATATAGCTAATTTTTCGTCAAAAACTTCTTTTACCTCAACTATGTTTTGAGGACTTCTATCAGCCTCACTTTCGAATAGCAAAGTTGCATTATTTTCACCTTGTGCTGTTTTTTCAGGGATATCAGCTTGAAGCCTTGTTTCTATTACAGGTTCCTCCATAGGAGTTAAAGGTTCCACCACCAGCAATTCGGAACTTTCACTTAAGGCTACTAGTCTAGAACCACCATTATCAATTAAAATGGTAGCTTCCGTTTCATTAGAAACTACTTGTTCAAAAAGGATTGGTTCATTTTCAAGAACTGGTACTACTTTTTCTGATTTGACTTCAGTTGACTGGTCCGCAATCATTGACTTTATTTCATCTATAGGTGTAACAGATCCTAGAACCATGGGTGGAGAAGATAGACTTACCGATAAAACCGTATCTAATGCAACCTTTTCATCAGTCACAGTATTAGAACACTCGTGGATGGTTTCACTGTCAGTAGATTTTTGTAAAGAAGTTTTTTCCGTATTATATTCAATAGATGTTACTGATTCAAAAACGAAAGGTTGAGACGATTCGCTAATAGCCTCATGACATTCTACATCTTTCATCACAGCAATATTTTGATTAGTTCCATCGATAACACTTTCAAATAACACTGGTATGATTTCTTGACCAGGGAGTACCTTTTCAACTATTTTCGGTTCCAATTGAACAGCCATCATAGGGCTTAGCTCTGTAATAGGATTCAAAGGTTCTACATCCATGGGTTGAAAAGTTTCACTTAGAGCTACCTCCTCATCTTGGTTATTGATCTCCAGTTTTAAACTTTCTATTAATATATTAGGTTCAGTTATTTGCATAGCTGTCTCGGTATTTTGAGCATCAACGATTTCCTCAGTAGAAGAAAATTCTAACATTACAGGCTTTTCGTTGGACTCGAATTCATCAATACGTTGTGTGTGTTCATGTGTGATTTTAGTCTCATCGTTTGTACTTGTTGTCTCGTGAAATAATAGAGTTGGATCTTCTAGGCCAACGCTTTCAGAGTGTGTGTCTGAAAATATGTAAGTAAGGGTATTTGAATATTTGTGTATTGCATGCGAAAGTGTAAGCGTTGTTATTATCTCAGAAACTTAAGTTGAATTTAAAGAATAATTTAAGAAGTACTTTTTATCAAACAGCTTTACATTTTATTCCTTAAATATTATGAGTTTATTTAGGTTATAAAACCATCTACGACGTAACTTTAATGTTTATATTTAGCAGTTAATGATTTTGTTATTGTTTGCGACAGAGTACATATTCACTACGATATCAAAAATCATTTTGACTTATGGCATCTGTTTAAACGTATTTTACTCTACTACATGATGCGATAGTTTGTTATTATTTTAATAAATTTAGTATTATGCTAACTACTACGGCATTAAGTGAGTTATAGAAATAATTATTCGTCTTTTACCGTCTTTCATTTGCATAATTTCTAAATCATGGCAAACTCGCTCATTTTGTTTGTCATTGGTTTCTACAGTAGTAACGTTCGGAGTTTGAAAAATGGTATCATCGCCCTTCGTATCAACATCTTGTTTATTATCCTGTTCATCGGTAGCTGTTTGTATTGTAATGGTGGTTTCTCTTTCAGATTCATCCCTTATTTTCGCAGTTTTATCTTTACCAAGGGGTAGTTCCTCAAGTAGGTCATGAATTTGATTGATTTCACCTAAAAATTTGTCTTCATGAACTTTTAGTGTACCAGGTACGTCATGCGAAATAGCAATTGTTCCTGGAGACTGTTCTACGAGTATTTGTCCGCTAACACCATTGTCTGATTGATCTTCCAAATCAAATAATGTTGCTTTTTCGTTCAATTTTAATAAGTCGTCTGGTCCTTTATTTTCCTCAGATAGCAAACTTGATTTTTCATAAGGTACTGATCCTTTACATTCTGTTTTGAAAAATGCTTTGTATAAATACAGCGAGCAAAGATAAAGTTACATTTCAAACATTATAAATTAACTAACTACTGGCAAAGAAAGAGTATTTAATGTTCATTAGTTTTGAATGAAAATAATATATTTAAGCCTGAATTTATTTATTAGTGTAATTCATTTAGGCATCATAACAACCATATTGATCTATCTGAGAACCTTACTGCAATCGACTATTAGAATAATGAAAAGCTTTATAGTTAGTGTTTAAAAAGTTCCTAGTTTTTAGGGTTCCGTACCCAAAGTGTACGGGACCCTATCAATAAGACTCCATTGTCCGTCTGTTTGTCTGTCACCAGGTTGTATCTCATGAACCGTGATAGCTAGATAGTTGAAATTTTCACAGATGATGTATTTCTGTTGCCGCTATAACAACAAATACTAAAAACAGAATAAAATAAATATTTAAGGGAGCTCCCATATAAAAACGTGATTTTTTGCCGTTATTTGTATGTAGTGTTAACTCGCACTTGGCCGGTTTTTTTTACTAAACTGATACGTGTTATAGGGATTACATATTATTTTGTATTAGTTGTTTTGATTTACCGATAAAGTTGTGTGAATCCGATGCCTGTTCGAGAACATGCAAGCATTTGTTTTCCTTTTCACTATCTAACTCTTGATTTTCAATTTTTTTCGAAACGTTTTCGTCCAGAGCTATTTCTAGAGAACCCATAGGACATATGTTGTTAGCAGTAGTAGTAGTATTGATATTGGGATTTTCCACTGAAATTTCAGCATTTATTGGGTCGAAAGTAGCTGGCAATTCTTCATTAAGAACATCACCCAGTACAGGAATAATGATTGTTTTTGCAGTTTCCATTAGCAATGATTCTAGAACATCACTCCGAGTCATCCTGCTGCATTCCAAGTCAAGTGATTCATCAGTTTTTTCAATGATTATAACTTCTTGATTATCTCCAACAGTGTCTGTAATTGTTTCATTATGACTAGCAAGTTCATTCATTCCTCCAACTTCTGCAAGCACTGTTACTGAAGTGTCCTTATTTAAATGATCATCTGCCTTGACACATTGTGCAGGCATATCGTCAACTTTTATGTCTTCTAGTATTTCTTGTTCAGAAACTAAACTAATATTTTCGCTACTTTCAGTGTATTTTGAGATTTGAATGACAGTATCTTTTTCAAATTCTGCTACCTCTGATTGATTATTTAAACTATACGGTGTGTCATCTTTGTGTTTTATTTCGTCATTCAAATTTTGAGCCTCAATTTTAGGTATAATTTCTTCTGTTTGAGTACTATTTAACTCTTCATTGCATTTATCATCCGAAAGTAACTCGGAACGTTGTGAAATTACTGTATCAAGTTTGCTTTCCAAGGTTTCAGCAATATCAAGAATATTAAACAACGCTTCTTTACTTATTACTGGGTTTGTTTGTTCTACGGCTTCAAGAGCTACTAATTGCAATGCTAATAAAGCACTGTTTAAATCTAGTAGTAATGGAACTTGTTCTTCTTTTATTTGGATATTTTTGTTATCTGTTTCTTGAAGAGCTATACTATTGCGTAATTGTCGAGCTACTACTATTGACTGAGATAGTTCAGTGTTGTTTGAACCCTCGGCTAATTTATTCACTATATCAATTATGTCATCGGATAAGTACTGATCAATGTTGTGTAAAAGTGTGTCTGTAAAAAATCATAGATTATATTTTAGTGAGGTAAAGAGTAGAGGCTTTGTAAAAAAGTATTTTTAATTGTTGTGTTATTTTGAATCTACGTCTATTAATTAGTGGAATATAATAAGCTAATTTGATATTTCAGTTTTAGTAGCCTTTTATTACTTATTATTATTATGCTTGTATTTAAGTAAAATTCCTTGTTTTGCTGTAATAATGACGTTTTATACATAACTTGTCTTTATCTTCACAAGTTGTATAAGATATGAAATCACATTCAAGTCACTTACCCAAGTCATTATTTGGAGGAACGAATATACGAGGTAAGAAGAAAAGAAGAGATCTACATTAATTTCGTCTTATACCATGATCATCCATTAATGATTTCTGTGTCAATTTAAAGTTTTCCCTTAGTACTGTAGAGTATATATGTCTTTGACGGGCAAATTTTATATATTTAATTAAATACTCCTAAAATAATATCCTATGAAAGCCAATAGGAGTTTCATTCAAGTAAAATAGTACCCCCGTGGCGATAGTTCTAACAGTACCTACCAAGAAAACAACTACACTGCCAAAGTATACCTGTTATTGCTACCCCGGTTTAAACCTATATTTTAAAAATTAAAGACTTTTATTTTCATTTTAATTATGTTAAAGCATTTTTTATATTCATTGATCAAATTAAAAATTGTGTATTCTGTAAGTATCGTTAATTTCTACCAAGGCAGTAAATAAGAAGCCATGATAATTATGTGTGTTATAGGTGTGTGTAAAAGTATATACTCGTATTACAAAATGAAAGAGCCGGAGTCACAATGTATTGTAATGAATGGCACTAAGTACTTAAACTATAAATTATCGATGCCGAAGTCAAAACCCTACTTACTCTCAGTGGCGTAACTATATCGTTTGGGGCCCGTGTCAAACTCAAGGGATGGGGCCCTCCTTCAATATAAAGAAGCTCAACCAACGTTATAGTTTTTACTAGCAGTTCTCCCGCAACTTTTTCCGCGTAGATTTCATATTTTCCCTACAAAATCTAAAACCTGACTGCTTCGTTGGTCTAGTGGTCGCAAGCGTTACTGCTAAGCATGAGGTCCTGTCCAAAAAATTAGACAAACAATGGGAAAAAGGTACAAAATGTTCGAAACCTGAATGATGTGCTTTGTTGCACATTTTCATTTTTTATAAACTTATGTTAGGATCCTACTGTGCTCATGGTCCTCTCGGGCCGGGGGCCCCCTCTGCCTGGGGGCCCGTAGCATTTTGCCCCAATGCCACCCTATAGTTACGCCACTGCTTACACTTATAAATTACAAGCTATAATGATAATTATATTAATTGCTGCATCTACGAGTACACCAACAAATGAAGGCGCGAAGGCGCCGCCGTTATCCGTTAAACAAAAGCACGTACAGGTGAACAATAGCGTATCAGTTAAATACCATGATATTACAAAATCGCAACTAACATACCATAATATATATTATTACAAAATACTAGGCGAATAGCTTCGATTATATTGTTAATAATAAATGCATGAAATAAATGAACTGCAGACAATACAATATGAAATTTTTACATAACATAATCAGCCTATAATGTTCCCACAGGCCTCTTCTCTGTGAGAAGGAGTGGGCCGCAATCCACCACGCGAGCCCAGTGTCACATGTCTTCGAATTTTTGGTTCAAGGACATCTCGTTTTCTTTCGATGTTTTCCTTCACCATTTTGAGAGCAGCGGTGGTGAAATTAAGTATACAAAACAAAGTGCCTGCCTGGGTTGGAACTTATGACCTACAACTCGTAAACTCGTCGGGGCAGATACAACTGAGCCACCACTGCTCTCATATATTTACATAAAATCTTAATATTTCATGAAAGCGTAACTACATATGCCTTCGGATACTGCTGCAGAGAAAAAAGTGTTTGAATATTTACACTGATGCAAGAATATTTATTTTGACTTCAGCCAGCCGTGCAATTGCTAATTATTATTTTGTGCGTTATGCTGCGCAGGTATAACTCCACAGTATGGCAAGTATATTTTACGAGTAACAATCAGGTCGTGTTAATAGGTTTGACAGTTAAATCTTATTGAAATATTCGATTGATGAATGAGTCAGCCATCATAGGTTAACGGCCTTTTCATTTGGTGGCCAATATTTGAGAAAATCGGGTGAAATGTGTACGTAAAAAGCTTTCATACCTATCCGTAGACTTTCGTCACTGCGAGTTTCATCAAAGTTCGCCATTGTAATGGATGTTACGTTATGTTTATGATGAATATAATGTCTACTTTTTTAAAGTCATACTGTGCAGCTATTTAGCATTTTAGAATAACAAAAGCCGTTCTACGAAATAAAAACAAAACATTATTATTAGCGTCACAACATTTATTATTACCGAGAGTAATCTTTGTCGCTTCCGGTGGTTGAGGAACGCTTTCTTCTGGAGCTAGTTTTGAAACAGTTTCAATAATATCCGGCAGAAGTAAAGCCGAAGAAGCTTCACACGTATCTTCTACAAATTCAGTTAGTTTAGTTTCAGTCACTGCTTCTAGTTCAGGAGCTTTAACCTCTTCTGTAATTTCTGGGCTTACACCAATGTTTTCTTCAAGTGTTTCTTGTGCAACTTCACTGACTATTTTTTTTTCTTGTTCTGACTCCTTTGTTTCTGCTTCTGCAATAGTTTCTATGCTCTTTATATCTGATACCTCTGTATTTTCGATGCCAATGGCTACCTTGTCATGCTCTTGTGCAGCACTTATTTCAACACTTTTATTGACAACTTGTAATTGAGTTTTGATAACGTTCGGTTCTAGCTCAATATTTTTATCTATATTAGTTTGTTTACTTGCTGTTTCTTCTTGATTTAATGGTCTAGTTTCTTCCACGTCAACACATGTAGTAGTTTCTTTACCAACTAATACAGGTTGCTCTGTTATAATGGCATCACTAATTGCTATTCCTTGTTCTACATCAGTAGCCACAGTTATTTCTACACTTTCTGTATCTAACTTAGATTCAGTTCCAATAACCATCGTTTCTTGCTCAATAGCTGGTTCTACAATGGCATGTTCACTTGCTGTTTCTTCTTGATTTAATTGTCTAGTTTCCTCCACGTCAACACATGTAGTAGTTTCTTTACCAACTACTACAGGTTGCTCTGTTATAATGGCATCACTAATTGCTGTTCCTTGTTCTAAAGTTTGAGGTTTTACTACATCAGTAGCCACGGTTGTTTCGAAACTTTCTGTATCCAACTGTGCCTTAGTTTCAGTAACCGTCGGGTTTTGCTCAATAGATGTTTCTACAATGACATGTTCGCTTGGTGTTTCTTCTTGATTTAATTGTCTAGTTTCCTCCACGTTAACACATGTAGTAGTTTCTTTACCAACTACTACAGGTTGCTCTGTTATAATGGCATCACTAATTGCTATTCCTTGTTCTAAAGATTGAGGTTCCGCTATATCAGTAGCCGCGGTTATTTCAACACTTTCTATATCCAACTTTGATTCAGTTCCAATAACCATCGATTCTTGCTCGATAGATGTTTCTATAATGGCATGTTCGCTTACTGTTTCTTCTTGATGTAATGGTCTTATTTCCTCCACTTCAATATTTGTAGTACTTTCTTTACCCAGTACTAGAGGTTGCTCTGGTATGATGACATCACTAATTGCTATTCCTTGTTCTAAAGTTTGAGGTTCTACTACATCAGTAGCCACAGTTGTTTCGAAACTTTCTGTATCTAACTGTGCTTTAGTTTCAGTAACCATCGGTTCTTGCTCAATAGATGTTTCTACAATGACATGTTTGCTTGCTGTTTCTTCTTGATTTAATGGTCTAGTTTCCTCAACGTCAACACATGTAGTAGTTTCTTTACCAACTAATACAGGTTGCTCTGTTATAATGGCATCACTAATTGCTATTCCTTGTTCTAAAGTTTGAGGTTCCACTACATCAGTAGCCACAGTTATTTCAACACTTTCTGTATCTAACTTAGATTCAGTTCCAATAACCATCGGTTCTTGCTCAATAGATGGTTCTACAATGGCATGTTCGCTTGCTGTTTCTTCTTGGTGTAGTGGCGTTATTTCCTCCACTTCGATACTTGTAGTAGTTTCTTTACCAACTACTACAGGTTGATCTGTTATGATGGCATCACTAATTGCTATTCCTTGTTCGCATAAAGTTTGAGGTTCTACCACATCAGTAGCCACGGTTGTTTCGAAACTTTCTGTATCCAACTGTGCTTTAGTTTCAGTAACCATCGGTTCATGCTCAACAGATGTTTCTACAATGACATGTTCGCTTGCCGTTTTTTCTTGATTTAATGGTCTAGTTTCCTCCACGTCAACACATGTAGTAGTTTCTTTACCAACTAATACAGGTTGCTCTGTTATAATGGCATTACTAATTGCTATTTCTTGTTCTAAAGTTTGAGGTTCCACTACATCAGTAGCCACAGTTATTTCAATACTTTCTGTATCTAACTTAGATTCAGTTAATGGTCTAATTTCCTCCACGTCAACACATGTGGTAGTTTCTTTACCGACTACTACAGGTTTATCTGTTTTGATGGCATCACTAATTGCTATTCCTTGTTCTAAAAGTTGAGCTTCCACTACATCAGTAGCCGCAGTTATTTCAACACTTTCTGTATCCAACTTTGATTCAGTTCCAATAACCATCGTTTCTTGCTCAATAGCTGGTTCTACAATGGCATGTTCACTTGCTGTTTCTTCTTGATTTAATGGTCTAGTTTCCTCCACGTCAACACATGTAGTAGTTTCTTTACCAACTACTACAGGTTGCTCTGTTATGATGACATCACTAATTGCTATTCCTTGTTCTAAAGGTTGAGGTTCAACTACATCAGTAGCCGCAGTTATTTCAACACTTTCTGTATCCAATTTTGATTCAGTTCCAATAACCATCGTTTCTTGCTCAATAGATGGTTCTTCAATGGCATGTTTACTTGCTGTTTCTTCTTGATGTAATGGCGTTATTTCCTCCACTTCAATACTTGTAGTAGTTTCTTTACCAACTACTACAGGTTGCTCTGTTATGATGGCATTACTAATTGCTATTCCTTGTTCTAAAGGTTGAGATTCTACTACATCAGTAGTCGCGTTTGTTTCGACACTTTCTGTATACAACTGTGCTTTAGTTTCAATAACCTTCGGTTCTTGATCAATAGTTTCTTTTACATTGGCATGGGCACCTGCTGTCTCTTCTTGGTTTAGTGGTCTAGTTTCCTCCACGTCCACACACGCAGTAGTTTCTTTACCAACAGCTACAGTTTGTTTTGTTATGATCGTATCACTAACGGCTATGTCTTGGTTCAATAAGTTTGTCTCTTCTGTGGTAGTGGCAGCAATAGGTTCAATGTTTTCTGAAACTGGTGGTTCAACCGTAATAGCTTTGGCTTCTAAAGGCTTCACCTGTGCCATTTCTTTAGCTGTGATATCAATTTCAGTCTCAATAATCTCTTCAACAAATTTTTCAGTAGCACTATCCCTAGATTTTTCTTGCTCTAGTTGTTCAGTTTTCTCCACAGAAGCTTCAATTTCTGGGCTTTCTATGGCAGCCTGATCTATTGAAACAGTTTTTTGCGCCGCCAAGTGTAAAGAAGTTTCTTCAGTTACTTTTACATCAACATGTTCGCTGTCTGTAACTGATGGTTCCATGTCCTTGGGCTGTGCTTCAATAATCATTGACGATGTTTGTACGGATTCATGGACTGCTGTTTCTACTTTTGTAACATCAGTTGTAACTTCACTTTCATTCGAAGGTATTTGCGAGTCACGAACCTCTTCTTTTTCTAAAACTAAAGGCTGTATTGCTTCTTCAGCAATAACAATAGCAGCATCGACAATTTTGTTGGCAAATTCATCTATATCAGTAGATGGTACTTTTTGCTCTAATTGCTGTACACTGTCTTCAACTACAGTGATTGTAGTAATAGCACTGTCACTATCTGCAATTTGCTCTACAGTAGGCACTTCAGGCACCATGTCTGGCAGTAGTATAATTCCTTCTTCAGTGACTACATCAGTACTCATACTCTCAATCGCAACCTGGTCGATAATAACTTCCTCTGTGATATTTTCCTGTTTTTGGGATTTTATTACTTCAGAAGCAGCAATTGTGGCAGCTTCAACAAATGAAAGCTCATTAGTTACTAAGTCGGTACTCATATTGTCTTGATCTACAACTTGATTTATATTTTCTGGCGCGCTTTGAACTTGTTGTTCAGTAACTATAACAGAAGTCTGTAAAGCATCTTCGGTCAGCTGCTCAGTAGGTGTCACTTGAGTGGTTGCAAAAGTTTCACTGACAAGTTCCGATATTACAGCTGGTTCTGGCAAAGAATCTTCTACATTTAAATCCTTTGCAGTTACCACTTCCGATGTAATCGATTCTTCGGTTTTTTTATCTTCTTCCACAAGCACAACTTGTTTCGTTTCCGCTTGTTCTAATGTCTGTGAAGTGTCTTCTCCGGTCATTGTTGCAGTAACAGCTGATTTCGCCATTAATTGAGCTTTACTTTCTTTGGAGGGTTGTATGCTTTCTTTATCTATGACTGCAGTAGTATCAACAGTTTCAGTTTCTGTTAGGAGTTGTTCTAATAAGACTTCTTCTTTAACAATTTGATCTTTGAATGATTTTTCATCACCTGATTCAATAACTGCTTGTACAGTATTCTCTGTGATCTGTTCTATAAGTACTTCGGTTGCTACTTGGTCTGATATTTTGGTTAAATCAGCAGTAATAATATCTTCGATTATGCCTGTAGTAGGCAATTTCATATTTTCTGCTATTGGCACATTATCTTCTACAATAATTTCGGCTTTAGTGCATATTTGTTCCACATTTTCAGACAGACCATCAGCTTGTTTAAGAATTTCTTGCACTTCAGATGTATCAGCTTCAACCTGAGGAGTCTCGGTAGTTAATTCCTTAACTTCTTCTTTTCCTTCTAATGTTTCCTGCTGCACATGAACTTGTGATTTTACAGCAGCAAGTTCCAAAGATAAATGAGTACTGGTATTGGCAAGTTGCTGCAGCGCTTCTTCTCCAATCACTTGAGTGAGTTCATTGGTAGAGTCCAATGCAAGTGTTTGTACCGTGGATAAAGCGTTTTGTAGTTGTTGAAGTAGTTCACCACTCGCCACACTAAATGTTGTTGTTGTATTATCTGCAGCTGTCACGATACTCATACGTAAATCACACGCAACTGCTACCGATTGTTTAAGTTCAGCAACATTCACAATTGCAGATATTTGATCGATTGTTTGGACAATGTTGTCTGATAAGAATTCATTGATGGTTTGTAACAGTGTTTCTGAAAATATGTAACTTTCATGTAGTGTAAGTTTAAATAACATGAAAGGTGAAGGTGGTATGATTATTATCAATAAAAGTATGTTTGAGTGTTGAACGGATACACATAATTTCGTTTCTAAAGTGAGTAAGATCCCATTTCCACTATTTCATAATTATGTCTAGAGAGTAATCCGAAAGTATTTTTAATAAAAAGAAATAAAAAAAAATATCAACTACGTTTTTACAGGAATCACTCATTAAAATAGCATGGCAGTTACTGTTTGAATTAAAGATATATTAAAATATCAAATAAATTGTTGCAATTTACTTCTAGATAATTCGAAGAATATATAACTCAATCTATCCTTATAATAAATTATAGCCAATGATTAAAATTAAATAAATTACCTATTGTTGCTTTTTGTAGTGGTTCCTCAGATTTCTGTATCGCCTGTTGTGTAGCCACCGCCTTCGCGTCACTTACTGTCACTTCTTCTAAAATAATTGGTTCAGTTTCGGTAGTAACTGCTAATGTTTCACCCAATTTAGTATCGACTTCGATTAATTCTGTTTCTGCTAATTCAAGAGATGGTTGAGTAGTAGTCAATAAATCTATCGTTTCGGCTTCATGTTTTATTTCTTGCAATTCAGCATCTTCTCCTACTTGTTGTTCTCTTGCAGCTACACTCTCTTTATCTTCAGACACAGTAGGCTTTACAGAAGCGACTTCAGCCATTGTAATTTCTAATTGCTCGGCTGATGCAGTTGCTTCAGCCATTTTGATCTCTGAAGCTTTCAATTGCGCAGCATCAGATGAAACTTTTTTAAGCTTCACATCTTTAAGTTGGTCAAACAATTTTGGGGTTGTTTTTACTTCTACGAGGTCAGCGCGTAGATTTTTAGTTATTGTAGCAACGCGTTGTAGTGTGTCTTTGTTGATTAAAGGGATATCTGATAATGTTTCTAATGGAAGAGTTTCCAGTGCCGCCAGAGCAGTGTGCAACTGTTCAGCCAGTTGTGCATACTGTTGAATAACTTCTTCTTTCAAAACATCACTAGTTTCTGCTTTTAATTCGACTTCAGAAGCAGCGATGTTCTGACGCATTTCTTTAGCAATACTTATCGATTGCTTCAGTTCCTCAGCATTTATGACGTTGGCTAGTTCGTTGATCACTTCTATTATATCGTCAGATATAAACTGATCTATATGCAGAACTAACATTTCTGGAAAAAATATATTTCATTAGAATGTATTGATATATCAAAAGTTTTACAAGTATAGATAATTATACTACAGTATCAATAGAATAACATAAAAAAGTAGTTTATTACCAATAGTTGCTTTAGGCGCCTCTTGTAGCTCCGCTTGTTGACTTATTCCAACATCACTCTGCTGCTCATCAACAGCAACTTCATGCAACACTGGTCCGAAGTCTTCAATCACAACGGCACTTCCTGATTCTAATTTCAATGACTTTACAGATGCAACTCCTTGTGCTTGATCTTCTTCAACTACACTGAACTTAACACCTTCTTTGGGAGCTGTTTCTGTATAAACTGCTTCAGTTTGTTCCAGAACCACAGCTTCAGTGCCCTCTATAGCAAGAGCTATTTCAGTGTCAGGGTGACCCGACTCGATTATTATTTCTGATGGTACAAGCTTGGCGTCTTCCGCTGTGACAATTTCTTTAGTTTCAGCGATTGATTTTTCCAACATTTCCGTTGTAGCAATTAACTGTTCAGAAGATGATACTTGTGCAACTAAACTTATTTGTTCTAAAATAGTTGCTTCCGATCCTTCAGCTGCTGTTGCCAATTCTGGAGTAGTGATGGCAGCTTTGCTCTCTACAGCTTCAATCTTCTTTACGACTTCAGATGTATCATCTTTAACCTGAGGAGTCTCGGTAGTTAATTCCTTAACTTCTTCTTTTCCTTCTAATGTTTCCTGCTGCACATGAACTTGTGATTTTACAGCAGCAAGTTCCAAAGATAAATGAGTACTGGTATTGGCAAGTTGCTGCAGCGCTTCTTCTCCAATCACTTGAGTGAGTTCATTGGTAGAGTCCAATGCAAGTGTTTGTACCGTGGATAAAGCGTTTTGTAGTTGTTGAAGTAGTTCACCACTCGCCACACTAATTGTTGTTGTTGTATTGTCTGCAGCTGTCACGATACTCATACGTAAATCACACGCAACTGCTACCGATTGTTTAAGTTCAGCAACATTCACAATTGCAGATATTTGATCGATTGTTTGGACAATGTTGTCTGATAAGAATTCATTGATGGTTTGTAACAGTGTTTCTGAAAATATGTAACTTTCATGTAGTGTAAGTTTAAATAACATGAAAGGTGAAGGTGGTATGATTATTATCAATAAAAGTATGTTTAAGTGTTGAACGGATACACATAATTTCGTTTCTAAAGTGAGTAAGATCCCATTTCCACTATTTCATAATTATGCCTAAAGAGTAATCCGAAAGTATTTTTAATAAAAAGAAATAAAAAAAATATATCAACTGCGTTTTAACAGAAATCACTCATTAAAATAGCAATTACTGTTTTAATTAAAGATAGATTAGAATATCAAATAAATTGTTGCATTTTACTTCTAGATATACTAAATCGAAGAAAATATTACTCAATCTATCCTAATAATAAATTATAGCTAATGATTAAAATGAAATAAATTACCCGTTGTTGCTTTTTGTAGTGGTTCCTCAGATTTCTGTATCGCCTGTTGTGTAGCCACCGCCTTCGCGTCACTTACTGTCACTTCTTCTAAAATAATTGGTTCAGTTTCGGTAGTAACTGCTAATGTTTCACCCAATTTAGTATCGACTTCGATTAATTCTGTTTCTGCTAATTCAAGAGATGGTTGAGTAGTAGTCAATAAATCTATCGTTTCGGCTTCATGTTTTATTTCTTGCAATTCAGCATCTTCTCCTACTTGTTGTTCTCCTGCAGCTACACTCTCTTTAGCTTCAGACACAGTAGGCTTTACAGAAGCGACTTCAGCCATTGTAATTTCTAATTGCTCGGCTGATGCAGTTGCTTCAGCCATTTTGATCTCTGAAGCTTTCAATTGCGCAGCATCAGATGAAACTTTTTTAAGCTTCACATCTTTAAGTTGGTCAAACAATTTTGGGGTTGTTTTTACTTCTACGAGGTCAGCGCGTAGATTTTCAGTTATTGTAGCAACGCGTTGTAGTGTGTCTTTGTTGATTAAAGGGATATCTGATAATGTTTCTAATGGAAGAGTTTCCAGTGCCGCCAGAGCTGTGTGCAACTGTTCAGCCAGTTGTGCATACTGTTGAATAACTTCTTCTTTCAAAACATCACTAGTTTCTGCTTTTAATTCGACTTCAGAAGCAGCGATGTTCTGACGCATTTCTTTAGCAATACTTATCGATTGCTTCAGTTCCTCAGCATTTATGACGTTGGCTAGTTCGTTGATCACTTCTATTATATCGTCAGATATAAACTGATCTATATGCAGAACTAACATTTCTGGAAAAAATATATTTCATTAGAATGTATTGATATATCAAAAGTTTTACAAGTATAAATAATTATACTACAGTATCAATAGAATAACATAAAAAAGTAGTTTATTACCAATAGTTGCTTTAGGCGCCTCTTGTAGCTCCGCTTGTTGACTTATTCCAACATCACTCTGCTGCTCATCAACAGCAACTTCATGCAACACTGGTCCGAAGTCTTCAATCACAACGGCACTTCCTGATTCTAATTTCATTGACTCTACAGATGCAACTCCTGGTGCTTGATCTTCTCCAACTACACTGAACTTAACACCTTCTTTGGGAGCTGTTTCTGTATAAACTGCTTCAGTTTGTTCCAGAACCACAGCTTCAGTGCCCTCTATGGCAAGAGCTACTTCAGTATCTGGGTGACCCGACTCGATTATTATTTCTGATGGTAAAAGCTTAGCGTCTTCCACTGTGACAATTTCTTTAGTTTCAGCGATTGATTTTTCCAACATTTCCGTTGTAGCAATTAACTGTTCAGAAGATGATACTTGTGCAACTAAACTTATTTGTTCTAAAATAGTTGCTTCCGATCCTTCAGCTGCTGTTGCCAATTCTGGAGTAGTGATGGCAGCTTTGCTCTCTACAGCTTCAATCTTCTTTACGATTTCAGTTAATGGTTCAGCAGGAGCTTGTAGTGCCACTCTGATGCCAGTGACAGCGACTAAATCAGCTTGTAACTGTGCAGTAACTCGAGCGATTCGCTGAATCACTTCTGTACTGAGTGCTGGTGCTAACTCTTGTACGCTGTCAAAAACTTGAACTTGCAAAGCAGATAATGCTGTATGGAGTTTTAAAGCCAACCTATTTTGTTCTTTGCGAACTTCTTTCACTCGTTCAAGGCTTTCCTCTCCTTCTGTGATTATTTCTGAAGCAGCAATACTTTCACGTAACTCTTTCGCAATATCCATGGTCTGTTTTACATCATCAATCTTTATGATAGCAGATATTTCTTCCACTATTTCGATTAATTCTATGTATTGATCAATGTGCTGAATAATTTGCTTGGCTTTTTCTGAAAATAGAATATTTATTTTAGTTAAATTGTATTGTTAGCTATAAAATATTATAAACACGTGATAAATGAAGCATTTAAACACTTTAAAATGGTGAATCACTTCATGGTGAATCACAAAAAAAATTCGATGGTTCTTGTTTAGAAATATTAAAAACACGAATTTGAGGAATGGAAAATACTGATTCTGTTGTTCAAGATGATTTTTTATATCATATTTGTAGGCTTTCATTTTAAGCCAGATAGAAATAGGCAACCATATTTAAACAGCCGACCCCAACAATAGTTGGGAAAAGGCTAGGCAGATGATTATTTAAACTTGACGAAACACATTAAAGCATATTATTTCACTTTGGCGTCACGACGGCGTTTGTACAAAGCTCTGATTAATAACGACAAAGCCAGATTATTGACAACCACTCCTACTTTACCTTCTTTTACTTCTATACTTCCCAATACATCAACTTTTTCCAACTCAACCAATAGCTGATAAGCCGCTAGGAATACGAGCTTCATGTTTTCAGTTTCTAATTCATTCTTTCCATTGTACGCATCTGTACTTTGCCAATCGAATTTCGACATGATAGCTTTTAGAGACTTAATTTTTTTGTTTTTTAAATCTGATATTTTGGAAGTGGCCAGCTCTATGGGGTTAAGTGCCAATATTCCTTGTAGTTCAGATGCAATAGTTAAGCTTTCGTTCAAATCAGCGTCGCTAAACGTACCAGATTCGACTAATATATCCATTTCAATACCTATGAAACGGTCTATTGCGTTTTCCAAAGAATCGATATTGGAATTGACATCTATAAAAAATTTCGACAGAAATATTAAGTAATAATTTTGTTAAACATTTGTCCTCCAAACGGTAGGTAAAATCAATTAATTATCTATTATTTCGAGAGTAAAAGACCACGAGTTTGTTTATTTAAGGTTGACCTTCATGAACACGGGTTATAGTATCGGAGAAATATGATGCATAACCTTATGCCTATTACCTTTGCAATGAATTTAGGCGTAGCCCCATAATTGTATTTCATTAGGGACCACGATTTTTTTATACGAAAACTTATTATTTAAACTTTCCTGAGATCATCAAGATCTTTTATATAAGAATTATTTATATGAAAACCTAAATATAACATAAAAACTCACCTTTAGGAAGTTTATCTTCACTGTAAATGTTGGCTTTCTCTGAAGACAAAATACCTTGCATGGACTTCTCAATGTCTGCCATGGGTTTCGCTATTTCTTTGACAACCTGAGCAACTTGGACGTTTTCTATAGATCGTAAGCTGTCTTGTATTGAGTGTATCTCTTTATCAACTTCTATGATTAGAGAAATCTCCTCATTGGCAATCGCTTCTTCCGTTTCCATCCTTTCTATAATTTCTTTATGTTTTTCAGTCATCGTTTGAACAAGAGATTCCGTAGTTGTTATATCGACGGATATCGAATCTTCATCAACACCTCTAAGAACTTGTTCTTGAACATTTGCTAATTGACTGTGCAATGCTTGTAGGGGTTCTAACATCTCTGTCAAAACTGCTTTTAAAGGACCTTCTTCCAACTTTTGTTTATGAATTTTAACATCAAGAAGGCTCTCTTGTAATACATCCGTGCAGTCAGCCAAACATTTTAGTAAAATCAAAGTCTTGCCTGTACCATTCGCATCTTTGAAGTCATGGTGTTTCTCAATTACAGTTGAAACTTTTTTTAACATGTCTTTTGTTACCACATCTATTTTCTGCACCTTGACTTCATCAACAAATGTTGCGAATTCTTCAATCAAATTAACCAAAGTACTGTCTTCAACCACGATAGGTTTACCACTTCTAATTTCCTCTAAAATATCTGCCTGTACATATTGCAGAGAAGGTTTAGCTATTTCTAATATTTGAACAAATTTGTCAACTATTTCAAAGACTTGTTCATCGTGTTTCATTTCTTTTGCCACTTTAAGTTCTTTGGCCGAGTTTTCAAACTTCGCTAAAGGCGCTTCAATCAAAAGCTCTGCTTGAGAATTAACAATCTTTATAAGAGAAGTTTGAACATTTTGGAGGCAATCATCGGCATGAATTAGGAAAGTAGCTAAGCAGCCGTTAACGTCATCAGTCAACTTTAATTCATTTTTTTTAGTTTTGAAGTCATTTATAGTGCTTTGCAAAGAACTAAACTCTTGTAGTAATCTTATAATCTTCTTATGAGATGTGGCTTTAGATATTAGACAACGCAGAATGGTAAATTCATTCTTGCAGGTCTTAAAGAAGTCTTCTACTATCATAAGGTCAGCTATAGGCATGTCATTTGTGGAGTCTTGCACCACGTTAACAGCACTATCAACGATATCTTCCATTAACATAAGAGAGTCCGATTCCATTTCAACTGCAATTTGTGGTAACGTGCAGGTCAAGTCTGAAGCACGAGAAAGGTCTACGAAATCATATTGCTCTAGCACAGCTATATTGTTTTGTACTTCATCAATAGTTTGAATTAGTTTTGCCTCTTGAGCCAATATTTCCGGGGTTTGTGGAGTAAATTTAATCATCTCCTCTTGCACGGTAGCTACTTTATCATATAACTCTTCTGTAATCATTTTTACTTGCTCAATCCTAATTCCTTTTGAAACATCAGTAGCATCAAGTAAACTGTCAACAGTGTGTTCCAACACTTTAACTTCTTCTGGCACAGGAATATTTTCTACGGCCTTAGTAGTTTCAATAATGTATTTTAAATGCTCACACACTTCTCTAAGTGCACCGACTTTGTTCGCTATTTCAACGGTATTGTCAGCGGTGTACATGGCAGGGAAAACAGCGAGCATACACTTATCTAAATGCTCTTTAAATTCAGATACGCTCTGAATCACGGAATGTATTCTTTCCGTCGGCATCTCTAACAAATTTTCATATATTGGAATGTTACTAGTGTCTAACACCGACAAACTTTGCTGCAGTTCCTGCATCGGCTCAGCAATAGCTGTAAGTTTTGATGGATTGATTAAGTTGGCTATCTCATTTGATCCCTCCATCAGTAGAGGGTGTAGAACCTCTTCGATTCCAGAATGCAAGTCACCTAAGCCTATAACGAAAGATTTTAAACTAAAGTAATCACTAACTTCAGATAATGTATCCAACGCGTCAATGATTTCAGGATTTTGTAATACAGTAATGTGTTCATGCAATGTTTGTAGTGCTTGCGCAGTTGCAGTAGTTTGCAGTTCCAGATTAAATGGCGAGATCGCCTGTTCTACCGCAGTTTCTTCGGCAGCTGGTAGTACTAAACGGTCTGATGGGATAGTGTCTGCTGTAGTCTTTATTCCCGATATATCTTCGAGAGTGGACATATCGTCTGCCGCTTCTACTCCTGCCTGTTCTTGTATCATTAAAATGCAACTTTGTAGATTTTGTACTGCGTTAGCCATATTGACACTGACATCATAAGGAGTCAGGTTTTCACCATATTGAGAAATAACATCTTGCTGTAATATTTCAAGTGTCGTGTGGAGCTCGTGAATAGGTTCAGCGATCGTAGCCATAACTTCACTGTTTTGTTTCAAACTCTCAATGTTTTCGACAATTTGTTGATTTAGGACAATTATATTTTGGTTTAGCTCACAAAGTGGAGTAGCAAAAGTTTGGGCAAAAGATGAGACTTCTGATATATCAGAAATATGTTCTTCTTCAACACCACTAGCTTTAATCGAAGCTACACTTCGTTTTAGTTCCTCTAGAACTGGACAAATGTTCTCCAATGTAGGAGCAATGCTTGTCTTGAAATCTTGTGTCGATTCTATTGCTTTCACATTTTCAATTGCGGCTATTGCCTGATCAATATGTTCCATTACAACCTTGGCCTTTGTTCCGATATACTCATGAGGAGCTATGGGTTGTATGTGTTCGGAATCAACATGAATGCTGACTTCCTCAGCTGTATTGATAGCCTCTTGAATATCAACCAAAGTATCAGCGATATTTGTAAGAACAGAACAATTAAGCTCCGAGTCAAAAACGTTTGTGATGAACTGGTCTTGAATAATTCTTAAGGTGTTATTAAGGCTAGCGAGGGACAAAACGTTATCAACATCTAGATTCTTGATCGAAGCATTGATTCTGTTAACAGCATCGCAAGTTTCCATCAACGCAAAATATTTCTTGGACTCGTTACTCTCTATTACATTTTCTAAAACTTTTGTTAAGTTTTTGTGAAACACAGTCATGTGATTCTTAATTTCTGGCATCGGTTCTAGTCTTGGCAGATTATTTTCTAATGCTATAAGAATCTGGGCCATCTTTTGTAACGCATCTAACTTATTTTCGCTCTGTAAAACATCAAACGTACCCACGTTATTTTCAATGACTTCTATTTGTGTTGATATTTTATAAAGGTTTTCTTTAATTGAGGCCACGGCCTGTTTCAGTATGGCTTCGTCTTCGCCTTCAGACTCTGTGGATAATTGCTCAAAAGAACTCCTAAGTTTTACAACGGACTCCATTACAGTTTCAATAATCTCAGTGTTATATTTTTGTAATGCCGTATTTGATTCCTTGACTGACAGTGTTTCAATTTGTTCCAAAGCTGTTTGCAGGTCTTGTATAGAAGCATACATGTCGTTAAGTATAACTTCACTATTACGTACTTTAGCGACATCTATTATTTTTCCACTTTCAGCACCCTCAGCTATACAGAGTAAAGAAATAAGAGGACTTTTTAATTCAAACACTGCTTTTTGTGTATCTCTCAAATGTTTGACTTCAAGAGAGGGCTCGTCTACTTTAATTTCGCTAGCTTCGCTAAGAAGATTCCTGGCTTTGATTGTATCAGCAGAGAATTTGATCACTGTGCTCATCTCGTTATTTAATGACTCGATTTCTGTGAGAACTCTATCTTCAGTAAGTAAATAATCCTTAGATGTAACGGAATTAATATCCGAGATCAATTTCTGCATTTCACTGCCGCATGTTTCGACGAATGCTACGCAAGTTTTCTTAACAAGTGTTTTGCTGTCACTTTCCATATCAATACATTTTTCAATAATAGTCAGCGACTGTTGAAGAGCTTTTAATGGTTGAGGTAAACTGTTGAATAATGTACTACTGACTTCTTTAGTTTCTGAAGCCGATTCTTTAGCAGCGTCTGCAATACTGTGTATTTCCGAAAGAGGAGATATCAAACTACTGATAATTTCCAAACTTCTTGAAGCAGTTGCTGCCGATGACATCAGTTCGGACTTAAGAATAATATCTCTTTCAATAATTTGAACGTCGTTTATAACTTTAGACAACGAAGTACTGATGTTGACCATTTTGTTTTTGAATTCTTCATCTGTCATTTTGGGTTTTTTGGGCATTTCCATTTCAAAAGATTCTTTTTTCCGAAGGGCTTCTTCTCTTGCTTTGCTAACAGACTTCTCGCTTCCTGAACTGGATCGTCTAGAACTACGGCTAGAACGACGCTCTCTCTTAGGTTTTACAACAGGAGCTGGCTCGGTGTCTAAGTGCTTCAAAGCTTCATCTTTAAAAAGAATAGTTTTTGTGGGCTCCGATGACTCCTGGCCTTCTTCTCCGGATGGTTTCAAAGATTTCGATTTAGGTTTTCCAGAGCTGTGTGCACTTGCAAAACTTTGCATATCAGATATGGCCTGAGTGTCATCGTCTCTCTTTTCTTCCGACAGTGACTGATCGCGTGATAAACTGAAAAAGTCATCGGCGCTTCTCTGCGAATCCGACTTCTTCCTACCTAGTTTGAAATCCGATCTCTCATCCGATAACAACGCCATAGTTTTTTCCAAGTAATCCTCTCCGCCAATCTCAAAGTCTTGATCTAATGATAGCTGAGGTGGGCCGTTCTCGTCTGCAATCGATAAGTCTTCGAGATCTGCTTCAGTTCGCATATCTTCATCTGGAGACACGAAATATTCCGGTGAGACGTCAATTATAACTGCCTCCATCAACAAATTACCAGATGTGGATGTTTCTTTAACGAATCTTAAAGGTGGAAGTTCGACTACGTTGTGTTCTGTAATATTTTCTGATAATTGATCGGCGTACATTTCCACTATTTGTAAAGCTTCTTCTTCGGTCAAATCTGGAGTTTCATAAAGAGAGACAGAAACTTCTTTGCCATCAAATGAGAAAGATATTTCTCCTTTATCGTCAAGAGTGGTGACGTCACCAACTGGTGTGTCGTACATCTGTGAAGTTCTTTCTTCATGTATGGTGCTAAGTGATAAATTCCTTTGTAAAGCTTGTTCTTCAGCTTTCTTCTTCTTTGCTTTCATTGAATCATCAAATCCGAGGAGTGAAGCAGAACTGGCGGCAATGCCCATACAGTTCTGCGCTTCACAAGTGTAAGTACCAAGGCAGCACGTGCCGTCTTGGCCGGATATGATTCTGTGAATATCACCAGGTTTTAATTCCTCGCCATCTTTATACCATTTGAGGATGGGTTGTGGGACACCGATGACCTTACACTCGAGGTTCACGGCTCCTTCGTCCGAAAGTATGGCCTGAAGGTTTTCTAAGAATCTGGGTTTCTTGTAGTGTCTAGGTATGATTAGTTTGAGGAAACATGAGGTGACGCTGTGCCCGAAGTCGTTCATGGCGACACACTTCCACTCGGCCTGGTCGAGGAACTCGAGGCTCTGTATGTCGAGGTAGCACACGCCACGTTCCTCCCGACTGAGGTGGCAGCGTGAGGACTCGTCCACCGGCTGGTCGTCGCGGTACCACAATACCGACGGCTCAGGCGGAATGGCGACTGAAACATATTACAAATTCATGTTATGATTAAGTAGAAATAGGTAATTTGTGTTAAAAGATTATTTCTGTAAAATGTAAATTAAGATTTCACTCGGTACTCAAGTGACCGCGCTTGCTTATCTCTGGATTCCTTGTAAATGACACTTTTTCGAACTGTAGGACTAGCAAACGTAACGTAATTTCGAACGATATTAAAATTAAAAAAAAAATTCTACACAGTTTCGCACATAATATTTTCTTAGTTTTAAGACCTTATTCTTATGTATGGGTAACTTAATAAATTGTGCTTGTCGAAAAAATATTAAACAAAAAAGTTATAAAATAGTTGTATTTTTGATTAGAAAATTGTTCGAATTGACTCCACTCATGGACGAGCTAGTACTGTACCGCTTGTGGTACACAGCTAATCCTAATGAAGATAACTTTACGATACAAAGTAAGTTTTCATGAATTTTACACGTGTAACAAGCTCTCAGAAATATTTAGGAAAATTCTTATATATATTGAAAAAAAAAATATTGCTACCCCTACCTATCACGTTTTGAGAGACTCACAAAAATAAAAAAAAGCGTAACTAACCTTTTACTGTAAAACGGAATGGCTCATCAATCTTCGCTTCGACGCTCTTCAAGCCCTGAATGAACTTCGGCGCCTGATTCTTGGAGAAAAGCTGCAGTTTCTCTTCCTCATTAAGCTGGTTCTGGATATCTTCAACTGTCAGTTCAGCGGAACTGCTGGCTTGGCCCATGCAGTTCCTGGCTATGCAGCAGTAGGAGCCTAAAGAGTTGGTCCCTGTCAGTTGGTAGACGTCTCCTGGCTTGAGTTCTTGGCCATCTTTGAACCAGCTGAGGACTGGCGTGGGGAAGCCCACGACTTTGCACTCGAAGGAGACTAGCCCTTCTTCTGTAAGTACAGCTTGAAGGTTCTCCATGAATCTTGGTTTTCGGTAGTTTTTGGGCACTGTGGAAAATGTAAAAATGATAAAAAATAAGGATAAGTTATATACTTTACTTATTTAAAATATCATTTAAATAAGTAAAGCTTACATTAAAATACAAAAACAATAACAATGTATTTGCACTTACTGCATTCGTTAAAGTAACCAATGAACGAATAGGTACTATTTAATAAGTAATGGAAATAAGCTGCAGCTTAAACTCCCACAAAATGGAAACAGAAATATATGTTTTCAACAAATATTAATCCTTACATCCATCAGTTGTATGAATACTACGAATATAAAAATACCTACGCCCGAAAATATTAAAAGCCTTTGTTTGTTGTAAAGAATAATCAGCCTTTATTGTTCCCACAGTAGGCCATAATTCACCTCCCGGGGCCAATGTGGGTGGCCTTTGTATAAATTGCTATTTTATAGGGTAAAATTTCATTAGCTAGCGTAACTTCGCAGATGTGATGGGTATCGATATCTAGGCATTTAGCTCGCTACCTCGATGTCACCTCCATGTAAAACAATTGCTTGCTAATAGACTCGCACACACTGCAATGCATCGTGGGCTAAGCCGGCTTACGTAAAAAAAAAATATACTTATTTTGTTTTTACACCGCGGTCGACGGCAAGCATCGATTTGACCTGGCTCTTGATTGGTCAAATCGGTTCAACGTGTAATAAAAAATCCCCGACTCAAACAAAAACCTCTAAAAACTGAAATAATAATATATATTGGCCCTTTAAGTTTAATATAAGTTGCAGGAAATATTTTGATCCAAGCGTCCTCACGTCGGGGACGGCTAATGAAAACGCCAAAAAGATGAGCTTAAACCCAGCAATAATGAATGTAGCTATTGTAGAAAACATAACTGCTGTTAACTTCCAATTTTTATTAGCCGTCCCCCGACGTGAGGACGTTTGGATCAAAATATTTCCTGCAACTTATATTAAACTTAAAGGGCAATCATCGGCAATATCAATGTTCCATATTATCTGGCGGCTATTGTAAGTAGGTATCTCACCATCCATGGTGACATAGCAAGTGGAGATGCCGATACGGCCCCCCGTGCTGGTCGCGACGCACTTCCACTCGCCCTCATCCGGCCATTCCGCACAGCCCACCTCCAGCAGGTAACCACCAGCGCCGTCTTCGAGAACGTGATATCTGGAATAATGTAAGGAAAACCATAATACATAGTATCAACAACTTCATCAGTCTCATTCGAGTAAACGGTTCCACTCGAAGGATGTACCTACCTACATTTTTAGTTTGATTCACCGTTCGCGTTCACATGAAAACTGCATTTACATTTCATTTTCACATTAATTTTGCGATCATTTCTCATCTTTAGATACTCGTATCAGAGTCCTTTCAAATACATATATATTTTGAAAGGACTCTGATATAAAGACGAGATATGAGGAATTTCAAATTTCTATAGAAAACTTATTTTTCTCATAACTCGTCTTTAAATCAGTGTCCATTCAAAATATATATTTGGGAACCTAGATATTATGTAATCCAATCGAAATAAATACCCACTACATTAAGAATATTATGTTTGATTTACAAATTATTTTGGTATTACGTTTGAATGAACTACGCATGGTCCGCCGCCGGCCCCACACTTGGCTTTATAATAATAACTAGCTGCTGCCCGCGACATCGTCTGCGTGAAGGCTCTACAGCACCAAAAATACCTAAGATGCCAGTGTCGCTTTAGCATTATAAGTAAACAACTTTTAAAATAGCATTAAAATATAAGTTTTTTTAGGAACAGGAAGTTATGAGGTATGAGGGGAATGCGTGGTATAAATACTGCCTCGCCGACGCCACAACCCGTAAGAATTTCCGCCTCAATGGTGTGTCTGTGGAGCGAAATGACTTTAAGGCGGGTCCCGTTACACAACTTCGGAGGAGATAGGTTCCGAAGAAGCATGATCGGGACATCGACCTTCAGCTTGATGGTATGCGCTGGAAGTCCACTGACAGGGAGTTCAGAAATTTTACGGGATAATGTGTGGCGTCATCTTGCTCGATAACAGTGTTTATCGAGGTGTAGTCCACTTCATTCTCCTCAATTTCCGAGAGAAAGCATTCGTTAATTGCTGCAGCCTGATCATTTTTGGGCGTCAAAATGGCCCGTTCACACACCCAAGAATTCTGCTGGTGCGGTATAAGACTGATGTCCCCGTACACACAGCGAATGAGTTCTTCTAAGCTGGATACCACTCTACCGAGAGAGTCTGGAAGCACCACCTGTCCACCTCTCTCTTCAGGTAGAGTGCCTTCGCCAAGACTTAGAAGGACATCGGAGAATTCTTGAGCATGTGCATTGCCGCCGAGCCGAGCTCTCATATTAATGGTCAAGCGCAGCGTACGAACTCGTGACCACAACGAAGATCGTTTCAACGAAGCATTCACCTCGTCAGCCCTCGATCTCAGCGTCACCACGAGAAGCGTTTGCCGGAAATCGCCACTTAACAGAACTGTGACACCAGCCATCAAATGTTCGTTCCTGCGGATGTCCTGCAGGGTTCTGTCCATGGCCTCAACTGCCTTCCTATTGGCCATCGTACCCTCATCCCATACGATCAGAGAGCAATCCTTGAGCACGTGTCCCTTATCGCTGTTACGTGACACACCACAAACAGGCGTTTCGGCGCTCTCTAAATCGATGGGAATTTTAAACATGGCATGTGCTGTCTTGCCACCCGGAAGCAATGTGGCAGCGATTCCCGATGACGCTACAGCAATAGCAATTTTGCCTTGCCTCCTGACCTCTGCAAGTATGCCAGTGGTAACAAATGTTTTTCCTGTTCCAACAGGAGCATCCAAGAAAAACATATTACCCTGGTTATGCCCAACGCTTTCAAGGACGGCGTCATAAATTTGTTTTTGCTCTGAAGAGAACAAAGCGACATGGTCATTTCGTATGGTGGTCATTTCGCCCGGATCGTAATTTGTCTCAGCGTTATACTCCTGATTTCCACGGTCTTGATGCGGTGATGATTGGGGAGCTGGTAACCCTTATTCGATCAGTGGATTGCCGCCGATAGAAATGACCACACCTTGAAGTGAACTGAGACAGGTGTTCAGCACGCGTTCATCAGTTACTTCGACTTCGTCTCCAGTAGGAACATAACTTTTTTGTAATACTTACCACCGCACTTTTTTTTTGTCTTCCTCAACTCTGCTCAAGATTTTGAGGGTTTTGTTGGGACTTGAATTTATGAAAATGAACGATACAACTTTTATGAAGAAAATGCACATTACCATCTATGAATTTAAAGAATAACTATTAACTACTAACCTCGCCAACATGATCAAATTTAAATTATTAATTTCCAAAAAGTGTCAACATGTAACTTGATTTGATTTTTATGAAATCTCATAGGTGGCGCTGCTTCAAAATTTTCTTTATACTACTAACATTCATTAAACTATGTTTCTCTGCCCAAGTTACTTAAATGGCGTAGTTTTTATAGTGTAAAGCTAGATAATAGCATGGCTTACTGAAAAACAACATTTAAATATGCGTCGTTAGATTACACGCTGTCACAGAATGCGTAAGAAAAATAAAGATTCACAGCTCCTCCCGCGTATGTGATAGCGTGATAATATGTAGCCTATATGTTGACCCGACCACTTAGTAATATTCATGCAAAATTTGAAGTAAATCCATGCAGTACTTTTTGAGTTTAGCCCGGACATACATACAGACAAACAGACAAAAATTCTAAAAACTATATTTTTGGCTTCGGTATCGATTGTAGATCACGCCCCAAGTATTCTTTTAAAAAAATATTCAATGTACAGTTTTGACTTTCCTACGATTTTATTATATGTATAGATAAGCATTTATTTCGAGCAACACGACGCTTTGGCCCGGGCTATTAGGCATTCTCGGCTAGCCCGAGAACTAAAAATAATCTAAATATTATTGGTGCCTCCTCATCAATCATTTAAAATTGTCTCTGCGAGTTGGCTTTGGCCCCTGGTACGCCTTCCAAAGGTCCGGGACCCCAGGGTCCAAGTTATGTCAAAGACAAAAAATATTAACATTACAAATACCGTATTGCGTTAATGTTTAATGTTCATCATCTACCTACCAACTATGTTGCAGATGCAGCTGAATATCAATGTGGGTAGATATTTCATTTATATCTATGTGGTATTTCATAATTATCTGCCTAGTTTTTCTAACTAAATTTAGGTCGGCTGCAAGTCTAACCGGATCGAGCTGAGTGTTTTTTAACTTTTTTAACCCAGCAAATGGGTAACACGATACCTCTTGATAAAAGGTTGTTATTAAAAAAAAGCACTAAAGAAAAGTAAATAATAAAATACATAAAGATAAATACAGCCAGCCAGATTGAAACTGTATCAACATAAAATAAACTACCATTCGATAAATACCAAAAAGAAAATGTGAAGTGAATAATTTTGTATTTCATATTTTTAATATTTTGCTCGCGGATGCGTGCAATGTTTAAAGGAAATCAAATATTTGGACAGTCCAAAACGTCCGGAGTACAGAATCAGAGTTTAAAGGGAAAAAAACACATAGGTAGATACAAACGAAACAATTTAATATCAAGCTTGGAAAAAAGCATTCTGCAATGTTGAACACTGTGTGGATTCAGAAGAGCTTTTGTCAACTTTGTAACAAACGGTTGTTTCCGAGTACCTACTTTTACTGTGACTCGATTATTCAGCTTACTCGTTTTATATCTGAATGACTCTAAAAATGTGCACCTTTTTATTAAGTGATTCGGTAACGAGCGTTTGTCATTAAAAGCTCTGTGATTTCTTTAATAAAATTGTGTTTATAGAACATACTTTTAGCTAAAGTTCATAAATCCCTATCCTGAACATTCAAAGTATAGTAATATTATTATTACATAGTAATATTTAATTCTAGTCTCTACACAAATGTTGCAAAGTGGGATACAAACTCGAACATTGTTCTAAAATAACGAAAACGGTTTTGTTAATTATTAAGTTTGATTGCCTTTTCCCAAATGTTTGGACTCGGATTGCAGTCTAACCAGATGCAGCTGAATACCAGTATTTTACACGGAGCGACTGCCTATCTAATCAATGACTTTCTAAAATATATTCCTGAGGCAGATTTCTTGAAGTGAAAACTTCTTTAGCGGCGTTGCACACTTTTTGTAATGGTAAAAAAATGTTAAACTCGTCAGGAGAGATTCCCCCCCCCCCTCTCTTTCCAACCAAGTGACACACGACAATGGATGGATGGATGGATGGATGGACGTGGACGTGGACGTGGACGTGGATGGATGGATGGATTGATGGATGGACAGCTGATGGCTCGACCGTCTGTGTAGTAGCCACACTGCTGTGTATTCGTAAAATGCGTGTATATAAAGTGTTTAAAATATGGAAATTGAACAAAGTGCATCTATTAATGAAAAAAGTGACGCAGAAATTGTGAAAAAAAGATGAGTTATATTATTTCAATTAATAATTGATTTATTTCAACGTTAATATTCAAGTTTTCACTTCTGCCGGCACTCCCGGAGTGCAACCCGACTCTTTTTCGTTTCGTTTCGTTTTTTTGACTCTCAATGGATAATCGCTAAACATGTGTGTATTTACTTTAATATGAAGAAATAATTGTTTAGTTTCTAATTTTATGTATGAGGTTGTTTTTTGTTTAAAAATTTTATGTTACTCCGTTTTTTATTGTATTTTTTTTTTAGTCTAAGAAGTTTTAATTAAAATATTTTTATGTAATTTTGTAGAGTTAGCATAGATATAAGCGATTTGGTGTAGGTAAACTGTTAGCTTATATCTGATGAATAAATAAATGAAGATCTGACCTCCACAACGCAGTTTGTAAATGAGAAATGTTATTATGAATGCACACATTAGGCTAAAGCCTTAGTGGCTAGGTACCAGTTTTAGGTACACAGTGTTATTAGACTGGCAAATAAACAGTACCAATCTATTCCCGATTTATATTCGGTGCATTAATCGAATACGATTTTAAATTATTGCAAACCGCAGTGGATTTTAACTATAAGATGAAAAACAACGAGGATTTGGCGCCGGAAAAGAATGCAGAGAACTGGAGAACATCGCAATAATATTAACAATATGACACTATTAACTCAGCCCATCGCAGTCTACTGCTGGACATTGGCCTCTCCCATTCTGTGCCACAACACCCTGTCCTCTGCCTTCCGCATACAGTTTGTCCCAACCACCTTTTTGAGATCGTCGGTCTACCTAACTGAGGGGCGTTACACATTACGCTTGCCGATACGCGGTCTCCATTCCAGGACTCGTCTGCTCGGCCGGCCATCGGTCCTTCGACAAGCACATCCAGCCCACTGCTACTTCAGCTTGTTTACTCTGCATTCGCATTGTATATTCATAGCACTATGTTATATTTTGAAGCATAGTTCTATTTTATTTACATCAAATAGTTACACCTTAGCAGTAAGCCATCTCTAAAAAGGCAAAGAAATAATAAAAGTCTAATTACCTTTCGCTGGGCTCAATTTTTCCCTCCTTGTTGTACCAGACGACGCTGCGGGGCCAGGGAGGTACCACGATATGACAGCCGAGGGTCAGCGGCTCGCAGACCCTCACAAACTGGTCCTCAAGTTCTTTAGTGAAGATCGGAGGTGGCTCTGGAGTCACACTGCTGGATAACCAAGTAGGAAAGTGTTTATTTTGTGATAAATATCGACAAACACCCCGGACTGGAGTATGTAAAAAACAACCGACTTCAAAAAAAAACACTCTAAAGTGAAAAATAATTTTAATTTCGGAAGTCGGTGTCGTTGGTTCCGCATTTTCGTTTTTTGACACCGACTTCCGAAATTAAAGTTATTTTTCACTTTGGAGTGTTTTTTTTTTTAAGTCGGTTGTTTTTTTTTGTAAAAATGTTTTTATTTTTCACTTTTTAGTTGTACCTACCCCACACAAATTCAATTAACACCAGTGCATTGAAGAATTAAAGACACGACTCGAAGAATCATCCAAATTCCCACAGAAATGCCGGAGATGCAGTACATTAATGCATATAACTTCGTACATAAGCATAATTACCTAATGTATTATATACTAAAACCTTCCTGAAAGTATGTAGATCACACTAATGAAAGAATTATCAAAATCGGTTTAGTAGTTTTTGAAATAATCGCGGACATACAAACATACATACATACGGGTCGAATACAGAACCTCCTTTTTTAAAGTCGGTTAACTAATCGAAACGGGTGATGCGATGCGGCGCAGTGGGTATCAAGAAATTTCACACGGATGAAGTCGCGGGCAGAAGCTAGTGTTCTATAATAGAATTAGCAACCATCCCTGCGCTGCGCCCTTGAAATATAATACTTAGCTCGTTAGTGCTCTTTAACCAATATCACGTAGCGAGTTTATTAATAGATTAATAATGTTCTCTGTTTTTACTTTAACATAGGTACCTATACAGGGTGTTACGGAAAGGGTATATCAATAGAAACGGGTTGAAGAGTGTATCTGGTCTAGAATCTCTGTACATTTCTGCTCAAAAGCATTAACTTTGAAAATGCTTAATATTTTTTTATTTCGACATCACGGCGCTGCACTGGCGCGCGGCGGCGTGATGTGCGTGTACTAGGCGCACAGACACACTACAGATAATGGATAATGACCCTCGTAGTGCGGTGACACGTTTGTTATGATTTCAATTTAATAAACTATCGAAATAAAAAAAATATTAAGCATTTTCAAAGTTACTGCTTTTGAGCTGAAATTTTGTACAGAGATTCTAGACCAGATACACTCTTCAACCCGTTTCTATTGATATACCCTTTCCGTAACACCCTGTATAAGGTGGGTGCCTGGGTGGACCATGGAAGGCCACGCTCATTTGAAGGCCAACTATTAAAAAATCGTAGTTATTGACATGTAAGGACATATTCCTTCTACTACTCACGATCCATCGAACTTAAGGCCACAGACGCGGCCGCCCGGCCACGACTTTTGGCTTAGCGGCAAGCGGCGCGGTTTCTTTTGCCTAGCGTTGACGCTGCGAGCGGTGCGTCGTGGCATGGTTCATACATTTTTGTATAATTATTTGTTTTTGCCGCTCGCCGCCCCGCGCTAAACTGCCGCTGATAGCGGCAAGTTCGTGGCCAGGCCGTTAGAGCACAAAATCTGTAGGTACCTATTTTGTGGTTAGTGGACTTCCATGGCCTGGTTGAAAAACTACAGACTATATTTTCTTGACCTATTAAAAACTTTATATGACCTACTTGTTAATCTGGTGGCAGTTTAATTTGATTTGTTTTTTTTTTTGTTTTGCTATCTGCCTTTTCGGAGATTATCCGGAACAGAGACAATCTTTTTTTTTTTTTGTTATAGGTACCGTGCATACTTTCATATGCATTCCAAAAAAAAGCTGTTAATTTGATATTACAAACAGAAAGTTACTTGAATTTTATTAACTGTATAGATAGTTACCTGGAGCTCGGCCTGGCAGATCCCTCCCTACTGCCGCGGCCGACGACGTGGACCTTCGATGAGGAGTAGGCCCTGCCCATGCAGTTCACAGCCTCACAGGTGTAAGTGCCGAGTGACGTGGGATCCTCAGCATTCGCTGTGAGCGCGAAAACATCGCCTGCCTTTATTTCGCGACTGTCCTGCAATTGATAGAGTGAAGTTGTAAAAAATAAAGTGTACCTAGAACTAACTTACTGATCTATGGCTATAAAATGCTGCCTTTTCTGAGATGGGAAACTCAGAAAGGTTTGCGCTACTTTCCTCACAATCGAATCAAAAGCATGAGCGACTGTCAAAGAAACACTCATTTTTAGGGTTCCGTAGTCAACAAGGAGACCTTATAGTTTCGCTATGTCCGTCCGTCCGGCCGTCCGCAGCTTAGCTCAGAGACTCTAAACTTTTACAGTTATAATATTTAAAACTTGTTTTCGTAAAAAAATATTATCTGGAGGCTTGGAGCACCTACTTCTTAGAGAATAATTTGAAAGGTTTTAGAGTGATTCGAAGACCTATAGTTGTTGTGATGCATATAGTTAATAAAACATCTTTGCCGGTGGTAAATGCCATCGGGTACACAGGCTTGTAATCTAATAAAGAGCTTTACCTTGAACCATCGCAGCACGGGGGTGGGCACGCCGACCACCTTACATTCAAGCGAGACGGTCCCCTGTTCAGTCAGGAGCGCGCGGAGTTCTTCCACAAATTCAGGGCGCTTGTACGCTTTTGGTACTGTGAAAATAAATTATTTGAGATAAGTTTTATTTGTTACATTTTTCCTTTCTTTACAGATAGCAAAACTAAAGTGGGCTAACTGCTTTTTGGGCTACGTACGTTTACAGGGTCGCAGGGACAACGAAGTGCAAACCAATGAAACGAAGGGGGATTCCCCTGCGTTGACATTTTTGTTTGGTTTATAGTATACTAGCAGCGTCCCCGCGGTTTCACCCGCATAGGTTTCGATCCCGTGGAAATATCGGGATAAAATGAATGTGTCAATCCTGGTTATAAACTATCTGTGCCAAATTTCATCCAAATCCGTTCAGCCGTTTGTGCGTGAAGAAGTAACAAACATATTAACATACAAACACATTCACAAACTTTCGCCTTTATACAGGCTTATTTTTTTATCACCATCCAAATTTTTACAGGGTGTTCTACCCATGAATATGAACAACTTTCACTATGGGACCAACTCTGAAATCACGAAAAAAAATCAGCTGTTTCATACATTTTGGTCAAGTAGGTATTGAACTTTTGTATGAAACAGCTGATTTTTTTTTCGTGATTTCAGAGTTGGTCCCATAGTGACTGTTGTTCATATTCATGGGTAGAACACCCTGCAAAAATTTGGATGGTGATAAAAAATAAGCCTGTATTAGTGTGATAATAAAAGGGAAATTGCTGTTCCATACATTTTGACAGCGTATTGCAGTTTTCTATGAAACAGCTGCCGACGAAAAATTCCTACGCTAGGGCGTCTAGAATCATGTGCGGAATTTGGTTAGGTACAGTTTAAGCGTCGATGTCACTGCCACCATGTTTATTTATTTATTTATAAGTATCGCCACTCGTAGAGCTAATTTGCGCCCCATCCACTGGATACGGGAATCATAGAACAGAAGGCCAACTCTCGTAATTTAAAGTGTTCAAAATCTAGTCGCAGTCTCATTTCGGCGACAAACAAATGTCAAAAACTTGGGAAATTAGAGGTATTTTTGACAGATTGAGACTGAGATCAGACTGTGAACGTTCTTAAAATTACGAGAATTGCCCCTCTGGTCGTTGTGACGATGCTATACAGGGTGTCTGAGAAAGGGTGTCGCCAACTTAAGGGTGTGGTACAGACCATCAAACTGAACAACTTTTACCCGGGGACCAACATCGTAATCGTGAATAAAAAATCAGCCGTCCCATACATTTGATCAAGAAGGTATTGAAGTTTTGTATGGGACGACTGATTTTTTTTTCACGATTACGATGTTGGTCCCCGGGAAAAAGTGGTTCAGTTTGATGATCTGTACCATACCCTTAAGTTGGCGACACCCCTTGTCAGACACCTGTATATTATGACACAAACATAGAAAAATAAACGGACGTTTTATAGCTGAATGTTGATTGAATACAACCCAAAAGCAGCTGAAACCTTCAAAAACTCACCAAGTACATTAAGATGCGCAGAGCAGCTGGCCCGGCCACCTGCATTCTCCGCGGTACAGGTCCATCGGCCAGCATCGTCCACGCTGACGGCGGCCACGTCTGCACACCAGAAGTTGCCATCCCGGGCCAACGCTACCCGTTCCGCTTCCAGCAGACGTCGCTCGTTGCGGAACCATGTCACCTGGGCAAATAAATATAAATAAATAATGACTTGCTTCGTTGGTATAGTTGTCGCAAGTGCTACTGCTGAGCACGACGTCCTGGGTTAGATTCCCGGGCCGGGCAAAGTGGCTGGCCGGGCCGGGCAAGGGATTTCTCATTAGCAGCCGGGAGTCCAGATTTGTGCCCGGTTGATGGCTCGCTCCCTACATGGGACTTAAAAATAACTGGCAACATGTGAGTGTATCGTGAGGTACACGTTACCTCTACCTAACCCCAGCCCCCCGGATATAGGAGGGGGCTAACCGGGGCTCATGCATGGCAGACAAGTGCACCACCCAGCGCACCGCAACTTAGCGATAAATGAGACGCGCAGCCTTCGATCTGTTGATCGAAGCGCGCAGCAATATAATTATGTTTCTCCGCGGATGGCGCACTGAGGAAATGACTGATTAGCGTAGACAAAGGTCGTCTGAGAGGGATGCGGGCGGGCGCAATTGAATCAATGAGCGCCCCTGTGTTGAAACATTTATTCACATTTTATTTATGAATTTTTGCTTTAGGTATCGCGGTCGCCGGGCGTCCCAGCTTTTCCGACGCCTGTAAGTGCAAAGGCGACACGATTTCCTTTAAATTTTCACCACAGTTTTGGCGATTTATTCCGGTCTGACCCCTGAGCCCCCCTCCACCCCTAAGCTAGTAGAGTCAGGGAAATCAATCGATAAGCAATTTTACGTAAATTCTCCGTGTTAAGTCTATTTCATACAACGGTCAAAGAATGATAGTTGTGATTTGAATACTTAGATAAGTATGGAGTCGGTGGTCAATTTGCTTACTACTAATTTTCCTCACTTTTCTTAGGTATTGAGTGCAATGTTGACTCGCAATATCTGAAGGGGCTTACAGGACCCAAACGCAAAAATCGCTAGCTTTATAAACAATAAATGTATATATGATCGACTACAGTAAACAAAATCAGAAAAACATGTGATATTCTTCAGGATATATGCTAGGTAAATAGTGTGTTGTAAACATAATACAACTAATTTTGATACGATAGAAAAAAATCATGAAGATACCTCTAAAAACTTTCTTTTTACAATAAAAAAAACATACTAATATACATACAATCATCATGGTTTTTTTGTCAGATTATTCTACAAGCAACATACTAAAATACTAGTGTTTTATTTATTTTTTGTCCAATCAATAGATTTTCTGTAAATAGATATTTGCTTCATATTTTGCAATCAATTACCAGGGTTATGTCATCGCGCTTCTCTTTCTTTTCTATGCAGTCCGACAAAGACCGTGCTTTAGGTCATGTAGTCCTCTCAAACATTTCAATAGGTCTCTGACCCAGTAGGTAATGTTGTCGTCATTTTGGGTAGCTTTGTGCGGCTGCCAACGTATTACATTGATGGACACCGCACAAACATTAACGCTCGAATTAATTGGATGCAACTGTTAATCCCCTTTGATCTGATATCAATAACGATTCCACGGCTACGAGCGGCGCATCTAGAGACGCGACTTTCATCAAGAGTAACACGCGCGCGTCTCTTGTTTCGTTCACGTGAGCGTGACCGTCGGGCAGCTTCTACGATAATAATATGACATATCAGGTCGCGTATGTACGTCATTATTCAGGAAAACGATAGTGTAAAGGGCGCTACACACGGCTAAGATACTATAATATTTTATCTTAAGATACAATATCGCTCGCTATACAATTCAATGGACCATTACACACGACGAAGATAATATGTATTTATTTTATATTCCATAGAATTGTATGGCGAGCGATATTGTATCTTAAGATAAAATATTATAGTATCTTAGCCGTGTGTAGCGCCCGCGAGAGTCGCTAGGACGCAGGGTCGCACCGCAAATCGCGTCGCTATGACTCGTGACGTGACACAAACAACTTCTTTTATTTGTTTTCTCCGCAGTAGCTTTCGCAAATCGCTTGTCGCTTGAGCGTTTAGCTCGTGACAATGAGGTAACTGCGTCTAACCACAACTGCCAACAAATATGTATAATGAGAGTTACCGTTCACTCCGGCTCTCAAAGCTTTTATTTTCCGCTTCATTGACAGACAATAAAATGTTAAACCGAAATATTTATTGAGCAAACAACAGGTTTAATTGTAAATATGTAGGTGCACTTGAACATCAACCGTGCATTGTTGATAAAGAGGCCCGCCAATTGTTTTAACTATTGCGAAACCGCTGAAATTTAATCGGAAACCATATAAATGTATCATAAACGCCTGATTTAAAAAGCACATTCTAAATGGCTTAATATAAAAAGCACGTTTCTTAAAAGAATCCGCACAAATCATTTTAAAAATAAACGCTTTTCATAATTCGCACTTCGCTTCCTCCGCCATCTTTGTTTTTCCGGGAGCTGTCAGAAGAAGCGCGGGAACAGAATAACAGATTATAAATACGCACAACGGATGCGGTTTGAAATAGAAGAATTATGTCACGAGCAGCGTTGTTGGACATTCCGATGTTTTTCAAGGTTCTTGCGTGGCGTTAATGAAAATGTGTTACGGGTAAACGTGGGTTGTAGTGTACTCGATGAGACGCGAAAAAAAAGTCGACGATTTGTAAAACTCCTCCCAACATCTACAAGCAATGGTCGGAGTTGGCTGCAATTCCATGGCCATTACATTATGCTACCCGAAACTGTCAAATTTTCCCCATCAACTTTGAACCTTATATTTTAGCGATAAAATTGAAAATCTATTAAAGAAATTTGACAGATTGTAGAAGCTTGATGTGCTGGCGTCTGTACCTACAGACATAGCCACTGCCCTGCTTATTCTTTCAAATGCTTATCATTTGCTAATGCACTTTTTCTCAAACAATTAAGGAAATGAGTGGGCGCTATGTTAATGTTTTACTATCTCGAGATTTTTTTTTATTACAGCCAAACTTTCTTAATTATTGTTCTCCACAAAATTATTACTTATTAGATTAAAAAAACAGTTGCAATTGGTTATTATTAAATTCTATTTGACTGACTTAATCGGGAGCTATATTTTCTATCACCAAAATTTATATTTGTCATCAAGTTGTATCACCTAATAAATAGATCTATCGCCACGAAATATTTGTATCACCTAATAAATAGATCTATCGCCACGAAATATTTTCGTTCTCAGATAGCGGGGCTCCGTCGACATAGGATGCAAGAACGAGCGAAGGGCACCCCGAGGTTCGATTTGGTTAGGTTACTTTAAACCCTTTACACAGAAATAGGGGCCCCGCGAAGCGGGGCTCCGTCGACATAGGATGCAAGAGCGAGCGAAGGGCACCCCGAGGTTCGGTTTGGTTAGGTCACTTGCATTGTTTGGTGACTACATTTTGGTGACAGATCTACTATTTGGAGGACAAACCCTATTATTTAAGAAACACAAAACTAATTAAATTGGTGATAGCTTAAATGATACCCGACTTAATCTGTCAAGTGCCGCTAATGAGACACAATTGATTTCCTATTGTTTCGTCGCCGATCGGCGAACCGCGACGAATAACCTCCAAATTCCTTTATTCTCGAGTTTGTGAATCTTTTTGTTCTAATAAGTAGCGCATGGTTGAACAAGTTTTAACAAAAAAAAATAATAATCAGTAAAATGCAAAACCAAAGTACAAATTAGTTTGACTAAAATGCTCGCAGGTAGGATAAGATTTGAGCAATCCAGCACCCTCACTAAGATCCATTACAAGCTGAATCATTACGAAGGATACTTATTGCTAATCCATTGTTTCAAATAATATTGTTCAAAAAAATTGTCTGCTCAACAACGTAAATAACGCAATTAATGTTATTCAACCGATTCACTGTGTGAGAATGAAAGCCATTCCTACTGTTAGTGTATAACGCAATTACCCCTCTGTAGGAGTGTAGGTAAGTACTTCACACTAAGTATTTTTCTCTTATAATAAAATTAATTTCTTTCTTATTGCTCATATTTTAACTAACTTAACGTTATTTTTCAAAAAGGCGGTTGGCAAGAAATACTGTGGTGCCAAAGAGTTTTTAATCAAAGTCTGAGAACACCGAGTGATTACTCGATGTTATTACTGTTTGGTTTCACCGCAGCGCAAAGCAACGCTGGACGCCATTTTCGTCGCGTCGGTAATATAAATTCATTTTAAATTAAACTTAGAAAGACATTTCAATCTCAGTTAGATATATATGTTTAATGAAATGTAGCCCTTAGTTGTGAAGCTAAAAGCTTTTATGTGCCAAATTATCGGCCTCGATGACGGATTTTGGCTCAAGTAAAGCTACATTATACCTAGGTACTAGCTGTATTTGTGTAAGAATTAGTCCTGTTTAAAAAAGACACAGACAGTCATAGGGACTGCCGACAGAAATGAAAACTTAAAACTATATAATTAGGGTTATTTTAAATTGGTTAGCTAAACTACGCGGACGTGGTGGGTATCGACGTCTAAAGGTCATAGCACACGTATCAACTCGAAAAGGGATCATCACCGTATCAAGTCGAGCCATTCTGTATTCTTTGTATGAAACTCCGTACTGCAACGCACACTAATCGAAATCGTAACCTAATCGCCTCGCCTCGGGACAAGCTCACGAACCGCGGCGCGGTGCTTACGGCTCGTCGTCCCCGCGCTTACGTCTCTCCATACCCAAGCTTACGTCTCTTCGTCCACCCTTGCCCCTCTCATCCCTCCCGCGGCCTGCGGAGAGATGGGCAAAGATTGTCACGCCTGATCCCGAGGACATCGCCGTCGAGGTAGACCAAGGCGAAGGTGGTGCGATGATTTAATAAGGTTTGCAGGGCCAACATGGCCAGAGATCGCACAAGACAGGGAGGTTTGGAAGGAAAAAGAGGAGGCCTTTGCCCAGCATTGGGAACACAATATATGCGACAGTAAAAAAAAAAAAAAACATTATTCGACCCTATTCGTCGTAGGTATTTATTTGTAGATTTATACCCTGGGCGCTGGGGGCACGGCAAGTGATGCAAAACCAACAGCTTTAATAAAATAGTAATAGTCGACATTCTTCCGACAACTATTTGCAGTTGGGACAAAGGAAAATATGTAATTTTCGATGCGACAACCTGTTGACTGTGAATAGCTATGCAGGATTCCTAAATCTAATATAACTCGGGCTTCAGGCTCCTTCCAAGAACCGATGTTAATATCAGAAGGGGCGAGTGAGGGGTGGGATGAAATTCACTCGCGACGCCGACGTCAACAGTGGCCGCATACGTCCAGTTTCCTGATTCGGAATTCATATTCGGAGACCCTGAATGCACGCATTTCATACAAAATCCTCTCTTTAGCGCACATGTTCTTATATTTTCCGTTCGGAAACCCTGACGTGACATAGACGACGGACATATTAATTATATTATAATCTATGTTAGCACCTTAGCACGGCTTTACTGGCAAAATACATGATTAATCAATTTAATACATATTCGTACTTTTTGATAGCAGTATTGTAGATGTTTTGTATGATCAATGATCATTCTACAAAACAGCTACATGCTACAAGGCAGATGTGAGTGGAAACGCCGCGTGGGGACGCCCTTTTTTTTCTTTTTTATCGTGTGGAAATCCTCATGGATGTCCACCACCCTGCGGTGGAGGACACAGATGTTCGTCAGAAAGCTCAGGAGCGTAGTACCTACTCGCAACCGGCGTGCGTGTATGACCAGGTGGGCAATTCTCGTAATTTTAAGAACGTTCCCAGTCTGATCTGACCAGTCTCAATCTGTCAAAAAATACTTTTCATTTCCCTATATTTTGACAAGTTTTTGAAATTTGTTTGTCGCCGAGATGAGACCGCGTCTAGATTTAAAACGTTTATAATTACGAGAATTGGCCTTCTGTATGTACGTAAAAGAGACAAAATGAGTATGTAAGGATCGTACCAAATGGCGCTGTAGTTTGTGCATACCCCATGGAAAGATGGCGAGAGTTTTTTATGTATCATCATCGTCATGATAATTCTCTGTTATAAAAATGCGTTGTGTACTTACTCATGTGCACAACGCTTTTTTAAGTCAATTTTAACAACTTATTTAAAACTGGATCCGCCCGCGGCGTCGCGCGCTTTGTATGTCGATAAAATGTTGCATATGTGCATAGGGTTCAAAGTATCCCCTTACCAAATTTCATCAAAACGCTCCAACCGTTTCATATACCAGCCGGAACCAACAGACAACATTTTTTGTTAGAAATTGATTTTTTGTTATAAGTACCGTATATACTTTCATAGTTATGCATTTAGTAAAAAGCTGTCATTTTGACATTAGGTACACTTTGACACAATTTGTTTAAGTATTTGTATGAAGGAGATAGAGGTTTTTTTGTAAGTGCAGCAAAACCCTGCTATCTTTTTTTTATTTTCTTTTCTAACAGGGCTTTATGAAGTGGAGCAGATTTATATTTTCAAAGAGAAATTAATTTACTGGACGTTGAAGTAACTTTATTAAAGGGATTACAGCTTTCATAGAAATTCCTTTATAGAAATATGTTGCAGTCACTCAGGAAAAAAATATGCAAAAACTGTGCTTTACGTTCATAACATAAAAGTCCTGTTTTACTAAGTTACCTGGCATGGCATCTATACTTATATACAGGGTGGAATAAATTAATGGGCCCTGAAGGAAAAGCACTTTAAATCCTATTTTACTTAAAGGAAATATTCCTTTATTTTTAAAAAGAAACAAAACTGCATTCACAGATTTCTCTACAAGCTTACCTAAACCGGGAATCGAACCAGCTAAAAATTAAAAAAAAAAAACACTCGCTTTACTAATCGATAGAATTATTGTTCAGGATAAAATCTCTTTGGAAACTGTTACGCAGTTGGGTTGCATGGGGTATAAATTGTCGATAAACCGTGCTCTGCGTTTTAAAATCGTTTGACAGTCGCAATCAGTCTGACGCACCTGTCTAATAAATAAAAAAGAAGCTATGAATTGTAAACATAATGGCGGCTATCGCTGTCTCGCTTTAACATCTGCAGTCTGTGCATAGTCTGTGTCATTTTTGCTATGTTGGTATTCAGTTTTAGTACAAGTTTCATACAAGCGACGTTTTCCATCTTTTTCTATGGGACTCCCGTCTCTTCTTACATATAATGAACATTACTTACTCTATGGTCGCAATCAGCGTAGCTAAACTCGACTCACCTTACACTCAGTGGAGCTGATGATCTCGACGAGGAACCGTGTCCTGGTGCCGACCTTCACGGTGAGGTCCTGCAGACGTCGCAGGAAGGTCGGGGGATCCTCGCCGGTGGGTGCTTCGTCGGCGCAGACCTCCAGACGGAGCCGACTTGTATCGCTCCCGGCTGCATTGCTCGCCTGGGTAGAAGGTAAAAGTGTTAGTCAATAATTTATATTTTGTGAATGTAAGAACGTTGTAGGCCTTGTAGAATAAAGGTGTTTCATATTTCTATGGAAACGACTAGGTTGGAGCCGTGCACCTAGATTGCGATGTATCATAAGTAAGTAGGTTTATTTGAAATAAAATATTTTGATTTTGAGAAATAAAATAAAAATTTTACAAGTATTTAGGTTGAAATGTAAGAATATAATATGTACGCTTCTTACTCTTACTTGCCAGACTGCTGTGACATGAGGACTTCCATTTCGAAAATGAATTAATATGAGCCACACGGGTCGATCGATCAGGTTAAACTACGCTTGTCGCGGTTGGTCCGTGGATGGGTGACCATCTTTACATACCAAGATCCCTCCGGGCCTCGGAAAACACGTTATGTCATTAGTCCCAGCTGTCATTCGTGGATCTTTGACAGTCGTTACGGGTAGTCAGAAGCCCGAAAATCTGAAAACCAGTTTTACCAAGGGGTACTTATCGTATTACCCAGTAACTGGGTTGTGGAGGTCAGATAGGCAGTCGCTCCATGTAAAATACTGGTATTCAGTTGCATCCGGTTAGACTGGAAGCCGACCCCAACATAGTTGGGAAATAGCTCAGATGATGTCCGTTAAATTTATTCGTTCTTCACGACCATAGATAGATATTTTACATTTCTATGGTCACGAGTTCACGACTAAAGATAATATGGGCATACCCGGACTATTCCCGTATTTTTAAGAACTTTCGCATTCTGATCTCAGTCGCAACCTGTCATAAATACCTACTTCTAATTTTCATACATTTTTGACAAGTTTTTGACGTTGGTTGATGGTGAAATGAGATTGTGACTAGATTTTAACGTTTTGTTTTTAATTGGCCTTCTGATGTCTCAGTTCTGCCACATGGCACCTAGTGAACTCCATTTCAGTAATCCCTCTTTGTCAATGATTTACCTACTCATTGTAATCGATTTATTCCGGTCGTCTGATCCCTTGAGCCCCCCCTCCGTCCCCCCCTCCCCGATCCCCTGCTCTTTAGAGAAGCGGAAATAGATTGTGCGATTGCAGCTCTGTTGCAGTTCAAACAATTTTCTGTAAGCTTATACTTTATATACCTTTCAGTTATTACAGTTGAAATCCATACTACATATAATATTATACAGGTTGAAATTTAAAACATGCGACAAACCGAAATGGGAGATTGTACTCATCATTATGAACAACTTTTACTATGGGACCAAACCCGAAATCGTGAAAAGAAATCAGCTGTTCCCTACATTTTGACGAGTTATGCGAACATAAATGTAGGGAACAGCTGATTTTTTTTCGCGATTTCAGGTTTGGTCCCATAGTAAAAGTTGTTCATAATGATGAGTACAATCTCCCATTTCGATTTGTCGCATGGTTTCAATTTCAGCCTGTATATTAGGCATATAGAATCAAAGGTAGCTAAGTGCCTCCATGTAAAATTTTCAGGAACCGACAAAAAAAGGTTTTTCTAATTTAAGATTCAGGGGTTTTCATACTGTCTGAGTTTATTCTCCATAAGTACCGCAAAACGGGGCTACCCAGGGTTACTTTGACAGATGTCGGAACTACTTTAACAGAGCGCCAAAATCGGTTTTCACGTGTGCTCAGCAAGTGTGCGTGACCTCGAGTAATATTGCGCGAGGCGCGGGGTGTGGGGAACGCGTCATAGCGTTGTGATCGGCCTTGTCAAAGTAGCCCCGCCTGTTCAAAGTAGCCCCGTTTTACTGTACTTATTTAATTTTTTGAAAGTGTGGCGCTTAGCTGCCTTTGATTCTATATGCCTCATACGTGCAAGTGTGTCTGTCCGTTACCTCTTCACGCTTAAACCGCTGAACCGATCTAGATGAGGTATAGAGATAGTTTGACTCCCGGGAAAGGACATAGGACAGTTTTTAACCGACTTCAAAAAAAGGAGGAGGTTATCAATTCGACTGTATTTTTTTTTTTTTTTTTTTTTTTTTTTTTTTTTATGTTTGTTACCTCATAACTTGCGACTGGGTAAACCGATTTTTATGATTCTTTTTTTATTTGAAAGCTGGTGCTTCCCGTGTGGTCCCATTGTCACCATTTCAATATCTGATGATGGGATCTTAGAGAAATCGAGGGCAACCCTCAAATTTTATAGGCTCACTTATTGTTTTTCGCATATTTTATGAAGTATCTTGTTTATTTGCGTATGGTTGTCACCATCTCAGGTAGCTGGGCTGATGATGGAAGGTACAACTCCTTAACAGTAAAAAGTTACTCGAACAGGAAAGGACTGTTTTAGTAAATTGTTTTGATGTTTGATAGGGCATTTGCCACATTTGGTCTCATGATCATCAAGTCATGATCTGATGCTGCAGTCAGGATAGTCTGCAGAGTACCTAACTCCTCGACAACTAACAGCAGATATAACGTGTTTAGGCTCATTGAAAAGGGCTCGATGTGTGGATAAACGTACTGTTAATAAGGAACACCGAAGTACATAAAGACCTGATGCTGAAGCCAGGAGCATCAGAAAAAGTACCAACCTTGAAATTACAGCACCGTAGTCGTGTTTGGGCTCATTTTAAACAGGACTAAATTTTTAGTTCAATGTAATGTTGACATAAGTCTGGCCTGATGCTGCAGCCAGGATTATCAGCATCTAGTCTAAAAGCATCAGGTCAAGATTTGATGATGGGATCCTGGAGAAATCGAAGGAACTCTTCAAATATTATAGGCACACCTATAGCGATTTGGGTATTTTTTATAGTAACTCGTGCATTTGCTCTCGGAAAGCACTATTTGGTGAAGTGGAACTGATGATGAAGACCACAGATGGCCATCGGAAGTACTCAATAATATCTAAGTATTTCACGGGTTGCGATTCGATTACTTTAATATGGTTGCTAAGCAATTTATGCTCGTCACAATGTGAATGGTGATATGGAGCTGATGGTGGACCTGGAGAACTCCTCAACAATTAACTTAATTCCCTGCATCGGGAAAAGCAATATTTTGTTTGTAAAAGGCGATAATCACTAGGCTATTGTAACTTAGATAAATTATAAGCAGACCCACTAAAAAGCGTGAAATAAAAACTTTTTAAGAAAAAAAAAACCGACTTCCAAAAAAACACTACAAAGTGAAAAATAACTTTATTTCGGAAGTCGGTGGCAAAAAACTAAAATACAGATCCAAAGACACCGACTTCCGAAATAAAGTTATTTTTCACTTTGTAGTGTTTTTTTGGAAGTCGGTTTTATTTTTCTTAAAAAGTTTTTATTATCCCGATATTTCCACCGGAAACTTATGCGGGTGAAACCGCGGGGCGCTGCTAGTACAATATATAAGCTGCGATGCGGAGGGATTGTACGAAGCCATACTTTAGTTAATTAATACTTTTAATTAGGTAAGAATATTATATTTTATTTGAATAGTTTATTTAGTAAGTACCTACAATCAAACGGGATGAATAGGGGGATGCAGGGGTGAATCGGGACAAAACTTTAAAAGGGATTTTAACAATTAAAATAATATAGATTGTGGCCAAAAAGGGCCCTAATTGTGTTTACTGTAATTTAATTAACGATTACATGCCCTTATTGACAACAAACTATATTATTTTAATTGGTAAAATCCCTTTTAAAGGTTTGTCCCGATTCACCCCTTTTTTTTTTTTTATGGATGGGAAATCATCAAATGACCCCTCCCGCTCTGGGTGGAGCGAAGGGAGTGTCAGACTCTTACTGACTAAAACCCATCCGTGTTCCTTCCTTAGCCCTTTATGTTCCGGGGTAGCGGTAACCCTTTCGGACAATCCCGCACCCCCGGCAGGCTTCGGCCCTGGCAGGCCCCTTCCTTTATGCTGACATCTCTTTGAGGCGCGCGTGGAACACGTACGCGCCGTCCGGCACGGGTCCCGATTCACCCCTGCCTTCCTATTCACCCCGTTTGACGGTATTTGAAGTTTATCCCGAGTATGTACATGTATTTTGTATCCTCTACCCATCCACTACCCAACAGCTCAGCTGTCTGCTAAGTTAAAAACCGACTCGAAGCAATTACTTACTACATTGATTCGAGTTTCATTCAGCGTGCCAATCGGCAAATTACCTTCGCTTAATGATGTTTGAGTTGGCTTTGCATAGTTCCAGCTACATAAGTCTTTTGGACGCTTTGGGGGACTGTCTTATGTAAGTAACTTACGAGTACGACGCAGGTCGTAGGTTCGAACCCAGACAGGCGCTATACTTTGTGTAAATTATTTCATCACCACTGCTCTCAAAAATATTCAAGGCATAGACCACGATGTCGCAGTTACAGGTTAGTGACAACTCGGCCCGTGTCAACTCGACCCGAATAACGGTGAGACGGTAAGGCTTATATTTCACTAGGACACTATGGTGGCGCAACCATGGTCACGCTGTCAACGAAATATATACAGCTTTCTGGTAGGTATATCACGAGGCATCCGATCGGTTGCGCAACCAACCATACATTTTTTGGCAGTGTGACCATGGTTGCGCCGCCACTGGTGTCCTAGTGAGATAGGGCCCTTACAGAATCGCACTGATATTTTACTCCCGATTACGGTGATTTGTACGGTCAGGCAGACAATCGTTATTTTAAAATAAATCCTTACGAATTTATTAAACTTTTTTTTCGAAGATTTTTGTTTTCTATTTACATACAAACCAAGATAACATAGTTATCTACAACGCCTATTTCAATTATGATACCTACATAAAAAGCCTAAGTTCATTAGTACGCGGACAATTCGCGCTGCTAACACAAGACTGTATCAACTCAAAAAAAGACAAATTCGAGATAACTCATTCTTTATAACTTGATAACCTGCAATATCTGAAATTACTCATAATTAAAGAAACCCCTTAATTTTATCACACATTTTAAAACAGTGTTCTCTTTTTACAATCGTTAACAGGAAACGAGTAATCAGTTTTGAGTTGATACGGTCCTGTGTTAGCAGTGCGAATTGTTTATTATTTATTGATCGCGGCGGTGATTGACACGAACAACTACTAAGTAAATATCGTCCTGAAATTTAGTATTTTTTGAGGTCCATGCCTTTTTAGGATCACTTTACCTACTTAAGTAATATTATAATTACAAAAAGATCCTATACAGTTAAATTAATTTTTGTCGATGTATCAGAGAGCATAGAGGATGAGTAACAGGGTGTAAAGTTCACTCATACTCTATAGAAAAGGGAGGATCCTCCGACCTGACGGGTGTTGTGTCTGGGGGGCAACTGCCCAATGAGTCATGTCGGGCAGTTGTATCTATGCTAGTTGCGCGGTAAACTCTGCTTGCGAGATGCAGGATTTGCGTGACGTCAGTTTGACGCGTTGTTCGCATGTGGCGTTGTAGATACCGCTACAAGAGCACGTCTGTAGAAGTTTCCTGTTAATCATACTTCAATGTCTAGTTTTCAAAACAAATCCTGCCAGTGTTCCGAATGCACCAATTTCCTATGTGCCGTCCGGGAGTTCCACGAATCCTCCATTCATATAGTTACATGGCCCGTCTTTGTATCGCCCGTTCCCAGGACATATCGGGTACTTTAATTCCATTAACAAGTAGCATAATCTGAGAGAAATCTGATACGAGTCTGTCAGTACCTGAAACCCGTTACGACATACGAGGACGGACGGACGGTACACAAGCCACGAGGCTTATATGCATAGGTGCCGCCGGGTAAATTGTGACAGAGTTTCTCAGATATAAGCTTCCAAACATTAGGTGATTAGGTGTCGGGGCGACCATAACCTTATCTAACTGCGTAGTTCGTCCAATATTCTTGTTAATTCTTTTGATTAAGGAGCCATTCAAGTATTACGTAAGCAGATTTCTTGCAATTATTAACCCCCCTCTCCCCCTCGTCAGCAAAAGTAAACAAAGCTCTTACCCCCCCCCCCCCATGCTTGCGTAAACATTGGTACATGCAATTTTCAATGTGTCCTGGTTTCGTTATTATTATTTATTTAATTCGAATAAAAATTATTCATATTTTTGTTTATTGATTCATGAGCATCAGTTATAAATCCCAGTAGAATCCCTGAAAATGCCTTTCGTTTTCAAGCATAGACAAGTAGGGTTGCCATATGTGTTCAAACCAAAATGGACTAAATTTTGTAGAAAATCCGAAATGGTAAAAAACAAATACTGCTACGTAATCACTATCCAGACCCCCCCGTCCCCCATATCATCAAAAATAAGCAAAGCAAAGACCCCCCCACCCCCCTGTAGTGCTTACGCAATACTTGAATGGCCCCTAAGACCAAAATCTATAAACGTTACTCAGCTCCTACTTTGACTCTCACCTACTTTCTGATTTGAGAACGTTAATAGTACTAAGTACAACCATATTTTTTTTTAAATATTTATAACTTTATTCATTTGGATCATAAAACTACAACCTGCGCTTAAATACAATAATGTGACTAACTTTCTCACCTTTCTAGCGTCTTTAAAATGTTGTTATTAATTTTAAAAAGGAAGAACTCTTTTTTGTTTCACTTCATTACCTACCTTTTGTTTATTTTACAAGTGTTATTGTATTGTGTTTTGTTTGTTAATTTTGTTGTTCTTATGTACCTACCTATACATTTTTTAAATTGTATTTTACCTAGCCTACTTAAGTATGTTTTTGTGTCACCTTTTAGTTTGTAATTTGCTCTATAGAATCTTTTGGGATTCAATTCTGTAATGCATGTAGTCTAAACAAATAAATAAAATAAAATTGGGCGTCCAAAAATTCGTTCGCATCGCTGTCAATAGGTAAAGGGAAGAATTCAGTCAGCTTCCAAAAGGCACCCAAAAGGCTTAGCTGGAACTGTGCAGAGCCGATTCAAACATCATTAAGCGAAGGTAATTTCCCGATTGGCATGCTGAATGAAACTCGAATCAATGTAGTAATTGCTTCGAGTCGGTTTTTAACTTAGCAGACAGATGAGCTGCTGGGTACTTTATTGCGCCATCGCCGCTTCTTCTTCACAGCTGAAGCACTAGGAGTGGTTTAGGACGGGCGTTTAGGAGAACTGTCTTACGTAATTTTGAGTTTCAAAAAGAACTGACTCTCAGGGTTTTATTTGTAAACTATGATTACAGTTAAGTGACGTTTAAACTTAAAAAATGTATGGTTAATAAAACTTCGCTATTTTATGAATAAAGGGGAACGTCTAATTGGATAAATGACATTTGATTTTGATTTTTTGCACTCATGGCAGTATATCGTTTTTGATTCTTACTGTTTCGATACTTGATACCTACTTATTTTATATCGATTTATCGAAATAATAAATATCGCCTAAAAATATCGATATTCTTCTTGCATCCCTATGGCAGTATACTCACTTGCAGGGTGTAAACATTGGTGTCCCCGGTCCGGGCCGCAGACACCGTCAGTCGGACGCCGCCCACATCATCTGACGCCGTGAACCGTTCGTCTAACGAAGCTCCGGCGCGACTCCTGCACATCACACAACAATATTTTATTAATAAGAAAGGCTCGTATGGAAGTGTCAGGTTTAATTTGCCATGATTTATGATGAAATAGAAAATATAAGTTTACAATGAATAAGTATGTAGGTACTGCACTTTTACTCAATTATACACAAACATGTTCCGTCTAATTACAAAACAAGTTCTATATTTAGACCTAGCCTTAACCTTCGAGTCAGTCACTGTATTTTGAACTTTATTCCAACGATAGTAAAGTTCTTAATGCAAAATTAACAACTTAAACTGGGATTTAACGTCAGTTTTCGTAATGAGAACTTGATCTGTCGGATTAGGTATAGTTCGAAATTTAAAAATGGCTCGTTGGTTTGGAAACCTGGTTCTGAAAATAAACCTTGTTTTGTAATAAGGCAGTTTGTGTTTAAAAGATTTTTTATTTTAGACTTTGCTGTCCCACTGTTGGGCAAAGGTGTCCCCCAATTTTATCCAGGAAATCTTCATCGTAAAATATAAAAATAACTTCATTCCTTTTATAATTACAACAACAATACATCATGAAAACATTTTTACTCAATTTGGGACTATTCTATGGCATTCTATGTATGTTCACATGATAAACACTAACATAAAGATGAAATATGGCATGATATACGTATGAAGTATTCGTATTTGTTATAATGACCCATGAATGAAAGACACAGACACTGAAACACTTAGGTATTCTAGTTTAATGATACAACGAACCAGTAAGACAGACGCAAGTGCAATAAGGCTCAATTTATATTGCGGTGGAACGGAATGGAAGCTATTTTTTTTTGTACAAAGCATAATGAACTTTATGTCAATAGTGTAACGCACAAATTAGATACACACATACGCACTTCTGGAGAATTAAGTATCGCGCATTCTCGAGGATTCCAGCAGTAACAAGCTCGTATCTAGTTTGTACGTTAGACAATTGACATAAAGTTCATCTTGCTATGTACAATATTGTTACGAAAATTTGATTCCACTCCGTTCCGCGGCAATGTGACAGTCTTGACAGACGGACAACAGAGTGATCTTATAAGAGTTCCGTTTTTCCTTTTGAGGTAAGGAACTCTAAAAATTACCTATTCCATACATTTTGGCCACGTAGATGTTGCCCTTTACTTTGAAAAAGCAGATTTTCTTTTAATAATCGACGAAAAATGTCTACTTGGTTTACAATCATGGTCACAATTTCTGTAGAAACAAAAAAAACTATGAGTACTAAACAAAAGCTAGGGTTTCCTACGACTGCGGCTGTCACCACATAGCATTCGCAATTTACCGTCATATGACGTCACTGAAACGTTATTTATGAAATTAAGTTGGTGTGTTTCCCTAGAGAGCGGTTTTTAACACCACAAAGTCAAACCCCGGTGCCATCAGTTTCAGGAGAAAAGAAAAGAAACATTTATTTAGCACAGACTAAAAGACACACAATACACCAGATACATACATCAAATAAAAACAAACAGTAAAGATTAAATTAAAAAAAAATAAGCAGGAAAGTGTGCCTCACGGCTGCGCTAAAAAAGGGCCAGTTCAGCAAAGATGCCAGAAAACGTATCTTAACGGTAAAGAAGCTTGGGAAAGTCACCGAAAACTCCTTACTAATATCCGCCAAAGATCCGAAAAAAATATGCATATACAGCCTATTATGTTCTCACTGCTGGGACACAGGCCCCCTCTCTTCTAGAGAGGTTCCCTATACGAGTACGAAATACTATTTTTTACGAAAATTATTACATCGATGATGATTATACATCGATGCCTTGATAATGCGACGTTATGTTTTTACTAAGCCTTTTTTGTTCGCTGTTTCTTTATATCGACAACCTTACATCGAACCCTTGTTTCTTCGATGTTTGTTTGTTCGAAGTAACGTTACTTCGAAAATATTTAGCCAACATATTTTTCTACGAAATAATGATACATACAAGATTGAGATGAGAACCATTAATTAAAAAAAAAAACTGTTTCGTAATATAACTTACTTTACAAATCAATAGAATCTCGTTGGCTAAATATTTTCGAAGTAGCGTTACTCTGAACAAACAAACGTCGAAGAAACAAGGGTTCGATGTAAGGTTGTCGATATAAAGAAACAGTGAACAAAAAAGATGTCGTAAACACATAACGTCGCATTATCAAAGCATCGATGTATAGACATGGATGTAACAATTTTCGCAGAATAGTATTTCGTACTCGTATAGGGAACCCCTTCTAGAGGGAGTGGGCTGCGATCAAAGAGAATTGATATAGAGGTTGAGGTATAAAGAGGTTGTATAGTCATTGGCTACAATCCACCACGCGGGTCCAGTGCTGGTTGGTGTTTTCGAATTTGCCAGTTTGCTTACGATGTTTTCCTTCACCGTTTTGAGAATAGTGGTGATGAAATTATTTACACAAAGCGCCTGTCTGGTTTATCACCTACGACCTACATCATAAGTCAGGGCCGATGCCAAAGGGCCATCAGTGCTCGAAAAAATATTTGCATACAATCCAATGTACAATCACCCTTAAATCAAAGTGGACTGGGCTTGCACTAGCATAGATGATCACGGGACCGTGTGAAAGACAATAGGGCATAGGTACACGGCGACTGGATAGGGTTTCAAAGAGGTCGCTGGCTTACATGCCTACAAAGTCATACAAACGTAAAAGGAATTTCAAGATAGATGAACAAATCAAGCTAACTACGACTACAGGGTGAAATTGAATTCATGGGCATCCTTTTAGGGGGTCCTTGTAATCATCATTATGAACAACTTTTACTGTGGGACCAAACCTGAAATCGCGAAAAAAAATCAGCTCTTCCCTACATTTTGACTAGTTATGTGAACATAAATGCAAGGAACAGCTGATTTTTTTTCGCGATTTTAGTTTTAGTCCCATAGTTAAAATTGTTCATAATGATGAGTACAATGACCCCTTAAAAGGATGCCCATGAATTTAATCTCACCCTGTATAACCATAGATATACTGTTTATTACATTTCTATGACTGTAACTATTAGCATCTTATACCTGTAGATACCTACATTCATAGCAAATAAAGTTCTGATTCTGAAGACATAAAAGTATGGAAGGCATAACATTTTGTTATTCTTTCTGTTGTCTTTGGTTATTTTTTAATTATTGAATTTGTTTAAAATTAATTTGTATTAAGTACTTATTATGATTTTCGTGTATTTTATTTTGATTTATTTTAATGTTTTCATCCTTGTCAAACTAGTTGTACCTAAGTAGATAGATAATAAGTGAATGATGTGGTCTCAAGGTCAAAGGCGTGATGATACATTAAGCTATCAGAAGGCCAATTCTCGGAATTTAAAACGTTCAAAATCTAGTCGCAGTCTCATCTCAAATTAGAGGTATTTTTGACAGATTGAGATCAGACTGTGAACGTTCTTTAAATTACGAGAATTGCCCCTCTGGAGTTTTAATCAATCAAATGACTTGAAACTTGTATCAGAAATAACTCATTTTGTGTCAGATTTATTTTCGCAAATAGGTTTTCGTGATTTAAGTACCACACCGATGCAACTTTTAACACTGAAAAATAGCACTCGAGAGCATTTCGAAGGCGTCAACGAAACGATCATATGAATTATCAAGTCACATCGATCCCATTCCTGCCGGTTCACATGGTGTTTAAAAGCTTCACAAGTAAAACTTAGACCTGTATTACAGAACCTCGCTCAACACTCAAGCAAAAGTCATTTGATTGGTTGAACTAGTTTTAAGTAATGCTTGAGTATTGAGTAAGGTTCTTAGTACGTAATTCAAATTTTCTTACGTTTTTTTGCAATTTGCACGTCAGTGTCAGGTTGTATGTTGAACAAAATATGATTCGCGACTGTAAGTTCATATAACCTTATTGAATGACTATTTCATGAAATATCAATCAATGGGGTTATAATGAACTTACTGACTCCAGACTCAGGGTGCAGATGGCAGCAATAGCAACCAGGCTCATGCGGAGATTCGTAGACAGTTCCACAATCGATGGGGCACCTGAAGGCCCAGAGATTAAACTCTCTTTCTTGATTTAAACTACAATTGATCTTACGGCCCTGAGTGGAGCTATTGTTGATCGATGGTCGACACAATTACGATATAACCAAAGACACACTAAAGCGAAGAAGACTAGTCACAGATTGTGTAATTATTCCTAAATAGAGATGACGTCGTGATGAATGGAAGCGGTTGGCTGGTAAAGCTAATTTATTTCTAGTTACACTCAACGGTCGTGTGTTATTTAGATTTGACGGCCTACTGACTCGAACAACACTGGACGAATAGACGCAAATATTCTGGGAATTTAGAGTGCACGTTTTACTTTTATAGATAAACTCTCGCGGACTACATTTTAGGCTTTTGAGTATCTATTACTGTCTCAACCTGACAATGCTTTTTACTTCAGGATTTATTAAGTATACATCTCTTTAACATATGAGGTTGTGTTTTCTCTTCATTACTACAACAGTCTTTATTATAATTTATAAATGAACATGAACTTCTTTTTTGAATTGGTTATAGTTTATCAGTATTGTGTTGTACCATAGATATAAGTTTTACGTTTCTATGGACACTCACGGTACGGCTGGTCCATAAATTCAAGGTCGCTCAGCGAACTACGGAACCGGCTATGGTTGGAGTCTCTCTGAGGGATCGAATCCGCCGGGATCAAGGAGAATATACTTAACCACGTTGGGATAGACGTGTTCTTGTGTAGAGACCGCGAAGCTGGATGAGAGTTGCCGAAAATCGAGTCGAATGGCGTGCATTAGGGGAGGCCTATGTCCAGCAGTCAACGACCCCAGCAGTGGACTGATGATAATGTAGCGGTATCTACATCGCCACATGCGAAAAACGCGTCATACTGACGTCACGAAAATCCTGCATCTCGCAAGCAGAGTTTACCGCGCAACTAGCATAGATACAACAGTCCGACATGAATCATCGGGCAGTTGCCCGCCAGACATAACACCCGTCTGGTCGGAGGATCCTCCCTTTTCTATAGAGTATGAGTTAACTTTACACCCTGTTCCTCATACTTCTATAATGATGACCTACACGAATGCAAAATAAAAAACTACAAGAGGCGGCTGAATAAGTTAATTAAACAACTGACGGTTATGATGTACCCTGCAAATATTTCGGGCTTTAGAATATTTAGACGAAAGGGACAAATACACTGTACTAAGACGAATACGGACAAGGCTGGCACAGGAGCGTGAGGATTGGCACTAGCAAATAAAGCCACAGTGCACAGTGTCCAGTGGGTGAAGTTGGGCTGTGGATGATGATGATCATAAGCCCACCGCGTATCTGTAACTTTCGCGCAACTGAGGAAGTCATGCATTATTTGAAGGTCAAGACCAACTGGACTCTGAGGGTCGAAAGGTTGATCAACTTCAAGTCATTCGTGGTACGAGTTCCAACCCAACATCTACAGACCTGCCTGAAAGAGAACTTTTGGCCGAAAGGTGTCGTATATCGACGTTTCCGAGGACGGTTACGCGACACCACGCAGCGAAACAGGACGCCGACAACGTTACGTGTATAGTCATAGTTTAATATGTATTAGTTTATTATTGTATAAGATTATTTTGTGTATTTTATATATAAGGCCCATGCCTTAGTTGCCTGATATTAAAATCATTATCCTCTTTATTTAAGTAAATACATAGTAAATCATTATTATTATTATAAGATGTAAGACGAAGAAGGCGTAACGGGACGGGCGGGGAAACATAACACCAGTCGCATTGTCTTCTACGACTTTGTTTCACACAACAACACAAGGGACCAGCTGGATAATTATGTAACACAAACAACGGCAACGCTTTTAATTTTAACAATTCAACAACATTCATTGCGTTATACAGGATTATTTTTAAAACACCAACATGAATAGTGCCATCCACGAAGACGCGCTCCACTCTCCTTCCTAATCGCTAGTAGTTATCGTTAGTTAATTCCGCTAATATTTTAGTTTTTTGATACACACTAATTACCCACTAATAAGTAATTACTGTGTATCGACAAAACTAAAACACTAGCGGAATGTTGCACACTTGTACCTACTGTAAGCGATTAGGAAGAAGAGTGGGGCGCGTCTTCGTGGATGACGCTATCTGTAACCTCGCAGGACTATATTAGTAACATCATAAACAACAACTTTTGCTCTATGATTTAAATGTCAAGTTTTTGTCGTAATACCACTTTTTAGATCTGTGTTTTGTAGTAAGTACGCCTGCATTTGCAACGCAGTTAATTTACTTATCTAGTGCTCTTTGTTTTGGTACCGCGTAGGAGTTGAGTTATTCACATTTAGAGCGGTCAATTTAAATATTTTAAATTGGTATTATTATGATATTTTTTTATTATGAATAAGCGATTTTGTTACTTATGATGTGAGTAGGTATTACAGTCCTGCGAGGTTGTTAGTGTTTTACAAATAACCCTGTACCTACTTATACGTTGTCGAGCAGAATATTATAAGCTTAAGCATAATAAGCATATAATGTTCCCACTGCTGGGACACAGGCCTCCTTTCTTCGAGAGGGAGTGGGCTGTAATCCACAACACGGGCCCAGTGCGGGTTGGTAGATGTCACATGTTTTCGAATTTTTGGTCAGAGGACATGCCGGTTTCCTCATGATGTTTTCCTTCACCGTTTAGACAGCAAAAGAAATTTTACGTCAAAATCCTTAGGATTGTGATAAAAACTGTTATACTCGAGAAACGGGAGTGAATGAGAAACTGGTCGCACTAAGAGCTGCAACCCAAAGCAGCTCTTAGAAGGACCAGTTTCTCAAAAGACCAATAGCCGGCCTTCAGTGCGAGAACTTGGAAGCGAAACGTGACCTTGCGTCCCTTTCGACACGGCCGGCCTCAAAGCGTCCCGAAATAAATATTATTGCGATGTATCTACTAGTCGCCAAAATCGTAGCCCAATTGTTGTGTGTTCATTGTACACTGATTGGAAACCGATGCCCCAGTTAACTGTCGGGCGATCACTTTTCGCCCGTCCTGCTTTTTCAATCAACAGGTATTTTTTATTCTGACGTCTGAAAGACTTTGTGTGGGAGAACCGTCAAAAATTTAATATTAGTCCTCGGATAAAATTTTATCTGGCGTTGGAAAAATCATTCCGAAATAATTAATTTTTGGTTCAAATCCAGGTAAATACCAATGTGTCTTTTTCGATTCATACGTACTTTTTGAGTTTTTTTGGATATTACTAACACCGGTGAAGGAAAACATCGTGAGGAAACATAGACTGTTCATATTATACCTAAGTCTATACTTAATCGCCAAACCGTTGAAATATGGGTTGATGACATGGTGATTTGGTGATCAAAGCTCTTGCCTTCTTTGGCTGAGAAAAAGCCTTTGCCCTGCAGTCAGAAAGAAAAAATATCCTGCCGGTCAAGCACCGCGCGTCGCCCATTGGCGACGAAACAATGGAAAATCAATTGTGTCTCATTAGCGGAGCTTGAAAGATTTAAAAAAATTATAACTAAGTAATTTACAGAAATGTTTTACTTTAAAAGTGTGCTGCATTGGTCTCACGAACTCTGAATGTAAAATGTCTAGCTTAGAATTGGTATCGAGTTTCTGAGTATATCTATTTCTGGTCGAAATAATCCGGACAAAGCTGATTTCGAATTAAGTAGTTGGCTGAAGGAAACTTAATTAAAATGGACATAATGTTACGCCGCGCCGTCTAAAGTAGATATAAAGTACAATTTTATGTTGCGGTTTTCCTATTTCTAGCAGGAAACTGCCATAGTAAAACTGTTTTAGACTAAAAGTGGTTTGAGTATAGTCTATTCTAAACGAATCTGATGAATACCTTAACAAATACGTAGATTAGAAAACGTACCTATCTGTGGATGTGTGGCACTTACAAATTGAGCGTTTTGATTTGTTTATTTTGAAACTTTAATTAAACATATTTTCCAATTTGGGGTTCATTTTATAGGTACTTACAGTTAACAAAAGAGATAAGTATGCAGGATCGTCGGATATAGTTAAAGTTTAGTAAGAAACCGATGGATGTTCTCGAATAAAATATGAAAAGCTATAATAAAAACAAGCGCATAAAGTTTATTTTCATTCAACCATTTACCTTAATAAACAAAAATTTAACTAAAACTATACAAAAACTAAAATAAATAAAACAAGCCCATTTTAAATTAAATAAAAGTTGGAAGCAGGCGGGGGGGGCCCATACCGTTATTATAAGTAGTTTCAAATTCACATGGGTCCCGCCTGCTTCCAAATTTTATTTATTTTATAAAACGGGCTTGTTTTTAGCTTTTCAGTTTTAGTATAAGGTTGCAGTCGGGTTTTTTAATTTTTTTAATTACTTTTTTTTAAATAATGTGTTTTTTTTTCGAGACATTACACAAAAATGTCAAAACAATGAGGTGTGGCCATACACATTTGTGTACGCAAACACGATGTTTTTGTTTTCCGAGCGGCATGGAAATCATTACCCGTGCGGGTGAAGAGGGGAAGGGTTTGTTGCATTTTTAACCGCCGCGCGCACCGTGCACATCTTATCAAATCACATCTATCTGCACATCGGATCATAGTAGGAAAACCAATTCTTCAAAATCGTTTTCATAAACACGAAAGAAGTTGCCCAATCCAAACCGGTCATCAATCGATAGCTCTTGGTAGGTGAATGTCAAAATCTCGAAGTCGTAATACAGTCTGACTCGAAATCTGTGTCTTCTCCTCGATATTAAATTATTGAGAAGATGTATAATTGCTAAAACTGATAACACGCCATCCTCGTCGGACCTCATCTACAAAAAATGTGTTAGTAATCCAAAAATATTTTAATACGCAGGAGACAGCTTTTGTATGAAAACAAATGTTTATGTGTAAAGTTTTTTGAGTAATGTTCCGAAAAAACACGCGTAGGGGGCAGCTTCCAGTCTAACCGGATACAGCTGAATACCAGTATTTTACATAGAGCGATTGCCTATCTGACGTGCACAACCCAGTGGGTAATACGATACCGCTTGATAAGACTGGTTGTCAAACTTTCAGGCTTCTGACGACCCGTACTGAATGCCAGATCCACGAATGACAGCCGGGAGCAACGGCTTAACGTGCTTTCCGAGGCACGGAGGGGGTCTTGGTATGCAAAGATGATCACCCATCCACGGACCGAACCGCGGCAAGCGTAACTAAATTTAGCCGCAAGCCCTTAAGGTATACAACACTATGTGTCCTTCGTTGTACTAACATTACACACATTTCACATATTTCATGCCGAAATGAGTTCAGCCATAACCCCTAATTAATTAAAACCCTATTTAAACACAATGAATAAACTATGACCTAGTTAGCTTGGAGTTGGTAAGGTAGTTTCGATAAAGTAACAATTCTTACTTTACCGACGAAACCACAGATAATAACAAAAGTTTACATGACTTTTGTTCATGAAATGGAATATATACAGTTACGTTACTTTGGGTGTCTACATTTTGGAAAAATTATTTTAAAAATACCAGCACGTCAGTTTTATGAAATATTTAAGAAGATTTATACAAAAAACCGGCCAAGTGCGAGTCGGACTCGCCCATGAAAGGTTCCGTAGCAGCAAGTAACATAATATAAAAGTTCTTGTAGTTCGTTGTAACTTTGTGAAAGGTAAATTGCGGTTTTCGATTTATGACGTATTAAAAAAAAAACTACTTACTAGATCTCGTTCAAACCAATTTTCGGTGGAAGTTTACATGGTAATGTACATTATATATATTTTTTTAATTTTATCATTCTCTTATTTTAGAAGTTAGAGGGGGGGACACACATTTTACCACTTTGGAAGTGTCTCTCGCGCAAACTATTCAGTTCAGAAAAAAATGATATTAGAAACCTCAATATCATTTTTGAAGACCTATCCATAGTCAGGTTTGATGAAAAAAAAATTTTGGAGTTTCAGTTGTAAGTATGGAGAACCCCAAAATTTATTGTTTTTTTTTCTATTTTTGTGTGAAAATCTTACTGCGGTTCACAGAATACATCTACTTACCAAGTTTCAACAGTATAGTTCTTATAGTTTCGGAAAAAAGTGGCTGTGACATACGGACGGACGGACAGACAGACAGACAGACAGACATGACGAATCCATAAGGGTTCCGTTTTTTGCCATTTGGCTACGGAACCCTAAAAACTGCATCTAAATAAACAATCGACAGTTAAAAATAAGTAATTTTTCTTCTTTTTTTTGTAAATATTTTTATCTGTTTAGCTGTTTAAGGTTGTCTTTAAAAGATCGCTCATGGCGATAAGACCGCCCATTGTGTCACCCATTGTAAAGTTTCTATATTTAATGTCTGTAATTATATGGTGTACATAATAAAGAGTATTCTATTCTATTCTATTTGTATCTCTCACAACAGACCAACAATAGTCACCTAGCATATTTTGATCCCAAAAAACTTGATGATTTTGCTCAAATGAATTTAAATCTTGGTGAAATCGCTCACCGTATTCATCACTCACAATAACAAAATTTTCTGGAAAAAATTCAAAATGGGAATGCAAAAACTGAATTTTTTGTGACATATTTATACCCATACGCTTAAATTTTGCAATGGATTTTCAACAATCTCTTTGTAATTATTGCTTTGTTGCTCTTTGTATTATTTTTTTTTTGTTTTTATTGCCTAAAAATTTTCAAAGACCTCTATATCTCAGACTTGTGACGTGCTACGAAAAATATACATTTTGTTTTTTAATTACCGTCCATATACATATGTTTCATTTCATGAACAAAAAAAAAATTTTTTTGTAAACTTATTCTTAGTGTAATTAATACTCTCCGAAACTACGAGTACCTTATCCAGCATAAGAACATTCCAGAACTGTGTTCCTATTTCTGACAGTTTAAAAACTATAAACGTTTAAATCTGCGCATGAGTATAATTTATGGTGGTAAATATAGAGCATGGTATAAAGAGGTCAGTGAACCCGCCTAAATAGATCCCCATGGATCTAAACAAACGAGATGTTGGGAATAAGAATTTACTGGCGTCAAGTGTGCCTATTTTTAGCACAGAACTAATGCCTGCGATGTATCTTCGAATCTATCGTCACGATAAACTGAAGATATCTATTGATGATATGTTGAGATATTTTTCACGTGTGTGACTGGTAACTGCTTTTTAACTTATTTTAGAGTAGACGTCACTTGCGTGGGCTATTCTGAAACTATCTAGAATTCTAGATAACGAACACCGTTATCATTATTTGAATCTGAATGGGTAAAGTCTGCATCGCTAGCTGTCAAAGGGAAAACCAATATTGATTGAAAACTTCTAATGCATTCGACAGGCTCAAACTCAAAGCACAGCTGAATGTTGAATTGTCAAAGAGCGGGTTAGTCAGAAAGTTGAAGCTAGATGCCCATTCCAAAATGTAGATCTCTATGGAGAAGAACGGGCAAAAAACTCCAAGGACACTCTTTTAAATCAAGATAATATTACAAAATCCCGGGTACATTATTCTTGTTGCTTCAATATGTCTGCCGCTTTGGTTAAAATCACACAGTTACTCTTAGAATTTATGTAATTTTTGTGCCTACTCTAATCCTTATTATACAACATATAATAAAATAGTAAGGATTTTTTTGCCCGTTTGTCTGTTTGTCCCGATTGGCGCAAAAACGGCTGCACAGATAGTTGATAACCTGGATTAACACATAGGGTAATTTTAATCCCGGTAGTACGTTCCCGTGGAATATTTTCAAGCAGAAGTACTGTTCATTAATTTTGGACAGGTTTAATAATTGAACTGTCAAACAATATATTGTTATTTTCTGGTTGATGTTCCCCATGACAGATTCACGAAATATTTATTACATTGTCGAGTATTGAGTTATCCAGGCTTCCAGAAATTGGGATTTAACGGTGTTCCGTTCCGACACTTGATACTGCTGGGGTGTGACTACGGAATAGATACCAACATTGCATGCCATGACTAACCTATGTGCCTGTGATCAAAGCCGGGCATAAGACCGGTCCTCCGTTAATTAACATTAACATTTCGAGTCACGGATTAAGTGTTAAATTAACTTTAAAAACTGTTAAAGGACTCTTTTAACTTTCGTTAGCTTCCAGGTTAGGCAGAGGTGTACAGTACACCCATATTTTGCCAGTTATGTTTTACCTAAGTCCCATTTAAAATAGAGGGCGAGCAGTGGCGTAACTACAGGGTGGCATTGGGGCATAATGCTACGGGCCCCCAGCTAGAGGTGGCCCCCGGACCGAGAGGGCCATGAGAATCCTAACATAAGGACAGAAGCAGTCAGGTGTTAAAGTTTTTGTAGGGGAAAACATGAAATGTACGCGGAAGAAGCCGCGGGAGAAGTGCTAATAAAAAAAATACTAACGTTGGCTGAACTTCCTTACAATGAGAGAGGGCCCCATCCCTTGAATTTGCCACGGGCCCCAAAAGGTATAGTTACGCCACCGAGGGCGAGCCTATTGCCATCACCCGAGCACCCATCTAGACCGCTATCTACTGTGAAATTTCTGATGGAAAAAGTCTCTGATGGAAATTTCTGATGGAATCTTCGGAATAGATAAATTATGACAAAATGCTAGTTTCAGTAGCACATCTGTGGTAGCACATATGGAACAAGTACCTATCGGGACCGACTGTGTGCTAGACTGGTCGACCGACTGATCCAGTTACCGTACAATACTTTCGGGATTATATCGAAAACGATTATTATCTACATATATATGAATTTAAAACAATAGCATTCCGATGTATGCAGGTAGGTACTTACTTGTAATGCTTCCTTTTTATCGAATTAAAGCAAAATTCTCTTTGGCAAAAAACAAAGGTTATGTCGAAATTATAGTTTTTATTATTTCCTGGTTATGTGAAAATAGAATTAAAATATAAAAAATAAGCCTCGTTGAATAGAAGGGTTTCTGTTTTTTTTTATTCCTTTAAAAAAAGAACCAGGTTTTTAATAACAGCAACACTTAAAAAAAATCTGGAGGTTTTTATTACCAGTTTTCTCTTATTATTAGCTAATAGCAATAAATGCCGAAATACTTGTAGATATACTCGTACAAAAAGGGTTGTCAACTCCTGATTTGTAGCTAAAACGTCTTTTGAAAACCAAAATAAAAGGTCAACGATTCTGTTTTCTGAACAACAAATACAGCATGAAATGGGCTTAAAAAACACGACATAAATCAATGTTTAACATACTTAATTTAGCGTCACATTCTTTAATCTTGTAAAACAGAACTCGAAACGTATTATTAGAAAATAGATCAATGTGTACAAAACTATCGGATGAGTGAAACTTTCTCAGTAACTTTGTTCTTATATTTATTGTTACGGCACCGAAAACGGTAAAAACAAAATGGCCGCTTGCAACTTTTGAGGTCTTTTGAGGGTGCCAACGGGACCCTATTACTAAGGATCCACTGGCCGTCGCGTCCGTCCGTCCCTCCGCCCATCTGTCCCAAGGTTGTATCTTTTGAACCTATCGGGTAGACACTTGAAATTTTGACTGAGTGCGCTATAACAACAAATAATAAAACAAAAACCAACGTTTTTTTTTTTAAGAGTGAGAGTGATGCATTTCAGATTTTGACAAGCAGGGATTCAGACGTCGCTACAAATTAGGACCCGTTTCTTAGAATGATGGATGGCAAAACGGTCGTAGGTTGTTACATAGTACTTACGGCAAAAATAAACTTATAAGCTGTATCATATTATTTATTCTGGATTGCTTCATTAGTCCAGTGGTCGCAAGCTCTACTGCTGAGGTCTTGGGACTCTTGGGTTCGATTCCCCGGTCGGGCAAAGTGTCATGTATTGATTTTTTCCATTTATAATTTTCTCAATAGTAGCCCGGAGTCTGGGTTCGTGCCCAGTTGCGGTCAATATGCTCGCACTGACGAAATGTGGTATTATTGATTTATCTATAAACAGATTTCAATCTGCCAGTTACAATAGACCATATGTAGATAGTAGTCGCAGGACAAAGCGATCACTACCTATGGACGTAGTTATTACGTGTCTGTCTCTTTGAGTAGCGGACAGTTTCCGATTAAACCACTCAGATGCATTAGTAGTATTACATTCCATTGCTAATGGAATCCTAATTAAATTCGAACTGAAAATCAAATTAATATCAAGCTTTCGCTCATTGACAAGAATGGTCACATACCTACCACCTGGACGCTGGACATGAGTTGCGTTGGGTAACCTGTAAATGTTTAAACCTTTAAACAGACTTCGGACCCAGGTTGGCCGAAGCAAGGAAAACCTGTTCAGGTGTAGATTCATAGACGACTCCGTCTGTGACTCCGCCTTGGAGTGTAAATGTGGTGCTGTTCCAGAAACGATGAGACACTTAATATCATGTCCTACGTGTGTATATATAAATTATTATATGGATTAGTGAACTTAAACGTTTTAAATGATTATAATAGATATTGATACGTTGCATTAAATATTACATAATCAGCCTATAACGTTCCCACTGCTGGGACACAGGCCTCCTCTCTGTGAGAGTTATTAAAATGTATTAAAATGTTCATTTTATTGGGCTGAATTTCAAGCTGTATGAGATATAAGCATGCCTATTACGTTTCTAGTGCTGCGATACAGGCCTCCTCTCTGTGAGAGGTAGTGGGACGTAATCCACCACGCGGGCCAAGTGCGGGTTGGTATATGTCACATCGCTCATTTGGAGAAACATCGACGTAAATGTATTTTTTCCCAAAAATGGGTTAAATATGACAAAGCACTTAGAAAGCGTATTTACGTTAGGAAAGCAAAGACTTTAAAAAAAAACCCGAGTGTGCTTATGACCACACGACTGAAGTGAAACTTCAAAATATTTGGCTATGAGAGGAAGAGAGAAGAAAATGAGCGCGCGCACTACTTTCTCTTGCTTATATCCCCCACTCAACTCCTGTTCGCTTCGCCCGATCACACTTTTCGTAACGCGTTCGCCAGCTTACTCCCCAAGTCAAGCGCGCCTAAACAAGTTTCACTTTAAAAAGTAGCAGTTCGTAATGAAATAATTTACACAAAGATAAAGCGCCTGGCTGCGTTCGAACCTACGACCTGGGAAATCGATATAAAACCGAGTCTAATATAACTTCGAAAAAAGCAGCGATGTGTCAAACTTTTATATTTTTCATTGTGTAGCCTGAAATCCAACTAGGTAACCAAATATACCAAACAGTTCTAATGCTATTTCAGATTTATTAAAACTTCCTGTCCCTAGTTTTTCGCCAAATCAATCCGCTTCCAAAAAAATTCGCGCGGCAAAAATATTTCCACAAATACACTAGCAATTCCGTACCTTCCGATCTGTTGCGTGTCAATTACAAAAGTTTGTTTTAACTATGTAAAACTAGGATCTCTTTGTTTATTTTCCAAATGATGATGATGTATATAACCAATATTATGTATTAATATAGAAGAGTAGGCAGACCGAAGAGAAGGTGGGCCGAAGACATAATAGATACAGCAGGAAACGATTGGCAGAATATTGCAAATGACAGGGACAAATGGAATAAACTGGAGGAGGCCTTCACCCGTGGAGGGGCCCAAATCCCAAAGAACATATTAACATAGATTATAAGTAAAACTACTAACAAAGAAACAAAATATATGTACATTTACAACGTTATTTTAAGGGTAATGGGAAATAAAGGCTTTTATATTTATTTTATTAATGTAGGTATTAATATTTTTGCTCGTTGTTATATTCAAATGTGCCTAGCCTTTTCCCAACTATGTTCTCTGACCTCCACAACCCAGTTACTGAGTAATACACGACCCCTTGGTAAGACTGGTTGTCAGACTTTCGGGCTTCAGACGACCCGTAATGACTGTCAAAGATCCACGAATGACATTCCGAGACACGGAGGGGTCTTGGTATGTAAAGATGGTCACCCATCCACGGAACAACCGCGACAAGGGTAGCTTAACCTCATCTAAGTTATTACTTAGCCTCAAGTTTATCTATTTTTTATCGATCTACATGCTAATAATATAGCTGAAGAGTTTGTTGTTGTTTGTAATCAGTAAGCTATGTAGCATCACGCTGGACACTTAGGAGCCGAGCAAAAAGAAAAAAGTGAGAATGAACGCTAAGCGAAAACGTAGTAAGTAACAGTGCGGGGGGCAGGCGATGCGATACGACGGGATGGGTCGGGGGAACAAGAAATTTCTCGCGAACGAAGTTGTGCACAGAAGCTATTTTGACAAAATGTTTTGAGTTTCAGTTTTGAGTGTCTTTCATTGACTTAAATATTCATTAAATTAGTTTTTCTTTTTTTTAATTTTTTTTTTAATTCTTAAATTTCATTGGCGGCTGATAGTACCTATGTCATGCTCACACAAATGTCTCGCTGACGGTAGCGTATGTGTTGGATCATTTAGCTCCCTTCCAAATGGTTGAGCTGAATGGTGCTGATCTACTTATGCGTCATGTTCGTGAACGGGCGCCGTCAGTTGGGGCTGGTCATCACTTAGCTGCCTCGGCTTATTTTTAATTATTTTATTTTTGGATTGTTGTTTTTTTATTATTTGCTCTGGACGCTTTTAACGCGTACGTTTTTTTTTTACATCGTTCTCACATAATTATTATTATAAATTCAACATTAATGATGTAACTAATATTTTTGTAAAAATATAATTAAAAAGAGTATCCATGGAGTTTCTTGTCCGTTCTTCTCCATAGGTACCTAAGCTTTGGAATGGGCAACTAGCTTCATTTTTTCTGACTGACCGACTTCTTGACAATTCAAAAGTGCCTGTAAATGGTTTAATTGAAATAAATGGTTTGAGTTTGAGTTTTCTGATACTTACGACTTATTTTTAAATCAGACTGGTGCTAAATCCGTCACGTGTAAAGTGGGGTAAGTGCCTATTTATCTTTGTTTTCATAGACAGAAGCACAGACAGAAGACTGATTATATTCAGTTTAACTACGGGTTATGTCGTAACTTTGTAGGAATGTTCGAATTAATATTTTCGGGTATGTATCTCAAGTTTATTTAAGTTAAGAGTTTATAGCAAATTTATATAAGCTAACATATAAACTATAATAATATGTACAATTATATGAAAAAATTAACAAAGTAATCATAGGGCATCAAAGAATTCGTCCGCATCGCTGTCAACAGGAACAGTGCCCAAAAGGCTGGCAGCATTGCCACGTTGTATGGCAATGCTAATTCTTTGGCCAAGAAATAGGCCAGCCCTCTTGTCACGTGAAGAGTCGACTAACCACGAACTAATATTTTTGGTACATTATAATACGGTTTGGTAATTTCGTGTGCATAATTGTAGGGAACTGAAGGCTTATGTATTGCAGTGGACGTCTTAGGATAGAAATGATTATAATGACGTACTTTCTAATGTACTCTCTTTAATGTCTTAAGGAAAATTTTGAGTGTGAATGTCGTCTATAAGAGTAGTGGAAAACTAAAGAAACGATGGATGGAATGTGTGAATGATGATATGGTTAGAAAGGGGGTGACTACAGAGAGATGACGACTAATAGAGAAGTATGGAAGAAAAAGATATTTTGCGCCGACTACTTGGCAAATGAAAACATTCGGGTATTGCCGTGGCCTCAATCCCATCGAGCACGCATGGTACAAGGACATCAAATAAATCTTTATTATTGTAAAACATGAAACGTTTATTTTCTCTTGACTGTACGTAACTGTCAAAAAGAGTAACCTTGCTTATCATCTTTGCTATAAGACAAAGTTTAAAACAGAAGACGAACTAGCAGGAGATCGAGGAGAGGGGGTGGAGGGGGGGAAGCTTAGGGGATCAGACAGGAAAGGAAATAAAACAATTGAATGATGATGACTTTCTTTACATTTCAGAATTCATTCATTCAAATTGGGTTGTCGTCGTTTTTGGTCAAAGAATCAGCATTGCCATACAGGCCATGCTGCCAGCCTTTTGGGCACTTTTTCTGTTGACAGCTAAGTATTCGGAATTTTTTTTGGATGCCCTTTGATTAAAAGATAGAATAAAGTTTACTTGGACTCAGTAGTTCGTGAAACACAAAATAAAAAATAATGTGTGTGTGATGTGTAAGGGTGAGTCTGTAAGTGTGTGTGTCGATGAGGGGGGGTAAGTGTGTTTGTGATTATTTCTACTCCTTTCCATATCATCATCATCTGCCTAGCCTTTTCCCAACTATGTTGGGGTCGGCTTCCAGTCTAACCTGATGCAGCTGAATACCAGTATTTTACATGGAGCAACTGCCTATCTGACCTCCACAACCCAGCTACTGGGTAATACGAAACCCTTGGTAAGACTGGTTGTCAGACTTTCGGGCTTCTGACAACCTGTTACGACTGTTAAAGATCCACTAATGAAAGCCGGGACCAACGGCTTAACGTGCTTTCCGAGGCACGGAGGGGTCTTGGTACCTATGTAAAGATGGTCTCCCATCCACGGACCAACCGCGGCAAGTGTAGCTTAACCTGATCGATCGACCCGTGCGGCTGTTATTACTTAGCAACAAGCCCCTCCATCCTCCTTTCCATATACTTGTAAATATTATTATTGTAACACTGTTTGCCTTTTAAATTGGCTACATTTTTCAGAAAGTCTGCCCGTGCTTCATATTTTATTGATATGCGAGCAATGTCAGTTGCCTAAAAGTTATCCGTATCACTCGAGAAGTCGTGACTGAACTTCGCGTTCAATCCTGTATAGGTACGACACTTTATTCAATACGGGGATGTGTCCGTATGGTGCGCGACCCATTCGGATATCTACTAACTAACACGCAGCGTTTGGGGAAACAGTACTGGGCACGTAGCGCGCACAGTGCCTTCATAAATGGCAATTTACCGAACCAAAGGGGAAAGTCCGGCTGCACAAAAAAAGAACTATATTCACCCCACACCCCCCGCAAAAATCTCACTATTCCAATTTTACGCCAGACCAATTTTTGATGAGATCGCAAATACATAAAAAAATAAAAACATTAATTTGAAACGTGGGCTTTTTCAAACATATGTTTTTTATTTTTTTTTTTTAAACTTTAGAACAAATTGGAATGTAACATCAGATATTATTTCAGCATGATAAAATAAACTTTCTGCCGAATACATTGTACCATACGAATTCAGAATAACATGAGAGCAATACTTAATTACATAAACGAAATTGGAAAATATTTCTGTTGCAAATAAAATACAAAATCATGTTGTTTTCCTTTGTTAATATTATTCGTTTAAAATTTCGCAAAACATGTGTTCTACGAGTGTGTCCATTTTAAGAGATGGTTGCATTTTTAACGGGCTTATGGATTATTGCTAATTTACTACATTTACTAAAGATTTCATAATAGATAGGACACTTCCACCACCTTCCAGGAAGGTAGGTACGTATTGTGTATTTCTTTTATTTTTATTGCGTTATTTATACCTCTTTGTTTACTGCGCCGGTTTAACGTCATCACGCCAACGCCGGCTGTCGCTAAAAACCAGCGCTGGGCTGTCTCCAAAGAGAATTAAACCACTTGAGAGCCGATAGACCGATTTCGTCCAGGCACACGACTCACCACTGCGGGCTGGGGGACGAAGAAAATACAGCGGTTGTCATTGGCCGATGCAACAATGTCAGGACGAATATTCCAAACATAGTGATGCCCAAGTCAGTTTTGCAACAATAATATCGATATCGACAAAATCAACGTCTATTAATTGTAAAAAAAAAATATTATACTGAAAGGGTGTTAACTGTTCACCGTTCAGACAGCAGTGGTTTTGAAATTATTCATACTTGTAAGTCTGAGCCGTTACCACTGGGCCACCACTGCTTTATGTTTGTGTTTTAAGTCTTTTTTTTTGTAATGTGCGTTTTGTTTGTGCAGAATAAACAATTTTTCTTTCTTTTTCTTTAAGCAGTTATAATATTTTGCGCTCTCAGTCATTATAATTTTTGTAGGAACAAACTGTTAGGGAAAAGAGTCCCTGCATAGCTATTCACAAACACTCGATAAGCTTCCGTATCGTATCGAACATTAATCATTGTTATCGTAGGACTAAACGCTGTTCACAAGTCCAAAACCCGAAAATTTTGTCAGTTTAAATCAAATAGACGCCCGCTATTCTTCCAACAGCTATTTGCTGTTGAGGGCGAGTCAAATCAGGCTATCGTAATGTCAGGTTTTCGATACGATAGCCTGTCGTATGGTTGTGAATCAGGGCTCTGGAAGGATTTGGTGGAGGCCTTTGCCCAGCAGTGGGACAGAACAGGCTAACAAAAAAAAAAACTATTGCGTATAAGTAGGTACATAACATATTATCACGAACACATAAATTATGCAGGTACCATCCTAGTAAATAGCATCTATTGTACAAATTAATTTTACACAAGTCACTGCTTTTGTTGGATTTTGCTTATTTGTGTTTACTTAAGTGATTTAGTTTTTTAGCTAAGTAAATGGCAAAAATAAGCAAAACACATTTCCCACGAAAACTAGGTATGTGTTTTTCCCACGAAGACCGAATATTTCTGTCACTTTTCTAGTAAGCTTTACCCAACCGGAAAAATTCGTTTCGGGTAAAATTTAAATCCTCTCCCTAACATGCACACGCACGAAAACAGTTAAAATTCCCGAATACTCAGAAATAGAGCTTCCGCCTCGCGCCTGCCGGAACATATCCGGTAAATCATTACAAAGTTGGATTTAGTAACATTGAGTGCAACATGTATGTGCACAATGCGACGACGTCATTGGCTATTTTTAGTGATAGCTAATAATGTTGCGGTAAAAATGTGAAATATGCAGTACGTGGAATTACCCAGGAAGCGGATGTGCAGTTGCGACGCGTGCGACCCCATTTCTTTGAGATAGAATTTTTTTTTTGTTGCTTCCTTATTTTTAGTACATATATATCGATGTTTTCATGGCTGTTTTCATCACTTCCTACGAATTGAACCGTAACGGGGTTATCTCATCATATGTGTTGATCTGAAATTAGTTTTATAATATTTTACGTGTAGGAAAAGTCCATATATCATTTAAAAAATGGACTCTACCGTAAAAAGGCTCCAGAAAGAGACAAATTATAACAGACTAGCTGCGCCCCGCGGTTTCACCCGCATAAGTCTCGATCCCGTGGGAATATCGGGACAAAAAGTATCCTATGTCCTTTCCCGGGACTCAAACTATCTCTATACCAAATTTCATCTAAATCGGTTCAGTGGTTTAGGCGTGAAAAGGTAACATACAGACAGACAGACAGACAGAGTTACTTTCGAATTTATAATATTAGTTTGGATTACGGAACGGCTGCGACTTATGACTTAGGTATGCGAACCCAGACAGGCACTTTATTTTGTATAAATTGTTTCATCACCACTGCTTTCATAACGGTGAAGGACAAATCGTGAGGAAATGTCCAACAACGAAAAATTCGAAGACATATGACATAAACCAACCCGCACCGGGCCCGTGTGTTGGATTATGATGGCCCACTCCTTTTCACCGAAAGGAGGCCTGTGTCCCAGCAGTGGGAAAATTATAGGCCGAGGCCTGTGTCCCAGCAATGGGAACATTATAAGACCGATTATGCTACCTAAGATTATGAATAGATGTCACATCTTCTTGTTTTCGATGTTCATCTTTTTGTTTCTAAAAATATGATATGAAAAATACACCCTCGTTCATACAGTACCTACCCCACCTTTAACAATAAGCCATATCCTTCAAAGGAACTGCTAAAGCAAATATCTAGTCTCAGTAGTTCCTTTAGCTTTTGCAAAGGAACTACTGATCTAAAAATTCTCAGTAGTTCCTTCAAAGGAACTACGAGAAGGTACTAGTGAGCATAAACGATATGATCAAGTTTCGGTAAAAGTTTGGTTTTGTACGGAGTTGTCTCTTTCACACATACCTGTTTGGCAGTATGTCTTTAAAGTTCGATGGTAGGTACAATACTTTCACAGCTATTTTCGTCCTGATTTTAAAACACAGTAATCTTTATTCTTATTACCATAAGGTTGCTGATAGGTTAAGTTTGTGGAAGGACTGTAGGTATCATACTTAAGCTCGGGCATCTAGATACCGCCGACATGAAAAAAATGTATGAGGTCCGGGGACCCCCGCCCCGGCTGGAATGTACTTAGTTCAAAATGAAAATCAAAGGTGGCGGCTGCGAAAATTTGAAAATATTCGCAGCCATCTTGGATTTTCATTTTGACCTCATTATCGGCTTCAGCACCCTCGAAGACCATGAATACGACACCTATGGCGAAAAATTTGAAAAACTTTGCAGCCGCCATCTTGGATTTTAATTTTTACCTCACCATCAACTTCAGCACTCTCGAAAACCATGAAAACGATACGCATGACGAAAAATTTTAAAAGTTTTGCAGCCGCCATCTTGGATTTTGACCTCATTATCGGCTTCAGCACCTTCGAAAACTCTGAAAACGACATCCATGGCGAAAAATTTGCTTCGCAGCCAGATTTTATCATCATCTTGGATTTTTATTTTGACCTCACTATTGGCTTCAACACCCACGAAAACCATGGAAACTATCTCTCTCTCTCTCTCTCTCTGACTCTTTCTATTATATTAAATAAAAAGTTACGTGACGATTTATCCCAATTTACTCCTACCGTAAGCTCCGTCTCCGTCAAAAGACTTCGTTCCAAAAATAGAAACAAAATTTCTCGGTATCTATTTGGTATCGATATATTTCCGATTCGTAGATTTTTTATCAAAAGAAGGAGCGACATAACAGCGCTTCACACCACGTGAGCTAGTTTCTTTGATAAAAATATTGAATGCGAAACGTTACATCTCTCAATAAACATACCGTTTTGAAAAGGGAACATTTTTCTAGCTTTATGTTTTGCATTTTCGGGTAATCTAACTAAAATCACAGAATACTTAAAGTACTACGTACAGAAAGGACACTCCCTTCCCCGAACTAAAATCAGTTACCGCACCTCACCCCGCACTTCGGCGTATTCGTCGCAGTTCTTTAACAAGAGCGCTCGCAAACACAAGTACCTCACGCACACATTCATACGTATACAAACGTTATTTTTTAATGTAGTAGTAGTAGGTAATTATTTTGCGAGCGTTGTATGGAGTGTCCGGGGTGTGCTAAAATCTAAATGGTCGGAGTGCCCCAGCTTAGTTACTACGACAAACAAAGAGAACACGCCAGAAAGTTAAAAAAAGGCTCATTTATTGAAAAAAGCGCACATCATTAGAAGACCAAAAAGTTTTTGGTGGTTCAATTATTTTTCAACGCGTTTTCTCACACACACAGCATGGATAATTTTTGTGAAAACTGAAAACGGTCACGCGGGCTCGCAAAATATGGAAAGATGTGGAGGGAGGCTTTTGCCCAGGAGCAGGACAGCGTAAAAGCCTCCCTCCATCTTTTGTTAGCCAGCGTAACCGTTTTCACAGCGTGCCGGTCGGGGGAGCGGTGAATGCTTATGCGAATCCTGCACTCCCGGCCATAGGTAGAGGTGGAACACCGCGGTGGTTTTAGCCGGTAAGAGTCCGGCATGCCCCTCTGTCACTCCCACGATAGAGGAAGCCCATGAGGATTTCCAGGAGCAGGACAGCGTAGGTTGGTAAAAAAAAGCACCTATATAATATTTACTTGAATTTAAATCCTTTGTTTATTTACGTCAAAAACGTCATAGTACATTTACTAAACAAAATCTCATAAACTCCCAAATATTTAGGCGAACACTTCATTAGTAATAAACAAATAATTTAAAGATTTATTCCGTGTTTCTATTTTACAACTACGCGCTAATGTAGGTATCCTAATTTGGGATAAGTTGGGGTGTTCCCTCGTGTCGACAGGAGTTATACGAGAATATCGTGCCGTGGGGAGAAGATAAAAAATGACGAGCGTAAAAATTACATATCGAGCAGCTGTAGAAGAAGACGCACTTTATCTAATATTCGATGTGCTATACTGATTCTTACAGTACCTACTCGAGTAAGTTGGGTAACTGGACTTTTTAGGGTTCCATACCAAAATGGTAAAAAGGAACCCTTATGGTGCCACTCAGTCTGTCTGTCTATCCGTCTGTCACGGCTGGATATCTCAAGAACTACTAATGTTATCAAGGAATAGTTTTAGATGTCGTTTGCCCAACTTTTTTTTTGGAACACGGACTATACCCATCACGTTTGTAAAGTGTACACAATAAATCTAATTTTGAAACTGACATTTCAAGTAACTGCAGTTGTTATTATTACTCGTTATTACATGGAGTTGCGGACACCAGCCCGTATTACCTATTACCTACGGTCGTTGACTCTGTAGCGGTATCTACAACGCCACATGCGAACAACGCATCATACTGACGTCACGCAAAATCCTGCATCTCGCAAGCAGAGTTTACCGCGCAACTAGCATTATACTCGTATATACAACGGCCCGACATAAAACATCGAGCAGTTGCCCACCAGACACAACACCCGTCTGGTCGGAGGATCCTCCCTTTTCTATAGAGTGTAAGTGAACTTTACACCCTGTTCCTTATGCCTCTATAACCAAAAAAAAAAACAATGAATCTTTTTAATATATTTTTTTTTAATTTTATCGTATTTACATATCGACACCCATCACGTCTGCGGAGTTTCGCTAACTATTGACCCTGTAGGTATTCTTTTCTCTCCCCCTCTCTCCTGATTTTGTTTCTCTCTCCCTCTCTCCTGATTTTGGATGATCCACCCTCCCCATGAAAAAGTTATGTATTATTATGATATAAAGTGCACTGTACGTGTGTATAAAGTGTACTGTAAAGTTTCATCAAAATCCGTTCAGTAGTTTTTGGGTGAAAGAGTAACAAACATACATCCATCCGTCCTCACAAACTTTCGTGTATATAATTATTATCGTAGGAAGTAGGATTAGTAGGATAGGATTATTATCACACTAGCAGCGCCCCGCGGTTTCACCCGCGTAAGTTTCGATCCCGTGAGAATATCGGGATAAAAAGTATCCTATGCGTTAATCCAGGAAATGGTCTATCTACGTGCCAATTTTCATCCAAATCTGTTCAACGGTTTACGCGTGATTGAGTAACAAACATCCAAACATCTTCACAAATTTTCACATTTATATCTAACTAGCTTCTGCCCGCGACTTCGCTCGCGTGAAATTTCTTATTCCCTTGACCCATCTCGTCGTACTGCATCACTTGCCCGCGTCTCCTGCTCTATCACTTCGTTTCCCCATAGCGCTTTTGCTCGGCTCCTAAGGGTCATAGCGTGACGTTAAATAGCCTATAGCCTTCCTCAAGAATTGGGCTATCAAATGCAAGAAGAATTTTTAAATCCGACTGGTGGTTCCAGAGATTACCCCCTTCATACAAACTTACAAACAAATTTTACCTCTTTATAATATTAGTATAGATATTAGTAGGATTCAAATTTCATGAAGCATTCGCATTTCATCTATAGCATTTTCCACAGGAAAAATTTGATATTAGACGTTATAGCACGTCAAATATTAAATTTTTAAGCGCGATACTTTAACCTTATAGAAAGTAGTTTACAAGCATTTCTGCAACTTTTAATAAAAGTTACCTGTATTTTTGTGGCGTGTGTTTATTCAGTTATATTTTAAGGAATTTATATTACTTTAAGACAAAATGTTATTTTAAGGTTTTAAATTTTGTTGTGTGTTTTATGTTTTTTAACTTCATTTTTTTTTATTTTTTTTAGCCTATACTGTCTGCCACTACTGGACAAAGGCCTCCCCCTTTTGTACAAAAATTATGTCAGTGTCATAATAATATTTTCTTTAGATAAAACTTAAATTTTACTGTACTGACAAATCATTTATTTCAAACTAGCTGACCATCTTCGTAGGTACTGCCTCAGAATCAAAAAAGCCATTCCATACAAAATGTATGAGAAACTAAAATATCTTCATTATTATATTTTTCGTGAATTTGTCCCATGTTTTAATAGTTATTCTGCTATTCTTGGCAGAGACAAATCCAAAAAATCAAAGATCATAAAAATCGGCCCAGCCGTTCTTGAGTTATAAATGGTGTAACTAACCCGACTTTGTTTTATTTATATAGAAGATAGATAGGCACATAAAACGCACTTTTGAACGTCAAAATTTGCAAGGAAAAACAATAATTGATAAGTGTTAGGACCTTTGCAAACTGAGAAACTTGATTGTCATTAACATTATTATTCTCGTAGTTGCCCCCTTCAAAAAGTAGTTTCACATGGAGATAATTGTAGTTACTCTTTTAAATACGGGTTACGGGGTACGGGTTTTATACATCGATGCAATAACAACATAAACATTTGGCGTACGATAAACAGCAAGATTGATGAAGACACGCGTGGAAGGTCTGCCAATGACTCCGAGTTATAGAATGAAAATGGTGACTGACTCATATCGCTACATATATCAGACTACAAGTGCATGCCTATCGTGATTGACAAAAGTAGTGATACTAGGTCACGTATTTGTGGGCACGAAGGGAAGCCAGCGCGCATGTACTCACGTGCTGCCTCGGTCACATGCACAGAGGATTCGGTAAGACCCCTTTACAGTCTCCCGAGGGATGACTGCCTCGTACCCCAACTGCCCCGACTGACGACGACCGCGAGGACTGACTGTGACTGCCCCGTGGTCGCAAGCGCGACTGCTGAGCGTGGGGTACTGGATTCGTTTTCCCGGGTCGGGCAAAGTGTTATGGGGTTTTTCCAGTATATTTATTTCTTAGTAACAACCCGGAATTTGAAAGTTAGCGATGCGATAACCCCATGTCTCGAAAAGCACTTTATGCTGTTGGCCCTGAGTCTGATCTCTCTCCTGTCGTGTCAATGGACAATGCGAGTGAGGGAAGAGAGAGTGCACCTGTGTCTGCGCATACATTTATGCACTATAATATCTCCCGCGCCGAATGGTGGTATGCGCTGATATTGATCGCCATGGCCGAAATTCGGTCTGTAGGACTTTATATTTAAAATACAGTGCTTGCGGCACACCCAATATGTTTATGGGACAAGCGGTGCTAACCTGTAAGAAATTGTTACACTAACCCCAGATTATGGTATAGTTACATTAAAAAAAAAAAATAGTATAATACGCACCACGAAAGGTGAGACTTGACGAGCTCGGTAGTGGGGAGCTTGAGCAGGTAAGTCGTGTACGAAATAGTTACCCATAATGTGTATATCTATTCAGGGATGTAATTTAGATTAAAATTCTTAACAAAATCATAAAGTTTAAGATAAAAGTCAAGTCTCATCTTTCGTGGCGCGTAGTGTACTGCCGCCTCTAGGCGATTTTGTGCTCTGTGGTCTCTTGCTTTCATATTTGCCCATATTCGTACCTACAAATATGAGCAAACATGAAGGCAGACCAAAGGACGGGGTTTAAAAGGACCTCCTTTATTTTTATAGACCGTGCAACGGACGTAACGGGAACTTAATTTCCGGGAACGTCGCTGGTACCTATGAGGACATGCTGCTTTGTCAAAGTGGTTTCCTCGCTTTGCAAATTAAAGTCTACTGACGGTCCATTGGCAAGGTAATTGCGAAACAATATTGTGCCGCAGACAGCGCTTTACAGTATACAGGGTGTAAAAAAAAGACCCATCACATAGCCGTCAACTACGCATTCTTTGCATTAAAACTAATTGCAGGGATACGCCTTTTATTTTTGGTGTGATTTGCTGTTTGCGGTAGTGCGCAATGCAACACACGTAAAACATTGTGTTTACGGGTGTATGCAACGGTACAAGAGTCGTGGCTCTGGGGGTATTTAAAGTTCTGTTATAATATCAAAAACTAGTTCCTTAATAAAATAAAAAATGGTGTACAAACCTACAGTCTACAAGGCCTACAACGTTCTCAATTTCACAGAATATAAAAGAATCTATCTAAAAATAAAATAAGTATAAAAACCTATTCAAACTAGTCGAAATTAGAATTGTCAAAGCACTTATATCATGAATTTGCTTTTAAGAGACACAGGTAAGAAATGGAAAACGGCAAGCGTTTTGGGAGGCTGTCTTAAGAGCCTATACTACCTCAAATGGCTTAGCGTGATCCTCCGCTATGTCGAAAATACTGCACCATTAATTTTGAAATAAATATATGGTAAAGTTGAGGATTAATGCTAAGTCCTATGTTAGACGAAAACACGATTCCATAAAATTTTCTCGATAGAAAATAAATCCAAAGTTACCTCTAACCCGAACAATAAACCGCTGGTATTCAAAAAATACTTCAAATTAGATCATGAAACTTTGCATACTAACTGAACTTACTTTAAAGCAGGTCTTATGTTATTTACTTTTTTATAATTACCATTATTTTCACTGTAAAAAGCAAATACCTAAACTATTGGCGCTGCCTGCCGCCCAGCACCGCACTCTGTCTCGCTCTCACTCAGTCAGCGAGCAGTATCGTATGAGCGAGATAAAGAGTGAATTTTAGCTGAGGTAGTATAGGCTCTTAAGTAGTTTTGACGTTTAAAAAGTGCTCATGCTCAGCCCAATTTGAATAAAGGACTGGCGAATATTCGATAATCTTCTATCAGTCGAAAAAAACATAATTTTTATTATAATTTTGATTTGATGATGATAGTCGAAAATGCACCCAATGCACCCGTTGTATAATTTTAGTGTTCGATAATATTTTAAATGTGTTTTATGGTATATATAAAGTATAAGTAGTATCTGTAGTAAGTAAATAAATAAATAAAATGTGCTAGTGTTTGAAAAACTTACCAATACGCCCAGTCTTATGAATGTGTAAAGTACAGACGCCAACACATCAAGCTACCCGAAACTGTCAAATTTTCCCAATCTACTTTGAATCTTATAGAAATCTATTAAATAAACTTGACAGATTGTAGTAGCTTGATGTGCTGGCGTCTGTACTAAAAGCCGTCTGGCGAGAGTCACTAGTTGCGCAAATTCGCACAACCGCTGGATAACGTCCAAGCGTCGTGCAATCTATACGATTACAGATGTTATACGATATAAACTAACCGTTGGTTTAATAGCATTCAGATACGGCGGAGATGAATTGAGTCGTATTGCATGGACTATACTGATACAGCAGGGATAGAGTCTTTAATATTAATATCACGTTCATTGCAGTCTAGTTACTGTTCAATACGCTTCAAATACATATTTAATATTCTAATTATACTCGTAAAATCATATCAATTCTTACAATAAGCATGTTCCATATACCGTCTTATTTACAAAAATGGCAAAATAAAGATCGAAATTCATGCATCTAATCTTATTTTCTGCGAAGTTTTGCCAAGTAACGAAAGCTGTGGTGGGATCGACGATCTTTACACACAAGTGCGTTAATAATTATGTATTGCGGGCGGGAGGTCTGTAATGTTGGTTACACATACACTTTAGAAATATAGGACGATAAAAACGCAGCTGTGGCTGGATTTAGAAACACATAGGAAGAAGAAAGGAACAGAATGAAAAGAAAAAAAAAGACGACTCTGCGTTCACAGTTTGGACATTGTTCTCCGAGCCTAGATTGAAATTCGCAAGCAGGGGCGTAGCTACCGCCGTAACAATTATACGGGGCCCCCAACGTGCGTAAGCAAAAATTAATAAAAACTTCCCAATTCTTTTTTTATTTCACAAATGACAAAAGTAAAAAAAAAGCAAATCAGTTATAAATGATTTAATAAATCAGTTTGCCGAAAAAAAGGCAAGGAGAGTGTATTTTAATTTGAATTGTTTGTAAAAATTTTGGAAAAAGTGACAGATAGATAATTATGATGAATAAATATTTCTTTTAATTTTATGCAAACATTTTTATTTCTTTTGTGAGAAATCTTTACCCTTCCTAAGGGCCCCCAAACAATTTTTTATATGGGGCCCCGCCAAGACACGCTACGCCACTGTTTGCAAGCAGTTTGTTTTGGATTGGTTCAGGACACGAATAGGTATCCTTTTACATCAGGAACTTTGCATTCGAAATTGAATGGGGCGGATTTCAGCTTCCAGGTGCCTAATACCAGCCAGCAATTCCAATACCGTCAAATCAAAATTAATAATCCATCAAGAGACAAAAGCTATCCTCCGAATGCAAGTTGAATATTCGTGATACAGGCTTGGCAATGCTGCCGCTTTGTCCTTCATGCCGCTGACAGCTGAATACAGATACATATTATTCAGCTTTCAGTAGTATTCGTCATTAGAAATACCTACATAGCTAAAGCTTTGAATAGCACCGTTAATTGCCTACTGTACGATGACATACGAACATAATAATTGGTAGGTTCTCACAGAGAGTCGGGTGAAAAGCATAGAGGATTTTGAATGTGAACTGAACACTCAAAGGCGAAGTGAAGTTTATGAAGTGAGCATCTCTAATTGGTACGTTGGCTGCCACACTGCATCAATTATTTATTTATTGATATTTGATGGTAGCAGAATGAGCAAGCTAGAGGTCTAATTTATGTTAATAGGTAGTCAATTTCCATAGTGATATTATACAGGGTATTACGGAAAGGGTATATCAATACAAACGGGTTGAAGAGTGTATCTGGTCTAGAATCTCTGTACAAAATTTCAGCTCAAAAGCATTAACTTTGAAAATGCTTAATATTTTTTTATTTCGGCGCTGCACTGGCGCGCGGCGGCGTAATGTGAGTGTACTAGGCGCACAGACACACTACAGATAATGGATAATGACCCTCGTAGTGCGGTGACACGTTTGTTATAATTTCAATTTAATAAACTATCGAAATAAAAAAATATTAAGCGTTTTCAAAGTTACTGCTTTTGAGCTGAAATTTTGTGCAGAGATTCTAGACCAGATACACTCTTCAACCCGCTTGTATTGATACACCCTTTCCGTAACACCCTGTATAAGTAACAACTTTTTACAAAAAAAAAAAACCAGCTTCCAAAGAAAAAAACACCACACAAAACGTTATTTTTCACTTTCTAGTGTTTTTTTTTAAGTCGGTTGTTTTTTATTCTTATTTGTAAAAAAGTTTTTATTTTTAATTTTTTGTTGTAGGTACCTAGCCCACACAAATTCATATAACACTACTTGCTATGTAAATATCAGTGACAGGAAGTCATTAAAACATCGTCAATATAAACTAAGCGGAAAAAATTCGTATTATTGAAGCTAACTCAAAAACTCCCCAAGCAAACATATCGTTGCTAATCTAACTAAGTGACATAACTGATTCGAAGCATATTTTACAGGGCAAGCTATGGCCTTGAGGATTACCTATGATTGAGGGTAGCTTGCTCTATATAAATTCTACTGATACAAAATTGAGCACGTGTATAGTTCTGATTAAGATCTTTATACCGGTATTACTGTACCTTTATTCAACTAAATACATATAATTATATTTTTAAATATTAGAATATAAAACATTTAAAAATATAAAAAAAATAGTAGCCCACCGGTATCGGGAACACGGTCCTAGCTACCGGCGGTCAAGGCTCCAGAGAGAGGAACCTCCTAACAATGCGGGCCGTGTCTAGAAGTACCGCTTTCTGAATCAAGCTCTTATAATACTATTGTTATCGTGTTAATATTGTTTTTCGGTATCGGTTATTGGAAAAACACCAACAACCTCTTAAGAGGTCATTTGTACTCATCATTATGAAAAACTTTTACCTACTATGGGACCAAACCTGAAATCGCGAAAAAATCATCTGTTCCGTTATACGAATATAAGTGTAGGGAACAGCTTTTTTTTTCGTGTTTTAAGAAAATTCATCTGCCTATCCTTTTCCCAACTATGTTGCGTCGGCTTCAAGTCTAAACGGATGCAGCTGAAAACCAGTTCTGATGATATGAAATCTCTAAAATATGCCATGATATTCATGAAGGTTCGATGAGAAAGCCATCCAGGTTATATAACCCCTACCCTCATACTAATAAACGTTTTATAGCGTCTGTACGAGTACAGTTACGCAACGCTTTGTCTTTCGAAAGTCAAATTACTGACGACTGAAAGAAAGAAATCGGTGTGTAACTATTCATCTGATATAATACGTTTATTAGTAAGGGGGTAGTATAAATAAAATAATAATACCTAGATCCCCCTGATCGGTATTGTGAGAGTTATCTCGAGTTCTAACATGACTAACTGAGGATACATCGACGCAGCGAAGCGGCCAGCCACCTAGTGTCCCGATAATGTTCCAAAATGATTTTAGTGACAGTTAAAAATAGTCGGACAAGCATGTTTTATAAATAACTTGCTACATAGTGCAGATCTAAAGGCCGCTGCATATGTGTGCCGTGCGATGATAAGCAAATGCCTACGTACTATTAATCCTGCGGTTTTCGACGAAGATTAGTAGACGGGTAGGTACCAATCAGTCTGCCTAGCGTTTTCCCAATTATGTTGGGGCATACTGTTAAGTATTCTGTGGTTGGAGTCAACTTCCAGTCTAACCGCATGCAGGTGACTACCAGTATTTTACTGGGAGCGTTTGCCTATCTGACCTCGACAACCCAGTATCTGACCCCTTGGTAAGACTAAACATTACTTGAAGTAAAGTTCGATGTTTGTTTGAAGAGTGCATGTCCTTACATGCCCTCTTAATCTCTATAGCGAGAGATAAATCTATGAACTAGAATTTAAATAAATGCTATAATGTTGTGTTTGGGCATAAATAATCACAAGTTACTAAATAAAAACATTCAAGTTAAAAGATTGAATAAAAGTCTCGCCTGACCTTCTTCAGAATTACCTGATTGGAGGACACAAATTACGGAGAAAATCTTTTTATTTTCACTATAGACGAAGCAAATACTAACACGACACTTTTCATTACTTTTATCAATCGATACTATAAGGGCTTGTACATAAAACTGCGATGCGACGTCGCATCGTAAAAATCTGCGAGCTCTTTCTATTTCTAACGTATATTAACCTTTCTGCGTTGAGAATTCGCATCGCGCCGATTCGCAGTTTTCTGTACAAGCCCTAACGGATGTCTCTTATACTCCCCATCACTGCGGCCATAACTTCTGGAGATATTGAAGGTCAAAGTTCAAACTTTCTTTTTTTCACGCTACAAGTTTTAAATGTTATAATTTTAATTTAACCCCACAAGTCTTGTACCGTTGCGTTGCAAGCACCAGCATACAGAACCAGAACCAAAAATAAAAGTCATTTATCTACACAGTGGTCCTAAGTTTCAATCCACGATATTTATAAATTGATAAACATATTATTCGGTTTGATTCCATATTATAACATTCTTCAGTAGTTACTCATAAAGTTTACATACAATAAAGAATTCTAAAGTTCGTTTATAACTACTCTACGTCATTTATATTTGACGTTACACAACTTGGCATCGGGTAGACGCGCCGTTACGAAAACATGTAATAAATTATTTAATACAGCTTGCAAAATAACTAACTTTATGTAGTTATGGTGATTTAAATATCATATTAACTAAATAAAGAAAAGTTGATAATGCGAAAATTACTTTGTAATCGCAAAAGTCAGACCTAGGTCCAAGATAAGTGGCAATCGCTTCGTTTGATATTTCTACAAAGACTGTTAACAGCACGTCTATTCTGAACATAGGTGAAGTGAGCTTCAGTTCACTTCAAACTCACATCACCTAAGTTTTCATAGTGAGGTTTTTACGGAATATTACTACTCACATCATCATCATCATCAGCCTATAATGTTCCCACTGCTGGGACACAGGCCTCCTCTCTGTGAGAGGGAGTGGGCCACAATCCACCACGCGGGCCCAGTGCGGGTTGGTAGATGTCACATGTCTTTGAATTTTTGGTTCTAGGACATGCCGGTTTCCTCACGATGTTTTCCTTCACCGTTTTGAGAGCAGTGGTGATGAAATAATTTTACACAAAGTAAAGCGCCTGTCTGGGTTCGAACCTACGACCTACAACTCGTAAGTCGCGGCCGATACCACTGGAACTACTGGAACTATTACTACTGGAATGACATAATTTTGCTTTGCGATAGCTTTTGTGCAACCAATACATTTTTGACTATGCCATCATTGTTATCACAGATAGAATATAACTTTTTCTACTCTTTCTTGTTCTGATAAATAATTCTACGCGTTTACAGAATTTACGCGCGTACAGGCAAGCGCGTAGCCGGGATTCTTGGACGGAGCCAATACTCTCCACCTACATGGACTCGTTTCACGCACGTTATACGTAAATCTAGATACTCCGGGCGCCTAGCGCCTGGTTAAATCCTATTTTGCGCGTGTGATATGCTTTATCTAGATATGCACTCAGCCCTTATGTCTATGAGAGCCCGACGTCGTTAATCCAAGCATTGTCATGCCGACGGACACGTCACGTTATTTGAAGGATAAATGATGATGATGTTACTCATCTATCCTTCAAATAACGGTGGCATAATAAGATTCCAAATCCTTATTGCCCTATTACCTAAGAGCCAGTCTACAACATGAATACCCTAATCACAACCTGATTAAGGTAAATGTACCAATAGTCGTCGGGTTTTGATATTCACTGACTTTGAAGAACTGCTACGTGAGAAGTATTTCATTTAGAATGAAACTTTTTGCATGATGAAATAGAAAAATTATCCGTTATTCTAAATAAGTTGTTAATTTTTGTAATTTTTAGTGATAATAAATACTTATTTATGCAAATGTGAAAAAAGGGCGATTTGTACCAGTGCTCGCCAGATTTGTACTATTACTCATCAAAAGGACCCAGTAGTCGTCAATTTTTGATGCTAACTTGTACTTTCAGGCCTTGAACATAGAGTTCAAGATGATTACACATTATAATATATTGTGATTGTCTTTCATATGAGTGGCAAGTCTAAGAAATAAAAGGTAGGTAGAAAACCAAATCGCAAGAAATCAGACTAAGTAGGTAAATTCTAATATATTTTAGCTTAAAAAATTAAGATGTCCGAATCACAGAATTAGTTTTTTTATCAGAATAAAGGAGCCCATTGTATATTAAGTGTTTAATGTTTTTTTATGTTTTGTATTTTTGTGGTGTACAATAAAGTATATAAATAAATAAATCAGCCATATTAGGCCCAAAACCCAAAATGGCCGGCTAACGAAAAAAATGTATTACCCCGGTCGGGGAAGACCTCCTTATCATTTTTTAATATATTGCGCCGAATCGCTAAGACCATTCCTTCAGCTTTTTTTTTTAAGTTGAAAAATAAAGTTGTATACATTAAAAAAACCTGATTTTAGAACTATATAGGCAAAAAATAGTTACAGTAACACTCGCAGAGGTTTTTTGTCATTGTAGGTAATACTTGTTTAAGGTCACCTTTCTTTTATTTTGGCCAATCGGTAGTTAATATATTTTAATAAAATTTATAAAACTAGATTTTTTTCAACTTTAAAAAACAGCTGAAGAAATGGTCGTAGAAGTTCTAAATAATAACAAATTTTTATTTCGCTGTCACTTTGTGTTTTGGGCCTGTTGACGTGAAATCGTCGCTGCACTCTGTGGTAAATTCAATATGTCTGACCGACATGTAATATTTCAGCCGCTTTTAACTACCAGAATGCTTGGGTAATGATTGAGCATACAATATATGGGTAATAATTGTACCAATTTTGAAGCAGGATCTAATTTGTGTTTGACGTCACATCGCAAGTGCAGTGGGCCCGACCCTCCTTTTTACTATGCGTCGAAATATTATTTCGCAAACAAATTTTTAGCTACTAGGTGCCATTGTCAACAATTGACACAGTACTACTAGGGCCTAAAGAGAGTCAACAGAAATATTGGCCGAGTTAAAAATGCATTTGAAGTTGACAATAGCAAAATAATTTCAAAATATATCATCTCATATCGGCCGTTAGTCTGGCCAAAAATGAAAAATATTTATTTATTTATTTATTAAAACTTTATGCACAAGTAAAAAAAAATAATACTATACAAAGGCGGACTTAATGCCTGAGGCATTTTCTACCAGTCAACCTTAGGGTGATGCAGAGACAAAACATGGCAGAAAATATCTAAATAAAAGTAAGCTTGCATCATAAGGAATTCAATGACAAAAAAAAAAAAAACTTTTTCACTTGGTTTACTTTGTACCTAGAATGCTCCTTTTCTTGCTCAAATTGTAAAACAAGAATCTAACTTTTAGTACAATATTAAGCTTTCTGGCTCTAATGTATATTAGTATTATGTGAATGCAAATGAGGATGTGTGCTAATACCTATATCACAAGATATTAAGTTTATCTTAGCTTAGGTATTAGTAGCAACTCTAACATGTAACTTGTAACTACCTTTTGGCCTATTTTATTGTAAACCTGTTTCTTTATGTTAATTTTGAAGGTGCAAATAAACATTATTATTATTATTATTATAATGAGCCTCAAAAAAAGCCTAGTACCAAACAAATACAATAGCTACGGCAGTATCAGAAAACGTAAGAAAATCTGCAGCAAGTAGCATAAAAGTTAAAGATGTCGTCTCATATCGACCGCAAATCTGCTTAGAACTGAAAAATATCACATACGGTGAAAGGTATATTAAATGCAATGAGCCTTTTTTTTCGTGGGGAAATCCTCATGGATACCCTCCGTCTGGGAAGAACTGAGGGTTATGTCGGACTCCTACCGACTAAAACCCCACTGTTCCTTCTAGTACCATGAGTCCGGGGCCCGGGAAATACTTGTACATTCGCCGCACCTCCAAATAGTATCAGCCCAGCCAAAAGCCAACCATAGAGTTTTAAATCATAAGAAACATAATAAGCCTACAAAATATACTTATGAGCGAATTCAAAAGCTAGGGTAGTACCTAAAATCATCGCAAATCGCCATGTTATTAATGTACGGCGCCCCGGCCTGTTATCGTGCAAGTATGTGTGAAGATTACGAGAACATTAGGAAGATTCAACGGCAGAAGACTTAGTAAGAACACACCTCTATACAGGAAGATTTTTTTATCACCATCCAAATTTTTACAGGGTGTTCTACCCATGAATATGAACAACTTTTACTATGGGACCAACTCTGAAATCACGAAAAAGATATCAGCTGTTTCATACAAAAGTTTAACACCTACTTGACCAAAATATATGAAACAGCAGATTTTTTTTTCGTGATTTTAGAGTTGGTCCCATTGTGAAAGTTGTTCATATTCATGGGTAGAACACCATGTAAAAATGTGGATGGTGATAAAAAATATTCCTGTATATGTGAGGATTTGATTGGAACTGTAACATCCACACTCGATCTGAGTGAGGTACTGTAAAAAAACTACTATCAATTATCCAGGGCTTATTACAGTTCATTATTATACCTTTCCCAGTAAGGCAGTTTAGGTTAGAACTGAAAATACTTTTTACGGGCCGAAGGAGTGGAGCGTGCTTACGATACAGCGTGCAAAGCGAGCCCTTCCTAGATACAAATAAGCAAAGCACGCTTAATTACACGATGAGCTCGCTTAATCAGAAGATGGACTTAGTTCTCTTGCTAGTCTTAACAGCTTCTTAAACCAGCAAGCGAAGCGAGCTCATCTAGTGAGCCGAACGCACTTACACATGACAAGAGCGAGCGAAGCGAGCTCTATCACGAGTGACGCGCGAGCACAGTTTCGTGTCGAGCTAGCAAAGCGAGCCCAATGACGCGACAACTAAGCAGAGCACGCATACTCAAGCAATGAGTAAGCAATCAATCAAATCAAGCTACCCGAAACTGTCAAATTTACCCAATCAACTTTGAACCTTATGCTTTAGCAATAAAGTTGAAAATATTTACAATATGACGAGTTTAGAGGCAAGTATTAAGCGTGTCCCAGTAATCGTCAAAAAAGTACTTAAAATGACGAGATTTGGGTCAAGTAGGAATTTTTAGGAACCAATAGATGTCACGTTAAAAAAAATATACTTTTATTATAAAAGTGTTCTAAACGCCAAGTTATATCATTAGTAAATTAACTTAACTAATTCATCAAACAATCAGACTTACAACATACCCAACAGAAGGTTCGTAAATCAAAACACAAAACTACGTGCCAAGTTTGACATTTAGCAGCTAAACTTGCAAAAATATGAAAAAATTGTGGGACACACTTTTTAAGTCAGATATCTCAGCCACCATTACAGTTAAAACTCAGTGTTTTATTTTAATTTTGCAATATGTTAACAGAAATATGTTGCCATAAAAATGGGCCAGTAAAATGTTTAGTACAAAAAGATATTGATGTTTTTAGACAATTTGACGACTTCTGGGTCACTGTCGACTTCACCCGCGTTTACCTTACGTCCTTTCATCTTTACAAGGGATAACATTAGAAACTCCACTTATCTAAAGTAAAACCAGTAAATTATGAAGGTAGAATTCGAAAACCCGTAGAATCTCCACATTTAATTTTATAAATCCTTAAGTAACTTGTAAGTGTAGCATTCGTAAGTGGACGTCCACAGCCATAACATGTATGGAAATACGTGCACCTACAACGTTTACGTGGACGGAATTTTAAAATTTATATTTCCATACATTTTACTTCCCTGTGTTATCGTGATAAGGTGTACTTCCACGATAATATCGTTACGTTAAAAATGATAAAAGCGTACTTACTAACTTATTTAAAAACTCCATCAAATGGCGAGTGGTTTCAGGTACCGCACGCAACAAGTGCTTCATGGCAAAATGAGCGTGTGCTGTGCGAGAATGATGTGAAATTCGGAATATTGCCCGGGATATATGAGGCTAGTTTTCTAAGCTAGGATAGTGATCTGGCAAGCTAGTAACTCTGGCTTCGTTTATACAGAACTAGCTTCATTCCTAGGCTAGTAGGCTAGTGAGAAACATAGTAAGCGAGCGTCTCAAGCTAGGATAGTTTTATAAGATGGGGTTCTATTTTTGAGCTAGTAGCGTCCCCCACCGCCGATTTTACTATCCTGGCTTGTGTACTAGCCTCGATGACATGTGGCCGGCGAAGATAGAACCCAATCGGATCATTTTACTCTACGGATTAAGTGAAAGCAATACTTGCGCTTAAAATTTACTAGCATCATCTAAACAGCCGCTAGCAAGGAAAGAATACAGAGATTCTATAGCTTACTATCCTATCCTAAACAAATAACCGAAATAAGTACACTGAACACTAAAACCAAAGATGAAGAAAACATTCTATCGGAAGAACGAACCGTTACCTACGAAGTTCCGCAAGGAAGTTTTTTAGGACCTCCACTTTTTACACTTTATATAATTGACTTTCCAAAATCAATTGACCATCCTTCCTGTAAATTTTTTCTCGGACGAGAGTACTATATTTATACCCTGTAATAATAAAGACCTATACATATAAATATGACATTAATAATACATTGATCAATACTATACAATGGTTAGACAATAATAATTTAAAAATTAATTTAAGTTAGACAGTAACTATGCATTTTAGCCAGCGTTTATTGACATTTTCCAATCTTGACATAACATTTGTAATAATATAACAATTGAAACGGTTAATACAACTAAGTTTCTGGGAATAATTTTGACCGACATTTAAATTGGAAGGATCACATAGATTCTCTGATTAAGAGAATTTAATTAATGGTAGTGCATATGCATTGTACAGACGCCAGCACATCAAGCTACCCGAAACTGTCAAATTTTCCGAGTCATCATTGAACTTTATGCTTTAGCGATAAAGTTGAAAATGTATTAAAGAAATTTGACAGATAACTTAACGTAAGTTGAGTTGAGTTAGTTGGTTGGTAGTTGGTAGTTACTTACGTCAAGTTATCTGAAATCTGTTACACTTAAAAAGAAAATTGAAGACATATTTAGAAAATAAAGCGTACTTTAACATTAACGAGTTCCTAGAGAAAAGTTTTGTATTGACATAGTAGCTTATTTGATATGATTATTAATTTTTTTGTGTTCTACAATTGAATGGAACAGTTTAATTATTTTTGGTTTTAAATTTACTAACCGACAACTTCCAAAATCCGGGCGGTTACTAATAAATTCCTAATGGAAAACCCAATAACACTTTGCCCGACCAAGGAATCGAAGCCAGGCCCCACGCTCAGCAGTCGCGCTTGCGACCACGAGACCACAATGGGGCAGTCAACCTAATACTTAGTGACAATAAAGACAGCTCAATGACAAGAATCGAGTCAAAGTCCAAAGCGTTTTCGTAAGGTGATACGAGCAGTAGGTACAGTCAGCATCAAAAGTCGATTAACACTATCATTTTTACATGTTATTAAATTGACAACAACTTTTTTCAATAAACTGTTTTTTAGCTTTTTACATAATAGACAAGAGTACCTACATATTCTAAAAAAAATTCTTCTGCTGCAATTTTGAACAAATATGTTGCTCAATAACTAAGATTAAAAAAACTGAAGTGTTAATCAACTTTTGATGCTGACCGTACTTAGCTGTGTAGGTATTTGTATTGTTTCAACTTTAAGTACCTACTTGTTCAAATTACCTACAAAATGGTTGAGCTGAACGTTGCTGATCCACGCGTCATGTTCGTGAACGGGCGCGATCGGTTGAGATTGGTCATCTCTTAACTGCCAGGGCTTATTTTTAATCATACACTTTGAATCGTTTCTTTTTTTTTTACATTGTTTCGCATAAGTATACAAACTGTTTTTTTTTATATCCCATAACTCTAGGGTATGAATGAGACGTTTTATCAAAGAATCAACTGGCAAATGAATTATTTTTAACCGACTTCAAAAAAGGTCTGTATTCGACCCGTATGTATGTGTGTATGTATGTTTGTCTGTCCGCGATTTTCTCAAAAACTGATGGACCAATTTTAATAATTCTTTCACTAATGAGATCTACATACTTTCAGGAAGGTTTTAGTGTATAATACATTAGGTGATTATTTTTATGTACAAAGATGTACAGCTAAAAAGTGAAAAATAAAAACTTTCTTACAAAAAAAAACGGAGTTAAAAAAAAACACTACATAAAAAACCGACTTAAAAAAAACACTACATAAAAATGATAAATAACTTTAATTTTTCGATTATCATTTCGTTTGTTTTTCATTTTTCGTACAAAATAATTTGACAAAGTCACTATTATGAAATGTGAAACACCTTTACGTGAAATATGACAACGTCGCATTTTATGATTGGTTTGAATGAAAATTAATTACTTACTGGTATTTATCAATGAAACATATCTTTATTAACCTACTAATCACGTGATTGGCAATGTTTAGGTACGTTTACCATGGCAGCTAACCATCACCATCAGCCCACAGCTGTCCACTGCTGAACATAGGCCTCACCTATAGCACGCCATTCAACTCGATTTTCGGCAACTCTCATCCAGCTGCTACCAGCCATCCTGCGAAGATCGTCGCTCAACCTAGCCTGAGGGCGTCCCACCTTACGTTTACCGATTCGCAGTCTCCACTCAAAAACACGTCACCCCCAACGGTCATCTTTTCTACGGCTAATATGGCCGGCCCATAATGAAATTATATTTACAAAACAACTATTTCGTTCCCGGTAGCGCTGTGGGAAAATTTCCTCAGTTTACCTAACTGTAAGAGATTTATTTACAGTACCCTGTACCGCGTTTATTTTGTAATGTTGGTTATGCTGTTATAGTATTTTTTTTTCACGGAGCGACGCGCGGTTTACTTGTGGTTAACAAGTGTACAAATACGCTATGAATGTGTGTGCAGCAAGTATCACACACGCACACGCACACACACATACTTCTGACTTCGCCATTGCCTCGGAGAGACCGAGAGCTCCTGCGCATGAAACAAACATTCACAGCGTGCTTACACTTGGTAACCACAAATAAAGCTCGCGACGCTTCATGAGATAAAATACTGTACCAGTCTAACCAACATAATGATATCTAATTGACCTCCCAAAAAAAACATCTAATCTTTTTATTTTTTTTATCACCATCCAAATTTTTACAGGGTGTTCTACCCATGAATATGAACAACTTTCACTATGGGACCAACTCTGAAATCACGAATAAAAAATCAGCTGTTTCATACAAAAGTTCAATACTTACCTACTTGACCAAAATGTATGAAACAGCTGATTTTTTTTCGTGATTTCAGAGTTGGTCCCATAGTGAAAGTTGTTCATATTCATGGGTAGAACACCCTGTAAAAATTTGGATTGTGATAAAAAAAAATAAGCCTGTATAACGATACCCATCGCGTCTGCGGAGTTTAGGTAGCCAATATAAAATATCCCTGTATAAATGAATACTCTGCCTTTATTTGCCCGAAAACCGTATTCAACTTACTCCGTTTCCAACATCTAATTTTGTCTTACCCTGCTGAATAGTTACACAAAGATTTCTCTCTTTCAGTCGTCAGTAATTTGACTTTCGAAAGAAGAAGGCAAAGCGTTGTGTAACTATACAAACGCTATAAAACGTTTATTAATAAGGAAGGTGAAAAAGAATGCTTCAAAAACTCTTTCACATCTTATTAAAATATTTACACGGACCCTTTTAAAAATATGTAAACATTGAGCTTATTACAGAATTTCTCTAGCACTATGCATTATACATTTTTTATGAGTGAATCAGTGAATCGTTCGACAGATTAGTTTTCCCTTACATGGTTTTCCGCTTTAGAAATTAAAAGTCCATATTTGTTTTTAACGCGGGAAAACGGACGCCTGGAGCAGTCTGTTTTCCAAACGCTATGTTTGGGTTCTTTTGCTTTCTCCCTAGTTTTTATATCTTACTCATAATTATTACTCCTGAGTATTATTAACACTAGTTATTAAGTTATTTTGCTGATAGGTATGTACTAACACTATGGATTCATGTCTGAAATAAAAAAATTGAATTGAATAATAAAGCTGAAGGTTTTTGTTTGTTTGTTTGAACATGTAGGAAATCTCTGGAACAACGAGTCGGATTTGAAAAATCTTTTGCATTTGATAGCCCAATTTTTGAGGAAGGTTAATTAATATAATAGAATAAAATAGATTTATTTTCTTACCACAAATTACAGCTTAAAGTGGTCTTACGCACCGAGGGTTCCGTACCATCATAATAATATGTTTCTAAATTTTCATCGGCGAGGCCTATATTCGTCAGAGAATTTTAACACTGCGCGCTGTGGTGTAGAATATTGCAGTTTTAGGTCAGCGCCTTCTCTTGACCGATAGTGGAACTGTTGTAACTTTTGTTGATGATTTCTGAAAAAGTGTGCTATTTAGAGACATCGTTATATTTTTTCTGTAATCTTTACATAAACTTCTATCACATAGAATAATTTCAGATTTTTCTCTATGCTAACTTCGGAGATAATGGGGGTACGATATATTTTTTTTTACATTTTTCAATAAAAGTCGAAAACTATGCGGCCTAAAAAAAAAATTTTGAGAATGTGCACACTGCGTTCTTTCATTATGGTATCCCACAAGTGATACCATAATGAAAGAACGCTAGTGGGGCTACTAGGGCTAGTAGCCCCACTTCGAATTTTTCAGACACCCTTTCAGTAGTTGTTGCAAAAAAAAAAATCTTTCTTATTTGCAAAATAGTTGGGCAAACGTCACCTAAAATTATTCCAAATTTCACGTTGATAGCATTAGTAGTTCTTGAGATATCCAGCTGTGACAGACTGAATCGCACCGTAAGGGTTCCTTTGTACCATTTTGGTACGGAACCCTAAAAAAACAATTATCAAAAAAAAAAGACGGGTTGCACTCCGGGAGTGCCGGCAGAGGTGAAAACTTGAATATTAACGTTGAAATAAATCAATTATTAATTTAATTAATATAACTCATTTTTTTCACTATTTCTGCGTCACTTTTTTCATTAATAGATGCACTTTGTTCAATTTCTATATTTTAAACATTTTATATACACGAATTTTACGAATACACAGCAGTGTGGCTACTACACAGACGGTCGACCCATCAGCTGTCCATCCATCCATCCATCCATCCATCCACGTCCACGTCCACATCCACGTCCAAGTCCACGTCTACGTCCACGTCAATCCATCCATCCATCCATCCATCGATCCATCGATCCATCCATCGATCCATCCATCCATCCATCGATCCATCCATCCATCCATCGATCCATCCATCCATCCATCGATCCATCCATCCATCCATCGATCCATCCATCCATCCATCGATCCATCCATCCATCCATCGATCCATCCATCCATCCATCGATCCATCCATCCATCCATCGATCCATCCATCCATCCATCGATCCATCCATCCATCGATCCATCCATCCATCGATCCATCCATCCATCGATCCATCCATCGATCCATCGATCCATCCATCCATTGTCGTGTGTCGCTTTGTTCACTTCGGTTGGAGCCGCCGTAGAAAGAGAGGGGGGGAATCTCTCCTGACGGTCACGTGTCCTGACGCGATGTCCTAACGCGAGTTTAACATTTTTTACCCATTACAAAAAGTGTGCAACGCCGCTAAAGAAGTTTTCACTTCAAAAACTTGAGCTCCCTACAAACACTAGTATAAATAAACAAAATGGTCGCTTGGAAATTTTCAAATCCAACCGGTAGTTTAAGAGATCAGCGCGTTCAAACAAACAGACTCGAACAGCTTTATTTTTAATATAATTGAGGTTTATAACTATGCAGTTAGACAAACATTCTTTGTTTATTATTAAGTTCTACTTTTCCAAGAAATCATTTATCTAAAATGAACCTAGATCCGTTTCTTTGCCTTGGCCGATTTCCTGCAGAATTCTGGCACCGCAGAAAACGTTAGATTGATAAGTTACCTACAAACGAGGTGAATAGGGATACAGGGGCGAATCTAAAAAAAAATCGAAACTTTAAAATGGATTTTAATGTTGAAATAATATAGTTTGTTGTCAATTAGGGCACGTAATCGTTAATTAAATTACAGTAAACACATTGGAGTCCTTTTTGGCCACAAACTATATTATTTTAATGTTAAAATCCCTTTTAAAGATTTGTCCCGATTCACCCCTGCATCCCTATTCACCCCGTTTGACGGTAGTTAATGAGAGGGATTCAAGCACGAGTCTGCGTTCTAACTTAGTCTAGTTAACTAACATATTAATTTTAGAATTTACTAGAGGGGCACGTGACTAAATAATAACAGCCGCGCAGGTCGATCGATCAGGTTAAGCTACGCTTGCCGCGGTTGGTCTGTGGATGGGTGACCATCTTTACATACCGCGACCCCTCCGTGTCTCGGAAAGCACGTTAAGCCGTCGGTCCCGATTGTCATTCGTGGATCTTTGACAGTCTCATTGCGTTATTTACGTTGTTAAGCGTATAAATTTGTCGACATATGAAGCAATGGATTAGTAATATCCTTCAAAATTATTCAGATGTGATTGATATTTACGCAACTGGGGTACTGAAATTCAGCCCGATCCTTCGCTTCGATACGATAATGGTTGGTTGCATCTGCGTGTACCGCATCAAAGCGCGAAGCTTCGTGAGGACAAAATTGAGAGGTGAAGCCCTAGCATTACAAAAACAAATTATAACCAGCTACCCACCAAATTCTGTCACTCGAACTAAATAATATTCTTTTAAAAGAAATGTCTAAGACCTTGTTCGTTGGAGCCGCACGGAGGAATCCGACATAGTGACCCAAATACAAGAGGCAAGGTTACAGAGAGATGATATAAAAAACTGTGATGACATGTTAGTGCTTATTTTTATTGTGGACTGATCGCATTGCTAATTATAGCTGTTGGTGGTATTGCCAGCAGGTGAGGAGGCGGGACTTCGTCCGACGACCCAGAATTGTAGCAACAATATTTTATTGGAATTTTGAAGGTGCTCAATATCAGCTGGTGCCCGGTTTATGGTAATCGGGTCGCCCCCTATTACATTATTTAATTTAATTCTTATTTTTTACAACGACATTACACTTACAACATACAGGAGTAGTGTCCTAAACAGACTCCTAAACAAGGTTTGTACCTGTTACTTGGGAGAAAAGTCAGTAGATATGTCGTTGGTAATTAAAAATGTATCGACAAAGAATAACAAAAGTCATACATTAAGCAAAGAATAAGAATATTACATGGACGTAAACATATCTGGCGAAATGTGGGTGTAGTATAATCTACATTCGCAATTTATTTGCCAAAAATGTAAACAAAAAAGAGTTTATGGAAAAGTAACTTTAATTCCTACACAATAAAGTGCAGTTTACGCTACAACTTAAAACATTTTTATAGCTTTTTCAATATTGCTTGTCACTCTGAAATTAACGTAATTACCCTTACAATAAAGTTGATATTTGTTTAACTTGAAATAATATCAATTTGAAACAAAATATTTGAATAGACTTCAGGTACACCTCTGCTTAGCCTACCCCTTCGGGGAATGCAGGCGTGTTACGTTTCATTTCACTCAATTTATTATTATGGGGAAAATAAAATCACACTAATATTATAAAGGAGAAAGTTTGTGAGTGTGGGTGTTTATATGTTTGTTACTTCACGCTCAAACGGCTGGACCAATTTCGATAAAATTTTGTATGGAGGTAGCTGACACCCTGGATTAACATATAGGTTACTTTTTATCCAGATATTCCCACGGGATCGACATTTACCGATAGACAGACATTTACCGGAGTAGCTGAATAACTGTAAAGACAGGGAAAAATTCACGAAAATCATACATATATGGAACGGCTATTTTGATGATAAGTATCTCTTTAAAAGATCGCTCTTAGCGATAAGACCACCCATTGTGTCACCCATTGTAAAGTTTCTATATTTATGTCTGTAATTTATATGGTGTTGGTGTACATAATAAAGTACTCTTTATTATGTACACCAACACCATATAAATTGTTGTTTTTTTGTTGTTTTTTTTTTTTTTTTGTTCTATTCTATTCTATTCTCGAGAACGGATTGACTGATTTCAATTTTCTTTTTTAAATTCAGCTATTAAGTTAACACAACATTTTAATTGATTCTGAGGCGGTACAAAGTTCGCCGGGTAAGCTAAGAGAGATACGCGCGCGCGTTGCGGATAATATAGTGGACTGCAACGTTAGGTACTTCCTAAACTTTTGTTAACCTTATGTATTATATATGTTGTAGTTGTTTATTATCCCTTAATAAATAAAATAAAATAGATATAAACCAATCTTTATTCTACAGGTTGTTGCGGAAAGGGTATATCAATACAAACGGGTTGAAGAGTGTATCTGGTCTAGAATCTCTGTACAAAATTTCAGCTCAAAAGCATTAACTTTGAAAATGCTTAATATTTTTTTATTTCGACATCACGGCGCTGCACTGGCGCGCGACGGCGTGATGTGCGTGTAGGTACTAGGCGCACAGACACACTACAGATAATGGATAATGACCCTCGTAGTGCGGTGACACGTTTATGATTTCAATTTAATAAACTATCGAAATAAAAAATATTAAGCATTTTCAGTTACTGCTTTTGAGCTGAAGATTTGTACAGATATTCTAGACCAGATACACTCTTCAACCCGTTTGTATTGATATACCCTTTCCGTAACAACCTGTATAGGAGACATAATTTGGTTTCATTTATTTTACCAATTAAAATAATTGAACTACAAATTTACTATAATATTGACAGTACAGTGACTACAATGGCGACGCTGCCGTAACGTAGCGATAACGGATATTCCGCCCATCGATGGCTTGAATTTCCGTGAATAGGGATGGCTAAATCTGATGAGACACGACAGGTGACAATAGATTGTGGTACGGGCCGCTATAATTACGTACCGCCGGGGCTTTAATTTATGAACTAACTAGCTGCGCCCCGCGGTTTCACCCGCGTAAGTTTCGATCCCGTGGGAATATCGGGATAAAAACTATCCTATGTCCTTTCCCGGGACTCAAACTATCTCTATACCAAATTTCATCGAAATCGGTTCAGTAGTTTAGGCGTGAAGAAAAGACAGACAGACAGACAGAGTTACTTTCGCATTTATAATATTAGTTAGGATAGTTAGGACTAGCTTCTGCCCGCGACTTCGTCCGCGTGAAATTTCACCCTCCCCCCATTCACCCTCTTAGGGGTGGAATTTCGAAAAACCCTTTCTTAGTGGACACCTACTCTTCACAAAGAACTCACCCTCCAAATTTCATGTCTCTTGGACCAGCGGTTTAGGCTGTGCGGTGATTGTCAGTCAGTCAGTCAGGACTTTGTATTTTATATATGTACAGTGTAAACTCTATATAACGACCCTCAAGGGACTGTGCATATTTTGACGTTATAGAGAGTTGTCGAAGAAAAATCTAAATTATATAGTATTAGATAGTATTAGATAATAAAGAAAAAGTTTATTTCAGACTTAGGTACACACCTTCCAATATATAAATAAAAGGATAATAAACATATTATTGAAATCCTTAAAACGGACTTTCCTTTGGTGTTCCTCCATTAACCCTAACAGGTTATATTTGAACGCTATTGCGTATAGTCTATTATTTTTGTCTGACGTCGTCCAGTAATTTTGTTGTATTTTTTAAATTATTTTATTCATATCTTGCGATATTTAAGTTTGTGAGCAACTAAGAATATGATAACGGATAGATGATAATCCATGACTCCTACTAACAACAGTCAACACGTGAAAGCAATCCCAATTTGTAAACAAATGAACGGATTTCTTAGAAAGTTCGGTATATATAATGCCGACAGTCGAGTTTATTACGGGCTAGGATAATAAAGCGACAAAAGAACGTACACAGCTGCGCAGTTTTTACTAATTTTGGCAACTTAAAAAGTACTTTTTATTTTAAACTCCTGTCGTTATTGAGAGTGAGTGTAACGCTATACAGGGTGTCCCTGGAAGTATGGATCAAATCAAATAGGGACGTGGGCAAGGTCATTTCCAAACGTTTTAGCAGAAAAAAAATACTAAAAATTTTTTTACAATAAAAACAACCGACTTCAAAAAAAAAACCTACAAAGTGAAAAATAACTTTAATTTCGGAAGTCGGTGTCTTTGGTTCCGCATTTTCGTTTTTTGACACCGACTTCCGAAATTAAAGTTATTTTTCACTTTGTAGGTTTTTTTTTTTGAAGTCGGTTGTTTTTTTTGTAAAAACGTTTTTATTTTTCACTTTTTAGTTGTACCTACCCCACATAAATTTAATTAACACTAGTGCATTGAAGAATTGAAGGCACAACTCGAAGAATCATCAAAATTCGCATAGAAATGCCGGAGATGCAGCACATTTATGCATATAACTTCGTACATAAGAATAATTACCTAATGTATTATATACTAAAACCTTCCTGAAAGTATGTAGAATACACTAATGAAAGAGTTATTAAAATCGGTTCAGGAGTTTTTGAGATAATCGCGGACATACAAACATACATACATACATACATACGGGTCGAATACAGAACCTCCTTTTTTAAAGTCGGTTAAAAAAAGAGAAGAAAGATCGAATTCATGAAAACTATCAGGGCTATCAATTTATTTTTTTTAGATAGCCCTGATAGTATTTTTTTATGATTATTTTCTTTGAGCACTAAGTGAAGTGATTGAAAAAAAAAATTAAAATCGGTCATAATATTTGAACCGTAAAAAAATTCACTGACATTGCCAGGGTTAAAAAGTTTGGAAATGACCTTGCCCACGCCCCTATTCGATTTGATCCATACTTCCAGGGACACCCTGTATAGAGTGTATCATTGTATGGGAAACAAGCTAAACCAACCAAAGCCGAGTGATGTCGACGCTTTAGGTAGTTTGTCGTTAAATCGAGTGCCGTTACATGGTGTTTACACTTTATATAGATAAACTAGAACTTCATAATTTGTAAGCTGTCACCGACAGGCGCTATCGTTCGTTCCATTCATCGTTCATTCCTTGTCGCTGGTTTAGTGTTTAGGTAGGTACCTGTTTTTTACATTTATATGGTAGGTACACTATATGTAGTGTGTTAAATTATTTTCTCTTCAGTGATAATGAACAAGGTGAGAATATTTTCTTTAAAATCTACATTGTATAAAGTAACTTTTTTTAAACATACCTAATCTAGTGATGTTGTTTGTGAAAGATGACATGGCTAGAAAGGTTGTCTCTACTGAGATGACGACTAAGGGTCAGCGCAGACAGAGCGGAGCGCAGCGGAAAGGATTTTATTAACACACTTGAAAATAAACTTTTAAATTATTACAATAAAGTGCATAAATGCTTGAACCCGTATCTTCGAGGACGCGCGAGCATCTTTTGTCGGGTTCAAGCATTTATGCACTTTATTGTAATAATTTTAAAGTTTATTTACAAATGCGTTAATAAAATCCTCTCCGCTGCGCTCCGTTCTGTCTGCGCTGACCCTAATAGAGAAGTGTGGAAGAAAATTGGGATAATAGCAAGAAAATTATCATGAATCTTGTTATGCTAATACCGGATGATTTTTTTACCTGTTCCAAATTTTTACAGAGTGTTCTACCCATGAATATGAACAACTTTCACTATGGGACCAACTCTGAAAACACGAAAAAAAAATCTGCTGTTTAATACAAAAGCTCAATACTTACTTGACCAAAATGTATGAAACAGCTGTTTTCTTTTATCGTGATTCAGAGTTAGTCCCATAGTGTTTGTTCATGGGTAGAACACCCTGTAAAAATTTGGAACAGGTTAAAAACATTCTGATCGAGTTCCAAACTAGTCCGGCAAACCGAAAATAAATACCTACGTAAAAACTGTAAACACGATTCATCTCACAAATACTATAGGTAGGTATTTAAACCTCTGCCCAACTCTTCGAGGAAACGAGGCGCGATGTTTTGTAAGTTTGAAAATAAAATATTGAAAATACAGTCGTAGTACATATTTACGTGTTACGACGAAAGTATGTGCTATAAAAAGTAGCCTCAATGACGCTTTGTTTCATTCGCCCCGACCCTTGCTCGAGCTAGCTCGCGCCGCTGAGCCTATAGTTTTAACCCATTCGTTGTGGCGCAGCCCTTTCGGCGTTTTTTGATTTAATATTTTTTTTAATTGCTTTTATCTTGGCAAAAACAAGTCACAAAAAAATATACTTGCAATATATGCACATTGTTTTTTTAAATACTAATATAATTATAATAAATCGGCGTTCCATATTATCCTAATGAGGTGCGAGGACGCCCATCGACGTTCGCGACGAAAACCGTCCAGCACTTGGCTAATAATCGTAATTTTTATCGCCATAGCGAATGGGTTAAATTCGTCCCTAAATAATTACGATCCAGCCTGTCCCTTGCTGCCCTCTCCCAGCGAAGCCCTAAACCGAGGTCGGTACCCCACGGAGGATGCCCTTAGCGTGTAGTAACTTAATTTTTTTTAAGCCCTAGCTGGAGGCTTTAATTTATTGAGGCATCCACAGGCAAGGCCGCTTAAGCAGATGACAGCCTCATAGGTTGAACTGCGAGATGCCGTTCACAAAAAAAAAAGTTTGTTTCAGTGAAATAAAACAACGTACGACCGCCCGCCATTACTCTCAAGAACTATGAATCAAATATAATCGGTACTCGTGTTTAGGAAGATTTAATGACTGCGGCTTAAAATGATTCTTACTGAGCTGTTGTTTAAATATTGGAGAAGATTGATATACCGCTGTGGTTGTAAGAAACTAATATTTAAAGACACTGAAAATAGAGCAGGTTAATAATATCCCATTGACAATTTCATTGCGTGTTTCAATCATAAAATAATGAAAAATGTTTTTACATGTAAACAAATTTAATCCAGCTAGTACCTACAAACCTACGTCTAGAGCTTTCCTGAATGATTTAATAAACTCACAAAAAAGTCACTTTATATTACATAATAATCTTTTTATATAAATCGCTATGCAATATTACCAACGACGAACAAAACTATCCAGCGTATCATCTTCATGGGCACGAGCGTAACACATCAACCAGACAAATATACGACGTCAAATTATCTATAAAAATAAAGCGACACATAAAAATAAGAGATGAACTCATTAATTTCATGACACAAATAAACTACGCACTACGGAGACGACAACAGCCACCTGCAGCATCTGGAGGGTTATCAACAGATTTCATGACACAAATAAAATCAATAAAGACCAGTAAATTCGCTCAGAAAATCAAAAGCCAATCAATCAAATTCAAACTCAGCTTGAAAAATGTTACCGTTCGATTTTAGCGAGCCATGCTTTACTTTTCACTGGTACCCGACCTTAATTACATAACTAAAACTATACTACCTCAAGCACAACACTACACTGGGGCACTATATCACTACACTACGTACGGGCGTAGGGGCCTGAGGACCCAAGGTACGCCGAAGAACTCCTGAAGTATGGTTATAGCCAGCAAGAAATACCTGCTGTATATAGAGGAGTTAGACCTGATAGGTCTACCGCCGGCATCGCCTTTGCAACAGTTGCTGCCCATAATGAGGGCGCATTTCGTTCGAATACCCGCGGAGCCGGGCGATAACTGCGCGAGCGCAGACTTATTTTCGTTGGAGCGACTCTAGCGCCGCGCGGTTCTGCGCAGGCTCGCCACAAGCGAGCGTCTGACGCGACAGACAATGTTGCTACACTGAACTATTCTGGTTTATAGTTCTGTCGTTTCGCGATTTTATGTTCGTTTGTTAGAAGTCCCGTGTTTTGAGGGTTTGTTGTTGGAATCGACGTTGGGGAGATTTAATACAATTAGGACGGGATTTTGTGGACATTTTATGATTTCCACTATCCTGTGTTAGATAAAATTACACCTAGTAGTTCAATGCCATTGCGATCACCAACCACCAAACTTGTAGTAGGTAATTACTGTCTTTAACAACCATTATTTACTTTACAAGTAAATAGAATAAGGTTAAGATCGAAACATTATCAACCAGCAGACGATAATGAGCAATAATGATGATTCTTTTTTTTATTGCTGAATGGGCCCGCTCTTGACCTCGACCACGCCTGATGGAAAGCGACGGATGAGGTCTATGGTGGAACGAGCGTGCCCAGAAGATGCCTAAGGCACTGGAACTCCCACGCATCGACGAAACACAGCAGGCTGCTTGACGCCGGACTCCGGTGGGAGGGTGGTCGCAAACCAGGCGGGCGTTAGCCCTACCACCGCAAGGGAAGAATTGGCCAGTCAAATAAGTTATTGGATGTGACTGTCCAGGATGCGCCAAGGGCTCGGTTCAGTTGAGTAACTGGCGGAACAAACTGCGTTACACGAGGAGGCTTCTTCATGCATCCCAAAATATAAGAACAAACTGGAGCAGGCGAGGAGATGAGAGCGGGCGGGCCCACTGGGGTTGGCGCCCGCACTGGGCCCGAGTGGTCAGCCCGCTCCCTCTCTTGCAGAAGCCTGTGCCCCAGCAGTGAGAACGTTACAGGCTGATTATACCGAGGAGATGGAGACGTCTAAGCTCATGCGTTGCTCTAAAACTGCTGATATAACATAGTAGATGTCTCCACGACAGTGCTTCGGTCTGGAGCTTGTCTTTGTTTTTATACTTTCGCCATTGACTCTGTGAAAATGATAACCGAGACCATTGCTACAGTATCAAAATAAATAAAAGCTGAGAATGATCTTCAAGGGAAAAACACTACAATAACATTCGTCTATATAAAGAAAAATAGTAAAACAATAGCATTAAGTATTGTTGAAATGTTATTGTTAAAATAATTTCTTAAGTAAACTCACTATAAAATAATGGACTCTCTTCACCTGTCTAAAGGCAGTAGTTTCAGAACAAATGGCAAAGTTCCAAGAATATAGACTAAAAACTCCTTACTAATAAACGTATTATATCAGAAGAATACTTACACATCGATTTCTCTCTTTCAGTCGTTAATAATTTGAGTTTCGAAAGAAGAAGACAAAGCGTTGTGTAACTGCCTATACAGACGCTAAACAAAGTTTATTAGTAAGGAGGTAAGTACGAAAATGTTTTTGAGACGAAGACGAAATTCGAACGACGAAAAAGTTTTTCCTCTGCCTTTATAAAAGTCTCGTGCCTAAAGACTACAAAAAAATGTAACCAAATTGACACCCTACGTCAATTTGCCGCGTTATAGCCATTTCCTACTGCCAAAGAAAAACTGTTGTGATTTGAATATACGGATAATTTAAATTGATAGTCAATTTGTTTATTTATTATTATTATTTGTTTTTTAATTATCACAGATTCACGCATTTCAGCACTGTGTGATTTTCGTTGTGATGTTTATAAAACAACTCCAAAGAATGCCAATTCTAGTACTTAAACATGTTTTAAAACCTAGTTTAGATCTAATTTCAATGCCAATCAATGTCAAAAAAAAAAACTAAAACAAAGTTTTCAACAAAAGTTGGTTCCTTGCTTTAAAAGTGCAGCATCAAATGACTATGTACTTAGTGCATGGCAAAGTCGTTACGGATTCGGAAATAGGGGGACTATTACCGAATAGGGATATTATTCGGATTTATTAACCCGCATCTTATGGCTGGCACGTCAAAAGAGACGTCTATACTAGGAATACATAATCCTCATAAGTTTCCTCATTCCCTTTTGATTAAAAGTTAGAACCGCATCTTATGGCTGGCACGTCAAAAGAGACGTCTATACTAGGAATACATAATCCATAAGTTTCCTCATTCCCTTTTGATTAAAAGTTAGAACTATGACACTGATCGAAAATCATAACGAGTACAATGATACTCCTATAAAGTTATCAGATAATAAAGAGCATAGGTAAGCTTCGAGCTTGGTCTTGTTTCCAAGAAATTCATCTAGGGGGCGCACCATTGTGCGGGTCGGCATGATTCGTGCAAGCCGGGGACTAAAATCGATTATATGTCAAAGAGAATTAAATCACTTGAGAGCTGATAGACCGATTTCGTCTAGGCACACGACACACCACTGCGGGCCGGGGGACGAAGAAAATGCAGCGGTTGTGATTGGCCGATGCAACAATGTCAGGACGAATATTCCAAATATTATAGTGATGCCCAAGAAAGTTTTGCAACAATAATATCGATATCGATAAAATCGACGTCTATTAATTGTACATCTTTTAAAAAAATTATACTGATAGGGAGTTACCTGTTTTTGGAAATGAATTTTCCCTGTGAACTGCATTAATCTGTCAAGCTCCGCTAATGAGACACAATTGATTTTCTATTGTTTCGTCGCCGACAGGCAACACGCGGAGCTTGGCCGGTTAATCCAATTTTCTTTCAGTTCCGGAATATTTGGAAATATAAAATGTAAAAATGAAGTAATGTTACATTTTTTACCATTATCATCGTATTTTTTATCGTCAATAGTATAGACTTTGTTTTGGCGGTCTTTTTATTGTCACAACACTACAGTATTACTACAGATAGAAAGGGACAGACGTATTGACCATACCCTAGTAAGAGAATGAGACTATTCAAAAAGACATCAACGCGGGATACATTTTTGTACCATTTCACGTAAACAACCAGTTTAGCCCTTCACCGTTTTGAGAGCAGTGGTGATGAAATAATTTACACAAAGTATTTAAAGCGCCTGTCTGGGTTCGATCCTACGACCTACAACTCGTATGTCGCGGCCATTACCACTTGACCACCACTGCTTTTTGCTGGTTAGTTCTTACGTAATAAATATTCCAGAAACATTAATTATTAGTAGGTAGAATTAGAAGATTATATCCAAGATAAGAACGCTTGGAAACATGCTGGTCCTGCTCCATAGGACAATCTAGAGTCTAGACAAAATCAAACTGGTTGCTAATTTAATTGTATTTTTTTTTATTAGTTTTTACATTCATTACTCACACCCTGACTTATTACTTGTATTTTTTTTTTTAAATAAAATTCGTTTTGCTTGTACCATGTTTGTAAATATGTGAGCACCATGTATCTATCAGATAATTAATTTATATGTCATGGTTTCGTTTTTAATTCTTTTACCTATTGTGGTATAGTAATTTTATTTTAGGTGCATCGTCTTCACATGTTATTATATAATTAATGTAGCCATGCAAAATATTGTACCTAAAACATTTTAAAAGAGTAACGGTGGAGTTTCTTGCCCATTCTTCTCCATACGAAAACTACCTTTTGGAATGGGCGACTAGAATCAATTCTATTTTAAGGTAATTTTTGACGTCCAAAAGTGCCTTTTATGTGCCTATTTGAAATAAATGCTTTGACTTTGACTTTGGTATTTTATTTTTTGCAAAAGACATTTTAAAAGCATATTATTATGATCTAGATAATAGAGAATTAGTTTTTATCTAGACGATATGTACTTATGAGAGGAAGTCTGAGAGTGAATCAGCTGACTGAAAAATTGTGTGGCAATCAGTTGTTATGTCATGCCCATACGCCATGTGATGCGGACGAATGAGGAAAATGTTGTGACGAAAGTTTTGAGTATGAATATTTGCCTACAGGTACGAGTAGGGAAAGACTGAATAAACGATTGATAGACAGAGTGAAAGATGCTGTGGCTAGAAGGGGGTGTGACTACCGAGATAACAAACTTATTTTTTATTTAATTATTTTAGGGCTTATTTGGGTAATATTTATATTTTTGAAATGTGCTAATTAAGCCCTTTCATTTGATACCCCACACGGCATGCTTAAAAAAAATTTTTTTTAGATCATGATTTTATGTCCGCTAGAGGGCGCCATATTCAATTTAATGTGACGTCACATAGCCTATAACCAGCGGACGATCAAGACGCTTCCAATGATACCTCATTTGTCTAATTATGACAAATAGTTTAGAAGTTATGAGGGAACAGATGAACAGACATACATACCGGTCAAAATCATAACCCTCCTATTTACTTCGCCGTAGTCGGGTAATAAAGACATGTTGCTCCGCCACAAATACATTGTGACAAGGGCAGAAGAATGATGATGATATAGGTAGCATTATTATCTGGATTCTGTGTTTCTTTCATTATTCCTTAGAACTTATTTATTTGTGTTTTGTTTATTAGTCTTCTGAAGAAGCTTTTAATTCAACTCTGACTAAATTCTCCGATTTCCGATTCTCCATAGAAACGCTCTCGCCTGTTTTATTTCTAGTTAATGATCATAAAGTTATGATTTTTTTTTACAGAATTTTACCTAACTGCTTGTTTGTCCCTATGTTTTCCTTTTTGATGATACATTATTTTTATAAGCACTAGAACCCTCAAAATATGCCGATTTAAACCGCTGTCAACAGAGGCCTAGTGTACAAAGATAACTATTAATGAAACAAGAAAAACATACACACAGTAAGTATATATCCTTCTTATTCAGTTTATGAAATATCTTTTAAATTGGCCCAATATTGGAGGAGGAAATACCGTGCGAGAGTCAAACCTCGAATTACGACTTTTTACTTACTTATAGGCTTTTTCAAAAGTCATTTTTAGATTAGGTTGCCACCAGCAACCTAATTGCCAGTGGTGACAAGTCTGTCAAAATCATTTTGATCTTTATTGTCTTTACAATAAGGTTGCTGGTAACTATGAACAGATTTTAACATTCATTTAAATGCAGTCTGATTGGAATCGTAAGCGTGTGACCAGCCTTCCATTGTAGGATTAACCCTGGCACCTGATAGACAAAAAGTGTCCTATATCTACACATAACATATTAGGTCAGTACATTAGTATTCTCCGAATAATTAGCACCCTTTCCACTGCTAGGACACATACCACCTCTCTTTGAGTGATAGGCAATAATCCACCATGCGGGCCCAGTGCAGGTTGGCGTATGCTGTATGACATGTCTTAAAATTTTTGGTTATCGGACATGCCGTCTCCTCCACGTTTTGAGAGTAGTAGTTCTGAAATATATACGCAAAAGAAAAAGTGTCTGACTGGGCTCGAACTCACGACACATAACTCGGGGATGTTACAACTGGGCCACCACTGCTCTTCGCTCGCGAATAAGCAGAGCTATAGCGCACCAAATTTTGCTAGCTATGATATAATATAGCATTCTTCTTTCTTTGTCCAGGCGGTCTTTCTATGGAATGCGCTCCCTCTGAACATCAGGACGGCAACCAGTCGGTTATCTTTTAAAGTGAAGGTACGTGAACATATTCGGCAGAAGTTGGCCGTAACATCCCAGCGCTGATTTGCTGGATTCGTTTTCTCCTCTACCGATCATTTTTCCCCTGAGAGTTCATTTGGTTTATATGTATGTATGTATGTATGTATCTGTGTATATATTGTATTTTATATTCATTTCCTAGCTAGTTCTCCTGTATGTTGCACCTGCCATGTTTTGTCTCTGCATCACCCTAAGGTTGACTGGTAGAAAATGCCTCAGGCATTAAGTCCGCCTTTGTACAGTATTTTTTTTTTACTTGTGCATAAAGTTTTAATAAATAAATATAAGTCCCATTAGTAACAGCAGGAGAGTAGCGTCAGACAGCATCTGTCTGGCATAACATTAATGCTGACATAAACGTTTTTGGCGCTGCCGTGAGGCACACACTATTGTAGTTAAAACATTAAGTACCTACTTTCACTTTTTTTATTGTGTTATTTGTATTTTGTGTTTTACGAACTGTCTCCTAATAAACTTTATTCTTTCTATTTTTCTTTGTAAAGCAAAAGGGATAATAATAGCTACACCTAGATGTGTATAGGTACGGTCAGCATCAAAAGTTGATTAACACTTCAGTTTTTTTAATCTTAGTTCTTGAACAAAATATTTGTTCAAAATTGCAGCAGAAGATTTTTTTTTAGAATATATACTCTTGTCTATTATGTGAAAAGCTAAAATTCAGTTTATTGAAAAAAGTTGTTGTCAATTTAATAACATGTAAAAATGATAGTGTTAATCGACTTTTGATGCTGACTGTACGTCAGTAAGTGACCACCTCAGTTGGTACAGTGGCAGCGAACGTGAATGCTAGGCTGTGTCTTGGGTTCGAACGGTCATCGAACCTTTGAAAGGTCAGCGACGTTGAGACTCCGGGCCGCTACTGAAAATTGCTTAGTATCCAAACTCAATAAGGCTTTGCCCGCCCGTTCGAACCCAAAACACAGCCTAGCATTCACGATCACTTCGCTACCACTACCAATGTACCAACTGAGGTGGTCACTTACTGAAGTACCTATACACATCTAGGTGTAGGTATTATTATCTTTCTACTCATATATTTTTATACAGCGGCCACGGCTCGATCTAAGGTTAAGCTTACGCTTGCCGCGGTCGGTTCGTGGATGGGTGACCACCCATTACATATCGAGACCCCTCCGTGCCTCGGAAAGCACTAGATAGTATTTTTTAATTCACATTGCTTTATTTTTCACAAAGAAATAGACTGAAAGAGGAGCGCGAACGGAAAAATATCTGTTATTTAACGGAATTGAAGCAGAAGAAGAGAGTCTATGAAACAAACAACAAGAAAGATGTTTTGCTAATTAAAACACAGTTTAATGGGCACGTCTTATTTGTCATGTTCTCACTAACTCTAAGCTACCTTGCGACCTGGTGAAATGTGGATCTCGAATAGGGAACACTTCAAAATTACTTTTTAAGAAGCATAGTGCTAAGCTTAATAATGTTAGACTTACTCGTAGCTGATCTATGATCTCATTTTAAGTAGGTACCTATAGTTTATAAATTATCGGTAAGTTAACCATTATATGTATTTTTGTATGCTAACAGGTAGAATGTACTGGGAATATATCTGAAACTAACACCATTCTACACAAATAATGAAATGATTATTTATCTATCTTATATAATAAAATTCAAAGTCCTGACTGACTGATATATCAACGCACAGCCTAAACCGCTGGGCCTAGAGACATGAAATTTGGAGTGTGTTCTTTGTGAAGAATAGGTATCCACTAAGAAAGGGGTTTTCGAAACTCCACCCCAAAGAGGGTGATTGGGGGAGGGTGAAATTTCACGCGGACGAAATCGCGGGCTGAAGCTAGTTATTATTAAGTCGCACTTGCACAGTCTCGAAATCTCGTTCTTAATCTCGGTCGAGAATCGAGAACCCGCACCCAATTGCGTAACACACTGTCAATCTCACTCTGAATCATTTTGAAGGATATTGCTCCTTATGTTCGAAAAATGTGTCTGCAACAAACTTAAATAACGCAATGAATGTTGTTGAACTGTCAAAATGAAACCCAGTGCTACTGATAGTGTGACGCAATTGCCCCGCTGTTCGAAATCTTTGTCGAGATTCAGAGATCAGAGAGGAGGTCTACATCCTAAGCACGAAGGCCGTAGTTTCAGCCGAAGTTACGAGCCTTTCCTATCATTATTAGTTAGTTCGAGGCCCGAACTAAGAATGAATGACAACATGATTTGATAGTTGTCCCTACGCCCGGGGTATTTTGCCAGGCCGAAAAAGTTAGTTAATCGGGAGTAGTGTTCATTCAGAAGTATAGAACTACTTTTGGGGGGGCCCGTATCTTCGTTGACGGACTCCGAAAGAAGATCCCCAGGCGAGATGATACAAATTTTTTTTTTTTTTGTTGTGGAATGGCAAAGAAACCTTCGGCCCACCGGAAGGTGTATGGACTTGTTCCGTCTCAGAGACAAGCAAGTCTCATATATGCCTGTCAATACCCTGACACGACGTATGGGTAGGACGCTACCTACGGGGAGTATCGGATGGGATGAATAGCCCTTCAAGCCCGACTTTGGTGACACGGTTTGCCGGCAGAAATAGGTCTGATGGTAATCTTCTCCGGACGAGATCCTTCACAAAGAACTCTACTAGTAGTCAATTGATTAATAATTATTAAGAAATGTTAACAAACATGCGCATGCGCAAGTGCGCGGAATCCTGTTCCTTTTATTAAAAATAAATGGAGCAAGGCAATAGCATCAAAACGAAAAGCAACAAGTTTTTCGAAGAAATCAAGCTCCTAAAATTATATTGCCTAACAATGATCTGACTATAAAAATAAACTGCCAGGAAACTAGTTCATGCGCGCGCCAACAGATGGCGTTAAACAAACAAACAATTACTAGGTCACAGTACTAATGCATTTTCGACGTATCATGCTAGATGGCGCCGCGAGCGTCACGGCTGCGGCTTGAGATTCGGCATTTATTTTTGGTTATAAAAGGTAAACAGGTTGGCAGGCATCATTCTAATTTAAACGTTTTATATTAGTCCGATAGTCCGGGAGAAATTAGGGAAGTTCAGTTACCTACAGCTATGTTTAAATTAGATAAGATTTCTGGCTTGGAAGCGAACAGCCAGCTGACTACTTATTTTACACCGGGTGCGGTATGCGCGGGATTCGATAGCGCGCGCGGTGTTTCTACAAACAATTACTTTTAATACTATTGAAGTACCTTTTCAACTAGCTACTATAGACCATTATTATTAGGTATGATCAAACGGATTTATTAGTGATCTATTTGCACTTGAACTAATAAATGTGATTTCCTATTCAATTAATGAAAACATGATCATGCGCATTTCTTTTAAACGAAAATGCTAGCTTCTATTCTAGGTCTATTTAAACCAGATGTTGTTTAATTTCAGTTAATGCAATTCATATTTACGTTTATTGCTTGAAATTGAATAGGTATATTGCCAGGCATTTCAGTGATAGCTAAAGGTTTATTAATGAACACTGATCTCAAAATGGGAATGAAAACATCGTGAGGAAACCCGCCATGTCCTAAAACCAAAAATTCGAAAACATGTGACATCTACCAACCAGTACTGGGCCCGCGTGGTAGAGCCTACTCCCTTTCACAGAGTGGAGGCTCAAGTCTCTCCAGAAACATTATACTGCTACTGTCAATTAATAAATCACTAAATAGCAAGGGGTAATAAATAACAAATTGTGCAATATCAAAATTATGGACGGTGTAGCAGTCACAGAATTGAGGATCTAAGTAATAACAGTCGCACAGGTCGATCGATCAGGTTAAGCTACGCTTGCCGCGGTTGGTCTGTGGATGGCTGACCATCTTTACATACCGAGGCCCCTCCTTGCTTCGGAAAGCACGTTAAGCCGTTGGTCCCGGCTGTCATCCGTGGATCTTTGACAGTCGTTACGGGTCGTCAGAAGCCCGAAAGTCTGAAAACCAGTCTTACCAGGGGGTATAGTATTTACCCAATAGAATAGAATAGAATACTCTTTATTATGTATACCATAAAAATTACAGACATTAAATATAGAAACTTTACAATGGGTGACACAATGGGTGACACAATGGGTGGTCTTATCGCTAAGAGCGATCTTTTAAAGACAACCTTTGGATGGATTAAAAAGGGGAAGGACATACACCAGTAACTGGGTTGTGGAGGTCAGATAGGCAGCCGCTCCATGTAAAATACTGGTATTTAGCTGCATCCGGTTAGACTGGAAGCCGACCCCAACATAGTTGGGATAAGGCTAGGCAGATGATGACTTTATAATAATATTAATAATTACTCATGAGTATAGAGAGGTATGAAAGAAAAAGATGCGTTGCGCCGACCCCAAATAAATTGGGATAAAAGCAGAAGATTCATGAAGAATGATAACTCATCGGAATAAACATTTTATGAATACTAAATCTATATAAAACTAGTAGCGCCCCGCGGTTTCATCCGCATAAGTCTCGATCTCGTGGGAATATCGGAATAAAAACTATCCTATGTCCTTTCCCGGGACTCAAAATATCTTTATACCAAATTTCATCTAAATCGGTTCAGCGATTTAAGCGTGAAGAGGTAACAGACAGACACACTTTCGCATTTATAATCTATACATACATATAATAAAATCGTAGGAAAGTCAAAACGGTACATTGAATATTTTTTTAAAAGAATACTTGGGGCGTGATCTACAATCGATATCGAAGCCAAAAATATAGTTTTTAGATTTTTTGTCTGTTTGTCTGTATGTCCGGGATAAACTCAAAAAGTACTGCATGGATTTACTTCAAATTTTGCATGAATATTACTAAGAGGTCGGGTCAACATATAGGCTACATATTATCACGCTATCACCTATGGGGGAGGAGCTGTGAATATTTATTTTTCTTACGCATTCTGTGACAGCGTGTAATCTAACGACGCATATTTAAATGTTGTTTTTCAGTAAGCCATGCTATTATCTAGCTTTACACTATAAAAACTACGCCATTTAAGTAACTTGGGCAGAAAAAAACATAGTTTAATGAATTTTAGTAGTATAAAGAAAATTTTGAAGCAGCGCCATCTATGAGTTTTCATAAAAATCAAATCAAGTTACATGTTGACACTTTTTGGAAATTAATAATTTAAATTTGATCATGTTGGCGAGGTTAGTAGTTAGTAATTCTTAAAATTCATAGATGGCAATGTGCATTTTCTTCATAAAAGTTGTATCGTATAGTTCGTTTTGACCAATTCAAGTTCCAACAAAATCCTTAAAATGTTGAGCAGAGTTGAGGACGACAATAAAAAAAAAATGCGGTGTTAAGTATTACAAAAAAGTTATGTTTCTACTGGAGACGAAGTCGGAGTAACTGATGAACGCGTGCTGAACACCTGTCTCAGTTCACTTCAAGATGTGGTCATTTCTATCGGCGGCAATCCACTGATCGAATATGGGTTACCAGCTCCCCAATGATCACCGCATCAAGACCGTGTAAATCGGGAGTATAACGCTGAGACAAATTACGATCCGGGCGAAATGACCATGTCGCTTTGTTCTCTTCAGAGCAAAAACAAATTTATGACACCGTCCTTGAAAGCGTTGGGAAAAAACCAGGGTCAAATGTTTTTCTTGGAATGCGTCTGGTGGAACAGGAAAAACATTTGTTACCACTTGCATACTTGCAGAGGTCAGCAGGCAAGGCAAAATTGCTATTGCTGTAGCGTCGTCGGGAATCGCTGCCACACTGCTTCCGAGTGGCAAGACAGCACATGCCATGTTTAAAATTCCTATCGATTTAGAGAGCGCCGAAACGCCTGTTTGTGGTGTGTCACGTAACAGCGATAAGGGACACGTGCTCAAGGATTGCTCTTTGATCGTATGGGATGAGTGTACGATGGCCAATAGGAAGGCAGTTGAGGCCGTGGACGGAACCCTGCAGGACATCCGCAGGAACGAACATTTGATGCGTCGTATCACAGCTGTTCTGTTCAGTGGCGATTTCCGGCAAACGCTTCCCGTGGTGACACGGGGATCGAGGGCTGACGAGGTGAATGCTTCGTTGAAACTATCTTCGTTGTGGTCACGAGTTCGTACGCTGCGCTTGACCATTAATATGAGAGCTCGGCTCGGCGGCAATGCACGTGCTCAAGAATTCTCCAATGTCCTTCTAAATCTTGGCGAAGGCACTCTACCAGAAGAGAGAGAGGTGGACAGGTGGTGCTTCCAGAGTCTCTCGGTAGAGTGGTATCCAGCTTAGAAGAACTCATTTGCTGTGTGTACGGGGACATCAGTCGTATACTGCACCTGCAGAATTCTTGGGTGTGTGAGCGGGCCATTTTGACGTCCAAAAATGATCAGGCTGCAGCAATTAACGAATGCATTCTCTCGGAAATTGAGGAGAATGAAGTGGTCTACACCTCGATAAACACTGTTGTCGAGCAAGATGACGCCACACATTATCCCGTGGAATTTCTGAACTCCCTGTCAGCAAGTGGACTTCCAGCGCATACCATCAAGCTGAAGGTCGGTGTCCCGATTATGCTTCTTCGGAACCTATCTCCTCTGAAGTTGTGTAACGGGACCCACCCTAAAGTCATTTCGCTCTACAGACACACCATTGAGGCGGAAATTCTTACGGGTTATGGCGTTGGCGAGGCAGTATTTATACCACGCATTCCCCTCATACCTCATATCTTCCCGTTCCAGTTCAAGCGCGTACAGTTCCCCGTGAGTGTTTGCTTCGCGATAACCATCAATAGAGGCAGACACTGAGGGCAGCGGGTGTCGACCTCAGGACGAGTTGCTTCTCACACGGACAACTGTACGTCGCTTGCTCCCGCGTCACCAGTCCTGACTCTCTTTACATTTTGGCTCCTGGCAGCATAACTACCAACGTTGTTTATAGGGAAGTGTTTTAAGGTATGATGCCTTTGTACGTATTTTTACTCTTTTGTGTCCTGGAATGTATTCCTGCATTGTTTTCTCTATTTCCTTCAGTCACATCCCCCACACCACACTGAACTCAGCAGGACTCCCATATAACTCTCTTCACTTGCTTCGCTTGCAAAAAAAACTTATATTTTAATGCTATTTTAAAAGTTGTTTACTTATAATGCTATAGCGACACTGGCATCTTAGGTATTTTTGGTGCTGTAGAGCCTTCAGGCAGACGACGTCGCGGGCAGCAGCTAGTACTAAATATGGAAGGATATAGTTAGGAAAATATAGCAGGTGATACTCGTATGTTGAAAAAAAAGACGGGTTGCACTGCGGGAGTGCCGGCAGAAGTGAAAACTTGAATATTAACGTTGAAATAAATCAATTATTAATTGAATTAATATAACTCATTTTTTTTTTTCACTATTTCTGCGTCCCTTTTTTCATTAGATGCACTTTGTTCAATTTCCATATTTTAAACACTTTATATACCTACACGAATGTTACGAATACACAGCAGTGTGTCCACGTCCACTTCCACTTCGACTTCGACTCCGACTTCCACTTCCACTCCATCCATCCATCCATTCATTGTCGTGTGTCACTAAACTTGGTTCACTTCGGTTGGCGCCGCCGTAGAAAGAGAGGGGGGGGGGGAAATCTCTCCTGACGGTCACGTGTCCTGACGCGATGCCCTGACGCGAGTTTAACATTTTTTACCCATTACAAAAAGTGTTCAACGCCGCTAAAGAAGTTTTCACTTCAAAAATGTGGTTTTTCTATTTCGTGTATACGTGGAATAGGGATTTAACATTTTGGTATATATTTTTTGGCTCTTTGGTCTAGTATCATGTAAAAGGAATACCTACACAGTTCAATGAATTTTTATCGATACAAAAAAATTGCAAAGGGGTTTGAAGGTTTTGGCCCTAAAATCAGCCGCCATTTTGATTTTTTTTCAGAATCGCGGTGCACAACAAAAGTTATATATTTAGATAGAGGACACTTATACAAACCAAAAATGTTATTTAACATAATATCCTAAAGCGTCAGGTTTCGGAGTTATTCATCGAAATATAAGTCGAAACCAACAAGGATTTTTTTGTTTTTTTTTCCCTCCAGGTAAGCATATTGAACTATTGAGGTAATAGAAACGTTATAAAACCTTTATGGAGAAGAAACAAATGAAGAATAGACATTTTTTAAATAAATAATTAAACACGGCAATTTATAGTTCGTTTTTTAATCCCAGAGACTAATCTGACAAGTGTAATGTCAAACTTCTATACTAAAAAAAAACGAAAACACAGAATACTTAAATGTCAGATTAGTCTCTGGGATAAAAAAACTAACTATAAATAGCCGTTTTTAATTATTTATTTACAAAATGTCTATTCTTCATTTGTTTGTTCTCCATAAAGGTTTCATAACGTTTCTATTACCTCAATAGTTCAATATGCTTACCTGGAGGGAAAAAAAACAAAAAAATCCTTGTTGTTTTCGAATTATATTTTGGTGAATAACTCCGAAACCTGACGCTTTAGGATATTATGTTATATTACATTTTTTGTTTGTATAAGCGTCCTCTATCTAAATATGTAACTTTTGTTGTGCACCGCGATTCTGAAAAAAAATCAAAATGGCGACCGACCTTTAGGGCCACCCTCCATACAAAAATCTTCTAACCCCTTTGTATATATTTTTTTACTTTTTACGACATCACGGCGTAACGCTCAGAGTTGTTCAATGGAATTTACTTTAAAACATAGAGAATTATCATATCAATGTTAACTTAAAGTAGTTTTATTCCTTTTATTTTGTAAAAAAAGGAGTAAATTCGTTTTGGCACATACGTCGTTTTACTCCGAGCGATAATGTGCGTATAATAATGGGCTATATTTTGCGATTCAAAAGTACCTAATTGCATCATTACCGCTCGCTTGCTTGGTTTTCGAGGATTTTAGATTTTAAAATCATGGTCCGTAGAATTAGCTGTTTCCGTAATTGAAAACAAAATTCAACAACCAACAAGTGGGGATCAAGGCACAATGCAAATTAACTGAACAAAACACCTCAGAACTACTTCAAAGCTAGCTTTTGTGGTGCTATTTAATTACTTATCCATACAATTTGAATGAACCAGATACTCTCCTATGTTGTGGTGTTGCACACAATGAAGCCGAACTCCGCGTTTCCCGGGCTTTGTTATATAGAGGTATGAGGAGCAGGGTGTAAAGTTCACTCATACTCTATAGAAAAGGGAGGATCCTCCGACCAGACGGATGTTGTGTCTGGCGGGCAACTGCTCGATAATTCATGTCGGGCCGTTTCAGAATCAAAATATTTATTTTGTTAAACATAGGTATTTACATAAAGGTCTTTTTTTAATAACATGGGCGCTATGTTTTGCCGTGAAGGCGTACAAATATTGGAGAAAATAAAAGTACACAAAAAAAAACTATCAGATAAAAACAATTAAATAGGTACATACACCGAAAAAGAATAAAAAACTATTTTAAATGTAAATAAATATCTTTATAAAATCTACTATTAAAGATAGCCTAAAAAGAGAAACAGATTTCTTAAAAAATTATTGCACACGAAATACTTATATTATCATTTATAAAATCTTCTACAGTATACGTATAGTAACATTTGTTAATTAATAGTGAGTATATTATGCTAGTTGCGCGGTAAACTCTGCTTGCGCGATGCAGGATTTTGCGTGACATAAGTCTGACGGGTAATTCGCATGTGGCGTTGTCACAGAACACAATATATTCCTAATTGTAGATACCGCTACGGTTATATTAACTAGGTAAGCTTCATAGATATCCGAATAATCAGCCTATAATGTTCCCACTGCTGGGACACAGGCCTCCTCTCGGTGAGAGGGAGTGGGCTGTAATCCACCACGCGGGCCCAGTGCGGGTTGCTATATGTCACGTGTCTTCGAATTTTTAGTTCTAGGACATGCCGGTTTCCTCACGATGTTTTCCTTCAATGCAGTCTCGCCGGCTAAGGGCGAATTTCATCAATGAAACTAATAATACACACACTACACTAGTGAAATTGGTCCTAAAGGGTGGTAAATAAGTTGAGCCTTTATTTTTTGAAGTGAAAACTTCTTTAGCGGCGTTGAGCACTTTTTGTAATGGGTAAAAAATGTTAAACTCGCGTCAGGGCATCGCGTCAGGACACGTGACCGTCAGGAGAGATTCCCCCCCCCCCCCGCCTCTCTTTCTACGGCGGCGCCAACCGAAGTGAACCAAGTTTAGTGACACACGACAATGGATGGATGGATGGATGGATTGGATGGAGTGGAAGTGGAAGCGGAAGTGGAAGCGGAAGTGGAAGTGGAAGTGGAAGTCGAAGTCAAAGTCGAAGTCGAAGTCGAAGTCAAAGTCGAAGTCAAAGTCGAAGTAGAAGTCGAAGTCGGAGTCGAAGTCAAAGTCAAAGTCGAAGTCGAAGTCGAAGTCAAAGTCGAAGTCGAAGTCGAAGTCAAAGTCGAAGTCAAAGTCGAAGTAGAAGTCGAAGTCGGAGTCGAAGTCAAAGTCAAAGTCGAAGTCGAAGTCGAAGTCGAAGTCAAAGTCGGAGTCGAAGTCAAAGTCGAAAGTCGAAGTCAAAGTCAAAGTCGGAGTCGAAGTCAAAGTCGAAGTCGAAGTCGAAGTCAAAGTCAAAGTCAAAGTCAAAGTCAAAGTCGAAGTCAAAGTCAAAGTCGGAGTCAAAGTCGAAGTCGAAGTCGAAGTCAAAGTCGGAGTCGGAGTCGAAGTCGAAGTCGAAGTGGAAGTGGACGTGGACACACTGCTGTGTATTCGTAACATTCGTGTATATAAAGTGTTTAAAATATGGAAATTGAACAAAGTGCATCTATTAATGAAAAAAGGGACGCAGAAATAGTGAAAAAAAATGAGTTATATTAATTCAATTAATAATTGATTTATTTCAACGTTAATCGTTTTCACTTCTGCCGGCACTCCCGGAGTGCAACCTTTTTTTTTTATCATAATAATGGCTTTGTTAATTTTACAAGTCAAATGATTAAATTATAAGTACCATTGATTTTATTAGTAGGTAGTCATTATTTTATTACATGTTATCCATATTAATATTATAAATGCGAAAGTGTGTTTGTCTGTTATAGAACAAAAATCTGACTGACTCTGATCTGCACCCTAATTGCGTAACACACTATCAATCGGAATCTGAATTATTTTGAAGCAAATTGCTAATCCATTGCTTCACAAGTTCGAAAAAATTGTCTGCTCAACACGTAAATAACGCAATGAATGTTATTGAACTGTCAAATTGAAACCGTTTCCGATTGATAATGTGTTACGCAACTGCCCACCTGGTCTGAGTCTGATGACTTTTTACAAAACAATACATTTATTTAACAAAAACAAACCTTCAAGATGTCGTTGTTGTACAAGTATTATAACCCGCGCTCTCCTCCGCTGCATTTTGTACTAGACACGGCAGTTTGTTTACCTAACTAGCGCTTGCTTTAGCTTCGCGTAGAGTTCGTAACAGAAAATCGAAAACTTCAATTTGTTGAATTGAAATATTTTATTTTTGTATGAAAGTCTGATGAGTTAAAACCTGCTGAATTAATAAAAGTCATAGACCAAAAGTTGTTGTTTATGATGTTAGTAATATAAGTCCTGAGAGGTTGTTAATGTTTCGATCGATCAGGTTAAGCTACGCTTGACGCGGTTGGTCCATGGATGGGTGACCATCTTTACATACCAAGACCCCTCCGTGCCTCGGAAAGCACGTTAAGCTATTGGTCCTGGCTGTCATGCGTGGATCTTTGACAGTCGTTACGGGTCGTCAGGAGCCCGAAAGTCTGACAACCAGTCTTACCAAAGGGTATCGTATTACCCAGTAATTAGGTTGTGGAGGTCAGATAGGAAGTCGCTCCATGTAAAATGCTGGTATACAGCTGCATCCGGTTAGACTGGAAGCCGACCCCAACATAGTTGGGAAAAGGCTATGATTTCTAATATTAGTCATCATCCCTATTAAACATGTTTACGGAACTTGACGGATGCGCCGCCGTGCACCGCGCAGATATATCACGATAGGTAACGGAATCGCGTCTATTTACGTGGCCGACGGCCGCCGTATGGCATACGAGGAGGAGCTCAGTTTATTTTCATTGAAGCAATAAATATCAGTTGCAATCGGCAGTGATAATTCATGTTTAATGAGTGCCGATCGGCTTTTGGGAAAACAGAACTGTTATTAGGGTTAAAGCTGGGATTTAGGTTATTGGAAATGCTTTACGGTACATTAAAAGTACCTATTCGGAAGTTGCTCTCATTTTTTCAAATGGCGAGATCATTTCATCAGATCATCATCATCATAGTATCTTATAAAACTCTGCGATATACTTTTTGAACATTAATAAAAAAAAATAAAATAAAAAAAAAAAAAAAATATTTCGAGTTATACCGGTCTGATTCCCTAGGCACTTTTGAGTGCAAAAACAAGAGAAAAAAGAATTTAATAATCTGACACCTCCAGAAAGTAGTTTCGTATAGAGAGGAATGAAACTCCATTACTTGCAACAGCATAGAGCTCAAGGTCAAAGTGTTATTAACACTTGACTATGAAACTAAAGGTAAATTTAATCATAAATATTTACGCTACGTGGGGTCTTAATCACGTATCCTTCACCAAACAATCCTCATCTTTGAAAACTTCATGAAAATCAATTTTGAGAACGCCAAAAAACTGGCAGGAAATAGTCATAAATAGTCACCAAGGTCAAAAAAATAGTCGCATTATGATTCCGAAGTTATAGCTATAGGCTGGTGAGGATTGTGTGGTGAAGGTCTCCACACCTCTAGTGCAACCAAACTGCTGGGAGTATCGACTTGGTTTCAATTCCAAAAAATAGTCAAGAAATAGTCGTAACGCTATGCCAAATCTTGAAAATAGTTATTAAGTGATTTCAGAGATATAGAGGTGCCTTGGTGAGGATTACTTAGTAAGCCTTTCTAGCCACGATCCTCACCTGATTACCGCGGAAAGGTAACGTTTTTAAATTTGAATTTGGTGTCAAAAAATAGTCGTCTCCAACTATGATAATTTCGACCTGGTTTACTATGTAAAAGTATGTTTTGAGTACAGTCGAGCACAAAATGATTAAGTTAAACTATATATATTATAAACACGCAAATTAAGAACCTCCTTCTTTTTTGAAGTCGGTTAAAAACAAGAACAAGCAAGAGGTAAAATGTATTTTACTTTACTAATAAATAAGGGCAACAAACGAACTAAATCAATATTATAAACTGATGACTTACTTGCTTGATGTTATTTTAAGAGCTTGTCACATCACATGACTCAAAACTACTACTGAAGTCTCTGGTGCGAGATCATTCGGAACTGATTAAATACTCAAACAAACTTATTTATATTACAAATTATGAAAGGCATATTTTTTCATTTGATCAATGGGTGCCGACAATTTTGTTTACTAACCAGTAACAAAACATTTTGAGAATAATAAAACAAAACAATGAATTTCAGTTTTCGGAAAACCAATAAACAAATACCTACCCTGTGTCGTCCAACATTTCGAGCACCGTGGGACTATTAACATCTGCGTGATCATTATTTCAAAATTGCATAATATTGGGTTTCCCAAACATCCAAAGTAAAATTAATTGAACTAATCGGTCGATCGTTCTGCACAGTAGGTACTTTAGTAATATATATAAGTAGGTAGACAGTCTTAATTACTTATACTACAATAAAATTAATCTGAAATAAAGATTTTGTCTTTTATATTTTATCAGTTACCTTTTCATGAAGCCAACCTGAAGGAAATGTCTAGAAATGAAATAGCAGGAAACATAAGTATTTATTGAACTGACAGAAAAAAATAAATACGTAAGTAACTACAATATTTTATTACCGTTTTAAAGTAACATAAGTACAAATATTATTATATTAGTAATAGATTTGTAATTTTAGTGTTCGCGACTGTACCAAAACAAAATGTATGTAGAAGTTCACGTGGAAAAACATTCTTCTACATAGTAAACGAAGTCGAAATTATCATGGTTAAAAACGACTATTTCTTGACTATTTTTTGACACCAAATTCAAATTCAATAACGTAAGCGTTCCGCGGTAATCAGGTGAGGATTGTGGCGAGAAAGGCTCACCACGTAATCCTCACCAAGGCACCTTTATATCTCTGGAATCACTTAATCAACTATTTTCGAGATTTGGCATAGCGTTACGACTATTTCTTGACTATTTTTTGGAATTGAAACCAAGTCGATACTCCCAACCGTTTGGTTGCACTAAAGGTGACGATTGTGTGGAGACCTTCACCACACAATCCTCACCAACCCATCGCTATAACTTCTGAATCATAATGCGACTATTTTTTTGACCTTGGTGACTATTTCTTGACTATTTTTTGGCGTTCTCCAAACTGATTTTCATGAAGTTTTCAAATGTGAGGATTGTGTGGTGTAGGACACTAACTTAATCAATTGACAAGTGACATAATCAAGAGATAAAAAGGAACAAATCAACATGCGTTTTATTAATATACGCCACAATGTTTGGTTAGTCGAATCCCCAAAAAGAAAAAAACCAAACGGAACGAAAACTCGAACGATTTTAAAATTGGAAATTCTCGATTCGAACGTGGTATTTATTTAGTTTTAATTAAGACTTCGATCATATCTATGGGTGGTACCACGGAGTATTTACTCCGTGGGTGGTACTTATGTGCTTGCCGCAATTAAATCAAAATAACGCTAAAGGATAATTGTATTTTGGATTAAAAAATCGTTCAAATTGCATTTTACATCATTGACAAAATCAAAGTGATCTTTATTCCCCCTGCAATAAGGTTGCTGTTGGGTTGCTGCATTGACAAGTCTGTCAAAGTTATAGTGATCTTTATTCCCGCTACTCTAAAGTTGCTATTACGTTGCTGCTGTTGGAGGTATAATAACGGTGAAAGGACTGCGGGCCTCTGCTAGAGCATGAAACCCTCCGATGGCCTCCTGATGCTTTTTACAGTATCGGTTCCAAAAAGGTTGTTCAAATGCTCAAAAGAAACTGCACATAAATGTGAACAACTTTATCTCTGAAAGGATCTTAATGAGTTCATAGTCAAACGATAGAATATTAAGGTTTGTTTTCAAAATTTCCCTCTGTTTGCATAAAACCTAAGCCTATTACTTCATTCCAAAAGGCTTATTTAATTATTGGCAGATGTGTACAGCTTCGCCCAAAACCACTGCATTGTTATAAATTCTCCGTACCTCATTGTTCACCGCCAACGCCCGGCATGCTATAGTTTGGTAGCACTGTATCTTGAATCTTGTTCTACGAAAACTCCGCTGCATATGAAATGGAACAATAGAACATCGGAAAAGCTGCTTTTCCCTAAATACTAGTATACAAGAACATTTATTTTAAGTAATGTGTGTGTTTTTTTTCTAAATCTCCGGCAAAAACAAACATTACTTAAAATAAAATGTTCTTGTATATGGATTTTATTCAATTTCAAGCGGCCATTGTTGTTTACATCTTTGGCAAATTTAGCGCAGCCGGTCCTTAGAGCAACTGCTTATCGGACCTTCACAACACTGTTACTGGGTAACTCGACACCCGTTGGTTAGACTGGTTTTACAAACTTTCGGGTTTTTTAATACTCATAACGACTCTTCCATGAATATTATTTATTATTACTTTCCTACTTTATTAACCGACTTCAAAAAAAGGAGGAGGTTCTCAATTCGTCGGAATCTTTTTTTTTTTTTTTTATGTATGTTCCCGATTTCTCGAAGACGCCTGGACCGATTTGGAAAATTTTTCTTTTGTTTGAAAGGGTATACTTCCCAAGTGGTTGCATGATCATCAGGTCAGGATCTGATGATGGGATCCCAGAGAAATCGAGGGCAACCTTCAAATTTTATAGGCACATAGTACCATTTTCATATATTTTCTAAAGCTGTTTAAGTATTTGCATCTGATAATCATCATCTCAGGTGGATGAGCTGATGATGGAAGGTACAACTCCTCAACGGCTTGGAGTTAAAAGAAAATTCTTTCAAAATTATTTATAGTAACACTCTTGCATTTGCTCTCGGAAAGCACCATTTGGTGAAGTGGAACTGATGATGAAGACCACAGATGGCCACCGGAACTACTCAATAATATCTCCGTACTATTTCACGGGTTGCGATTCGATACTTTAACATGGTTGCTAAGCAATTTATGCTCGTCACAATGTGAATGGTGATATGGAGCTGATGGTGGACCAGGAGAACTCTTCAATAATTAACTTCCCTGCATCGGTAAAAGCAATATTTTGTAAAAGGCGATGAGAAAGTTGACACTAGGCTATTGTAACTGAGATAAATTATAAGCAGACCCACTAAAAAGCGTGAAATAAAAACTTTTTAACAAAAAAAAAACCGACTTCCAAAAAAACACTACAAAGGGAAAAATAACTTTAATTTCGGAAGTCGGTGGCAAAAAACTAAAATGCAGATCCAAAGACACCGACTTCCGAAATTAAAGTTATTTTTCCCTTTGTAGTGTTTTTTTGGAATTCGGTTTTTTTTTTTGTTAAAAAGTTTTTTTTGGTTACTATTTACGGCATTTTTATGCGTGTAGTCGAGTTATTTCAGGTTATTAAGTTTGTGGAGCAGACCGTATCGGTGGTCTAATTTTTATAAAGAGCAGGTTTGATTGTTCAATGACTTAGTTTTTTAATCCTTTTGAAGATTATTTTATTAAAATACTATAAAATAAAATCTGTTGAATGATAATTTATTTTCCCTCCATAATTATTTATTTTGGGGCAGTGTTTTCAATCTTCAGATAACTTATATCTAAGGAATAATACTGCGATGTGATAGCTTTTCTAAAAAGAACATGTCAAACTCTCATATTTATTCTTCAAATAAAATTAATCAGACTAATATCGACGGTGTAGTATCAATATCTAATAACTACAAAATCATGATTTTACAGGAGGCGAAAAAAAAACGTTTCATTTCTACATTGTGAAATTGAACACATGCGACAAATCGAAATGGGAGATTTTACTCATTATTATGAACAACTTTTACTATGGGACCAAACCTGAAATCGCGAAAAAAAAATCAGTTATTCCCTACATTTTGATGAGTTATGCGAACATAAATGTATGGAACAGCTGATTTTTTTTTCGCGATTTCAGGTTTGGTCCCATAGTAAAAGTTGTTCATAATAATGAGTACAATCTCCCATTTCGATTTGTCGCATGTGTTCAATTTCACCCTGTATAGTTTTTAATATTTAAAAAAATTAACTAATATTAAACAAATAGTAGGAAACGCCGTCGTCGATTCAAGACCTTTATGTCTTTGCAAATATGAGCTATTTCATATTTTACCTACGATACGATTATGCAATAAAGTGAAAATCGCTAAAATATAAGTTATTAGATATTGACACTTCACCGTCGATATGTACCTCGTGTTTGTTTCGTAGAGGATCCGCTACGCAAGTTTGCTACGAGCTACGCGCTACGCTGCTACGACTCGTAGCCTTACTTCGTATAAATTGTATAGCTAATGCTCCAGACAGAATGTTATTAAGCATACTAAAGTACACGAAGAGCCTCATTGCCACCTGACACTGGCTAGGAGGAACTATATTAAAAATTCCTACAGTTAATAATCTTATTACCTCGCTAATTCATAAAGGAAGCCAGTTTGATTAAAAAGTCATTTGTTTGTAATGGCCATGGAGGAGGTTGCTTTTTATTATTTGCACAAATGGATAGTATGAACCGGTAACCTCAGTTACTGCACAGATATTTGCGAATATTTCAAATTCTATTTTTTGCCCATCGACTGTTGTATACGGAAAGCTTTGTTCAACATTTTTTTTATACACTATTGCTGATTGAGAGTGTGGTTTGCAGTAAATATTTTTCCCCCCTTCCACACCTGTGTGCGAATGATGTTGAAAGCATTTTTGTTATTTTTTTAACGAAATGTTTGGCCAGGCTGGGGCGCGGTGCGGGGGCGCGGTGCGGGAACGCGCGCGGGCTGCCTGTCCGCACTGGAGCGCTGCTACGTTTTGTTGTTGTTGTGTCCAGTGTTTGTCAAAATATAATATGCATGAAGAAGACTTATTTTTACTAGAAAAAAGCTCGAACTAGTTTGAGAACCCCGGTCCCCGCGCGGGCCACCCGCGCCCGCGCGGCGCACACCCTGCAGCCACTTGTATGAACGAGCTATGGCGTGAGTAGCCCGCGCCGCTCACCACGCCCGTGTGCCCGCTATGGACACTCAAATGAAGTTCATATGTTTGATTTCGCCGCGCCGAGCCCGCCCCGCGCCCGCGCTGCTTGTCAAACATGTATGCATGCGGGTAGTAATAGTTTGTTGTTCACTTAATAATTTTATTAATATACTTAAGTATAAGTTATTTAACAGTTCCCGGTAGCTGTAAGTAATCATAAAGTTCACTGGACAGACAGTTCCCTTCCACGTATAACCCGACAGCCTTCAAAGCAAGAGTGAATAGGCATCTTTTGAGATTGCGCGTTCCATAGACCTCATCAATCGCTTTAAAATTGGCCAGCTTTAGACCTCTCTGGCCAATTTTGCAAAAAAAAAAAACAGTGCTCAAGTTTTTCAAAAGCTTTGTTTGACTAACATCTATTTACAACAAAAAACTAATTATTATTAACCGATTTCTGCGAAAGGTATATTGTTTTATGAAAGGTATATTAAAACAATATCTTTGATTTACAAATTATTTTGGTAATACGTTCATACAAACGTGTACCAAAATAACTTGCATGCTAGTAAATTCCCCGTATTCGTAATAATCTGTGTATTGTGTGATACGTTATTAATGTCCCCAGCAACGTCGGTATCCAACATAACTATGCAGCTATATTAATTTCGCCATCGAAATTGAATTGAGTTAATACCTACAGCTATCACGAGTCCTGAGTTCCTGACGCTTACGGCACAGTAAATACAAATAAGTAGGGTATCTTCATACATACGCACCGTACACGGTTTGTAAGTGAGCGCGCTTGTACGTATGCGTCGTCGCGCGCACACACTGACAAAATTTATCGCTGCTAAAGGTGCGCCAGTCGTCTTATTCATAAAAAAAAGCTTATAGAAGGTTTAAAACATTATAATATTACTAGCTTCTAATAGCGCTTTTACATGCGAGAAGAACAAAATCAACATCAAAAGTCATAATCATCGCTTTTCGAACGTCAAAATTACATAACACAGTCCCGTAAAACGCCCGTCCTTCACCACTTCCTAGTGCTTTTACAGGGAAGAAGAAGTGGCGCAAAAACTCCACAGCAGCACAGTTGTCTGTTCAGTTAGAAAAACTTACTTCTATACAGTAATAGGTCATCATCTGCCTAGCCTTTTCCCAACTATGTTGGGGTCGGCTTCCAGTCTAACCGTATGCAGCTGAATACCAGTATTTTACATAGAGCGACTGCCTAAATGACCTCCACAATCCAGTTATTGGGTAATACGATACCCCTTGGTAAGACTGGTTGTCAGACTTTCGGGCTTCTGACGACCCGTAACGACTGTCAAAGATCCGTCAATGACAGCCGAGACCAACGGCTTAATGTGCTTTCCGAGCCACGGTGGGGTCTTGGTATGTAAAGATGGTCACCCATCCACGGACCAACCGCGGCAAGCATACAATAGTAGGTATGCAAAGTAATTAACATTACGAAATAAAGAACTTTTTTTTTTAATTCTTTTTTTATTTAGGGGGTTTTAAATTATAACAAGATATGCTAAGGCCCTTGGAAATATTGTAGCTTTCTATCAGTGTGAAAAAAATGTAGGTAATCGGATCAATACTTTCAGAGATTACCTCTTACAAACAATGTAACCTCTTTCTAATATTAGTTTGGATTATGACAAAAATTCTTAGTTCCCACGCAAAACCATGGTGCCAACCACTTCTGCCCATCCATTAAGTGCAATAGCGCGACGATAGCGCGTAATAAATTTTCATTACAGCGATGCATTTATATCCACAACAACAGAATTTCGATGGAGCTTGAATTCCGGCGGTCGGTATAGACTTGACCACGTTACGATGCCAAGCGATGGAAATATTAGGTACTAGTTGCTGCCCGCGACTTCATTCGCGTGAAATCCTATCCCAACTAAAGGTAAGTTTGTTTTTTACCTTTTCACGCCTAAACCACTGAACCGATCATCCTGAAATTTTGCATATACGTTGTCAGGTGTACAGAAACGGATATAGGGTACCTTTCATCTCGAAAAAAAGTGCTGCTTGTTGAAAACAACAATACACGTGGCGCCATCTATTATAATAATAACGTTATTGTTGTTTTCCTTGAGAACAGTACATTTTTTTCGGGATGAAAGGTACCCTTTGTCGGTTTCTGTACTCCTGACAACGTATATGCAAATTTTCAGGGTGACCGGTTCAGTGGTTTAGGCTTGAAAAGGTAACAAACAAACTTACTTTCGCATTTATAATATTATTATATAATTATATATTATAATATAATTATTATTATAATATATGTAAATTATAGATAGTTAGGATGTACTGAGTCGGCTAGCGGAGAATTAAATCCTCAAGCATGTTTGTGTGGGGTGAGCAGTACACGTCCACGTAGATAGTACTTAATAAATAGAGACCGGAATTTATGCAAATGCTTGATTGCATACATTTTTAATTTTTTTAGATTATTGCTGGTGTGAACTAAAATCTGCTGATTGTGCATGTTTTCTATAATTCTAACTATAAAAATACAATAATGTAATACATACGTATTATAAAATAAAAAATACGAAAAATATGGTTTACTTTGATTTTTTATCACAACTATTCAAAAAGATCTAGTGTACCTATTCGTCGTAACCAGGAACTAAAATAGCTTGTTAATCCCTAGGAACTAAAAGTGATTTGAATTTGGAATGTGGATATTGTTAGTATTAACAGTTCCAATCACCATAGAGATCAATCACGAACATTGTATGAACAAGTAACAGGTTATATGATAAAGTAAAAGGCGCGCGAGCCAATTAAAAAAAAAAGTTTGTGTAAAAGTAAAAAACGCGGGAAAAGTACGCCTACGTTCGTAATTGTTTACTCAACTATTCTTATTCATAAGTTGCACTTACTCTTACTTATTTTTTCATAGAGGGTGATAAAAAGTAGAGTGTACACCTCGGGAGCAACACTATTTTAGCTCGAGTGACGTACATTGAATCCCTCGCTGCGCTCGGGGTTCTACTCTACAATTCTACATTCCTTCGCTCCGCTCTAGATTCAAAGAAACACTCGCCTTCAAAATAGTTGTTTGCTCCCTTGGCAAATAATCTACTATTGAATGTTTCATAGTTAATTACTATGAAAATATTTAAAAGTTTTGTTAAAAAATTACAATAAAACATTAATCAAAATTAATGTTGTATGGTTATTTTTTTAAAGGATATATAGGTAGTTAATTTCTTCTTACTCTTATTAAACACAAAAAAGAACATTATTTTATTGTACTCGTATTTATTAAAATTTGATGTTGCATATTTTGGCACTTTTTTGTGAATTTGTTAGCATTTATGAAGTATATTTGCAGGCATACTTCGGTCATTTTAAGCTGCATATAATCCGGTCTCTAGTAATAAACATAACAAGCTTTTCCTACATATTTTTGGGCAACAACAAGTCTGGTTTACAAAAAAAACCCAGCTTAAGCTACATCACAGAATACTTAAAGTTGGCTACATAGAACGAAACCTAGCTAATGTGTGCCGCACGGCTGCGCCAAGAAGGTTCATTTCAGCAGTAATGGACAGACAGATGCTGTCTGACGCTGGTTTTCTAATGAACTTTTGGGAAAAGTGACGGGGAGTACACACAGTTTCAACATACCTAATACTTACATACTTTTTATACTTATAAATAAATACATAAACTAGCAATCAATAACATATCATTACAAAAAAAAAAAAACGAGAACAACAAAGCAAAACCTGTTTTTCTCGATCAATCTAGACATTAAGTATTCTGTGATCTAGATGAGATTGCTCCGTGCACGGTGCACTCAAAGCGCAACAGGCCGCCGGGCGCCACGCCGCGCCGACCGCGACGGACAGTACATGTTATTGAGTTTTGCGGCAGGAAGACTGTGGGCTGTTTGTATAAAGGCATGAATAGTCGTAATATAAATAAAAACTTGTCAGGACGTTCCTCTCTCTGGGGCCCTGACCGCCGGTAGCTTGGAGCCTGTTCCCGATACCGGTGGGCTACAATTTTTTTATATTTTTAAATGTTTTTATATTTATTTTATATTCTAATATTTATACGTATATATATATATATAAAAATATAATTTATACGTATTGAGTTGAATAAAGGAAATAAAAACTAAAATAAATAAATTACTCATAAATATATACCTACTTTAATCCTATTCGAAGAAAGTGAAGTCCCTAGCTATAACAATAGATGTAGTAGGTACAAATGTTAATAGAAGAAGGCTTAGCGTTATTTACTACTTACGATAGTTTACTTTTACGGATCAGCATTGCTATTTTGAGTTTCGTGTTAGTGTAAAATAACTTATTTAGACCCTCTTTTGTCCCTGTTTAGTTGTACATTTTCGAATGATGTGAACCCTGTGTTGACATTAACAAAAGTATCGTCTTCGGCCAAGATTACACAGAAGAATAAATAAAAAAATCTCGACCCCAGCTGTCGTCACAGCAAGTAGTAGGCACAATGTGTAAGTACGAAAAACAACGCGTTAAGATTGAACAGAGTACGAGATTGTGGTGACAAAAAACAAATAATGTGTTCGTTTATGTTTACCACAGGTCTCACCACTGCGGCGCGGCGGCAGTAAGGCGCTGCGGATGATGGCACGGCAGCGCTATCGAGTCGGGGAAATTGTGGCAGCAAAGGACGGGAACGGGAACCACCTTTGGTTGACTGCTAGAGAATGCCTAAGGCATTAAGTCCGCCTTTGTACCTTTTTGTGCGAAAAGTTTGAAAAAATAAATAAACGGGAAATCACCAAGCGTGCCAGCACGCGCATACCCCATTCTATACATTCGTGACACAACAGGAATTATGTTTTAAGCTAAGTACCACTAAGTACTGTAGGCATTTCATATAGGTACTTAGGTAAGTGAATCATTTAGGGCGACCATATCTAATTCCTGTTGTGAATCTATCAGATACTGCCGTAAACGTGTTCTGAACGTGTGGAAATTGTGGACAGTGCCCAGTACCCTTAATGGTGGTGGGATATTACTCCACACCTTAGATGCAGCATATCGGAAAGTGCCTCTGAAAGCTGCTGTCTTATGAGACTGTGTGAAAGTTGTTGTGCACATTGCCTGGGCGCGCAGTCTCATCTACTAGCCATCCAACTAAGCTTGTCGTATAAATACTTCGGTTTCTTAAACTTAACGACACCGTAAAGCAGGCACGCTAGGTGTAATTTTCGTTTCGGCTTCGTTTTGAGAATAAAGTGTTTGTTAAGAAAGGGGGTGACATGACTTCTAGGTGGAACAGAGTAACAGAAGCGCGCACATGCATTTTGGACTCTTTGTATTAGTCGTTCGGTATGAGCCAGCAAGCGAGGGCCGTAAACCGTATCAGCAGAAAGAACAAGGGTTTCGACTGGCTGCTCGCGAAGCTTTTCAGATGAGAACAGCCTCATCTTATAAAGCAGTTTCAGACGATAGAAGCAGTTTCTAACGGAGTCAGCAACGTGTTTCTCAAATCTGAGGCTGCTGTCCATACATAACCCAAGGTTCCGCGCCTCATCCACACGGTCTATAGGCTCACCCATTAGAGTCAAAATAAGGCTTAAAGGTATCTTCTTCAACAGCTGCCTGGTACCAAACAACATATACTTAATTGGTTTTCAATGGGTTTAATGCCAGACAATTTTCATCCGACCAGGTGGCGATTCTTTCTAGGTCGTCGTTTAGGTCTCTAATGGCCGACGCATAATCGTCTGCACTGAAAGATATATTATATACAGTTGTACGTCATCAGCGTAAATATGATACTTGCATTTGATAATAAAAAGAATCGGACCTAAAATTGATCCCTGAGAAACGCCTCTTTCTATAGAAGTTTCTATAGGAGTCTATAGGGCCGAAGTTAAGGTAGTACCATCCGACAAACGCAATTCTACAAATTGTTTTCTGTTACTGAGGTAGGTAGCTGTGTAGAACGTGGAACCATTAGATGACAAGACAGGGGAGAATACTGATCGGCCGCAAGTCTTTAACTTCTACAGGGTTTGGACTCTTAGGTAGGGGTCTAACTGTGGCAATTTTCCAGTGGTAAGGAAACTTTGATGTCCATATGGAATAATTAATGATGTAGGTATTAATAGTTTCTAAAGTGTGCGGCAAAGTTACAGTAAACATACTTAAAGTTATATTATCTTAGCCTTCAGCATTTGACTTTAGGTCAGAAATAATGCGGGAGATATTGTTTTGGTCCAATTGCTTCTTTATATCTGTTATCTGTGGGACTCATAGAATGATGTAGGTAAGTGACGTGCTAGCTACCGGGATTGCATATGCATGATGTAGCTAGCTACGTCATGCATAAGCAATCTGCGAAAGTCAAATAAAAACATCAAACGTCACTTTGTAAGGTTGTGCCGGCGCGCGACGATAGAAATTTAAAAATTCTAGGAAAACGGACGAACGGTCGGCATACGTAGCGGTTCATGGGAAATGTTTTATCACATAAACAAAAAAAAATTTGCAATTATAAACCTTACATTGTTTTGCAGTCGCAGAATTCACCGTGACGTATATCCAATATCCATGTATGAATGAACATGTTTTTCAACTACAGTTTGTTCGTGAAATAAATTCATCCCAACTACGGAGCCCTTCATTGTGTTTTTGAAGTGAAAACTTCTTTAGCGGCGTTTTTTTGTAATGGGTAAAAAATGTTAAACTCGCGTCAGGGACACGTGACCGTCAGGAGAGATTACCCCCCCCCCCCCCCCCCCACAATATGGAAATTGAACAAAGTGCATCTATTAATGAAAAAAGTACCGCAGAAATAGTGAAAAAAATGAGTTATAGTAATTCAATTAATAATTGATTTATTTCAACGTATTCAAGTATAACGTATTCAATATTCAAGTTTTCACTTCTGCCGGCACTCCCGGAGTGCAACCCGTTTTTTTTTTTTTTTGAATGCTTGTAGCATTTCGGTAGAATGCATTGGTTTACACTTGGTCGCGCATAAATGGTTGTCACTGGTCATTAATTTCATCACCACAGAGCATATGAAAATAATTTAACTAAACGCAACACAGTAATGTGTAAGTTACTAGGCACACTTGTAATAAAAAGCTTGCCTACATGGCGACCATCTGTAGGATAATCTATTTAGGTAAATTCAAGTATTAATGAAGCTTACAAGTTTTAGTCTAAATCCAAGCTAAAATATTAGCGATGACTACAAATTAAGATGGACCACGGTACGCGAGAAAGTGAGAAAGTATTTAGCTTCAGTAACGTTTGGCAAATGTCGGTATTACGCATAAGTCATACACCACGTCATGTATAATAGTAGGTATAATATGCTACATACCAACACACAACATGTATCTTTCAATCGATAACTATCTGACATTGACAACCGAAAAAACATCGCCGTTAAACACCGTTAAACAGTTTAATAGCTACATTAAAACTTTAAAAATATATTAAAGCAAAACATTCTTCTGCGCACCGAGCTAACGGAAAGCTTTGCATCCCGTTTTTATTTTTAATAACACCTCATTCATGCAGTAATACACATTTTTCTATTACGAAATGCCCCAAATTATTATAACAGTAAGCGCTAAAGTGTCAAGTGTCTTTGCTAGCTTCCTGGTGTTGTATTTATAATCGACACACGAAAAACAAACAACGCTTGCCGGCGCGGCGCGGGCGCAGCTCCGGTCTCACCTAACCTACATGCTCTCGCGTCGAACACTGCGCGATCTATTGTGATCGTAGTACAGGACTAAATTATAACCTAAATCTGTTCGGCTGGACCGAAAAAATGGTGAAAAACGTACCATTGATAGTTGAACGGTGGTGTGCCGGTGGGTAGTGGTAGCGCGAGGGTCGCGTCACTCCCGGGTGCCGCCCGCACCGTGGCAAGGCCGCTGGGAGGGAACGCCGGGGGCTCCATAGGGCTCCAGTCCTCTCGGGACGCGCGCGACTTGCCGTGTGCGCGCGACGGCGCCCGTCCGCCGCCTATCTAAAAATAATACGGAAAAATGTAACGCGTGCGCCATGAAATTCGTACGACGCGAATATTTTGCCAATACCACTTGGTACGCTCGAATTTTGTACGCGATCAGCTGATCGACTGAGTAGACGGATTTTTTGAACGCAAAAGATTCTTTTTAGGCTTTAAACGCTTTTAATGGCTCTGCGTAAGAACAATTCTGGGTAATTGATTTAGTTTATTATCGTAGCTGGAGAAAAATATTCCAGTACCTAGCAGGTCTTTTTTGTTTGACTTTTAAGTGAGTGTGTTGCTTGCGATTGAACGTAGATTGAGACTTGGACATTATTTCCCTAAAAATGCAAACCCAAGTTTAACTTATTTCCTCTATATATATTTGAGGTTTTAAAAAAAAATCACATTTATATTCGGATTTATCTAGAACCACTAGTGGGTATTTTCTTAGATTTTAGACCTCCTCTTTTAACAAATTAAAAACGAAATCCTTTTCGCAGGATACTTATATAGGTAAAAGCTTTGACTATCTGTGAAAAGCTTGGAATACTGGAATTGAGGATGTCTATTTTACTTTAGTTAAAATAAAAAAAATATAATATGACAATAAGCAAGACAAAAAAGTTTACCACTATACCTAAGGACTAAACGCAGTCTCCACATACCTGTCTAAAATTGTAATTTCATCAATCTTTCGCCTGCAGTTTTGGACACAGACCGCTTCAGGCGAACTATTTGTAACTCGACATTTTACGTCAGGCGCCAAACGCTATAGTACTCGTAGGTCTTATTCTACCTATGAAATTGCCGATTTTTATACTGGCTATTGTGAAGATCGATATCTTTCATTAGACTTCTAAATTCAAATTAATTTTGTATTATATCATGACATTTTGTTTTTAAAATCAGTTGTTCATTTCTTTACGCGCCGTACGATAATTTTTAAATACCTACCTCTGTCTTTGTAACAACTTGCGGTAAAAGAGCATCTTTTCACTAATGGACAAACTCGCAATATTGGCCATTATTTGGTTAAGATCATTAAGATGCACTTTATTAATATTATTAATAAAGTGTAGGTAGGTATATTAATGAAATAGGTACATTAACTTTCCTAAAAAAATATGGTTTTTTCTATGTAAAACGGCAATTTCATAGGTAAGGACATGGTAAGGACCTAATACTAATAAAAGGAATTAAAAACCTATTGTTCGCTTTTAAAATTTCTAACGTGAAGATATTATAGCGGACGTACACGTCCGTGCATGAAATCCATGTGCATACGTGCACATTATAACGTTATCGTGGAAAGCGTCTTCATTTATTTCCATAAATTTTAATTCCCCGTTCTCGTAATGCCGTAGACGTCCACAATAATATTGAAACACTAGCTGATACCCGCCACTTCGTCCGCGTGGAATTTTTTCATGGGTCCCTATTCTTCTTTTTTTTTCTAAAATAAATATAGCCTAAGTTACTCCTTATTACATCAGCTATCTGCCAGTGAAAGTCCCGTCGAAATCGGTCCAGCCGTTTCAGAGATTAGCCGGAACAAACAGACAGACAAAAATTGTAAAAATTGTATTTTGGTATATGTACCGTGTATACAGCCATATGCATTTAGTAAAGAGCGGTTATATTACAAACAGACACTCCAATTTTATTTATTTGTATAGATTATTTGTATAGATAAAAATTATAATACGCACATTCAATAATAAACTACGTTTTAATTCACATGATTTTAATAAATCTACATTAGATAGACATAGCTCTAGAACTTCAGATCATGCTCCAAGAACTGAGCACGGCTAGCTTTAAGGTGGGACTTGCGATGAATCGGTCTAAAACCCAACTTATGACTAACAGCACCAAGCGTAGGGTAGAGGTAGATGGGCAGGAAATCCATTATGTCGATGAGTATATCTACCTGGGCCAGTTAGTTTCTTTCGAAAACAGGCAGGAAAGGGAAATCGATCGCCGAATTGAAAACGCCTGGAAAAGCTACTGGTCCATGAAGACGCTAATGAAGGGTGATCTGCCGATCTCCCTGAAGCGCAAACTCGTCGACATGTGTATCTTGCCCGTCCTAACCTATGGTGCTCAGACCTGGTCACTCACCGAGTCGCAAAAGTTCCGCCTTGGCGTTTGCCAAAGAGCAATGGAGCGCAGCATCCTGGGTGTAAAAAGACAGGAAAAAATTCGAAACACCATGCTGCGTTCCAAAACGGGTATAATAGACGTAGGCAAGAAAGCTGCCAGACTCAAGTGGGACTGAGCAGGTCACATCAGCCGCATGCAGGATGACCGCTGGGCAAAAGTTTCCACACAATGGGTGCCTGAAGATGGACGGCGCCGCCGAGGTCGGCCCAGAAACCGGTGGCGAGATGACCTGGACGCGTATCGCGAGGGCTCGTTTGAGGTGGCGCGGGAAAGGAGTTCCTGGAAGGACTTGGGGGAGGCCTTTGCCCAGCAGTGGGACAGTACAGGCTAAACAAAAAAAAAAGATAGACTTCGCAGAAAAAGATGCTAGATAAGCTTTTTCATGAAATAATTAATCCTTTAATTAAAATCTATGAATGATTCAGTAATTTTCTAAATTCATAGGTAGGTACTCAACTGAACTCAGTTTATACTTTGGGTTAATATTCCGTTTATTACATGGAAGCGTGGATTTTATGGGGAGGATAAACAAAACAACAAAAATGTTATTTTACATACCTGTACGAATTGCGGCTCGTCTTCTCGCCCATCGTTCTGGACACCTACTCTTGAGTTCCCTGCACCTTGCCTGCCTCTGAGCCTAGCTTTAAAGTCATCTCTCTTTTTTACACCACGCTATACTTAGTCCATTTACAGAAGTTAAAAAAGGCTCTTTTAGGGGCACACTTTGTAATAAAAGTACAACAAATATTATTACAGTCAAGATTGATGTGGAGTTAAATATAATCAATTTAAATAACAGCAATCACACTTAATTGTACTTATTTAACCTATCTACCTTCTGAAATTACAAGGCTTTCATTTAATATTATTTAGTTTTTTCAATGTTTAAAATCTAAAAGAAGCAGGGACGGACAGTACCGGGAACGTTTTTCACGTCACTATAACTCTACCAAATCTAAAATGTTACCTATTCCCTTCATAAGTTGTGGCAGGACGTGTTTTTTTATTTTGTCTGTTTATATAAAGTTGTTTTTAATAAACTGATTGTTACTAAAAATTGTTTGTACCGTACGATGCTTGGATAGGTACATACCTATCCAAGCATCGTGACGAGTAGATAGATAGAATATGCTTTATTGTGTGCCAGTAATTGTTACTTACAAAAAAAGCACATACATTATTTATTAAAATTGTTTGAACTTAACTTGAAAATAAAAGGTTTCGTACTCCTGCTTCTGCGAGCCTCTTTTTTCTAATGTAATAAATGGAGTATAGGTCTGATCAAAAATTGTGGAAAGTCTAAAGGAGACTAAGCGATCACGTGGACTACGTATAGGGCTGTAAGTATATCAAACGTCAAAGTTTTTGAAGTGAAAACTTCTTTAGCGGCGTTGAACAAAGTCAAAGTCAAAGTCAAAGTCAAAGTAACACTTTTTGTAATGGGTAAAAAATGTTAAACTCGCGTCAGGGCATCGCGTCAGGACACGTGACCGTCAGGAGAGATTCCCCCCCCCCCCCCCCCATCTCTTTCTACGGCGCGGCGGCGCGGCTGCGGCGCCAACCGAAGTGAACCAAGTGAGACACGATAATGGATGGATGGATGGTGATGGTGATGGTGATGGCGATGGCGATAGTGATGGTGATGGCGATTGCGATGGTGATGGTGATGGCGATGGTGATTGCGATGGTGATGGCGATGGCGATGGTGATATGATGTGATGGTGATGGTGGACGCGGACGTGGATGGACAGCTGATGGCTCAACCGTCTGTGTAGTAGCCACACTGCTGTGTATTCGTAAAATTCGTGTATATAAAGTGTTTCAAAAAATGGAAATTGAACAAAGTGCATCGATTAATGAAAAAAGTGACGCAGAAATAGTGAAAAAAACTTAGTTATATTAATTCAATTAATAATTGATTTATTTCAACGTTAATATTCAAGTTTTCACTTCTGCCGGCACTCCCGGAGTGCAACCCGTCTTTTTTTATTTGTTAAACATAGGGATGTATTTAGGGAATGCAAATCCGTTCTGTTTTAAAATCCGGATTTTAAGAACGGATTTTTGTCCCAATCCGGATTATCCGGATTTTACGGATTTTTCATGAAAAGAAACAAATCTACCCGTATTAGTTTTTTAATACGATGTTTCTTATATTTGTATAAATGGATTAAAATAAAAGCACATAAAAATCAAAGCAAATGATATTTTAATATTTTTTTTACTTGGAATTATTCAAACTATCATCATTAAATACCATAATTATGGTGTTATTGCTATAATATGTACTTATTCTTATTAAAATAATCAGTCCGCAACTCGCGTGCCGAGTAACATTAGTAAAATAATTAGTAGATAAACTCTGAAGAACAAAAATAAAGTCAAATAGACTCCTTGTCAAATTATTAAACATAACATAAACAAAAGTAACAAAACAATTTAACTTCACTTAAATCAACATAAATTTAATAACGTAAAAAAGCTATGTAAATAATAAGGCATCTAAAGTGCAGTCCTTCTGCAGCGAGATGTGACACAGGGAGACGTTATCCCTCCGAAACTGTTCACCGCTGCACTGGAGGATGTCTTCCAAGGTTCTGGACTGGAAAGGGGCTAGCATAAATATTAATGGCGAGTACATAACTCACCTTCGGTTTGTAGTCATGGTTGAGACTTTGGAGGACCTCAGTAGAGCCCCCGAAAGAGTGGGTCTTAAAATGAACACGGAAAAAACGAAGGTCATGTCAAATGCCCATGTAACACACACTCTCATGAAGATCGGAGACGCTACACTCGAAGTCGTGGACGAGTATGTTTACCTAGGACAAACTGTCTGTCCAGTTAGGTAGGTCCACCTTCGAGAAAGTGGTCAATCGTCGAATCCGACTCGGCTGGGCAGCGTTCGGGAAGCTACGCAATATCTCCTCGTCCCGCATACCGCAGTGTCTCAAGCCGAGAGTTTTTGACCAGTGCGTGTTGCCAGTGATGACATATGGCACTGAAACGTGGTCGCTCACAATGCACCTTATTAGAAGGCTAAAAGTCACCCAAAGGGCAATGGAGAGGGCTATGCTTGGAGTTTCACTGCGTGATCGAATTAGAAATGAGGAGATTTGCAGGAGAACCAAGGTAACCGACATAGCCTGAAGAATTGCCAAACTTAGGTGGCAGTGGGTAGGGCGGGCACATTGCTCGCAGAACAGGTGGCCGATGGGGCCGAAACATTCTGGAGTGGCGACCGTGTACCGGAAGATGTAGCGTTGGAAGGCCTCCCACAAGGTGGACCGACGACCTTGTGAAAGCCACAGGAACCCGTTGAATGAAAGAAACACAGAACCTTTCGAAGTGGAGGTACTTGGGGGAGGCCTATGTCCAGCAGTGGACGTCTTTCGGCTAAAATGATGATGATCTAAAGTGCTGTCGTTTAACCTGCTGAGAATTCAGTTGCACATAATTCCTGCTACATGCTCTGATTCGACGCTTGTAGGCGGAATGCACTGAAGATGCTTGTAAGCGGAATGAACGGATTAACGGAACGATCAAGGACGCCTCACACACTTGCTCGACCCACGTCCCGCGTCCCGCTCGCTCTCCCCAGAGCCGATAAACTTGACACTCGCGAGACGCGACGCGCGAACAGCGAACTCGCTCGTTTAGATTTTTTTGTTACAATTTCTTATTATTCAAAAAATCCGGATTTGATTTTCAAATCCGGATTTAGAAGTCAAGTAAAAATATGCGGATATCCGGATTTTTCGGATTACGGATAGTCCGGATTGCATTCCCTAAAACAGCTATACAATTGTACATCAGCACTTTAAAATAATAATACATAATCTATAATTTAATATTATCACTTTAATAAACATGAACCTTTAAAAAATAATTATAGGTACGTAGTAATAACTTCTTCAACAACATAATTAAAATACCTACATAAATAATGGTTTGTAGGTACCTACTATAACTGTGTCGAAAACCAATTCCGATGGCGGGTCTAAGTTGGTTTACAAGCAATAATAAGATGACGTAGCTAACGGAGCCCCGCTTCTCGGGGCTCCGTTTATTTCTGTCTACATAATACGAAGGAGGTGACGGGGGCTCGTTCGCTCGCTCATTTGAGCCCCCGTCATCCCCTTCGAACCTAACCTGTCCGAGTCGGGGTACCCCAAGTCCAGAGCTAGCTTCGCTCGCTCTTGCATCCCAAGTTCTAGTAACAGTAGTAACATTGCCTTTTGTACACACATACGATCAATACCCGTACACTAACTTTATTTTTAGTTTGTTAGGTGCGCCCCGCAGTTTCACTCGCATAAGTGTCGATCTCGTGTGAATATCGGGATAAAAACTATCCTATGTCCTTTCCCGGGACTCAAACTATCTCTATACCAAATTTCATCTAAATCGGTTCAGTGGTTTAGGCGTGAAAAGGTAACATACAGACAGACAGAGTTACTTTCTTTATTATATTATAAATACTAGCTGCGCCCCGCGGTTCCACCCGCGTAAATGTCGATCCCGTGGGAATATCGGGATAAAAACTATCCTATGTCCTTTTCCGGGACTCAAACTATCTCTATACCAAATTTCATCTAAATCGGTTCAGTGATTTAGGTGTGAAGAAGTAACAAACATATAAACACACACACACACACACACTCACAAACTTTCGCCTTTATAATATTAGTGTGATAGTAAGCATATAGTTTAGATTTCCACCAACACACACGTGATCCGCTTGATGGCCGACGGAGGTGAAGTCTAAGTCCCAGCAGTTGGAACAGCTAGAATATGTTAGGTACTATAAGAGCAAAGTATTAGTACTTATTACATATTATTCAGACAAAATTATCGTTAGAACCATCCGTTATGTTGTCTGAATAATATTGTTTTTAAGTAGGTAGACACATAATTATTAGCACTTACATAATCAGCCTATAATGTTCCCACTGCTGGGACACAGGCCTCCTCTCGGTGAGAGGGAGTGGGCCGTAATCCACCACGTGGGCCCACTGCAGCATGTCTTCGAATTTTTGGTTCTAGGACACGCCGGTTTCCTCACGATGTTTTCCTTCACCGTTTTGAGAGCAGTGGTGATTAAATAAATAATTTACACAAAGTCAGTCTGGGTTCGAACCTACGACCTACAACTCGTAAGTCGCGGCCGTCACCACTGGGCCACCACTGCTCCTATTTATATATTAGCTCTTACATATCTTATGTATTAGCTCTTAAAAGGGAGTTGTTTCTATTTATACCCAAGGGTCAAAAACTTCTAGAACGCCCACTCACTTTTCTGATAAAAACTTACCTATGTATCTATTCTAGATACTTACACAGCTATACGTAACTAGAAATCCTAGAATAGATAACCGTGTAAAAAACTTATTTTCACTTTTTCACAAGAGGCAGCCCTCTTGTGAAAAAGAGAGATTGAGTTTTTTTATTCATATGCCTATCTCAATAACACGGATATGCTCTATAACGTATCTCTCGATAATAAAAATAGATCTCAAAGGAAAGTTTGCGAATATAATATTCTTGTTACAGAGAAAACAAATTATCGATACGTGGAAGGCTTTCATTAAAGCTTAACTGCCTGCCTTTGATGGGTTATTTATAATTACAGTGTGTGGTGCCTTAGCAGCTGCTGTTTAGTGCTCGATCGATGGTCAGCGGTGACATAGGTCAAACGTAGAGCGCGGCTAATGAGACACAATTGATTTTCTATTGTTCCGTCGCTAATAGGCGACGTGAACAACTACAATGCAGCGATGATAATCGCAACGCGCGTACAGCTACGTCGCGATGGCGCGTTTATGAAAACCATTCCAGTATTCAGAACCCCAGTACTTCTGAACTGTGGGAGCCTATAAGCGATTGAACGCGCAGTTTGATGGATTAAATGCTACCCTGCTTAAGCTGCGCTAGTGTTTGTAATTACTCCCGCATTAGAACTAAAGTTCTAATGCGGGAGTAATTACAAACACTAGCGTTATGGATATGAATTACTACCGCTACTGAGACTAAAATTTGGCTTATAGGTTTTTAACAAAATACGCTCGGTAAGGACTTCTATTTAAACGAGCGAAGCTTAAAGAAAGGGTGGTCTCTACATTTATGTTCGCATAACTCGTCAAAATGTAGGGAACAGCTGATTTTTTTTTCGCGATTTCAGTTTTGGTCCTATAGTAAAAGTTGTTCATAATGATGAGTACAATGATCTCTTAATAGGTTTTTGGTGTTTTTCCAGTAACCCTGTATAGTTTTTTATTAATTATAATTAAACTATTTTGAATAAATTGCTTTGAATAATAACCATTCAGTTCATATGAAACTGTGTTTGATAGAGTATATTTACACACAGTTTGGTTAGGTGTAGGTACCCCCAAAATGTGGTCACCCTTCACACTGAATTTAAAAGAAAATAGTTAAGTATTGTTTTTTCAGAATCCAAAATATATTACACATTGCTGAACTGTGCAGATATATATATATAGCAGACATTTCTGCTAAATGTTAGTATTTCTGGCTTTAGATTCCGTTGAGATCTCAGGTGGCTACAGTCAAAGATATATAATTAGAACGTCAGGATTGAGGAGCCAAAAAAATGCGTTCATCTACAAAATTTACTCTGTTTTACTATTTTATTCCTATACTGCAAAAACAAACACAACACCTGCTAAATGATCATTATGTCGAATATATTAATTGATCGCTCACATCCAATAGAAATCACCTCTTGAGTGTAGATTGAGGAGCCATACTAATTGTATTTTCTTTCATTTTAGCGCTACAGAAGCTAAATTTTTAGACGGTAATATGCACAATTGCTACTAAATGATACAACATTTTTAAAAATATTCATCTATTACTTACCGAGTTCCAGGTGGCTCCTCAATTCAGACGTTTAGATTGAGGAGCCACTTTTGCATTAAATATAACTAGTGACATATTTTGCTGCTAAATCTAGAATTCGTGCTGCAAAATCAGCTACATTGCTGCTAAATAATGGTGAGATCAGATTTTAAATATCTGATGTGGCTCCTCAATTCTTACGGACATTATTTATTTCACCTACGTAATATTATAACCATGTTATTTATTTATAATATATTAGAATAGCTGTAGCATGTTCGCATGCCCCTTTTTCTTCTTTATTAGCAATTTATTTTGAGCTATTTTGATTTTAATCTTGAAGTGACAATTCTGTGTGTTATTGTGTGTGTGTCATACTGTGTGCAGGGATTATAACTCAACAAAAAAAGGTTTTGGAATAAACAACAAAATAATTGATATAGTATATTTATTTCTCATAAGTGAAATACATATTCGAATACACTTAAAATTAACTCGACTAGACCACAAATTAGGCTAATCTATAATAATTAAACCAGGGCCGTGTACTTACAACGTAGCAAAAAATATATTGCAAACTATAAAATTAGTGACTTAAAAGTAATGTGACTTAATATTTGGGACATTTAACTGGTATAGTATAAACGGGCCCTGGTGGAATACAAAATCGTACTCTAAAATTAAATGGGAAGAGTACCATAGGTAAGCATTTTTTTTTTATTTTGCGTCAAACATGGTAACTCTATGTTGTGTTTCTCAAGTTGTAACTTAGACTATAGTCATCCCAAAATAACAAAAAATATGGTAGATACTCTTCATAAGAATTGGGACTTAGAATCATTCTTAACCAACTATTGCATCTGCAATAAATACCTTTCCTCCAGAATCCGAACGGCGTTTAACAGGCAAAAGCGGCACGATAAACTTTTTAAGGATGTTTAACTTGTCCTGGATCTTTCCGGACGTATACGTAGAAACGTATACAACGTGGATTTTTGCCATTATGGGTTGATTTTTCCATCGCCAGATAACTTTTATTCGAGGAATAAAATAGACGTTTGACAGTTTTTGTGATGAAATTATTTATGATAAGGTTTAAACAAATTAACCCACCGCTTTAATTTTGCTGCATGTCCGAAAAGTATTTACGACAGAGAACATAGTTGGAAAAGGCTAAGCAGATGATGATGAACTTACTGTACACTATGAATTTAGAGGAGGTACCAAAGGTTCTAGATGTAGACTGACAAATTGGCACTGTCGAGATGAACAAGTAGCTAAAATAATGACTTCACCGTCAGGAACAGTTTTAAAGATATTACTCGTAAAAAAAAACATCTTTTTAAAATTCGTTAAGTATTGTAATTTATAAAATTCGTACAAATTTTTGGTACCAGTCGTTTACTCGAAAAGTTGAGCATTAAGGAACAGTGCCAAAAAGTCAAAGGGGGTATAATAAGTTAAGTTTACAGTAAAGTTTAAAAAATATGTTCAGACTAAGTGCAGTCTATACATTATTTTGTAGTTAAGGGAAGTACAAAAGCCTTCTTGTGAAGCTGATGAGAGAACACAGGTTGAGTAATACCAGGCGATGAATGGAACAATACTGAAGATCTTTGGTTTTAGTAGCACTTGCCTGGACACGGTGCTCTTGTCTAATTGGCTGAAAGATGTCAAATGGCCAACTCAAGCAAGGTTATTCCCATCCAGTCTGATACAACCAACTCGTATGTTTACAAAATTTAAATAACTATAATGACAAGATGAATAACTATAATGAATGACAAGATGGCGCAAGTCTTACTCGCACCGAGGGTTCCGCACAAAATCACAAAAAAGTTACATCTCAAAGTATAAAAAAATAAATGCAATCATTACGAGATCACTAATTTTGGACCCTCACAAAACTCCTTAAATAAACTTAATTATAAAATATTTCAAAAAAGAACTGAGCACTTATTCAGAATAGTTACTCACTAAAGTACGGAACCCAAAAATCAGAGTATAAAATAAAACAAAAAAACAAATCAATAATAATTTCACGGTAACATATTTTTTTCTTCTGGCAAGTTTTACATCGCGTGACAATATATTTACAAAAGGTTAGCAATCCATTCCTTATCCGATCCTAATTTTGTTTTGAAAGCGGTCGAATACACTCTATAATTTACTTTAAAATAAATGTAAAGTCCTGAGATTTAAGCCTGTGTGCCACAAATAGACGAAGTTACGGGGGCCACGGTTCTTATGCTCCGGGTCGGTGGTTCTATCAGAAGAATTACCGCGCGGGCCGAAGTGACCATTTAAGGTCAACCTTCCAACCATGGCGAAATATGGCTCCGTCTTTTGTCGGGCACACACTTTTAAATTCAATTTAAATTAAAAATACGTCGTCAAACGTACATATTTACAGCAGTTACTAATTACGTAATTACCAATTTGCTTTCTCCAGGATGTCAGAAATGAAATAAAAATGTATTTAAGTTCTATAATTAAAAATTGACATCCGAAAAGTCTTCGTTTGTGCTGATCTCATAGAGTTAGCGTTAAACGTCGACTTGACCACCGACCGCTTTCAAATAGCTTAAAAATATGAGCGAAAAGCTCTAAAATACAGCCGTTAATTTCTAACGCCTTGGCCATGGTTTCTCGAAAGCATGGCCTTTTATATTAAAATTTTAATAATACTTTTTTTTCTTTTCCTATCGCTCCCGATCCCATCTTTCTTGCCGCGTTTGTGCATCGTGCAGACTACGACATAGTATTATTTACGGTTTGTAGATTTTATTTTTAAAAATTTATTAGAAAGCAATATTACTGACAGGCGTACAGCCTGATATTTAGATAGGACAGAGTTTATAAAAAAAATGAGTTTCCCTTGCTTAACAAAGATCAACCGTAAGTACGCACGGTGACACATCAAACTATACACATCCAGTATAAACTGATTTCTCATTGTACGTAAATGCGAAGTCAGCTAAAACTTATAGCTTGAACTGTCGTCGTGTGTACCATCAATACTAAAAATACTTGTCTTCAAACCATGTCTTCGAAAACCGAAGCTTATGAAAGACAAGTGGTCGAAAAAAAAGTACATTTAATATCAAAAGTACGGTTAAAATTCATACAGGCCCAGGAACCAAGGCAGTTTTTTCTTTCCAAAGAAAAATTTTTCTGGTAATGGAAACTATGTCGAAATTCCTGCCGTATAGATGCGAACGCGGTACGCTTAGCAAAAAATATGTTATAAAAATATGACTTCTCAATATTCATTAATATTAAGTTTTTTTTTTACAAAAATAGGGTAGAAAAGCTAAATGGGGATAGGAGAAGGGTACACCCACCAACCATCGGCCTACGCTATAGTTTGCGTACTACACAAATTCGTAGGTTTTAATCGGCTGACAGTTGATCCACCCACCCTCCTCAAAAACAACAGTTTATTTAATCAAACATTCAAATCATCGACAAAATTTTAAATCAAGTCCTTGGAACACAATATAAGTAGTTTTAGGCCAGCTAAAACTGTTAAACACAAGTAAATTAAATAATTGTATACTCCTACCTTTCACTTAATGATTAATTCTAAAATAATCCTAAAATAAAATCTTACAAAGTAATTGAAGTTTTTTAATATTTGCCAATCTGCTTTTCGATTCAAAAGGGGTGAAATATGAAGTTTAGATCCATAGGTGTTTGAAGTTCGTACAGTCTTAAATAAACAAAGCTCGGTCTTTGTCCACCGTGTTTGCGAATGCTCATGAATTTATCTCTGGAATGTTAGTTTTTTTATTGAAAAAATCTGCTTTTCACCTTGACGTAGACTTAATTGCAGTTCAATTTTACCGGTGAATTTTTATCCCGCGTCTCGAGGGATTCGCGCGAAACTAAAGTCGAATATACCAATATAAACCGGTATTTTTAATACAATTTCTGAGCCGTTTTGATGAACTTCAACATGAGCGAAACATATCATTCGGAATGCAGGTTTTAATGAAAGATGGGGAAACAAAGACTAAACCAACTGATCAGAAAATGAAAAAAATGATTACAATATACCTCCATCATTTAACTACTCACTACAATCAACATACTACTCGCAGACTGAAAGCGATTGAGAAAGCGGTCGCAAGTTCGCATTTTCTTTATGCGAAATCACTAAAGCTATAAGCCCCTGATTTAGTAAGCCAATTGAGACCTTATGGTCTAAGATATTAGAGGGCCAGGTTACCCTGGCCCTCTAATATCGGGGCTTTTTTTTAAAAATAAAAGATATATATGTGGGCTTGGCCGGCCTCTGCCGAGCATATCAGAAGCGGCCAAACTTTCAATCCGCTACATGAAGCAGGAAAGGATCAAATTTCAATTTTTGATGGAATGTAGAGGTACACCTACTAAGATACATTAACTTATGTTTAAGTGTAGGAGGCAGTTGCTCAGTTATGCAAATGATCATCAAAGTGGCCGGAAGACCACTAGACTCTTCAACTCGTAATTTCGTTCAACTGACGAGCAACACTACCTCCTAGCATACTGATTATGGCATAGACATTTATGTAGACAAAGAGATGAGATTGTGAGACCTTCGGCTTGGATCTCCGATACTTGCTTGTGTCCCAAGCAAGTTCCAAACCATTGGTAGATCAAACAATGACATGTCCTAGCCTAACAACACGAACATATTTTTTTTTTATATTTTGTATTTTTTTTCACATCTTATTGATACAGAAAGACAGAGATAGACGAGATTCCCAGAAGAGATCCTTTCCTCCAACTAACTACGAAGAGCGGGCATTGCCTCGCACACACCAAATGGACTCACTAATTGAGCCTCTGAAAACACAGACCATCAGGATGGGTACATGCACGTGTAGCCCACGCGGATGAAAAGAAACGAAGAAGGAAATTAAATGTAAGCGCTTTACACGTGCGCAATGTCGGGAATCTTGTTGTTGTTATCAGTGCGGCGACCGTCTCCTGTCGGCTTGATGCCAATGTTGCCGTTCTGCTCAACAACGGTGTCCTTCATCTTCGGGGGCGCCCTGTTGTTGTTCTTCTCAATGGTGGTGCTAGAGCCACAGGCGCAAGTAACGTCCTTCATCACCGTGTTGACGGCGTTCTCTGGGACGGCTACAGACACCGTTTTACGGTTCTTTTTCTCGTCATAGGTCACAACTACCTGGACTGTTTCCTTGTTCAGGACGGCGCGACGGCGGGGGTCGTTTTCGGCGCAGTCAGACGAAGAGCTCGATGGCTGGTAGTGGTACTTCAGCTTGTTGCGTAAACCACAACGGCAGGCCTTCAGCGCGGTTTCGCGTCTGTAAAGAAATACTAGGTTAGGCTGGGAAGCGAAGTTAGACATTTGGAGTTAGAGAATATAAAAGACGATTAGTAACATCTGAAAACGTTCGCTTTCTTATCTCAGTCTCAATCTGTCAAAACTACCTCGAAGTTCAAAAATATTCCTAGATACTTTTTTGTAATTTTATAATTACGGGAATTGGCCTTTTGGCCATACAAGATAAAGTAACTCGTGCGCAAACTGTAACCATGAATGCAGCATAAATTCAATACCCGCGAAGCGTAGAAATTATCAATCGGTTATTAAAAAAATCTGCTGTCTCATAGAAAAGTGCAATACCTACGCGGTCAAAATGTATGACAGCTAATATTTTTTTATAACCGATAACAAATTTCTACGCTCCTACGAAGCAGTCATGCTAGCAAAGGAGGTGGGGGGATGACTGAGGGAGAGAGCCTCACGTCCCAGCAGCCGCCGCGGGAGTCGCTCCGGGCGTCGGGACCGCGTGGCGACTCCCGGCCACCGTAGGCGCGGGCCTGCGGACGGAGAGTAATGGGTAGCTCACCGTCCGATCAGGACCAGGCCCGTGCCGGACAGCGCGTACGTGTTCCACGCGCGCCTCAAAGCGATGTCAGCATAAAGGAAGGGGCCTGTCAGGGCCGAAGCCTGCCGGGGATGCGGGATTGTCCGAAAGGGTTACCGCTACCCAGGAACATAAAGGGCTAAGGAAGGAACACGGATGGGTTTTAGTCAGTAAGAGTCTGACACACTCCCTTCCGCTCCACCCAGAGCGGGGGAGGTCATTTGATGATTTCCCATACATAAAAAAAGGGGGTCGTCTAGAATCATTATGCTGAATTCATGGTTAAAGGGGTTTGAAGATTTTTGTATGGAGGGTGGCCCTAAGGTCGGCCGCCATTTTGATTTTTTTTCAGAATCGCGGTGCACAGCAAAAGTTATATATTTAGATAGAGGACACTTATACAAACAAAAAATGTAATATAACATAATATCCTAAAGCGTCAGGTTTCGGAGTTATTCACCAAAATATAAGTCGAAAACAACAAGGATTTTTTTGTTTTTTTTTCCCTCCAGGTAAGCATATTGAACTATTGAGGTAATAGAAACGTTATGAAACCTTTATGGAGAAGAAACAAATGAAGAATAGACATTTTTTAAATAAATAATTAAACACGGCAATTGATAGTTCGTTTTTTAATCCCAGAGACTAATCTGACATTTAAGTCTTTTGTGTTTTCATTTTTTTTAGTATAGAAGTTTGACTTTACACTTGTCAGATTAGTCTCTGGGATTAAAAAACGAACTATAAATTGCGGTGTTTAGTTATTTATTTAAAAAATGTCTATTCTTCTTTTGTTTCTTCTCCATAAAGGTTTCATAACGTTTCTATTACCTCAATAGTTCAATATGCTTACCTAGAGGGAAAAAAAACAAAAAAATCCTTGTTGTTTTCGACTTATATTTTGGTGAATAACTCCGAAACCTGACGCTTTAGGATATTATGTTATATTACATTTTTTGTTTGTATAAGTGTCCTCTATCTAAATATATAACTTTTGTTGTGCACCGCGATTCTAAAAAAAAATCAAAATGGCGGCTGATTTTAGGGCCAAAACCTTCAAACCCCTTTGCGCACTGTATAACTTAAAACATTTTCTCTAATTATGCTTAGCACTTAGACTAAAAACAAAAGCTATGCTAGAAAATAAGAGTTGTCGCATAACCTTAAACTAAAACTTCCATATTTATTATGTTTTAAATACAATTTGCTGGTTATCTTAGCTTAACGCGTAAATTAGTTAGACAGTCGCAGTGTTTTTCCCGCTTAGCCTTTTCCAAGAGGATTGCAATATTCTTATTTTATACATCAGTATAATTTTAATGTTACGCAGTTACACTTTCCATGAAGAAGTTCATTTAAAATGTACATTGACTGCCAATGACAACAAGAAAAGGACTTAATAATCTATCTATCTATCTAATATTCATTCGCGCCGATGAAAAAAAATCAATTTCAGTGCAAAGCATGTTGCGAAACGCCAGCGAAGCGTATTCAGAAGAGAGTAAAAGAAAAACTGTATTCGGAAAATGATACATCGTCGGTCGCGGAATCGCCTCAGACATGAATCAGTAAAATCGATGTCTAGACGTGTTTGTACATAATTAATTAACTTTTCTCACACATGCTCGGAAAGGGGTTTGAAGGTTTTGGCCCTAAAATCAGCCGCCATTTTGATTTTTTTTCAGAATCGCGGTGCACAACAAAAGTTATATATTTAGATAGAGGACACTTATACAAACAAAAAATGTTACATAACATAATATCCTAAAGCGTCAGGTTTCGTAGTTATTCACCAAAATATAAGTCGAAAACAACAAAGATTTTTTTGTTTTTTTTTCCCTCCAGGTAAGCATATTGAACTATTGAGGTAATAGAAACGTTATGAAACCTTTATGGAGAAGAAACAAAAGAAGAATAGACATTTTTTAAATAAATAATTAAACACCGCAATTTATAGTTCGTTTTTTAATCCCAGAGACTAATCTGACAAGTGTAATGTCAAACTTCTATACTAAAAAAAACAAAAACACAAAAGACTTAAATGTCAGACTAGTCTCTGGGATTAAAAATGAACTATAAATTGCCGTGTTTAATTATTTATTTAAAAAATGTCTATTCTTCATTTGTTTCTTCTCCATAAAGGTTTCATAACGTTTCTATTACCTCAATATGCTTACCTGGAGGGAAGAAAAACAAAAAAAATCCTTGTTGTTTTCGACTTATATTTTGGTGAATAACTCCGAAACCTGACGCTTTAGGATATTATGTTATATAACATTTTTTGTTTGTATAAGTGTCCTCTATCTAAATATATAACTTTTGTTGTGCACCGCGATTCTGAATAAAAATTAAAATGGCGGCCGAGCTTAGGGCCACCCTCCATACAAAAATCTTCAAACCCCTTTGAGCATTATTTTGACAACCTTCTGGCCAAATACATGCGAGTAGCGGCCGGCAAAAGTTGTATGAAAACTCATATCTGTCGTGTAATTTAAAAATGGAACGATCTTTTACTCCGAAACATGGCAACCAAGGAGGTAACTTATCGAAGGTTTTATATAAATTTCGAACTGGCTTGCAAATAAAAAGCTGTTTATTGAAAAAAAAAAACAAATGAACACTTTAACGCGGGAAAAATTATTGTTGATCGTTGTTCGTCATTGATTTTGAAAAGGAATTGTATTTGTCAAAAAAGTTCTGCCTAGGTACTACTTAGTTTTAATTTCCGCGCATTACTTCAGAAAAGTACTATACAAGCCTTGGCCACAACTAGGCATTGATGGACTTACGTATTATTTTGTATTATTGTAATTATTTATTTTACAATTTTAACACAACAGGACAAAATTCGAAACACCATGCTGCGCTCCAAAACGGGTATAATAGACGTAGGCAAGAAAGCTGCCAGACTCAAGTGGGACTGGGCGGGTCACATCAGCCGCATGCAAGATGACCGCTGGGCAAAGTTTCCACACAATGGGTGCCTGAAGATGGACGGCGCCGCCGAGGTCGGCCCAGAAAGCGGTGGCGAGATGACCTGGACGCGTACCGTGAGGGCTGATTTGAGGTGGCGCGGGAAAGGAGTTCCTGGAAGGACTTGGGGGAGGCCTTTGCCCAGCAGTGGGACAGTACAGGCTAAACAAAAAAAAAAAAAAATTTAACACAACCAAATTTTTGTAATTAAATGGCTTTGTATTATTGTAATTAATTAACGTTGTATTATAATCAATGATTATGTAACTTGTAGTTTTTTAAGTATTTTGTATTTCCGATCATATTTGTTATATTCACAAAGCTCATTTTTTAATCTATTTTACAACTTATATGTAATTCCACTAACGATATTACAGTATTATTAATTTCTCTGCTAGTGCTGCGCACTTATGTAAGTGACGAATTCACATTTCCTAAAACTATATGTGTTTTTTTTTTTGTGTATGTTAGTGAATAAATCGTTGAAGTGCCTTATCGACATCAACTTGAGGACCCGAGATATACTCTCGATAGCTATTGAAAGGACCTCAGTTATCTATTAGTCAAGGAACCGTAACATGAAGGTAATTAGACTTTCAGGTGTAAGTATAAATCATCAATTCAAAGCACTTATATTGCAAGTGGCACTACGAATTAGCATCCATGGTTTTCTGATCAATTTGTTTACATTTTAATCAAATGAATGGTTGCAAACTTTCGCATATGTACAAGTGGACACTCGCTCTTAAATATTTACAAGTAAGATGCACTTCCAAATCATGACATATTAATCGCATTAGCAATTCGAATTGAATATCAGTATCTTTGATAGAAGGAGCGCGGCTGGCGACCACACGCACGAAAACTTCGCACACGGTGAAGTTGCTTCAACAAAGTTTATGTATGTAGCAAAACTATCGAGCGAAATCGACCTCTATTTGCAATATTAACAAAGACAAAAATAATACGTAATACAAGCGTTCCAGTTTCAAAATTATTTTCTCGCTAGCTGCTGCCCGCGGCTTCGTCCGCGTGAAATTCTATCGACGTAAAGGCGGACAAAGAAACAACGCGTTCTATAATGTATTGGGAATTAAAGACTGAAAAAAGACGGTAGCTAATAAAAAAACCATCCACCATGAACACACTATTGATCGGAGCCTATAAAGAGAAACCTATTCATAGATCACGCAGTTACTGAAAATGTAACTGGGATTAAATCGAACAATACACTTTTACTGAACATTAATTACGGTGCAACATGCTTGTTTCGAAGTCTATTCAAATGGGAAATAGGGAGCCGACAAAAGACAACGTTGATGAACTGTTCACAGATAAAGCATCACGTCAAACCAGCCACAGCGATGTGGCTGAACTTTAATTAATTCTGATTATCCGGACTACCTTTGTATGATATAATTTCGCTATCAGCGACCAGCGTATAGGTCCCGAATTCGCTGTCACTGATTTATTTGTCAATTTTCGGATAATTTATCGGAATTTCATCACACGCTATTCAGAATCAGGAACTATTGTGAAACAATAAGCAAAGCCTTATTCATTAGGAAATTAAGTGACCGTTTGTTGTGAGCGTACCTATTTACGTGTTGGCGGGCAACTACTCGCCTCACAGTGGTTTCTACTAATTAATATCTTCATATACCCCTAGAACCTGCTCTAAGCCATTCAACTAAATTGTTAATAATTACGTTCTATACCGTTCACTGCGTCACGCGTGACGTGGATCAATTTACTTGACAATAGATTGTTGCAGGTATAGGGGGTTACAAATCTTGTATTTGTTATCCATCTGCTATTGGAAATTGAATCTTCAGTACATTCGATTCGGCAGTTATTGTGGTACTAGAAACCCGACACGAAATAATTACTACGCATATTCGGCTTTCATTCGAATCGTGCCGATCGCCAAACTCCCTTCGCATCTACCCTCGCTGTATCATGGGGTCGCTCGGCATAATTTGAGCTAAGATTCCCGCAGATTTATAATATCTATAATAATATATTCGATGTTGCAGCCTGGCTGTGCCTAAACATGCCGAACCCCAACAAGTGTACGTCTCAGCTATGCCGTCAAAATGTAGACGCATTTCATAGATTGCTGGCGTATTTAATTAGTAGCATAACCTTCGCTTGAGCGGGCTAAAGAGAAATTCTGAAAAGCATGAGCTGATCGGTATTGACCAATAGATCGATGCTTCTCAGAAACTCCCAGGAGCAGGTAATTAGGTATTTTATCATGTGCATGTTCGTTGAGTTCACTAAAACACATATTTGTTTAAAATTCATCAGTTACCTCACCATTAGGGTTACCATCCGTCCGGATTTGTCCGGACATGTCCGGACTTGTAGACTTTTGTCCGGACTTTGCCCGGCTCTTTAATTTATCCGGATTTTTTGGCTTAGATGGAATACGAGTAAAAAAAACTTAGAAGTACTTAATACCAAATACGTCTTTAATATTTATTACCTTCTCATTCATCTAAAAACAAAATATACTTCTTTATCAATCAACTTAACGAGATCAAACAATAAATCTTGTATTGAAAATTTGCAAACAATCAACTAGTCCAAACATAAAAAATTTCTTCGAAATAAAAATATTTTTACGTAAAATAATCAAACTTAACTCGTTTCTGGTATAATATCTATTTTTATATTTTTCAGCGTACTTTTTACCACTAAGTGGGTAAATGTTTGGATTTTGTGACTAAAATGTCCGGCCTTTTATTGAAATGTCCGGTTTTTTGTCAGGACTTTTCAAATTTCGAAATGGTAACCCTACTCACCGGAGAGCGAGTGGGTGAGTCGAGCCGCCCAAAGCCGCTACAAACACAACATTGTACGTATACACACACACTGCGCCATTACATAAAATGTAAGTGGATATTGCGCTGACTTCCAATGCACTACTTGTCACCTTTTGTTATTTCTGTCTACATCTAAATGTATTTTTTCCCAAAAATAAGTTAAATATGCCAAAGCACTTAGAAAGCGTATATACGTTAGGAAAGCAGATACACTACATGCAAATAGTGGCAAAAATATCACGTTTGTTGTATGGGAGCCCCTCTTAAATACTTATTTTATTCTGTTTTTTAGTATTTGTTGTTATAGGGGCAACAGAAATACATCATCTGTGAAAATTTCAACTGTCCAGCTATCACGGTTCATGAGATATATCCTGGTGACAAACAGACGGACAGACGGACAGTGGAGTCTTTGTAATAGGGTCCCGTTTCTACACTTTGGGTACGGAACCCTAAAAAGTAGCAGTTACGTCGATGTTAATCGAAATGAACGACATGTTTAATATTAATTATTATTTGGTAGAGCACTGTTAAATGTAAATGCAGCAGATTAAAAGAGATTTCAGGTTGTCAGAATGATTATTAAAATTATTTCAATATTGCAATACACACAAAGCCGACGCTGAATGAAAGTGATTTCCAACAGTTATTTGGAAAATAATGTCAAAACGATTATTACAATTAAGCAAATTGTCAATACATACAAAGCCGTATTAATTCAAATGAACACGATGCTAGAACGAAAATCCAAACCTTGTTGCATAATACACAGTCACAAATGGACGGAGCACATAAATAGACGTGGGCCGTTCAGTATTTGCCAGATATTTGGAAACTAGTGTTGAACTCGAGAAGGCTGGGACGAACAATGGATGGAAACTCAACAGTATATCTGTTATTTACTATACACATCACTTTATTTGTGATTCAAAATGACGTGGGCTGTAACAAGCTTGCATATTCAATACACCTACTGAAACAAAAGGGGTTCACAGTCAAAGCCAATTCCCGTAATTAAAAATGTTCAAAATCTAGCCACCATCTCATCTCAGCGACAATCAATGTCAAAAAATTGTCAAACATGTAGGAATGTTAGGATAATTTAAACCATATTAAAATCAGGACAAGATGTGAAGTTTTTAATTTTTCACTCGTACCAATTTGATATGTTAAGACATACTTTTGAAGATTACCGTACCATGTATTATTTAGCAGTTAACTTAAGGATACAAACGCGAAGCAGTAATATAATCACAGGTGCTTTTTCGAAAGCCTGCACTTAAAGCCGCCAAGAGTTACAGGTAGCTCGTTACGAGTCGAAAGCAATAGTTCCCGGGAATCGGAACTGAAAATACAAGGCCGTTCGGAACTGAATACGTTCTGAGAAATATTGAACAGTCGAATGAAATCTAAAGTCGAAAATTGATTACTAAGGTATCTTTTTTAAAACAATAAGCCATTTCTATTAGCTGAAGTTTGTTTTTTGCTAATTAAGAATAGATTAACATTCCATACACAGCAACATTAATCGCTAGAATAATGTAAACGTTTTTTTTTTCCTTTGACGCAACCGTTATAGTAACAGATCCCAAACAATTTACTCTTACACGTCGTGTACTTTTCTTTGCATCTGCTCTCCTATCACAGGTATACTGGAAAAGATTTCTTTAGAAGAAAGCATAATTTTTTTACGTATTTTCGTGTTCATTTGTTTTTGTCTATGTGCAAAAAGACACATAAATAGCCGTCAACTACGCATTCTGTACAAAAATAATTGCTGGGAAACGACTTTTATTTATGGTATGAAAATTTGCTGTTTGCAGTAGCGCGAAAACATTGTGCCTATGGGCGCATGCAACGGTACAGGGGTCGTGGGGGTATTTAAGTTGTGTTACGTTACTTATAACATTAAAAACTTGTTTTCGAAAAAAACAAGTCAGTAAAAGTTGGAATTTTGACCTTCAATATCTCCGTAAACAGAAGGTTCCCAGGTATGGTCCAGAACAAAAAAAAAGATTAGCTACAATGAAGGGGATTAAAAGCGACTCAAAAGTGACTCTCGGCTTTTTTAAGTGTATTTTTACACCCGTTATGTGTGACTGTGTACATAAATTTTTTAATAAATAATTTTTACGCGTAGCTTCAAATCACGGTCATTGTAAACTAACCTCCATCCCTTTATAGGATAGGTACTGCATCGATCAATAGCCTCGCCGCCGCGCCGCTGACAAGAAACAATGGAATGCTACATGCATAAATGTTGAATGTCTAATTGTTCACACTGAAGCCTTGTATATGTCGCAGGGAAATGAGGATATCAGGGATTTCACGAAATCCCGGTAGATGTCGAATATTCTTGTTTATTACGTCTTCTTACTAAAAGTATCTAGTGATATGACAAAATACTAATTTATCGTCAGTGATATGTCGTTTCAATAAACTAAATGTAGTGAAATAAAGAAGCATTCTAAATGGTGTAACTAACCCGACTAGCTAATGCATTAATATTTAACACATACATTCTCTAAATGATGTTTATAACCGCATCAAAATCCGTTGCGTAGGTCACACAGTCAGACGCGAAATGCGACTTTAATAAGTTAAAGATGCAATGGAGTCTGGAACGCGGGCAGGTAATTAAAGTTGTATGTAGGTATGAGGACGCCAGCCAGAAAGTTCGCAGTAGATATTGATTGCAATGCTCCTCATAGGAATATATAGGTAATAAGTGGTTAACAAACAATCTCGAACAATTGCGCGATAGCTAAACTAATACGTGACACGGTCATGAAGTTAAAGCTTTGTCTTATTGTTTACTAGCTTCTGCCCGCGGATGCGCACGCGATTAGGTCGGGTATCTTGTGTCCTAACCCTAAGTCATGGTCTGTCCATTCAGCCGTTAAGGCGCAAAAAGGTACCATACAGCACGATATACAAAGTTACATTCGCATTTATAATATTTGTCTGGATAGATTTATGCGAGTCTTGTTTGTAAGACCCGTCGCGAAGCTTTGAAACACGCTTAGCAGGCAAACGGAAACTGAAAAATTCAAATACCAGTCGCACTCAACCTGTAGCTTCCGTGTTGTCGCCGGTTCGGAATGTAGCAGCGACCGCGGCGTATCGACCTCTACGTACCTAAGTACCTATAGCCGTGTTCATAAGATCAGATAATTTAAATTCCATCGCCATTTAATCAGTTATCTACTTTAGTGAAATGTATTCCAAGTTGATTTTTGAGTGACCATTTGTAACAAAAAGGTCTTTATAAGTTATTGGTTGCAATGGAACTTGAATTTGTCAAATTTTTTTTTTTTTTTTGAATGGGAAGTCATCAAATGACCCCTCCCGCTCTGGGTGGAGCGGAAGGGAGTGTCAGACTCTTACTGACTAAAACCCATCCGTGTTCCTTCCTTAGCCCTTTATGTTCCGGGGTAGCGGTAACCCTTTCGGACAATCCCGCACAGCAGGCCCCTTCCTTTTTGTTGACATCTCTTTGAGGCGCGCGTGGAACACGTACGCGCTGTCCGGCACGGGCCTGGTCCTGATCGGACGGTGAGCTACCCATTACTCTCCGTCCGCAAGCCCGCGCCTACGGCGGCCGGGAGTCGTCACGCGGCTCCCGACGCCCGGAGCGTCTCCCGCGGCGGCTGGGACGTGAGGCTCTCTCCCTCAGCCATCCCGCCACCTCCTTTGCTAGCATGACTGCTTCGCGGGAGGTGACTGCCTCCCACTCCCTCTCGCCCCGGACCATGGCTTGAACCAGAGCCGGACGCGAGAGGTCGCCGCCGCTGCCGATCGCCTCTACGAGGGCACGGCGGTGCTCCGCCCAAGCGGGGCAGACCTCCACTGTGTGCTCCACCGTGTTAAGTATGACATTCAGTTTGTTGTTCCATAACTTGAAAATTATCTCAAATCTATAATCCAAATACACTGGCCGTGAAAACAGATCTAATACTTACCACCGATGTTAACTAAACAGTAAAAAAAAAAAAAAAACAAGTTTGCATCAAACCAGTATTTCTTGTAAAGTGATCGCCGATGACGCCGCGCCACGTCTAATTGAGAAGCCGCATCTTTGTAAGGTAGCAGGTGAGATTCCTCTAGATGAAAGTCAAATGTACTTACTCCTCCACTTCCCTCTCCCGCTGCTCTAGCTGCAGCCGCACGGCGCAGACTTCCAGGAACAGCTCGTTGGCATGACTGAGCTGGTTCTCATAGATCTTGCGAATGTTGCGAACTGATTGCAAGTCCTCGCGGCGGTCGATGTCACCGCCGCTGGCGCCTTCTTGGACGTCGGCTCTGGTGATCCTAGGAAGTTATCAAACCGTTAATACAGGGTGTTACGGAAATGGTATATCAATACAAACGGGTTGAAGAGTGTATCTGGTCTAGAATCTCTGTACAAAATTTCAGCTCAAAAGCATTAACTTTGAAAATGCTGCTTAATATTTTTTTATTTCGACATCACGGCGCTGCACTGGCGCGCGGCGGCGTGATGTGCGTGTACTAGGCGCACAGACACACTACAGATAATAGATAATGACCCTCGTAGTGCGGTGATACGTTTTTCATGATTTCAATTTAATAAACTATCGAAATAAAAAAATATTAAGCATTTTCAAAGTTACTGCTTGTGAGCTGAAATTTTGTACAGAGATTCTAGACCAGATACACTCTTCATCCCGTTTGTATTGATTTACCCTGTCCGTAACACCGTGTATAAGCTCAGGTAAAACAAAAAAGCCTGTCAGTCAAAACTCAGTTTTTAGAATGTAGATAATATTTTTGATATCGTCTCCTTAACCCCTTAATTTTGATACCCCACAAGGTCACTAGGTAAGTACTTTCGGGGGTACCCCGCACGACCTCGGGCGAGGCGGCAAGCCTCCTTGCCGGACTGCCGCCATGGGATCTGGAGGCGATAGTCCTCGCGCGCCTGTATGAGTGGCGCGCGGAGGCACTACGCCGGGGGGAAACTCCGCTTCCGCGGCAAGTCGCGGCGGAGCAGACAGACCTCCGGCGCGATCTCATGGTGGCATGGAAGGAGCGACTTTCGCAACTCAACGCAGGGCACGCCACGATAGTGGCAATAAGACCCCTCTTTGAGGAGTGGCAAGAGTTCACGGCGTCCTCACCTATCGCCTGACGCAGGTCCTCACCGGAAACGGATGTTTTGGGAGGTTCCTGCACATCATCAGGCGGGAGGAGACGCCCGGGTGTCACCATTGCGAGGATCGCCCAGAGGACACGGTGGAGCATACGGTGGAAGTCTGCCCCGCATGGGCGGCGCACCGCCGTGCCCTCGTAGAGGCGATCGGCAGCGGCGGCGACCTCTCGCGTCCGGCCCTGGTTCAAGCCATGGTCCGGGGCGAGAGGGAGTGGGAGGCAGTCACCTCCTTCTGCGAAGCAATCATGCTAGCGAAGGAGGTGGCGGAACGGCTGAGGGAGAGAGCCTCACGTCCCAGCCGCCGCGCGAGACGCTCCGGGCGTCGGGAGCCGCGTGACGACTCCCGGCCACCGTAGGCGCGGGCCTGCGGACGGAGAGTAATGGGTAGCTCACCGTCCGTTCAGGACCAGGCCCGTGCCGGCCGGCGCGTACGTGTACGCGCGCCTCAAAGAGATGTCAACAAAAAGGAAGGGGCCTGCCAGGGCCGAAGCCTGCCGGGGGTGCGGGATTGTCCGAAAGGGTTACCGCTACCCCGGAACATAAAGGGCTAAGGAAGTAAGAGTCAGTAAGAGAGTCTGACACTTCCTTCCGCTCCACCCAGAGCGGGAGGGGTCATTTGATGATTTCCCATCCATAAAAAAAAACCCTTAATTTTGATACCCCACAAGGTCACTAGGTAAGTACTTTATTTTTTTTTTACAAGACGACAAACATCCGACACTTATGACGCGCGACCTGGACGATTCGATAGACGTAAGTATATGATGTATAAAATTCCATGTAGCCGTTAAGATGCTTGGAGAGAATAAAGAATCCCATATACAAAAATAAATAAAAAGATTAGCTCGAATAATATATCCTGTCCTTGCAGTAGCGCAGTCGGTCAAAGACAGCTTAAGAGTTCTTATGAGCCTATTTTCCCGATAAAAGAAGAAAGACAAATAAAGGTAGTTAGTGGAGAAAGTTAAAAGCGAAATAACTAAAACGTTTATTAAAGTCGCAACTCGACAAACCGCGGAAGGCACGCCTATCATGTAAAAAATAGTTTGTTCTATCTTCCGAAAATAAATAAAAACTAAAATTAATATTTACGGAAGGGAGATAAGTGAAAGTCATCATTTATCAACTATCACTGTCTTTAACTTAATAGTAGGTACTTTCATAAAAATTAATCATCAAAAAGAAAAAAAAACTAAAGGATGAAAGCTGTCAAACCGTAATTTTTTTTCCATAGATAATAAGTTATCTGAAGATTGACAACTGGGCCCCAAAATAAATAATGACGAAGGGAATATAAGTCAACAATAATCACTGTCTTAAACTAACGAATGAAAGTACTGTCATTAAATAACAAAATAAATTTAAAAAAGAAAGTCATTCAACAATCAAACGGGCTTTTAATCAAAATAGCACCGACGATCTACTCGCCAAACTAAGTAGGTAGAGGTACCTAGCCTGAAATAACTCCTACACTCTAACACACAACAAAATTGCTTAAATCCTATCAATAATTCCAAATCTACAATATTCCGTTTCCTTTTACAATTTCGAAAATAAAACTAAAATCAATAACAACGGAAGGAAGATTCAAATATAATACCAATACTAAAATATTCCGATGTTTTCACAATTTCGAAAATTAAACTAACATAAATAAATACGATACTCACTGCCGTAAACTAACGAATTTCATAGTACCTTAACCCGGTGACTGCCAAACGACTGACACAATAGAACATCTATTATTCGCGGTCACCATTGACCGCGGTGCCAGACAATGCCTTAAGGCGCTTACATGAGCTAAACGCAAAAAAACGGTAGTTTTCGAAACAATAAAAGTATATGATCGCCTACAGTAAACAAAATCAGAAAAATATATGATATTCTTCAGGATATTTGCTAGATAGATAGTGTTTTGAAAACACAATACAACTAATTTGGTACGATAGAAAAAAATCATGAACATACCTCTAAAAAACTTTCTTTTTACAATAAAAACCATACTAATATACATACAATCATTCTGATTTTTTGTCAGATTATTCTACAAGTAACATACTAAAATGATAGTGTTTTATTTTTTTATTTAAAACAATAGTTTTTTTGTAAATCGAATATTCATAGTTCCGAACATAAAAAGTGCGCATGTGTGCGTGAACGCCCGTGTAGCGACACTGCCGGCCGAGGCCTGATGCTATACGGACGTGTCGCTCTTTTCGCCGCACTATTTCCGTCAAGATTGTTATGTTTTTGTTAAGTTTTATTTGTAAATTCATTGTTTATTATTATTTGCATATCTTCTTTCCGTAAATATTTTTATTTCGTGTAAATATAAAATACTTTTAAGTTTGTTATGTATGGGTGCAAGGCGCGCGCCATCTATTGTACGGCGAGTCCCAACTCCCGGGCGTTTCACTTGTGTCTCCCGGCAGTGGTCCGCGTAACATAACAAAGTTAAAATAGGGTAATAATTTGTAAATAAATGGGAAATATAGTGAAACATTCCGTTAGGAGGACTACAAAACGTTCATATAAAACAAAAGCCGAACATAATATGAACGAAAGTAAAAAGTATGAGCATTTTATTTTTAACTGAATATTTTTATTTTTGCAATAAAACTATGAATTTTGGTAACATCTAAGAAAGTGCAGTCATTTTGCATAAGGTAAGTATTTTCGACTCCACGTACATCTGTCACACCGGCGCATGTGGACGACGTATAGATTTGTATTCGAGAGTCCCCGGGTTCGATTCCCAAGGTTACGAAATCGTACTTTCTTTTTAAATTTTATTTAAATGTATTTTGAATTTTTAGATAAATAGTGTTTTGAAAACATGATACAACTAATTTGGTACGATAGAAAAAAATCATGAAGATACCTCTAAAAACTTTCTTTTTACAATAGAAACCATACTAATATACATACAATCATTCTGATTTTTTGTCAGATCATTCTACAAGCAACATACCAAAATAATAGTGTTTTATTTTTTTAGTTCAAACAATAGTTTTATTGTAAATAGCATATTCATAGTTCCGAACATAATAAGTGCGCATGTGTACGTAAACGGTAAACCCCCGTGTAGGAATAATGCCGGCCGAGGCCTGATACTATACGGGCGTGTCGCTCTTTTCGCCGCATTATTTATATGTACATACATTCATTGTTTATTATTACTATTTGCATATCTTCTTTCTGTAAATATTTTTATTTCATGTAAATATAAAATACTTTTAAGTTAAAATAGCGTAATAATTTGCTATCAATTATATCATTTGTAAATATGGGAAATAAAGTGAAACATTCCCTTAGGACTACAAAACGTTCATATAAAACAAACGCCGAACAAAGTAAGAGCATTTTATTATTACTGAATATTTTTTTTCACTATGAATTTTGGTAGTTTAAGAAAATGCACTTATTACGCATAAGCTCAGTTTTTTCGACGACATACTCAATCGTTACATTGGCTTATGTAGACGACGCGCAGGTTTGTGTTCGAGGGTCCTCGGGTTCGATTCCCAGTGATACGAAATCGATTTAATTTTATTTAAATGTATTTTGAATTTTTAAATATATTTTTATAAATAACTAAAAAAACGTCTACAATGTAATTATCTTTCACAGGAGAAAGAAAGTCGAAAATATCAACACAGAAGTTACTTCTAATGCGTAAGTACCTACACGTTTTCTAAGCCATTGTAACAATAAAAAAAACCTAAATTTATTAACAGACCGCGACTTATTGATAATGTGCATAAAGAAATCACAGATTCATCCGAAAATTGCGATGAAAATTATCACAAGCAAGAGTTTAATTTTTATTGATTGTGTTTATAATAAATAGAAATCATAATAATTATGTATGAATGTTAGGTACGAGTACCTAATCCTTGAGGCCGTTTACACATCGTGCCGCAGCTGCAGCGGCATCGCCGCCGCCGCGGCGCCGCTGCATCAGTCACCCTTGGATTTGTATGAACATACGGCGCCGCCGAGCCGCCGCGCCGCACCGCCCCGGCGGCGCGGCGCGGCGACGAGTTTTGATAAGATCTATCAAAACTCGCCGCCGCACAGTGGTCTGAAAATCGAGCTCCATACTCATAGAAACTTAAAGTACGGAAATAAAAAAACAAAAATTGTAATGGGTCTAGTATACCTCCCTTTACGTAATATTAACGTATGGATGGTATCAGTCGCTCCACGCGTGAGAAAAAAAAGTTTTTTGTTTTTTTTTTGTATGGGAGAAAAGAAAACACTTAATGTACATTTTTTTGAAACTGAATGGAACTGATAGGCTGGAGCTCACACGAGCTATTGTACCATACACGGCCATCAAGATGACATACAATTCATGCACCGTTGGGCGCCGCTTTGCACGTAGCAAATTTTTGAAATTTTGTGTTTTCGATATGTGATTTTTCAAATCTTTGACGTGAATAAATGAACTTGCCGATCGATTTACTTATACTATCGTTACTTTTAGCCTGCTTATGACCTTTATGATGACAACAATTAAAAATTATGTTGATTATAAGTACCTATACGTTTTTTTTTTAATTTCATTCCAAGAACTACTTAACTCATTTAATCACCGTTGTAGTGTATCTATTAAATAGATATGTAAACACTGTCTCATTCACACAAGCGGGGTAGCTGCTGTCAGTTATGTTATGTCATCTGTCAGTTACGAGGAATGGCGGGAAACAGACAAAGTGAAGCAGGCTATATACGATGGCGCTTGGTGTGGTAGTGAGCCAGTGAAGTGATATGTTTAACATAAGTACGGAATCAACAGGATTCTACAACCGTGATTATGGTTGAGTTATAATTAGATACTGCTTCAATCTGAGCCTCAATCAGAGCCTGTTCTTCCACGATGTTCAACTTGTTTTCGTTTGAAAACTTAAAATAAATTGGTCAGCAGAACATTGTGGAAGATGGCTTTGGATTCTCCCATACCTTTTCTTCGCCACAAACTAAGCGCAGAGGCACAAAAGAACACATAAACATACTGGAATCGTCTTCGTCTGCCATAGTTTGCTTATACAAACTTTGCCCTGAAGCACCATCAAAGCCATACTTGCATATAATTGTTAACTCTTTGCCATCCAGCGAAGGTTCCACACGTAGGAATTTTCCAAGCTTTGCACAGTTTTATCCAAAACTTAGCTTTACTTTTACCTCTCCTTCCGTGATGTACAATGGTAACTTTTGGAGGGCAGCAGTCCTTCTTCGCCTCAAGGATGGCAGTATAAGAAGGACACAGTGGTACTCCTTCTTCTTTTGCACAAGATCTTAATGTCATATACTGCCACTTCGAAAGCTTCAATGAGGTCAAAATAAATAAAGCTTTATCAGCGGAATATATAGGCACAGTTTCCTTGGGCTTTAACAATTTATCCTTGTAGCCTCTTTGCTCCGAGACTAGTTTAACGATATCTGCTATATTCTTGTCATGTGCTTTCAAACCGGTTGCATGAGCAAGGCTTTCAGTGCTATACGTTAGGAGGTCTTCCGCTCTCCTTCTCTTCTGTAGCGGGCTTAGCTCTTTAAATGATTTTCTCGGCCTCACAACTGATGTTGATGTTCCAACACTGCACGTCTCCGGTGTGTAGGATGTTGATGCACCCTCATTTAAAACAAAGTCAGAACTGGAACGGGTTTGCTGCTCTACTGACACTAAATAAGGGGTCATCTTTCCTTTCATGATCTCAGGCCATTTTATGTTCTCTTGCAGCCATGTCTCATACTTTGTTATGTATGTACGTCTCGTGCGATTACACGAGATCCATTTGTTCCTCAACGAACAAACATAAGTCTGACAGAATTGTTTCAATACCCTCTTTTCATTTTCTGACAAATCAATAGTATTCTCAAAAACTTCAAATAAAACATTGGGCTGTAAAAAACAATTGTTGTTTGTCACAAACATGACAATGTCCAAATTGGTATCACAACCTTCCATCACAGCACAATAAAAAAAATAACGTAATAAGTTAGCGCGCACAAGTACTGAGAGCTACTGATAAAAGTAAGCTCAAACGTCCTATTTTTATACAACTACCCTCATTATCGTTCGCTATTCTTTAATTAGGTTTTACAGACTTTAATATTACAGACAATAGAATTTTATTGTGACTAGGGCCCATTTGGCCCTGCTAGAGCTGGTTGATGCTCATGTCATTGGTATATAATTATAACTCAACCATAATCACGGTGATTAAATGAGTTAGTTCTTGGAATGAAATAAAAAAAAACGTATATAATCAATATAATTTTTAATTGTTGTCATCACAAAGGTCATAAGCAGGCTAAAACTAACGATAGTATAAGTAAATCGATCGGCAAGTTCATTTAACCTCGTCAAAGATTTGAAAAATCACGTATCGAAAATTCAAAATTTCAAAAATTTGCTACGTGCAAAGCGGCGCCGAACGGTGCATGAATTGTATGTCATCTTGATGGCCGTGTATCGTACAATAGCTCGTGTGAGCTCCAGCCTATCAGTTCCATTCAGTTTCAAAAAAATGTACATTAAGTGTTTTCTCCCATACAAAAAAAATAAAAAACTTTTTTTTCTCACGCGTGGAGCGACTGATACCATCCATACGTTAATATTACGTAAAGGGAGGTATACCTGACCCATTACAATTTTTGTTTTTTTATTTCCGAACTTTAAGTTTCTATGAGTATGGAGCTCGATTTTCAGACCACTGTGCGCCGCCCGCGGTGCCATACTATTATATTCTGTGGCGATGCCGCTGTATTGGTTTCTCTTGGATTTGTATGAGCCCTTGCGGCGCGCCGCCGCGGCGCCGTGTGTTCATACAAATCCAAGGGTGACTGATGCAGCGACGACGTGACGGCGGTGCCGCTGCAGCTGCGGCATAATGTGTAAACGGCCTGAAAGATTAGGTACCTAACATTCATATATAACTATGATTCCTATTTATTATAAACAAAATCAATTTTAAATCTAATTTCTTGCTTTTGATCATTTTCATCGCAATTTTCAGATGAATCTGTTACCTATTTCATTATGCCCATTATCAATAAGTCGCGGTCTGTTAATAAAAACATTAGGTCAGAATTTTTTTTATTTTTGTAATAGCTTAGATAACGTGTAGGTACTTGCGCATTAGAAATACCTAACTTCCGTGTTAATATTTTCGACTTTCTTTCTCCTGCAGACTTTTTTTAGTTATTTATAAAAATATTTAATAGATATATTTAAAAATTCAAAATGAAATTTAAATAGAAAATTCGATTTCGTAACCTTAGGAATCGAACCCGGGGACTCTCGAATACAAATCTACACGTCGTCCACATACGTCACTGTGACAGTTGTACGTGAAGTCGAAAATACGTACCTTAAGCGTAATGACTGCACTTTCTTAGATGTTTCCAAAATTCATAGTTTTAAAAAAAAAAAACACTGCAAAGTGATAACTTTTATTTCGGAAGTCGGTGTCGCTGGTTCCGCATTTTCGTTTTTTGACACCGACTTCCGAAATTATAGTTATTCATCACGCTGTAGTGCTTTTTTTGAAGTCGGTTGTTTTTTTTTTTTCTTTCTAATTGTACCTACCCCACAAAAATTCAATTAACACTAGTGCATTGAAGAATCATCAAAATTCGCATAGAAATGCCGGAGATGCAGTACATTTATGCATATTAACTTCGGACATACTACATAAGAATAATTACCTAATGAACCTAATGAATATAGAATAACTACCTAATGAATATACTAAAACCTTCCTGGAAGTATGTAGATCACATTAGTGAAAGAATGATCAAAATTGGTTCATCAGTTTTTTAGAAAATCTACAAATATATATACAAACATACACACATACATACATTACATACATACATACGGGTCGAATACACAACCTCAACGATGGTCGTTGCACAACCTCCTTTTTTGAAGTCGGTTAAAAAAGTTTTAAATTTCATTGAATCAGTTTTATTTCAAAATCACCCACATCCTTAAGTTTTTCAAGTCACACTCAAAACGAATAAAATTTATTATGTTGTCACACATAACTACATAATTTGTGTTAGATCTTTAACTTATTTGCACATCGTTTCCGCGCCATCTATTAGAATACTAGGGCGTAATCTCACAAAACCGTTACTTCTAAATCTCATGTATGCTTTATGTCATAATTGTGATGGGCGTCGTCGTTAGATGGCGTTTGCGTCGATTTTGCATATGTGTGCATGCGTTTTTCAAGGACACTTAGCTCTAGTAAGCCTCTTAAGGCGCAGATATACGACTTCTAATGATTTTAAATTCAACATCACGTCTAATCGACCGGACTGATTTCTTTGAAAAAAATAAATGTTATACTAGACCATTTGCTTCGTAATTTGATATGTGAATATTTGCAATTATATTTTTTTAACATAGTGTAATTAATTTGTAAAGTAATGTCTACCGCGGACATAAAAACGATAATCACGCAAACACTATCGGGTGTATTTTCATAAAACTTTCACCATCTAAAAGACAATTTAATTCCCCGAATTTTAGTATACGGTTTTTATTTGTTTGGTGTTTGAGAGTTTTTGTAAATAGATAATTGCTTTATATTTGCAATAAATTACCACGGTTGTGTCATCGCGCTTCTCTTTCTTTTCTATGCAGTCCGACAGTGACCGCGCTTTAGGTCATGTAGTCGCCTTAATAAAAGAATCATCAAAAGAATTAAAACGCTAAGGGTTTAAACAAAGTCAAACTCAAAACATTTCAAATAGGCGAATAAAAGGAACATCAACATTTAGGAAAAAAAATTGAATTGATTCTAGTTGGAATTCACAAGGTAACATAAATAGGCTGTAAATAAAAACTAGATCTGCGACGAATTGCGCCACCAACTAAGTTAATCTTACTCCTACACTTCACTATAACTCAACAAAACTCGTTGAATTCTAATAATTCCGTTGTTAATAATTCCTAAACTAACACATTCCGATTTTTTATCAGTATCGAAAATAAATAAAACCGAAATAAGACGGAAAATCTGATAAAGTCATTTTCAATCAAAAATAAACTGAAGCATTAAAAAAAAACATCAAAGGAATTCAAAACAATACGTCGTAGATAATGAAACAGGCTCCAAGTAAAAACTAGATCACGAGCGGCCTCCTTTACAAACTATAAATTTCAGTTACAATTTCCAGTTCTCCGAAAGTTAACAAAACTCGCTAAAATTCCTATCAATAATTGTCAAAGGCTACTATTCTGCGTACCTACTAACAGCAGCGAGACTGTGTCGCGTGAATAGCAATAAAAAACGAATTCAAACACATTAAATCCGACAACGAATTTTTAAAACACCTATTTTCACCATTTTCACATAAAAAATCTAATAACGGGCCAAAATAAATCGAAACTTCACGAAAAAAAAATACCGCGAATACACTAACACACGGCCTAACTCCCTGTCCAATCCTAAGATAAAAACCGTAACAAAATATTTAAAAACAATCAGTTACTGATTTATTTATGAAAAATCTGAAAAGTCACTAAAAATCGGTTAAGTCGCTTAAAATCCGCGGCACAAAATCAGACACTTACTTTGCATAGAAGCGTTTCATGCTGTCTGCGACTTCCTTGCGCCAAGTAGCTTGCTTCTTCTTGAAATACTCCATTGGATAAGTAGCTAATTCGTCGCCAGCTATTTCCAAATTAGCGGCGATTATCTTAAACGGCGGCCTATTAGAACACAAATATTTCAATGTAAACACAATCACAGTAAAATATTGCACTATCAGAATAATATTGCACAATCAGAGTAAAGTAAATTCACGAAAAGTTATTCAGTTTACGAATGCAAGCGTGCAAGCGTGGCGTGCGTCCGCGGCCGCAGGAACGACGGAACTGACCGGAACCCAAGGTGCGTTTGTGAACTTTGTGATGTTGGGTTCATTCGTTCACGGTTCATTCGGTGCAACAATGCATCGGTCCCAACTGACGGACAGAAGCGTTTTTTTTATTGCGCATGTGCGTTACGCCCCTTACAAGGATAACAACTTCACTCACTACCAGTTTTCATTTTCATGTAATGATTTTTGCATTTTCTATGCGTTTGGGTCATCTATTTGCAGATTTTGTTGCTACGGAATGAAAATAATAGTTTTTTCGTAGAACTAATTCCAGATATATTTTAATGTGAAATATCGGACTATTATGAATGGTTTTCAAACTTTATAAAGATTCTTCTTTTTTCTTTTTACAGTGAATACAAGGAATTCTTTAGTTTGAAAGGAGAGTACATGAAGGATGGAAACTTGTTTTTCCTGTGTTTCTAAGTACCAAGAAGAAGAAGTACCAATGCGAACTCTCCAAGTCCACTTAGAGAGAAAAATCGGAAAACAAGTGACTATTGAATCAAAATTCGTAGAACAGCCGTACCTTTATAGACCAAGCAAAAACGGAATAGTGACGGAAAATCGTTGAAAATTGAAAAAAAAAAGTTTTAACGTTGGAAACAGACTGCGGCCGCGGGGATAGATGACAGCCTCTTTAAAAGCTTTATTTGTGATATTTCTAAACTAACCTTAATTAAGTGCCCTGCGAATGAATAATTAAGCAAATACGTGAATTGAATGACGTTTATCATTAAATGTTCATTTGATTTTTATAAACGGACTATAAATACGAGATATAGAGCAAGTTCATTTTATCATGATATAATTGCTGCGGATGTGAGTGCAATCAGTTCTAGTAATGTATTAAATTTTAAGTTATACACACAAGTAAAAGATTAAAATGTAAATAAAACCAGCAATAAATAACTTAATACGTTATAAAAGTAGACTAAGTTTCGGCCAGCGTGTCCCCGTGCAACAAGTAGGTCACTTGTAGAAGATCTACTTTATAATGATTGGCATACACTCACCTATTCCTCGGCGTCCTGTTCCAACATTGGTTCATGAGGAGCTGCATGCTACTCGGCAGCGTCGAAGGTATTGGCAACGCGATCGTGTCGGTCCCCACGCCCCACATAATGGCATGTGTTTCGAGATTTTTGTATGGGACCTCTTGTGTAAGGAGTTCCCAGAGAACCACGCCGTAAGACCACACGTCGACACGTTCAGAGCATGGTTCGTGTCTTATAACTTCTGGAGCCATCCAAGCCACCGTACCCGTAAAACTCATGACGGCACTGACGTCATTCCATTCGCGACTTGTACCAAAGTCGCTCACTTTTACCACGAGATTATCAGCAATCAGTATGCTGAAAAAATAAGTTTATTGCAACACGTTGGAGAGATCGTTCGGAGAGCAGCGCGAATACGTTTTCTATCCCATGCAGTGGCGAAGGGTGGATTTATGACAGAGGTAAGCCGGAGTAAAAAAAAATGCCAAAAAAATTTAAATTATGAATTGACTATACAGGGTTATTTGAAAAACACTGTTTTTCAAATAACCCTGTATAGTGTGGTCATGTTCTGAATTTTTGAAGGGAAGCCGGTGGGAATCGAGTTGTATGGTACCTTCTATATATGGTAGGAAAAATGTATTCGCGCTTTTTCCGTAACCTATACAAACTTTAACATGCAAAGCGCACTGCGTAATGCAGAGAGAATCAGTACTAACTGTCAAGTCGAAATTTAATTAATGATTCACTGCGCTATCGATTATTGTGAAGGTCGGGTAGGCTAAAGATAACAAGCTTATTAGGCTAGCGACTACAAAGTAAGGCCTTTAAATATGAATACGAGCGTGCACGCAAATACAGTACCTATTTATCTACTTACTAGACGCGCTGTAAAACAGTATTTCGAAGAGATCTTAGTGTAATTATGAAGCGTGACCAATTAAGATGTCGTGTAGAATTCTGTGCTATTTCTATTCCTACAAGTAGTACTCATTATTATAGCAATACGTTTATAGAATACTCCGACTATTTTATGAGAGAAGCATTATATAAATTGTATACAGCGTGCCGCTTCAATGGTGGCATTAATTTAACACACGTATACGGTTTAGCGTTTTCGTTTTATGGAAACTATTTTAATTTCATTAAACGTAACAACCAACATTGGCGCATTTGCGAGCCCTACGAAGACTTAAGATTGGCTGTTTAGTTATGGGAAAATCAAATCGATTTAAAAACGCCGCCTCGTGCGGCATCCGTCTTGCCCCACCCCCGGGGCCTAGCGCCAGCGCTCACGCTCACCCAGCCAGCAGGACACAGGACTGAACGCAAAAGTGACGGCTTACGATTTTTGTACGTAAGCTGGTGCGATTTTTCGCACGCGAAGTAGTTGCCCTTGCGTTATCTAGGTGTATCTATATCTGTGCGCCGTAGACACAGTAACTAACAATACTCGAATCACGATTTCAAGCGCCCATGAAAAGATCTACGGACACGAATTGGAGATTTATAGACGAATCCCACCAGATAGATATGAGTGCAAATATGCTGCTGTTCTAAATACAATGGGAGACTTTAGATCATGGTATGTGTGCTATTAATGATGTTGTATTCGTAGCAAAGTTCTGGGCTGACATTATTTACAATAGCATTGACGTGCTACGAAGATGAGCTAAAATATACAAAATTTTGAACTTTTTACGAGAAAAAGGACTGTTTATTATGAAAAACTGCCAATTTACAACACTTAACAACACGTGCAAGTCCATTTAAAGTCGAAGCGATGAAACTATCGCTTGGGACCAGGCTGCCATAAATTGTGAGAGTTTACGTCTTAGGTCTAAACGTAAAGGATTGTAATAAAGGGCACGTGCTAATACCGTGGGGACAGCTCAGTTTAATCACAGGACTAACCTAGAAAGTGGAGGGATAGTCTTACAGTCTTGGAGGTGCGGAGGAAGATGTTACATACTTTGGAATACGAAGATTTTGTAAAACGGTGGTAGCATTTTCATTTTTGTCAGGTGGACGATAAATTGATAATTTTACTTTAATGCCACATTCTAGAACTTCGGTTAAAGTTCTCATTATTGCGAAAGGTTAAATTATATTCTTTTTTAAACCGAATAGGATAGAATTCACTTAGGGCGCTAGCGTGAACTTCCGCCGTAGCCTAACGTTATGGTCCTGGAATAATGCGTAGATTGATAAATGGATTTTTCAGTTTGATGGATTTCAAATATAACATTTTTCTTGGAGATTCATCATTAACTGTGGGTGTAACCACTCCACATTCAAGTACGTCCGGAATCCCGCGGGCAGAGTAGTCTTATCACTTCGCCATTATCTAGTCTCGTGCATCTTCCGCTATGATGAGAGCACAGCTAATCTTAACATTGTAGTCGAACATAAGTGTTGAATATTGAGTTAAGCCTTTCTAACCATCTCAAAGGCTTTATAAATTGATGACCAAATAGACCATAAAGCTGGGGTCGGGTCTACTTGTCAGAAACCGAAATGAAAAAGTAGGTACTTTTTGGCTTATTTCGACACCTCCATATAACTTTATCGCTGTTTCTAGCATTTCACTCAATATTCATTTTGATTGATATTAATTATTGTGTCATCTGGTCAGTTTTACACGAATAAGTGGGTCAAGAACCACATATAAAAGTGTGTTAACGCTATCGATTTTGCATGTATCGACTTGACAACACGCCTGAATGCAATTTACTCTCTGAATAATCAAGAGGCATTTAGCCCGTTTGTAGTCTGTTAGCCAAACTATTCAGGACTTACAGGATACTTGCGAACAGAGGCAGCCAAAACAGTTTGAATGCCTATTTTAAGACGAGACGAAGCGATACCAGACTAGCCGTCGTTTATATTTCAAATGAACGAATGAGGTAATTGTGTATGGTCTAGAGTTCTAGACATTCGATTGGAGAGCAATCTCGAGTTGTGTCATTGCTCTCCAATCGATTGTCTGGAACATTTGCTCTGTTACGTGGATTATGGATAACCATGTCGTACAGGTGGCGAGGAATAGGGGTAGGGTATCTAATTCGTAACAGAATGAACGCTATTGTCATAAGACTTAGTTCGTACTTCGGGTAAACTAGCTAGGCTGATGGGAATTTCTAGACAAAAGCACTCAATAACAATTTTGCCTAGCCTCACGGTCGAACGAATGTATCAGGTATGGGACTACCCTCTGAAAGCTGATCAAGTCTCGCATTACGATTCTATTGTAAACCTTTTGTTACACACGCGTTTCAATTTCCGAATCAGAAATTATGCGTAATATTGGTTTATAGAACACTTTAGAGATGATTAGCACAATATTTGCGAACAAATACGGAGTATAGCAATAAACAAATCACTAAATAATAGAAAGAGTACACGAGACGGGGAAGTATTTTTTCTATCTCCTTTACGTATGCAAACTTTTTGTCTGACCCCAATTGTTAGCCTGAACCCCAACAAAACGGCTTTCACAGCTTTTTTAACACTTTCACTGTCCATGCATTACATGTAATGCACTGATAAGTTAGCTCCGTACGTCCGTGCATGACATACAATACACTATTAACCACCAAGAATAGTGTTGTTCACGAGAAACTTGAAAAATCTATCAAATAAAAAAAAAGACGGGTTGCACTCCGGGAGTGCCGGCAGAAGTGAAAACTTGAATATTAACGTTGAAATAAATCAATTATTAATTGAATTAATATAACTAAGTCTGTTTCACTATTTCTGCGTCACTTTTTTCATTAATCGATGCACTTTGTTCAATTTCCATTTTTTTAAACACTTTATATACACGAATTTTACGAATACACAGCAGTGTGGCTACTACACAGACGGTCGAGCCATCAGCTGTCCATCCACGTCTGCGTCCGCGTCCACCATCACCATCACATCACATCACATCACCATCACCATCGCCATCGCCATCACCATCGCCATCACCATCGCCATCACCATCGCCATCGCCATCTCCATCGCCACCTCCATCGCCATCGCCATCACCTTCGCCATCGCCGTCACCATCGCCATCGCTATCGCCATCGCCATCGCCATCACCATCACCATCCATTCATCCATCCATCCATCCATTATTGTGTCTCACTTGGTTCACTTCGGTTGGCGCCGCCGTAGAAACAGATGGGGGGGGGGGAGGGAATCTCTCCTGACGGTCACGTGTCCTGACGCGATGCCCTGACGCGAGTTTAACATTTTTTACCCATTACAAAAAGTGTTCAACGCCGCTAAAGAAGTTTTCACTTCAAAAAACAGATAATTCTTTCAACCTGGCAAGTACGTAATCTGGCTCCCTAGGTTGCCATATCTAATATGTAAAAAAAATAAAAGTAAATCTTGGTTTATTATATTTTAATCAAACCAAAAATAAAAATGGTTTTTCTTACTAAAATTCAACTTAATTAAAACTTTTTTTTTATTTCTTTGGGGGTCTACGCTAGGGATGTTGCGGATGCTGATTTTTTCACATCCGCGGATGCGAATGCGGATGCGGAGTTTTGAAGGCTCACATCCGCGGATGCGGATGCGGATGCGGATGTTTAAGATATTATGTAAATAAAGTCTGTTAATGAAGAATTAAAACAATGATAACTTAATTTTTAATATTTTCATTGTAATCAAATCAAACATAAGTACTTATTTTTATATAAAACACCTACTGGTTTTTATATTAGTAATTGAAATTAAAAATAGGAGCATTATACTTAATAAACAGTAGTATTTATTTATTTATTTATTGACACACCAACGACTTATTCACTAAAACATTACAATAAATATATTCTAAATCAACAGCTTTGCGGTGAATTCGTCACTTATAGGTGTGCACAGCTCTTGTATAATAAGCCTTTTCTGATTCAAGGCGATTACGCAGAGGTTCGTAAATTAAACCCGCGCTACTAATAATTTTGTTGTAATAGGCGGCCCGTACACAGTCAATCTCGATCGCGATCCGTGATCAAAATCAATGATCGCGATCCAGATTGGTAAGAGATCAGATGCATCAATCCGTCAATCTAATTCGTACATTATCAATCTGGATCGCGATCATTGATTTTGATCGCGGATCGCGATCGAGATTGACTGTGTACGGGCCGCCATACAGTGATCATTGTGTGTATTACACACAATGATCACTGTATTACAACAACATTTAAAATATCTATTTATACGATAAGTATTCCGCAGTGCAAACAAAAACGTAATGATTTATTTACAAGAAACAAATGATGCACCACAACAAACGTGTCGAATCTTGTCACCAATTTCTTTGCTCCCATTGGACATTGCCACGTGCGACCGGCACGCGCCAATTGCCGGGCCCCGCCCAATGCTTTCTTGTCGCTACTTGCATGATATTCGCATCCGCATGAACATCCGCACTGATTAATGCGGATGCGGATGCAGATGCAGATGTCCAAATCTATGCGGATGATCCGCATTTGCGGATGCGGATGCGAATGTTCGCAACATCCCTGGTCTACGCTAATAAACTTTTCTTGAAACATAATAAGCGATGATGATGACCACCATTTTTTCACCTATACATCGATCATGTTTCGACGTACTTGGACAACACTATTGGTCCGGCGGTTGAAGTTCATACGTCCATGCATTGTATATAACGCACTATTGGACGTGCAATAATTGTATTGATAATTTTCTTAGGACAGTGAAAGTGTTAAAGTATTTCCCGACTACATTTATTTATATATAGGTACTTTATTGTACACCAGAAAATACTTAACAAAAAAAAATAATTTAAAATACAATGGGCGGCCTTATCGCTTTCTGCGATCCTTATCCTTTCCAGGCAACCTTGAAACTAACATACACATCTTACATTTGATAGTACCCGTTTAAAAGTGAGTCAAAGACTACAGCTATCTCTTATAGTTGACGCTAACAGCTAATCTATACAATTCTTTAAGCACGTCTGCAAAGCTTATTATTGGCGGAATAAGACATTCAATCATATGCCAATTATCATTCTGAGGTCACTCGTCACTCCATACCGACATGTACTTGTGAGTCTGTGGGTACGCTTCAGCAGCCAATAGAGAATATAGAATTAATTAATACTACGTGCAAAGCGAATTGCAAGCTCTAATAACCTTATTAGAACGCTACTCCCTGTCGTAAGTACGTGTCTATTGTATGTAACGTAACATGTTAGAAAATAAATTGAATGTGAATCAAGTATGGTTCAAACATGATAGTATGTTTTTAGTTTTTTTGAAGTGAAAACTTCTTTAGCGGCGTTGTACACTTTTTTTGTAATGGGTAAAAAATGTTAAACTCGCGTCAGGACACGTGACCGTTAGGACACGTGACCTGATCGAAAATTCGTAAGACGGATGGAGAGTAGACAGCCGGCGCGGCGTAGGAGAGGAAGTATCCCCCTCTCTTTCTACGGCGCGGCGAAAGTGTATGCCTGCTGTTTCGTTTAGGTGGCGCAGGGCGCTTGCGCGAATGTTCGTGTGTGTTTATGTTACAGCGTGACACGCGCATCCATGGATGGTGACAGCTGAGGGATCGACCGTCTGTGTAGTGGTCACACTGTTGTGTATTCGTAAAATTCGTGTATATAAAGTGTTTAAAATATGGAAATTGAACAAAGTGCATCTATTAATGAAAAAAGTCACGAAGAAATAGCGAAAGAAAATGGGTTATATTAATTCAATTAATAGTTGATTTATTTCAACGTTAATATTCAAGTTTTCACTTCTGCCGGCACTCCCGGAGTGCAACCCGTCTTTTTTTTATGAATGATGACTTCAATGTGACGTATTCAACACATATCGCTCATTTGGAGAAACATCGACGTAACTGCCACTTTATTTTTCAAGTCTTTGCTTTCCTAACGTAAATACGCTTTCTAAGTGCTTTGGCATATTTAACTCATTTTTATTTTGGAAAAAATAATTTACGTCGATGTTTCTCCAAATGAGCGATATCATGAATGAATGTGTTAAGTTTCATTGTTTAAAATAGGTTCTACGTGGGTGATAACGCCCTCTCGTGGGCGTTTGCGACTTTCAGCGGGCGCAGTAGAAGACCCAGAAAAAATTATATATCCTATCCTACGACTTTATAATATTACACGTTTAAATATAATCGTGGCAATAGCTTTTTCAAATTCGCGAAAGATGGTAAGTAATAAAAAAATTAAAAAACTCACAAGTTTTTTCTCACCGCCCGGTGGATGGGTAAAATAAAGGTAGATAACTAGATATAACCTATGATTAAAATTTAAGTTACCTATGCCTAAATACTATTAAAATGATTTTATCTGGGAATCATGCTATGTCGTAAAGCACGGGGCTTTGAAGCATGGCACCTGAAGGATTTTATAGTACAGACAAAAAAGCTGGATGTGAAAACCCAAATCAGTCGATCTATTTTGTAAATATCTCACCCTGACAACCTAGGTGAAGTGAGCTTGCAGTGAGCTGTCATTCCACCTGATGCTAGGGATTGACACTATTGACAGCTCACTTTAAGCTCACTTCACCTAAGTTTTCACAGAGGGGCAATTCTCGTAATTTTAAGAACGTTCACAGTCTGATCTGTCTCAATCTGTCAAAAAATACTTCTAATTTCCCTACATTTTGACAAGTTTTTGACATTTGTTTGTCGCCGAGATGAGACTGCGACTAGTTTTTGAACGTTTTAAATTACGAGAATTGGCCTTCTGATATCGAACAGGTTTTGACGAAGAACTAAAGATTATTTTTCCTATAAGAAAAGCTATTTACCACTTAAGAACTATTGGAATAAATGGTTTCTCGGAACATTGAAGAGAGCTTAGACATTATTTATAGAAGATGCAACAACAACAACAAGTACAATACCAGGAAGAAAAGCGTTTTTATTTTGTTCAACTGTGCCATGCGTACTTATACTTTTAAAATTTATTTTTTCTTTGAATTCGTTCTAAGCTGAAAAGTTTTCATAAGTTGAAAAATTGCGACAATTAAATTTCCTTAAAATTCTACACATGCAGAGAATTGTAACAAAGGAAAGCAAAATTACGAGCTTTCAGAGATGAAGTACGTATAGGTCTACCAGAATCTCATGGCATTAAAAAAAAAATGAGATTTTCATAAGTATGGCAATGTCAATCCATATGAAAATCACAAAACAATAATTATGCCATAAGATTCTGGTAGACCTATAGTCGACTTGAACCCTGTGTTTAGCAGTCCCCACAATACAATAACACTACCACAATTAAATAGGTGGAAATCTACAATGAAAGGAAATTAAGTCTTTAGTTTCCTCGTAAACATCCCCTGTAAACATTACAGAGATCTTTTCATTGCCTGTATTTCTCTGTAATCTCTGGAACGCCGTATCAGTTGAATGTAAAAGCAATAAGGAATTATTTGAAAGTCGTAGCTTGTGCAGTGACTGATAAACACGAAAAAGAATGCCATTCAAAAGGAGTTTATTCTTTCAGAAGGCATTTTTTAATAAAACAAAGGCATTGTTTTTCAAAAGCTCGTAACTTTAGATTTAGTAACAGAAAACAAACTTACTTGGGAGATTTCAAATCCCTGTGGATGATCTTATTTACGTGTAAATAAGACATTCCCTGGGCGATCTCTTTGGCCCACTTTACGATCTGAGCCGGTACGAAGCAGGAGCCGCTATGTATGTACTCAAACAGTGGGCCGTATTGGCAGAACTCCATGATGATGCAAGAGTTGGGGCTGTTGGTACTAACCCCTTTGAATTGCACTAAAGGGAGAGAAGAAAAACGGGACAAATTAAAACGTGGAAGACGAATACGCTGCAATGGAAGTGTCGTAGACTTAATTAAACCCTTGAAAAGACTTGCACCACATTTAAAAATCGTAATATTTAGTTGAATTATTATTAAATATTTAAGAAACAAATAAAAATCATCAGGATAACATCTGTAATAAGCTGAAATAAATGCATTCAGTCAATACTATAAGTACCTATAGTATGTGCTACCAAGCTTTTGACTATTTATATTCTGTGCTTTTGATATTTTTTTATTTCGATTTTTCTGCCTAGTTTAGGAAAAGGGAGTCCTATGACCCCTGTTTATACTGGTTTTTAAGTTAATTACATTTTAGTTATAAGACAACAAAGTATGCCATGTACAAACTACTTATAAATAAATTTATTATTATTTCGTTTATTTATTTATGTACATATTAATTTACATTTTTAAATATTTCTTAAAATATAAAAAATAAGTATAAAAAACATTTAAAAATATAAAAAATAGTATTCCGCCGGTGTCGGGAGCAGGGTCCAAGCTACCGGTGGTTAGGGCTCCAGAGACAGGAACCTCCTCACAATACGAGCCGTATCAAGGAGTACTGCCTTCTGAATCAGGCCCTTGATCCAACCGCCTAACGAGAGCCTCGACAGATGTTGATCGAGGCTTTGGGCCATAAGCCCATTGGCCGATACGACAATCGGAACAATGATAGCCGAGCTCACATTCCACATGTCAACAACCTCGTGTGCTAAGTCAAGATATTTAATTTGTTTCTCTCTCTCAGCTTTCACGAGGTTCCCGTCATGTGGAATGGTAACATCGACAATCATTGTGCGGCGCGCTAATCGATCTATCACCACTATATCAGGCTTATTGGCGACAATAGTCCTGTCAGTAATGATAGACCGATCCCAGTACAGCGTGGCATGGTCATTTTCAAGAACTGGGTCGGGCACATACTTGTAATACGGTACCTTTGAATCCACAAGTTTATATTTCAAAGCAAGTTGCTGGTGAATAATCCTGGCTACTTGGTTATGCCTGTGCAAGTACTCGCCGTTAGCCAGACGAGAACAACCAGAGATAATAATATGTCTGATAGACTCACCCGGACGGTGGCATGCCCGACACACGTCAACCGTCCCGTCCTTCATATTATTATTATTATTTTTAATTTTATTGTTTTAATCCTTATTATCAACTAGCACCACCCGCATAAGTTTCCCGTGGGAATATCGGGATAAAAATTATCCTATGTCCTTTCCCGGGACTCAAACTGTCTCTATACCAAATTTCATCTAAGGGCTTGCACACAAAACTGCGATGCGACGTCGCATCGTAAAAATTATATACCCAAATGTTTCCACCAAACAGTTCGCATCGCGCCGATTAGCAGTTTTGTGTACAAGCCCTACATCGGTTAACAACAACGGTAAAAGACAGACACACTTTCGCATTTATAATATTATATAGCATAGATAGTATGGATTTGAAAAATATTAGAAAATTAACAATTACAATCGAAATAAAGGATTGATATATATAGTAAAAAGGTCCACTTCCCGGTATTTCGTAAAGAGTGAGTAAATACGACAGCATATTTCAATAAATAAATTAAAAGTAAAAAAAAAACTTTTCATAAAAAACAAACTTTTAGTTAAATGCGCAAAAAAGAATAAAATAAACTTTTACTATCAACTTATTACGTCATTTCATTACACAATATGACTTAAAAGCTTTAAAGCTCGTATTCACATAGGTTTGAAAATTTAAAAAAATATAATTAATAGATCCAGTTATTTACACAGTTAACCTCGCGTCGGAAGAAAAGACATACGGAAACTTTGGTGTCTGCCTGTTAAAACTCGCCATGTTGCATATTGCATGACAAAGTTATTTATTTTGACCAGCACAATTATCTGCGTGACCAACGACCTATTTTTCGCCTACAACAAAATTTTCGAAGAAATGATGAAGCATTGAAATTATTACATTTGCTCCTTTCATAGGTACAATACGAATTTTTTCAATGGCTCTGCATCAACGTCAACAAATACAGTGGCCCGATTTGTTGGGAGCTATGCGGTAAATGTATCTATTGGGCAAAATCGAAAGAATAATGCATGACGCCATCATAAGAACATGGTTCGTGTATGAGGTGACTTTTCTATAGCTTTACATGTCATGCGTATATCTCGGCAACTAAAGTGGACCATTTTTGCTTGGACGCCCACATTTAAATAAATAAATGAAGTCATTCATCAAGAAAGCCTATATTTTATTATCTACCGGTGCTTATGAAGTATTTGTTTTGTAATGTTATTAGCTCTTCATATACAGGCAGTAGTACAACTGCATCAATTTAACTTTACCTGATTTCGGTAACCAGACGTCCTCAAATCACATACTCGTATTTACGGAAAATCATTTCGTGGAGCAACACAAGAAATATTTTCTGAAATGGCTCTTGGTAGCGCTGGCTTTTAATATATATCAAGTTACAAGCTGGGTTGGCTAGTTTTCCCGATTATTTTACTCCCACGGCTTTCCGTGAACCGTAGTCAAAGAGACCTTCCACGTAAATATCATCTGATAACACGATAGCGTTGTGTAATTGCAACTGCTGACAATGTTGACAGCGCTTCAAAGGGAAAACCGTATAAGTATCGACTAAGGCCACAACATCCAACATCCATCAACGGCCATTTCACCACGTCCGTCAGTAAATTATAATTTTCAACCCTACCATGTTACCGACAAAGGCCACAAATATTATTTTACCTGCAACTAAAAATTCAAGCGACGGCTCTCTAGTTAACAAAGTAAGCCAGTTTGAAATCAAAATTGCATATTGAATCATTATCTCTTTGGTCGTAATAAGTGGGCACTCCGATTTCCATTCAATATAAAACTATTATTAAAGCGCCAAAGGGACGAGAGAGACGGATTAAATCCTGGTAAGTATTTAACCGACTTCAAAAAAAGGAGGAGGTTATCAATTCGACTGTATTTTTTTTTTTTTATGTTTGTTACCTCATAACTTGCGACTGGGTGAACCGATTTTCATGATTCTTTTTTTATTTGAAAGCTGGTGCTTCCCGTGTGGTTCCATTGTCACCATTTCAATATCTGATGATGGGATCTTAGAGAAATCGAGGGCAACCCTCAAATTTTATAGGCTCACTTATTGTTTTTCGCATATTTTATGAAGTATCTTGTGTATTTGCGTATGGTTGTCACCATCTCAGGTAGCTGGGCTGATGATGGAAGGTACAACTCCTTAACAGTAAGAAGTTACTCGAACAGGCAAGGACTGTTTTAGTAAATTGTTTTGATGTTTGATAGGGCATTTGCCACATTTGGTCTCATGATCATCAAGTCATGACCTGATGCTGCAGTTAGGATAGTCTGCAGAGTACCTAACTCCTCGACAACTAACAGCAGATATATCGTGTTTAGGCTCATTGAAAAGGGCTCGATGTGTGGATAAACGTACTGTTAATGAGGAACACCGAAATACATAAAGACCTGATGCTGAAGCCAGGAGCATCAGAAAAAGTACCAACCTTGAAATTACAGCACCGTAGTTGTGTTTGGGCTCATTTTAAACAGGACTATATTTTAAGTTCCATGCAATGTTGACATAAGCCTGACCTGATGCTGCAGCCAGGATTATCAGCATCTAGTCTAAAAACATCAGGTCAGGATTTGATGATGAGATCCTGGAGAAATCGAAGGAACTCTTCAAATATTATAGGCACACCTATAGCGATTTGGGTATTTTTTATAGTAACTCGTGCATTTGCTCTCGGAAAGCACTATTTGGTGAAGTGGAACTGATGATGAAGACCACAGATGGCCACCGGAACCACTCAATAATATCTAAGTATTTCACGGGTTGCGATTCTATTACTTTAATATGGTTGCTAAGCAATTTATGCTGATCACAATGTGAATGGTGATATGGAGCTGATGGTGGACCTGGAGAACTCCTCAACAATTAACTTCACTGCATCGGGAAAAGCAATATTTTGTTTGTAAAAGGCGATGATCACTAGGCTATTGTAACTTAGATAAATTATAAGCAGACCCACTAAAAAGCGTGAAATAAAAACTTTTTAAGAAAAAAAAAAACCGACTTCCAAAAAAACACTACAAAGTGAAAAATAACTTTAATTTCGGAAGTCGGTGGCAAAAAACTAAAATACAGATCCAAAGACACCGACTTCCGAAATTAAAGTTATTTTTCACTTTGTAGTGTTTTTTTGGAAGTCGGTTTTTTTTTTCTTAAAAAGTTTTTTTATGGAGCCGTTTGATTAATAATCTGAGCGAATGAATGCTAGACATTTTAATTAAGGATGCCTATGCTGATTAATATGAACTATAATGTATTTCCGCTGGTGAGCAGCGCGCTTCACATTTTATAACTCGTTATAAAATATGAAGCGCACTGCGTCAAAAATACTCTTTGTATTTTTATTCCGTTTTATCATTGAATTTTATATATCGACGTGGACACGGACTGGTGCAGGGGCCATTGAATAAGGTTATATGAATTTAGGGGGCTGTATTGTTGATTTTAATTATTATAATTATGTAAGTACATACTTGTTAAGGTCGCGAAACATATTTGTTCAACATACAACGTGGCACCTAACAGTTAGGTTAGGTTCTGAAAATAATAACTATCATACTAATATTATAAAGGCGAAAGTTTGTGTGTGTGTGTGTGTGTGTTTATATGTTTGTTACTTCTTCACGCTCAAACCGCTGAACCGATTTAAATGAAATTTGGTACAGAGATAGTTTGAGTCCCGGGAAAGGACATAGGCTACTTTTTATCCCGATATTCCTACGGGATCGAAACTTATGCGGGTGAAACCGCGGGGCGCAGCTAGTAAGTCATAGATACATCGTTGTTTGAGGGAAAGTAACGGTTCAAAACACGATAAATTGTAATTTACTGGATGAAAAAAGAAATCCGAAACAGAGTCGATTTCAAAACCATTTTCGGTTTCATTTCCTAATTACAGCACAAAATAATATGAAAATTGCATGTACCATCAGGTAATCGTATTTAAGAGGGAATTTAACGGTTGGATTTTTTCTTCAATAGATTTTTTTAAACAAACACGAAAATAGTAAATCGGGCTAAATCGGCTCGCGCTCAGAGTCCTACGGGACGTCGTCTCTTCCTGCCGTTGTTCCAAAAAAAAAAAAACAAAAGAACAACACATTACAATCTGTCCACTAGGTTAACCGTGTTTTGACACATGGAACTAGTGATTGCAGCAACGGTCGCGGATGGTCATCGATATTCACCAGTATCATCTGGGCATCTGATAATGTGAAAATGCCCATTAGAGGACATTTTAAGTAATCATTTTAGTTCACTACACCGTAAGTACAGACGCCAGCACATCAACCTACTACAATCTATCAAATTTCTTTAATCGATTTCCAACTTTATTACTAGAGCATAAGGTTCAAAGTTGATTGGAAAAATGTGACAGTTTCGGGTAGGTTGATGTGCTGGCGTCTGTACCATAAAATGTAAACCTAAGGGGAAAAATCGAACTGATTCAGTTGATCAACTGCAAATATTTTATACTGTGGCATGAATTTTCCGTGAAATAGGCGGCGGCGCATCTATACTAATATTATAAAGAGGTAAAATTTGTTTGTAAGTTTGTAAATTTGTAAGTTTGTATGTAGGGGGTAATCTCTGGAACTTCCAGTCGGATTTGAAACTTTCTTCTTGCATTTGATAGCCCAATTCTTGAGGAAGGCTATAGGCTATTTAACATCACGCTATGACCTTTAGGAGCCGAGCTAAAAGAAAAAAAGTCAAAAAGAACGTTAAGTGATAGCGCGGGCGGGTGATGCGATACGACGGGGTGGCTCGGGGGAAACAAGAAGTTTCACGCGAACGAAGTCGCGGGCTGAAGCTAGTCGTAAATATATATGTCGCGCTGCATTTGGGGGAGGCGGAGGTAGCGTTTCAAAGGCCTATTATGGGCTCGGGAAACCTCGCCTCAAATACACGGAAAGCAGGTGCATAGGTATCTCATAATACATATCTACACCCTTATTTCCACAGTTAGGTTCCAACTTCAGACCCGGAGACATCATGCATGGACGAACGCAACCAGAAACTTTAAATTAGAGAAAATAGACATTGGAAAACTCGTGGAATAACATTTTCCACATATTGGTTGCGAGAATAAACAAACTAGACTAGATTAGACTTTCAATTTAGAAAGAGAGCTGGTGTGCATTCACACGAGCGGCACGCGTCAGCGGCAGAGGCAACTGCTGCCATCGACGCGACGCGACGACGACGCCGCGGCGGGGGCCGACAGCATGCCGCTCGTGTATTGGAGCACCGCAAATACACGAGCGGCACGTTTTCGACGACTGCAGTTGCCTCTGTCGTTGATGTGTGTCGGTCGTGTGTATGCACACTTAAGGCGAAAGCGCCAGGTTAGCCCGCGAGATTCAGAGAGAGGCAGTCATGCTAGCGAGGGAGGTGGCGGGATGGCTGAGGGAGAGCCTCACGTCCCAGCCGCCGCGGGAGACGCTCCGGGCGTCGGAAGCCGCGCGACGACTCCCAGCCACCGTAGGTGCGGGCGGTGCGGGTACAGAATTATAATCATTAGAATCAGTAACACAACTCTCTAAGACCAAGTAATCCTACTGAATTACATGACATCTTGACATTTTAGGATTACATTAACTTAACAAGTTGTATTATTGATTCGATCGCGAATCATATATTTATCAACGTACAACTTAATACTGACCAGCAAATTGCAAAAACCGTAAGCAAATTTGAATTTTGAGGGCTACCTTAGAGCTTCCCGCTTAATAAAATGCTTTTGCTTCATTTATTATCAACCTGAGAATAATTGAAAGTGGCGGCCAAGTTCCTGATATAAAATACATCAATGGCGGCTGGCCATACATACATACATATATGTATATATGCTCGGATAGCTGTTCGAGACGTTTCAATCAACTGATTTGATTGCAGTGCAACCTGTGATAAGACCGAGATATCAGAATGTCTAGACGTCAAAGCTAAAGCCCGGCCGAGCCAAGGCCCAAATTTAAACAAAAGATGTCCGACTTGCAACGGTCTGAAACTGACGCGCTAACCCCCCCGGCACACGGCGGCGTTGGTGTGTAGTGTGCTACTGTGCTTAGGTACTTAAACATATGTTAACACATGTTTATGTAAGTAAATTGCAAACATTCTTATACTTGACCTGGAAAACGAGGATATTTCTAGATAATATTTTTCTATTTGAGTTATTGCGTTTTCTTGAAAGTGGATTCGAGGATCTCGCTAACATTATGAGCTTGTGAAGTCGTTTGGAAGGTTCCAACTGAGTGTGTAATTCAGTTATTTGAATGGCTGGAAGAAATCTGAAGTTTAGCGGCTAGATTACATTTTGGGGCCAATTTAGTTAAACCAACAGGTTTCAATCCTCCTCTCTCTCTTTTTTAAATTTATTTTTATTAGGTTCACCAACAATTGATTACACTAACACAACCACATAATACATTTTTAAAAGTAAAATAACAGTGCATTAATTATTTATAGGTAAACACAACATACCCCTCCCTCTCACCGAGAGGCCTGTGTCCCAGCAGTGGGAACATTAGATATAGGCTGATTATGATGATGATGAAACACGACATGCATAAAACAATGAATCAGAGACATAAGCTAACTTACTTAGTAATAAGCGCTAATATTGATAAGTTGGTAACATCGGTAAAAAGTTACATTTAAATGCAATTCAAATGTATGAGGGAGTGGGCTGTAATCTACCACGCGGGCCCAGTCCGGATTGGTAGATGTCACATTTCTTCGAATTTTTGGTTCTAAACTTCTAGTAGGTACATGCCGGTGTCCTCACGATGTTTTCCTTTACCGTTTTGAGAGCAGCGGTGAGTAAATTATTTACACAAAGTAAAGCGTCCGCCTGGGTTCGAGATTACGACCTACAACTCGTAAGTCGGAGCCGTCACCACTGGGCCACTGTTTCTATTTATAATAAACTAGCTGTTGCCCGCGACTTCGTACACGTCATGCCATCTATTATCATAGTAACGTTATTGTTGTTTTCCTCGGGAACAGTACCTTTTTTCGGGATGAAAGGTACCCTATGTCCGTTTCTGTACACCTGACAACGTATACGCAAAATTTCAGGATGATCGGTTCAGTGGTTTAGGCGTGAATAGGTAACAAACAAACTTACTTTCGCATTTATAATATTAAGTTAGGATTAGGATAGGCCCTGCATGCTAATTGCGTAACAGAAAATCGATCAGTAACTGAATCATTTTGAAGGATATTGCGAATCCATTGCTTCATATATCCGAAAAATGTGTCTGCTCAACAACGTAAATAACGCAATGAACGATGTTGAACTGTCAAAATGAAAGCCATTGCTACTGATAGTGTGTTAGGCAATTACCCCGCTGGATTTATATATAGAGCCATAGATATAAGAAAGAAGATAGAGCCCTTTTTCCAGGTAAATTATAGTTCAGCCTTCAGCTAGAACGCTTTCCGAGTATGAGAAATGAAAAATATATTTTTCTCGGAAAGTAGTGTTTGTTTGATCCGAATAGCGGGTGGAAGACGCTGCTTCCGGGAACCATAGGGCGACAAAGACTCATAGAAACTGCTTCCCTCTCTAGGGCGGGAATGAAATTTTAAAATAGAACTTTGGTGAGGTAGTCATCTACGAAATTTTTTTCATTTCTCATACTCGGAAAGTAGTGTTTGTTTGATCCAAATAACGGGTGGAAAACGCTGCTTCCCACCACAGGGCGGGAAAGACTCATAGTAATTACTTCCCTCTTTAGGGTGGGAATGAATTTTAAAAATAGAACTGTAGTCAGCTACGAAATTTTTTACATACATTAAGAAAAATGCTGCAGTCTTGTGAGTGTATAAACAGCCAGTGTGAATTAAAAAAAAAAAACCTATTAAGCGGGACAGCCCGTGGCGATGACGCGGTGTGTTCCATATTTAAAATAAAAAAAAGACAATAGTATTATTTGGCGGGATACTAACCCTGTAAGCTGTACCAAAATTCAAAAACTTTGCATGTTATTGTTATCAATAAATATTTTAGAAAAACTACTACTTTTTACTTTCCTTATATTCGAAATGAAAAGTAGAGTGTTTAACACGGGTGAAAGTCATCAATTCCTACTCGGGCTATAGCCGCCCTCGCCGCGCTCGAGCGTCTAAATGCCTCGTATAGGAATTGATTCCTTTCGACCCTTGCATAACAATCTACTATTACATAATTAAGAAAAATGCTGCGGTCTTGTGAGTGTAGAAACAACCAATGTGAATTTAAAAAAAATACCTATTAAGCGGAACAACCCGCGGCAGAGACGCGGTGTGTTCCATAATTATTTAAAATTTTAAAAAGACTATAGTATAATTTGGTGGGATACCTACTAACTCTGTAAGCTGTACCGTTTAAAAACTTGTATTTATAGACTAATAGTTGATTAAAAATGAGTTCAAGCGATTCTGAAATGTTGACCCCAGATTCGGTTAAAGACGAGGCAAAAACAGTAAGTAATCGAAAATCTTTTGCCAGAAATTTCAAAAGAAAGATACTTGAGTACATACAATGATTTTATGAAGTGGCGAGCAAACAAGAAAATAATAAATATTTTAGGAAAACTACTATTTTTTACTTTCCTTATACTCGAAATGAAAAGTAGAGTGGTTAACACGGGTTGAAAGTCATCAATTCCTTTCGACCCTTGTATAACAATCTACTATTTCATTGCGTAACACACTCAATCACAATCTGAATAATTTTGAAGGATATTGCTAAATCCATTGCATAAAGTTTTTTTTTTTGCTCAACAACGTAAATAACGCAATGAATGTTGTTGCTACGTATTATTGTGTTCCACAATTACACCGCTGATTGTGATTGAATTGCGTAACACTGCGCAATTAGAGTCTTAACTTTCGAGTAACCATAAAACGTCTACCCGATATTCCCCGCTTCATTAGAGGCGTTCAAGTGTATTTAGAGATTCCAAATTATTCTCTAGAAAACAAAGGGATTGTTCGCAAACTGTAAAAATACTCCGTTTGAAGAAATATTGTAGGTACATACTGTTTTTCGAATACATACTAATATTATAAATTGGAAAAGTAACTCTGACTATTACCTTTTCACGCCTTAACCTCTGAACTGATTTCGATAAAAATTGGCAACGAAATAGATAGACATCGTGGGAAACAATTTTTATCCCAGTTACTTTTTATCCAGTGATAATTTCCAGCATTCACGCGGGCGTAGCCGCGGACAGTAACTATTTTTGTAAATAAAAGCTAGTGATGTTACCTTTATCTAAAATGAATGGAGATTTTTTCGTTTTAGTTCTATGATAAAAGCTCTTGCAAAACTTTAATGCCCGGCTTTCAGGGAATGGATGGCAAAAAAAAAATAGCGAATCGCATGCGTTGTTTATTTGCTTGCATTATCGATCGGCGCCATGACAGCCTGCGCGAGTGGGATGTTTCTAGAAATAGATGTCATTTCAATATTCCGCTTCAAGGTATGATTCCGATCTCGGCAGCACGCAGCAGTGCTGCCGCGGCAGTGCGGTCGCACCACTACTGGTCCTCATACATTTTCTACGGGTTTATACGAGATTACATTCCGAGCACGGCAGCAATGCTGCGCGACATTGCTGCGTCACATTGCTGCCGCGCTCGGAATGTAATCTCGTATAAACCCATAGAAAATGTACGAGGACCAGTAGTGCTGCGACCGCACTGCCGCGGCAGCACTGCTGCGTGCTGCCGAGATCGGAATCATACCTTTAGTTTACTCTAAAAACTATCCTACACTAATGCCGAGGCAATTTTAGCAGCACTACTATATTGTTATATAAATAATATAACAATAATCTAGATAAGTATAAAATCGTGGAATAAAAACGACGCCTGACAGATTAAAAAAAAATCAAAATTATTCCTCGGATAAAATTATCTGGCGTTGGAAAATTTAGCCCTAAAGTGAAATAATATTATAAACTAGCTGCTGCCTGCGACTTCGTCTGCGTGAAATCCTATCCTAAGTAAAAGTTAATACTTCTCTAAAATAAAAGTAGCCTAAGTTACTCCTTATTACATCAGCTATCTGCCAGTGAAAGTTCCGCCAAAATCGGTCCAGCCGTTTCAGTTATTAGCCGGAACAAACAGACAGACATATAGGCAAAAATTGTAAAAAAAATATTTTGGTATATGTACCGTGTACACATCCATATGCATTTAGTAAAAAGCGGTTAATTTAATATTACAAATCGACACTCCAATTTTATTTATTTGTATAGATATAGATTATAATTTATATTCCTACTTTTTTATGCAAACTTTTATGCCCAAACTGTTTTTGGTTTTTAACTGCCTCGATAAGCACGTTAAGCCGTTGGTCTCGGCTGTCATTCGTGGATCTTTTACAGTCGGTCCGGGTCGCCGAAGCCCGAAAGTATGACAACCAGTCCTAACTAGGGGTATCGTATTACCTAGTAATTTTGTATTCAGCTGCATCCGATTAGACTGGAAGCAGACCCCAACATAGTTGGGAAAAGGCTAGGCAGATGTTTTAGTACTTGTATTCGAACTGTGTGAAAGATGATAATAAGGCTAGAATGTGAGTGACTACAGAGATGACGACTAATAGAGAAGTATGGAAGAAAAAGACATGTTGTGCCGACCACAAATAAATTGTGATAAGGGCAGGAGAATGATGAAACAAAAGCTATTATAATATAAACGAAGACTTAAATGAATGATTATTATTGCAATAAATACATTTTTAAATACATACATGCGTATATTTATCAAGAAGATTATTTAACTAAATATAACATAACTACCAAATACACAATAAGTATCTAAATTATAAAATGTTAGTTACCTACCTACTGAATCTATTATTAGAGACAATAAATAGATCAGGTGATCTCTTTATTAATAATTTGTAATCTTACAATAATTATGATCTCTTATTAAATAAGTTTTTGTGATAATATTACCTAAGTAATTATAACTTTATCTAAATGTAATTAAGAAAATAACTACCTACTTATATATTCTTCTACTTAGATATTCAGTTTTCATGTATAATTTTATTTTAATTTTAGTTTCTATGGTTTAGATCTTTAACTGTTAAGTAATAACTGCTACATGTACCTATCAATTAAACATTTATGCTGTGCCCTAACAGGGTTCAACCTAACAGGGTAACAACGGTTCTTACAATTAGCTCTAAGCCTTCTGTAAACATCAAAGTCAAAGTCAAAGCATTTATTTCAAATAGGCACATAAAAGGCACTTTTGAACGTCAAAAATTATCTTAAAATAGAATTGATTCTAGTCGCCCATTCCAAAAGGTAGTTTTCGTATGGAGAAGAATGGGCAAGAAACTCCACCGTTACTCTTTTAAAATGTTTTAGGTACAATATGTTTTACCTTGTGGAACGCAAAATAAATGAATATGAATATGAACTGTCTCTGTGGAAGTAGGTACAATAGGATCCAGAGTTTCACAGAAGAATGTGTTGTCTGAATGATCATTGCATTGCTTAAGCATTATGCTGAGATAGGAGCCTTTTTGGTCTCGCATAAGTCTTCTTTTTTATGATTTTGTCTTTTTAAGAGTTCTATACCAAAATGGTGCCAACGGATACATATTACTAAGCCACTGTCCGCCCGAAAAAATGAACGAAATCGGTCGCGAAATAAAATCAGCTGTTCACTACATTTTGACGAGTTATGCGAACATAAATGTAGGGAACAGCTGATTTTTTTTCGCTACGGATTTCGTTCATTTTTTGTAAGTATATCGTCAGAAAAGGCGATAACAAGTATGTGGTATTTTATTATTGCATATAAGGCAGGCCGCATACGTCCGGTTTCCTGATTCGGAATTCAGTTTCGGAATTCAGATTCGGAGACCCCGAATGCACGCATTTCATACAAAATGTTCTTTCCAGCGCACACGTACTTAAATTTTCCATCCGGGTTTGAGAACGGAAAATTTAAGCACGTGTGCGCTAGTGAGAACATTTTGTATGAAATGCTTGCATTCAGGTTTCCGAATCTGAATTCCGAAACTGAATTCCGAATCAGGAAACCGGACGTTTGCGCCCAGCCTAAATGTGGTTTCCGTACTGTGTAAGTAAGGACATCCTATAGCAGGGATTGAACTTGCAAGTAAACAACATCCGCCGTGCCGATCGAAGATCGAAAGCCTGACCTTGCCCTGAGTGGACTATGCAGCTTTATTACACCCGCGCTTGTTATCAAGCTAGTTTGTTTATCATCCGACCGCCCGACAACAACGGCAGGGTTTGTATAAGAGATGTAAAAGAGATGTGGAAGTCGTTTTACCGGAACCGGAATCGGAGGTTTTAAATTTGATTGATCGGTATCGGAACCGGAATTGCAATCGGAACCGGAATCGGAACGGGGGCGGAGGTAGAAGAAAGATGTGTTACGGGGCCTTCCCCTTAACACATCTTTCTTCTACTTTCTTTTAACATCCACAAACAAAACGATAAACAGACTTCGAGCGCGAGCGTGTTTAACATAAACAATAAAAAAAGTAATTAAATAATTTATTAGAAAACCCGACTGCAACCTTATACTAAAACTAACTGAAAAGCTAAAAACAAGCCCATTTTAAATTAAATAAAAATTGGAAACAGGCGGGGCCCATACCATTATTATAGTTTCAAACTCAAATAGGTCCCGCCTGCTTCTAACTTTTATTTAATTTAAAATGGGCTTGTTTTTAGCTTTTCAGTTAGTTTTAGTATAAGGTTGCAGTCGGGTTTTTTAATTACTTTTTTTTTATTTCCAGCTTTATAGTTTACAAATGTGAAAGATTTCGCAGACGATTTAGTTCTTGATACGTGTTTTTTGCGGTTTGTCACTTTGAATTACTTTTAACCATATAAGTAGTATATATTTTTGTAATCACCTTTTAAAACTCTTTATTTTGATACCCCACTCGATAGGTTTTGAAAAAAAATTTTTTTTTGAAGGCATAATATGGCGCCAAAAATCCGCCATTTTGGTTTTTTTTTTATGTTGATATACCCAGTGTCACTCTCACAGTCAATACGAATCTAACGACACCTCTCAAGCTAAAATCCATCGAGCCTTTCAGGCCACAGAGCGTGCCTAACAATTATACATACATACATACTCTCGAAAAACATAACCCTCCTTCTGGCGCAGTCGGGTAAAAATTACCCTGGCAACAAGTTAAAACTTGTTTTTCCGATTCAAAATTATCGGAACCGAAATCGGAATCGGAGGTGTAAAATTAATCGGAAGTTCTGACTTTTCGGAATCCGAACCGAAGCTCCATAACATCCCGGAGCCCTGATTCACATCCATACGACAGGCTATCGTATCGAAAACCTGACATTTCGATAACCTTATTTGACTTGCCCTCAATAACAAATAGCTGTTAGAATTGGAAGAATAGCGGGCGTCTATTTGATTTAAACAAAATTTTCGGGTTTTGGACTTGTGAACAGCAGCGTTTAGAAGACTCCTACGATAACAATGATTAATGTTCGATACGATACGGAAGCTTATCGAGTGTTTGTGAATAGCTATACTGGTTTGTATCATGTATCATTGTGTGGGACTCCTTATACCCTCGAAGCATCATAACGGCTGGATGGATTTTAATTTACGAAGTGGTCATCTACTCTCTACATTGTGCGATTGTTATTTATTTTTAATCAAAACCTAGCCCGGTTTCAATTTTATAAAAATCAAAATGGCGGACTTTGAGATACATTAACCGGTTACATGCCGTAATTAGGGAAACAATTAAAAAACCATTGTGTCTCGCGTGGATCCAGGTAACGGCACACGAAGGGTTAAAAGATACTGCACACAAATTAATAATCAAACGCGAAACGGTACAAGGACATACAAATCTCTTAAAACACGTCCACGTGCGTACATATCTTTCGACCTTTCGCATGGGCTGGTTTAATGTCGCGAAACTCTGGGGATACTGGGAGTGTGTCATAAGGTCAATGTCGGGGGCGCGTACCGAGCATGCCACACCGATCTTTTTAGCGGCCTACAACCTGTTGGATCGCACATACCAGCCCAGGCACATCAGCATTTATTTAGAAAAACAGTGGCACGGTTAAGCTACGCTTGCCGCGGTTGGTCTGTGGGTGGGTGACCATATTTACATATCAAAACCCCTCCGTGCCCCGTGGATCTTTGGCAGTCGTTACGGGTCGTCAGAAGCCCGAAAGTCTGACAACCAGTCTTACCAAGGTGTATCGTATTATCCAGTAACTGGATTGTGGAGGTCAGATAGGCAGTCGCTTCATGTAAAATACTGGTATTCAGCTGCATCCGGTTAGACTGGAAGCCGACCCCAACATAGTTGTGAAAAGGCTAGGCAGATGATAATGATGATTTAGAAAAAAAGAAAGTAATTTCAAATGATGGTCAAAGGTTGAGCGTCCCAGATGGTGCAGTGGCCGTGTCAGTTGGTGATTTGAATAGGTTGAGCGTCCCGTTGATGTGGCGACGATGAAGTTGAACCTCAAACATTAGCTTCAAAACAGACTGACCATACGCGGATACGCGTACTGGGCATAGGACAGTGTAGGTACTATGTTTAAAGTACTTTCGGACAAAAACTACTTCGTACGGGCGCAAGTTAGTGGTAACCCAATCCAAAAAAAAACACCACCGCACCGTTCACCGTTTTGAGAGTAGTGGTCATGAAATAATTTACACAAAGTAAAGCGCCCGTTTCCACTGGGCCACCACTGCACTAAGGGACCATTTAGCTGAAATTCCTGGGGTCTGCGTCACCGTGGGTCACCAGACCAAATCCGAATTAATCTAAAATATGGTACCACATGCAAGGAGTAGATGTGCCTCTCAAAGCAGCTTGAACCGGTACTAATGCTAATCAGGGTACTAATAAATCACCCTGAGTTTGAGTTTATTGAGGCTTTCAGATAACGTCGATCGAGCATTGCGTAATACACTTTCGCTCACAATCACGCCTTATTAGCTATTTTATGCAAAATACATGATGACGACTATGGTTTTTTTTTTGTATTAGAAATTGTAGTTGGTTTTTGGTATGAAATATTATTGACTACAAAGTACAGATGACGTATACCCGCGTAGAGCGACGACCGATAAGGAGCCTACGTAGCGCGTAGGGCCTCGTAGACCCTTGTAGTGTGACACCGACCACTAATGTAGATACGCGTAGCGCTAACGCTAAGCGCGCAGGCCATCAGACTCTCGTAGCGCTTCATCTAACGTGACCCGCGTAGCACGAAGGCCGTCGTAGACCCACGTAGCGCGACAGCCAAGGTAGACAGACGTAACGCAAAAGCGTCGAACGCCAGCGTTGCAACAAGGTAGAGTACCCACGTAGGTACGCAAAACGCCGATCTGTTCCCGCGTTTAGTTAACATTTATTTGCCATCACTTTGTAAACATTTTAATCGTAATATACATGTCACAGCCAACTGGTTTAATTAGCCGTTTAGTTAACCGCCTAGCCTTTTAACTAAACCGCGGCCGTTCAACTAACGGCCTGAATGATTTTTTTTTTTTTAATTTGAAATGGGCTTGCTCTTGACTCTAGCCTAGGTCAAAGGTGACAGAGACAAAGTCGACGATGGAGCGAGCTGATGAATGCGCGAATGAGCGAATGATATTCAATTATAGTTTAGGTTGTGGAACCGTAACCATCACGCGCGAGCCGAATGGGTCGCAGTAACTAAGCCAGGACATCCTTTTTTTTTAACGTGGAGTAATGCTCATGCATTCTGCACTACCACGGGGAGATATTGCAGTTATGTGGGACTTTAGCCCACTAAAACTCCACGGTGTCCTCCTCTGCCGCTTACGGCGGGAACACGGGCACGCGTTAGCACTCATCTGTGGACCCGCCGCGGCTGTCCGTTACCGGACCCTCCTCTGGGGAGTATTCCCGGCGCACCAGAACGCCGTGACCACCCCAGGGACCAAACCAGCACATGGGCATCAGACGACCCCGTGTCTGGGCACCCTTGGTCCCCCTGCGCACCCTGACCAAATGGGTTAGGTTAGGTTAGAACTGTGACCAACCGCGTGCGAGCCGAGAGAGCGAAGCGAGGCGAGCACCAACTCACCAAGTCCAAAGGCCAGGCGGTTAACTAAACGGCTAATTTAACCAGTTGGCTGCGACATACATATGTGGTAGTAGTAGAGCTAAGTTAAATGTCAAGTCATTTTCGTTTATTTTTAACATACTACCATCTGCCTAGCCTTTTCCCAACTATGTTGTGGTCGGCTTCCATTCTAACCGGATGAAGCTGAATACCAGTCCGAATGCAGCTGAATACCAGTATTTTCCATGGAGAAATCAAACCACGACAATATGTTGTCTTGTTAACGGCAAGGAATCGAAATGTCAACCGCACGGACAACATTCATTTTTTGACAGCTCAAACCACGCCGTTGTCATAGAGCATACGTTATTAGCAGATGTCGTGATTCGAGGGTAAGGTGAAAAGTTCTCGGCCTCACACAGAAATGGCATTCCAATCAGTAAAAAAAATATTTTTCCCGCCTGGGTGCACGTGTCTGTAGTTCGTATAACAAGTTTCAACTTTCTCTCGCAAGTAGTTTGTTTAGACGAATTTTTACAGTAGATGTCTTGCGGGTTTTTTGTTAAAAAGGAAAAACTCATCCGAAGTTGATAAAAGTTTACGGAGACTGCTCCTTCCATGTCAAGCGTGAAAAAGCGGGTAGCTGAATTTAAAAGTGGTCGCACGTCCCTCGAAGATAACCCACGTGAAGGATGGCCAAAAACTGCAGCCACACCGGAAACCATCGAAATAGTGCATGATATCTTGTTGAACTATAGGTGAGTGATGGTGGGGGAGATAGCTGAGGCTGTACGGATATCAAAAGAAAGGATGGGAAACATCTTGCACACAGAATTAGGGATGCGAAAGCTCAGCGCAAGATGAATGCCACATTTGCTAAATGTCTTTCACTAGGACAATGCACCCTTGGCGCTTTGGCAATGGGAAAACTGCGTGATTTGGGGTACGATCTGCTCGGCCACTCCCCCTATTCTTTTGTTTTGGCAACCTAAGACTTCTATCTGTTCCCAAACTTGAAGAAATTTGTTTCTGGGAAGCGCTTCGCATCCAAAGAAGAAGTTGAGAGGGCCGTAGGTGTACAATTTCACAACCTTCCAGATTCTCATTTCCGGGAAGGAATAATGATGTTAGAGAAGCGCTACACCAAGTGCGTTGAAGTCAAGGGAGAATGTGTATTATTAATTATATATTAGGCAGGACATTTGAACTCTAATTTATTTACGACCTGTAATTAACATATGCCCACAATAAAAATATTTTGAATTTTGTAGAAAAATAAAATATTTTTTTACTGAAAATCACAGTCTTTCATTGTCAGGCCGAGAACTTTACACTTTACCCTCGTAACACAAGGAATTGACGTGGTTTCGACGTAAGGAATCGTTAAATGGTCATAGTGAATTAGGGCCGTTTGTTTTTCCTGACAAAATAAAGTAAAATTAACACCAACAGCCTATACATTCGTGAAATTACTTGTATATTGTTTAAACGAGTAGATGAAGAAGTTCCAATGCCGTTCTTTAGAGAAGCAAACCCTATATGTGTATGGTGGCCTAAACTACCCTACGCTTCCGTTTCTAACCGATTAATTAATTGGCAGTAAAATAAAAAATGGCCTCTAAAAGTAACATGTCGGGTTCGTAAGTCAGATTTTTGCTTGTTCTAACCTATTCCTTGTGGACCACTTGATGATAACTCTACGGCTAAAGAGTCACACAAATAATACTCAAAATATTATTAATTTATTAATCGCAAATACTGTCGACAGTGAAAATATAGCTAAAATTTATTAATTATATGTTAAGGTTCATTTACACCTCCAGTTCCACATTACTTATGCTATTCAGGGACGCAGCTTTTACATAGAGGGGTGTTACTAATTGCTGCCAAATTGGTCGTATGTATTAGAACGGTAGTTTGTGCAGGGTGGGGAGAGCTGCGTCGACTGTCTGGCCTAGCGGTTAGCTAGGCTTTAACAGCGCAGCGTATTGCTAGCTAGATTTAGCTTACGCGCGCGCCTATTCCTCTCTTATTTTGGGGCCATCTTTAAGACCATCATCGTCCCGTGGAAAAGAGTTTATTGTGTGAGGTAGGTACCTCTCATTCCCAGCTAAAACTCTAGGGATGTGGTGAACGTGGTATTGGTAGCTGGTTTTTATAACTTTGACATTCAATAAGTTTAATTTTCAGCCTAATTTTAATAATAATAATAATAATGGGCTTGATTCAGAAAGCAGTGCTTCTGGACACGGCTCGCATCGTCAGGAGGTTCCTCTCTCTGGAGCCCTGACCGCCGGTAGCTTGGACCCTGTTCCCGATACCGGTGGGCTACTATTTTTTATATTTTTAAATGTTTTTATATTTCTCTTATATTCTAATATTTAAAAATATAATTTGTGTGTAAAAAGATAAATAAACGAAATAATAATGAATCATTGTTGATTGACACCTCTTACTAGAACAATGATAGCTCTAAATCCTCTTAGGACATTTTCTATACACCACCAGCTGCGACGTTACAGCCAACTCCATCAAAGAAGACGGCGTCACCCTCACCAAGCTCTAGGAAGACTTACCGATGTTCTCGTGATTCAGTTTGCGCAGGTGCTTGACGTTGACGTCGTTCCTGTCCCGCAGCTGCTTGACTGCGACCAGTTCGCCTCTGTAGTGGCCGCCAAACACGATGCCCTGGGCCCCTGCCCCCAGATACACCAGGCTCGACAGCTTTTCGTATGGGATATCCCATTCTTCCTCTGTTGACAATAGTTAGTTTATTAAGTCCTGATGTTTATTGTCTTGTCTTGAACTTGTTTTGTCCTGAGCTTGATACTCAAGCCGGGCAGAGGATTATTGGGTTTTTAACCGACTTCTAAAAAAGGAGGAGGTTCTCAATTCGAATGTTTGTATTTTTTTTTTTTATGTTTGACCGCGCATAACTCCGTCGCTTGCCAACCAATTTGGAAAATTCTTTTTTTGTTGGAAAGGGTATACTTCCCAAATGGTCCCATGAAAATTTTATCAAAATCGAACAAGCGGTTTTTGAAAAATCAACAAAAATCTAAAAATTTATCTACATTGTCTACATTAACGATATTTTTGTTTACTTTTTTGTGGGGTAGGTACAACTAAAAAGAGAAAAATAAAAACTTTTTTACAAAAAAGAAAAAACAACCGACTTCAAAAAAAAAACACTACAAAGTGATAAATAACTTTAATTTCGAAAGTCGGTGTCAAAAAACGAAAATGCGGAACCAACGACACCGACTTCCGAAATTAAAGTTATTTATCACTTTGTAGTGTTTTTTTTTTTGAAGTCGGTTGTTTTTTTCTTCCATCAAGAAATTCTCAGTAGCAGCCCGGAGTGTGACTTTGTGCCCGGTTCATGGCAAAAGGCTCGCTCGCCCCCTATTACATGGGATTTACAAGTGGGAGTAATATAGGTACACCTCTGCCTAACTTAACTGGATTAACAGGCGTGTTGTTTTCTTCTATGAAGTCTTGTTAAGGTTCTATGGACCGTGAAGCACCATGCAAAACGATGAAGTTGTTTACTTTTAGCGATTATACGTCACAGGCGATCGATCTTGGACACTGTATGAATTTTGGTTAGACCAATAGAATCTGAAGGTAGAACAGACGGGCCATATTAAATGGTACTTTTAATAAACTCATTTCAGGCTTATACATAGAACTATACAAAGCTACAGATTATCAGCTTCATTTCGAAAATAATAATATAAACGCGTGGTAGGCATCAGATATCCTATTTCCAGTTGCATGCATTTAAGTGCATCTGAGCATTTTGAGAATACCTGTAATTGGATAACAAAAAAAAACCAAAAAGTTGAGTATGAGCAGTGCTTAAGGTAGCCATAGTATAAGTATAGCCCATTGGATGCTTTACCGTTTTTTCACCCTACCTCTGAACTCTACGATAAGCGCAAGGTTCTTAAGTTCGACGCTCATAAACGCATTAAGACAAATGTATGTTCCACTCAACGGTGTAAAAGTAGTCTTTCGCGCCGCAACTTTTGGTTCCTTTGCAGTTATTTATACAACAAAATAAACTGTATTTTAAAAATATACCCTCTTACTAAAGCAAAGTGCAAGCAAGTTCTCACCACATATCTCTGAACCTTGATTATGATAGCACTGAAAGCCTCTTAATAGTGTTAAGATACATGTGTTTTCACCCTACCTATACACACACCACACCACACCATACCACTCCACACCACACCACACTATACTTCACTAGTACACTAATTAATTTCAATTTGGTATATGGGTGATTCCATAAATGTTGGGCAACTCTATGTCTTTACAACTTCTCGCCCATTAATTAAATCAATTTAATTATTAATAATGCTAATATAGCTGAATAAAAGTGTTTATTCGCATTGGCATGCCTAATTAAAAAAAAAAGTTAAAAAAAATTATCTAAAATCCGTCCTTAAATGTTACAATCGTCAGTCCCTAACCATGTCCATGCACCAAATTTTAGTATTTGAGGCCATAAATTTCGATAATCATTATGTTAATAACTTTTTAATGTTAAAATAATTCATCTATTATCAACAATTGATTTGATTTTTCAATAAAATTATTTAAAAAATCCAAAGTCAATGTATTGTCCACAACTTTCAGCATCAGTCCCTAGCCGCTAACGAAATTTGAAATTTCTCGCTAAATGAGTGAGCCACCGAATCAATAACAAGTTTTATTTTTTATTTGTACAATGAAGTTAGCAGCAAATAAAAATAGGGATGTCAGCAGGGTTGGATTTTGTACTATAATTATAGTATTTATACTATAATTTCGCCCTTTCTACTATATACTATCCATATCTAAGTATAGTACGCTAAAATACTATAATTTAAACTTTGCTCCCGAATAAAAATTTGTCCTAGATTGTTTAGTACTTCCACACGACTTCGAACGAATATTCAGTAAAGTGAACCTTACCAAGACTACGATACGAAACAAACTGGCAACACAATCCATAGACGGCATTTTATTGTCTTGTGACGGCATCAAAAGCGGTAGGTACAGACGCCAGCACATCAACCTACCCGAAACTGTCACATTTTCCCAATCAACTTTGAACCTTATGCTTTATTGATAAAGTTGAAAATCTATTAAAGAAATTTGACAGATTCTAGTAGGTTGATGTGCTGGCGTCTGTACATAGCAAAAGTGAGAATTGTACTGATTTTATTCCTACTGAGGATAATTATGTTGATGAGATTAAATGCCTAGGATGAAGATAGCACTAATAGTAATGTTCCAGAACTGATAAACTTAGAAGAGGAGTAAATTTTGCCTTAACTGGTGTTGATTTTATTTTTAATGACTATTATGTTAAACTAGCGATCCGCCCCAGCTTCGCACAGGTGCAATTTTTTTTTAGAATTTCCTAAATTTCCTTTCATACAAACCTTGTCCTGGCAACACTGAACTCAACAAAAAATAATTATTCAATTTGTTGCAGTCGTTCGGAAGTTATACGCGTACATATATTTCGGCGATTCATTTTTATTTATATAGATTAAAAATAGGTTATGTAAAAGTGTACTATATTTTTTTATAAATACTATCCTTTTCATTTTTTTGTGCTATCCTTTTCAACGTACCTAAATCCAACCCTGGATGTCAGCCATTTTTTTTTTCACATTATTTACGCGGCGAGTCTAGTGTGTGCACGTGTCTTTCCAGTCACTGTGTCAGGCCCTAGGTAAGTAATTTTATAAAAATAATATTATTTATTAGGTTAATTTTTATTAATTACAATTTGTTTTTAAGTCCGTTTCAATAGAAAACAATAGATTATAGAGTTATTTACCATTAAGCAGGTGTATTCTTCAATGTTTACTCAAATCGTCAGTCCCTAGTGCGTCACTCCCTAGTGCGTCATTCCCTAGTGCCTATGAATGTGACTAGGGACTGACGGAGAGGCCAGGGACTGATGAACTGGCACTTCTAACATATAGTAAATGTCAAACTATGTTTGTTTGTTACAGCACAGTGTGTTTATTGACTATTCATTTTGTATTTTAGACATGCCGCCGCCTAAAAAGAAACCAAAATTGTCCAAAGAAGAAAATAATAGCCTTAAAGAAGTCAATTGCTGCGGGAGCATATAAGGAGTGTGTTACAAATATTGATGACGTGGAGATAGCTTGACTTCGACTTATGTGGGCGCTGAACCAGCCGCAACCATAGAAAGCTACAATAAAAGGGCAATGCGAAGGGTTGGAATACCTTGCCCAAAGTTGGTGAAGGAATATAACATGCACATGGGAGGTGTTGACCTTATTCATGGATTCTCACCTTGGCAGGTACAGAATCCGCATAATAAGCAGAAAGTGGTACATGAGAATTTTCTACCGTCTTCTGGATCTCAGTATCATAAATGCTTGGATTCTGTACCGAAAATCCCTTTCGAATCGCAATTTTTTTTTTATATAAATCAGTGTTGTCCCATTACAGGACAAAGGAGTATGTGTGGAAACACATACTTCTAGAGGTCGCCCAAGTTCCAGTGCGATTTTAGGGGGGCCATCTTATATTATTCCAAATAATTGTGATTGCCATAACATTAAGTGACAACAAATAAATGAGAACCTTTAAGTATGTTTGTGTCCTTACAGTAATTAGCTTCGTCATAAGTCCCTAGTTATACTTGTCAGTCCCTAAATTGTTGTATAAGGCGCCTTTGTGGAAGAGAAAATCTGTAGGGTGAACTGTTTGCTACATTGTTAATAAATTCATTGAATTCATTTTTTTTTGGCTTGCAAGTGCATTGCAATGCAAGGGCATTATGGGTGAACTACTAAGGTAATTAAAAAAAGGAAATGCCAGCATTATTATCATAATACAAGTAAATAATAATATTTTCGGAAAAAAAATAATTGAAGAAAAAGTAAAAAAAATTACCAGGTCCTTTTTTGTTAAGATTTTCAAAAAACTTGTTTAGTTACTCCTTCACAATAAGTGGAATGAAGCTTCTCTAACCAGTCCATCTAGGCTGCTTACTTCGTTCTCAGAAGAAAGTGCATAGCAAGCTACAAGTAACTAGTTACAAAAAAACATGTTGGGAAAATGGGTCAAGGATGTGTGACCCGTGCGGTCTTTTTCGCTAGCATGAATAGATGCAACGCAAAGCGCCACTTCCGAGGTTCGATCTCACACACACCCACACACGCACCACCCACCTAGTGCACGTACATCGCATCCTAAACATCAACAAATCGGCCATCCCCATATCGACGCGCAGCGCAGCAGCCTTCAGCTCCGAATCTATTTTTAGAACAAAATGCATAAGGCCCAAACAAACAAAATGTGATTGACTAGCTCACCTTGAGGCTTGAGGTCTGCTTGGCTGAACAGGGAGAAGACGGTGGAAAAGCACTCCATCACGCCTCCCATCCATAATAATTTCTTTTTGTCTTCTTGTTCTTCCATGGCTGGGAAACATCCTTGAAGCCTGCCGTTTAAAACCTCTGGTGCATCGGGGTCGTCGGGAGGACTCCCGTCCATTTTGTCGGTTGATTGCAGCAAACTTATAACTGCACACGAAGAATTAAGAATATAATTTACACATTTGTAACAGAATAACCATTTTTAGAATTAATAAAAATCAAAACAAGGAATCCACTCACTTTCTTAGGCGTGCACCATAGACAAACTGACTGTTTTTTTTTCACCGCACAATTACTCCACAGACACACTAAAAATAGGTATGCGACTAAGGGCTCATTTTTCCAACGCCGGATAATTTTATCCGAGAAATAATATTGAATTTTTTACAGTTCTTCTAAACAAAATCTGTCAGACGTCAATTTTATTCCACGAATAAAAATTTTTGGTCGATTGAAAAATCAACCCTTTGTATCACTTGCAATATTAGCGAAAACTCGAAAAGGGAAGCGTCTACCATGGGTAGAAAAGGAACTTTCGTGGAAAGTAAACTTTTTATAATGTAAATATGGTACAAAAAAAAAAAAAGGTTTTTGTAGGTTATTTCGTGTTTGTGAAGACTGGAGGCGTACGACAGGAATAACCGACAACTATAATAGACTTAGTTCTCTTAAGAGCACCATCTCTATACGAATTACTCCCGTAATAACACCTTCGGTGCAACAAAGTCACAACAGCTCATTTTTTAATTTTACAGGAGAGGACTTTTAATTTTTTTTTTGCATTTATTTCCTAATTTTTTCGCATTTATAACCTCAAAGGCATCTGCGCCATCTAGTAGAATTTTGAGATACTTTCGCGGATGTTTTTGTTGCCCCAAGTATAGGCATGGTTCAGAGACAATTTGGCATTACCTGAATTTTACAGTTTTGGCTATTTGTGACTTTGTTGCAACGAAGGTGAGAAGTGTTCAGAGCCCTGATCCACAACCATACGACAGGCTATCGTATCGAAAATCTGACATTTCGATAACCTGATTTGACTTCCCCTCAACAGCAAATAGCTGTTGGAAGAATAGCGGGCGTCTATTTGATTTAAACTGACAAAATTTTCGGGTTTTGGACTTGTGAACAGCGTTGAGAATAATCCTACGAAAACAATGATTAATGTTCGATACGATACGGAAGCATATCGAGTGTTTGTGAATAAGGGGGCAGGTATAACAAAGTTCGCATTAGCACTAGTTTTGATGAAATATCCGGTTTCTAATCCAATACGATTAATACGAATGTCTTTGGTGTCTTTTATTTAAACCATCATGCCATCATATGGGGCAACAGTACTGACGCAACCACGCTATTTACCTACAGTACAAAAAAAAAATTAAAATCTTAGTGTTGGATCATCATCATCAGCCTGCTTCAGCTTACTGCTGGACACCGGTCGCTCTCAAGGCGCCCTATACATGTTGAAACGCCTGATCAATTACACATAGCAGCAATTCGTCTAACTAGCTTTAATTGTCCTCACTAATTGTTTTAATTACCTATGTGTCCATCTTTTTGACACTTCACTTGCCTTTGAAACCTCATGTTGTTAACACCAATTTTTAAAATTATATTTTGCATTTATTAAGTATCCAGTTTATTCTTCCGGCATATCCCCAATTCCCGAACATGGTCCGTAACGAGCCGGATAACGTATAATACAAAGGAGATCAGCGGTTTTAATCAAGAATAAGGATTATTATCACCCACGTGCAGTGGAGGTTAATCGCCGGTGAAAAGGATTGACTTCAAGCAAGCGATTTAGCGGTGTACAGCATTTATAATTAAACTAATATCGTCACCCAACACTCAGGTAGTATAAGTAAATGGTCATAATTAAGGTCAGTATCATCCGCTAGATTTACGCGGTCACCGATCGGTGACGACCGGCGCGCACCCGTCAGGCCCCACGGTCACCGATCGGTGACACCCGATTCACGCGGCTTCAACCTCTATTATTACTGTAAATTAAGGTCTAATATCCTGTGCAACAGTTTGAGTCTATGGTCCGGTAGATAAACTAATCGACTAAATGATTCAAAACGAAAAATATGGGTTGGCAATATTGGAAAAAAAAAGTTAAAAATAGACTTTACGATTCTTAATGGCAGCTGCAGTGCGTGCAGTTTTGTTATGATGCTATGTTGTTTATTTTAATAGTTTTTGTGTAAAATCGACGTTAAGTGGATGAATATTCGTTTATAACATATTATACGTCCTTGTAGATAATATTGTAGATAATATTTGCACGAAATAACATCACAATCAATCAATAATCTTTTTTTTTGGTCAAACAAAATTTTACGTAAGTACTTCAAGAAAATCTTATGATTTTATAATTATAGTGGTATATTTTTACAAGATATAGGTAGTTATCAGTTAATAAAGGTTTGTGTAGTATCCTAGTAACACTTTTTTAATTAGAAACAACTCAATATGACTAGGATTGGGCGATTACAGTCATTGCGTTGTAAAAAGAATTGAACGGCTCGGCGCACTGAAATTTGAGTTTCAATATTATTAAAATGTAAGGTAGGACTTTCAAAAAAACGCTGTTGTTAGATTACTTGTCTATTCATAATGTAACTTGCAAAGTTTCGTGTAAATTCATATAGTAGTTTTATCAGAAATCGACATAACACGGAACGAACACACTTTCAACCTATTTTCTGATGACGTCATTTGTTTATAAATACAATACTCGTAATACGAGTATTGTTTGCATTTTATATTATGGTCTGTTTATTCAAAAACCCAAAACAGTTTACATTAAGTGGCTTGAGCCCATATAAGCATCAGTAGACCATTTTTTGTGAGCAGGGTAATAAATCACGCGCACAGCGAGTGACATCTGGAATTTGACAGGAGTTTTTTTGATGTTGCGTCAAATGACGTCAGGTATTTTACCGGTTAATTGTATTACCAATTGTATTGTGTTAGATTAAAATCATCAGGTACTTGATACATTGTGATTAGTATTTTATTCAACAGCAAAGTTAAGTTTAAAATCATACTTATCACAGTATAGTTAGCATTTATTGCTACATTATTTGAACTTACATTATAAAGCTGTAACTAATCCACTTATTTATTTAACAGTGGTTTTAATTGTTAGCAAGTATCTTATCATAATACATATCATTTGAGAGTGTTTGATATTAGTGCAAGTCATTGTTATAAAATTATATGCATTTAGAGTCATTAGTGTTTTTTAGTTTGCCTATTTAGTACATAGTGTTAAAATTTTACAAATAAAATATTGTAGTATTTTAAGTATCCTAGGTTTTTACACTTAGTAGGTACCTAGTTGCTGTATTGAGTTTGTGTTGTTTGCTATTAATTATAGCATTTAGAAGGTGTATAAAATACAGTTAGGCGTGTACTCAAATTATATTGTTCGTTTTTATAGTTGTATTCCTGTATCAATTCCAGGTTGACAACACTCGTCTCCCAGTATGTCTGAGGAAAGGGATTTAATTAAAAAACGAGGCAGCTTCAAGGGCCGTGTGACTGCTTTCGTTAATTTCCTGGACTCACTCAAGGACAAGGAATTATCCAGCTGTGATGTGTCTGAACTGCAGTTGCGTATGGGCAAGATGGAGTCGTTGTACGAACAGTATGATGAGGTACAATTACGTCTGGAATGCATTGTAGACGATTTAAAATCACAATACTCTGAGCGTTCTGAATTTGAGTCTCTGTATTACAAACATTTATCTAAAGCCCAAAATATTTTGAGTGATTTTAACAAAGACAATAAATCGATGGAAAGCTGTAAAAGTACACCTACCCCGCACAAGCCAGTTAAATTGCCAACGATTCAGTTACCAAAGTTTAGCGGTTTATATTGTAATTGGCTTGAATTCCGTGACACCTTTGCAAGCCTAATTCATAGTAACGATGACATAGACGCAATAAACAAATTCCACTACTTGAGAGCATCACTTGAGGGAACAGCTGCATTAGTCATTAAATCTATTGAGTTTTCTTCGAGCAATTACACTGTGGCATGGTCGTTGTTATGCGATCGATTTGACAACAGAAGATTATTGATACAAAATCATGTTTGCGCATTATTTAATATTGAGTCCATATCAAAGGAATCTTCTGTTGCCATTAAGAGTTTGATCGATCAGTTAAATAAAGATTTGCGAGCTTTAGATTCATTAGGGGAGCCTGTTAAACACTGGGACACACTTTTAATTCACATTGTCACTCGTAAGCTTGATCAAAAAACCTATCGTGAGTGGGAGGAGTACAAAGGTAGGATGGACAAAGACTGCACGATTACTTTTGACACATTTATGCTATTCCTACGTAATCGTGCCGATCTTATCGAGACCTTGGAGGTAGCACGTACTAATTATTCCCAAACGACAGGTAAGTCAGCCCCTAAGATCAAGTCGATGGTAGCGGCACAGTCTCCTAATAGTTCTAGCACTGAATCAGCTTCAAAATCATGTCCTAAATGTAACAACAACGATCACACTTTAAATAATTGTCCACAGTTTCTCGCATTGAGTAATGACGATCGTCTCAAGTTACTACCTAGTTATAAGATATGTTTCAACTGTTTTCGTTCGGGGCACTATGCAAATAAATGTAAAAAACCAGGTTGTAAACTATGCAAACGTAGGCACAACACACTAGTTCACGTAGATTCTAAAGGCACTATTGCGAATACACTTAGTGGTAATTCGATAAACAACTTGTCTGCATCATCTTCGTTATCATCTGCTACCACTGATACGAATAACGTAGCGTTATCAGCAAACATTGCATCTCCGTGTGGTCATGCGCAACGAGATGTGTTGTTGTCAACCGCCTTGATTAAACTGCGGGACCACAATGGTTGTGTGCATCTCGTTCGCGCGGTCCTTGATAGCGGTAGTACGTCGTCATTCATAACGGACAGGTTATGCAATAAACTCAACTTAACTACTAGCCAAGTAAATAGATCGATTCTTGGCATCAACAATGTTACTTCGCACGTAGGAAAAATATGTCGGGTTAAGGCGAATGGGTAGTTGTAGCCCGCGAAATTCAATTTTTCTTACGTTTTTTGCAATTTTCAGGTCAGTGTCAGGTTGTATCTTGATGAAAATTTGATTCGCGACTATAACAGGTACGTATTCACAGAATTATAATCATCAGAATCATTAATACATCTGTTTAAGTTAGATTTCTACCACCAACACTTTTCCATACGAGATTTGTTCTTAACGGTAGAAATCTAACTTAGGAAGATGTATTAATGATTCTAATTATTATAATTCTGTAAATACGTACCTGTTATTGTCGCGAATCATATTTTGATCAAGATACAACCTGACACTGACCTGAAAATTGCAAAAAACGTAAGAAAAATTGAATTTCGCGGGCTACAACTACGCATTCACCTTAAGATTACGTCATTAGATGATAGCTTCGTATTCGAACTTCATTGTTTTGTTCTGCCATACATCACGAGTAACGTACCGTGCCGTGAAATAAATATTTCTGATTTCGACATACCCTCGAATATTACTTTAGCTGATCCTACTTTTTATAACCCTGCTGATGTTGATATTTTAATTGGCGCTGACCTTTTTTGGGAGTTGTTAGGATCTCAAAGACTAAAGTTAGGTACCGGAAAACCAATATTATGTGAAACTCGTTTAGGATGGATAGTTTCCGGTCCAATTACTCAGAATTATATTTCACTGCTGCCGAATGACGTAAAATGTAATTTTTCTAAAATGGTTTCCGATAGCGATAGTGACTGGGAAAAAATTAAGATAGAATTGACAAAGTTTTGGCAATTAGAGGAGGTGAATGCGAAATCTTCCAATTCTTATATGCCTGAAGAGAAATTATGTGAAGATAATTTCGTTAAAAATACGACTCGTTTGTCTGACGGTCGTTTTTGTGTTCGCATACCCCTTAAGAAAGATCCTTCAGTTTTAGGAAACTCTTTTAATAAAGCTACACATTGTTTACAGTCTTTAGAGCGTAGATCAAAGGTGAAGCCAGACTTTAGTAGGCTGTATCGTGATTTTTTGTTAGAATATGAGTCACTTGGCCATATGACAAAAATTAATAAACCTAATTTGTGTGTTGGTTATTTTATTCCCCATCACGGAATTTTACGCGAGTCGAGTAGCACGACCAAACTTCGTGTTGTTTTTAACGCAAGTTGTCCTACTTCGACGGGAGTGTCCTCTAATGACCTACAGATGGTCGGGCCAACTGTACAGGATGATCTTTTGTCTATACTACTTCGCTTTAGAGTCCACAAGTATGTTTTATCTGCAGATGTGGAGAAGATGTATAGACAAATAGTCGTCCACCCGTCGGATAGGTATTTGCAACAGATTGTTTGGCGTGATAATATTAGTGAACCTATCAATGTTTATCAATTAAACACCGTCACGTACGGTACGGCTAGTGCACCGTTCCTTGCGACACGATGCCTTAAACAAATAGGACTCGACTGTAGGAACCCTAAAATAGCTGAGATCATTAGACATGACTTTTACGTCGATGACTTGCTGACCGGGGGAAACGACTTAGACGAAGCAAAATTCATTCGCACTGAAGTCACCAAGGCGCTTGCATCGGCATGTATGCCGTTGAGAAAATGGAAGTCAAATAACCCTCTATTAGTGTCGGATGCTGTTCCTGCGTCATTTGACTTAAATATTGGACCTAATGAGCCTGACAAGTTGCTTGGTCTCGGTTGGTTTATCGGCACTGACGAGTTAGGGTTTCCCATAAGTCTGACTAAGTCTTCGACTGAGTACACAAAGCGTGACGTGTTATCTGTGATTGCGCGAATTTTCGACCCTTTAGGTCTATTGGGTCCTATTGTTATCTCCATGAAGGTATTATTACAGAAAATGTGGTTAGATAAATTATCATGGGATCAACCATTACCTAATGAGATTCGTAAACAATGGGATATTATAATTACGTCTTTACCTCTTTTAAATCATGTTCGCATTTCACGAATTGTAGTCAGCCATTTATATACGGAGTTAGAACTCCATATTTTCACAGATGCGTCTGAGTCCGCATACGGTGCTTGCGTCTACATTCGCAGTGTTAATGGTAAGGGTGAGTATATGGCTCGCTTGTTGATGGCGAAGAGTCGAGTGGCTCCCATCAAGCCTATAACAATACCGCGACTGGAGTTGTGTGGTGCGGTAGTCGGTTCTCGTCTTTATGAGAAGGTGATGAGCTCACTTCGGGTGAAGATCAGTCGGGTCTATTGTTGGACTGATTCGACCATAGTGTTGGGATGGTTACAGATGATGCCTACCAAACTTCAGCCGTTTGTACGCAACCGCGTTGCTGAAGTTTTGGACAAGGCGGGTAACTGTACTTGGAGGCACGTCCCAACAGATAAAAATCCAGCAGACCTACTATCCCGTGGCACGGATATTAGTGTTCTGCAGGATTCCGATCTATGGTGGTATGGACCAGAATTTTTAAAACTGGACCCGTCTGAATGGCCTTCTAGAATTCTAAGTCAAGAGCTACAGTCATTACCGGAGATTCGACCTAATATTGTGTTAAGTGCCGTTGATAACGATTCAAATACTGAAGGTTTAATCGATTTTAATCGTTTTTCTAATTACTCACGGCTTGTTCGTTCTGTTGCCTACGTATTGCGATTTATTAAGTCATGTAGAAAGCATTACCCGAAAACAAGTTATTTATCACATGATGAGGTACAAGATGCACTCACCGTTGTCATTCTTACAAGTCAAGTTCAGTCATTTCCAGAATGTCAACTACTTTTAAATAAAAAGAGTTTACCTCAAAAGAGCGCCCTTCTAAAGTTTAATGTTTACTTAGACGATAAAAAGATCATGCGAGTAGGAGGACGTCTCGATAACTCTAATTTTGCTTATAATAAAAAGCACCCTATTTTATTACAGTCCACTCATAAATTCACCAAATTATTATTTCATTTTGAGCATAAAAGGCTGATGCACGCTGGCCCACAATTATTATTAGCTTCCATTAGGGAATCTTACTGGCCAATAGGAGGTCGCACCTTGGCGAAGGCCTGTTATCATAAATGTGTTCTGTGTCACCGTATGAAGGGTAAGGTTGTAGCACCCTTAATGGGTAACTTACCACAAGAACGCCTTCGTCCAGGTTATCCCTTTGAAAGCACAGGCGTTGATTATGCTGGCCTTATTATGTGTGCCAGTCGTCAGGGTCGTGGATGTAGGCTAGTAAAGGTGTATGTCGCTATTTTTATTTGCTTCACAACCAAGGCCATTCATTTGGAGCTCGTTGGCGATTTAACTAGCAATAGTTACTTATTGGCTTTGTATCGATTTGTTTCTCGAAGAGGTAAGCCCGTTGATATCTTTTCGGATAACGGTACGTCATTTGTCGGTGCGTACAACGATCTTTCCAAGTTTTTAAAGACAAATGCTTCGTCCTTGGGTGAAAGTGCAGCGAGCGACGGAATAAGGTTCCATTTTATACCCGCCTACACCCCGCATTTTGGTGGACTCTGGGAGGCGGGTGTGAAGTCAACAAAGTACCACCTTCAAAGAGTGTTGGGAAATTGTAACTTGACTTTCGAGGAGCTGTACACCGCACTAACTAAGATCGAAGCCATCTTGAACTCTCGTCCACTGACGCCGTTGTCTTCAGATCCTGCAGATTTTACACCGCTTACGCCGGGACATTTCCTTGTTGGACGGCCACTTACTTCCTTGCCGCAACCTAACTACCAGGATCACTCTGCCAACCATCTGTCTCGCTATCAAAGGATTGAGCAACTCCGCCAGCACTTCTGGAACAGATGGAGCAAAGAGTATGTGGCAGAGTTACAGCTGCGGTCCAAATGGCGTTCCTGCAAGGATAGTTTGAAGCTGGGCTCCTTGGTCGTGATTAAGGAGGATAACCTTCCTCCTCTGAAGTGGAGGCTTGGACGAATTGTGGCTGTTCACCCCGGAACTGATGGCATCGCCCGTGTAGCTGATATTCGGACGTCCACTGGAGTCATTCGGCGGGCATTCAACAGAATCTGCCCATTGCCTGTGTCTTCGCAATCTGGTTGAAACCGTTGGTTTCAACGCCCGGGGAAATGTTGGATCATCATCATCAGCCTGCTTCAGCTTACTGCTGGACACCGGTCGCTCTCAAGGCGCCCTATACATGTTGAAACGCCTGATCAATTACACATAGCAGCAATTCGTCTAACTAGCTTTAATTGTCCTCACTAATTGTTTTAATTACCTATGTGTCCATCTTTTTGACACTTCACTTGCCTTTGAAACCTCATGTTGTTAACACCAATTTTTAAAATTATATTTTGCATTTATTAAGTATCCAGTTTATTCTTCCGGCATATCCCCAATTCCCGAACACTTAGTAAATATTGAAGTCACTGATAGCTGTAAACCTCACTTTCAGGAATTAAATTCGTGCGTTTTACACACTTCGAAGTTCGAACAGAATTCTTTACAAAAAGAGAGGACACACAAACAAAAATTTTTTTGCAGTAATAATAGAGGTTGAAGCCGCGTATCAGATTCGGAGACCACGAATGCACGCATTTCATACAAAATCTTCTCTTTAGCGCACACGTTCTTATATTTCCGTCAGGGTTTCCGAACGGAAAATATAAGATCGTATGCGCTAAAGAGATTTTGTATGAAATGCGTGCATTCGGGGTCTCCGAATCTGAATTCCTGGTTCAGAAACTGAATCAGGAAATCGGACGTATGCGGCCGGCCTTAAATCGTAGGTGCAGCCACAACTTATCCCGATAATTATCGGCGTCTCCCGTGTGTGTGTTTCCGGCATTATACAAGTGAGGTCAGTGCAGCGGAAGAACTATATTTTAGAACGTATAGTTACAATGTCAAAATTGACAACTCAATAATTTAATTATTATCGATATCGATTAGCGGTGCTGACGCACTACGCAGGTTTTCAGCGCAAAGTAGCTTGATTCGATTAGCATAGTACCTACACCTAGCTGGGGGCAAAAGTCACACACTACTGAGTGCGGTCCGGTGTCCAGCACAGAGCATCTTTGTGTCCAGCCGAAATTGAATTTATGATAATTTCGTTCAGATTACCTTACCTACTTCTATCGGTAAGGATCCGCTAAGGTATCTTTAAGTATATTAACAGTCTACCGCGAAATCCAATTGTATATGTGTTTATTTTGTGAGCTGAAGTGAAGTTCTTGTTAGCAAAATGAATAAATCATTATCATTAAAAGAGTTGTACGAAATGTACAAGCGATGGGTGGTTAGCAATCCTGGTGTAGTGACGGACGTCGAGACAGTAGCGACGTGGTCGTCTTACTTCGTGGCGGGGAAGATAAATAAATCGCCAATAGTGTCGGAGTTGGTTTACTCGCTGTCCAAACTCGTGTCACTGTTCAATGACAGGCTTATAAAAGAGGCTTACGGTACGGACGAGCCTTTTTACGGGCTCCGGGAACAGATCAAACTGTGGCTGACAGTCGTCCACTACTGTGAAGTGTTCGTCGAGCTGCTGGTGAGGAACAGATGGGGCACACGAGGGAAATGGACCATAGCTACCATACTCCAAGTTTTCAAGTGCTCCTCGGCACTTGTCCTGCTGTTCAGGTTCAAAGAGCTACCAGTAGCACATCCTCCAATAGCTGTGTTGCAGAGGAAGAAGTTCACAGAAGGAAAAGAGACAGATGAGAACTCCAATTCATTCTTCACTCTGCGGAGATCGGGACGCATCATTCGACGTGTGGACGGCGCCCCCTCAGTAGCATTCCGTGACTGGGAGCCTGTGAAGTTAAAGGATGACAGACCTGGAGCAGCTGTGAACATCAAAGATTTGATTTATGCTGAGTCACTACACATTCTAAAGCCTTTAATACATTTAGCATCTATGAGAGTGTTTGGAACAAAGGCGTGGAAACAGTGGGTCGTAGCTCTGTGCGTGGATATAGCAAGTATGAAAATGTACAGCAAATACATGAAGGAATTGTCTTATGACCAACGTTTGGAGATAAGCCGTAGAAAGTTAAGCCTAGTTTTATATTTACTAAGAAGTCCGATGTACAATGGTTATTCAAAGAATGTTATTGAAAATGCTTTGAACTCTATGTCTAACAAAGTGCCCGCCATGTCATTTATTTGCGGTCCAATCAAGCAATATTTGAGCCATTGGCAAGATATTTACTTCTATATGTGGGCTTCATAGAAAGGTTGTTATATTAATGGAAATGAAAATCATAATTTGGACATTACAAATAGATATTTTAGATGGTGTAGTTTAATCTGTCAAGCGCCGCTAATGAGACACTATTGATTTTCTAATGTTTCGTCTGCGACCGCAACAGCGATGCTTGACCGATTAAATAGGGTATTATAATGTTATGTATTCATGACAATTTATAATGGTTGCATACAATTTTATGGTTGTTGAACTCTGTTTGTTGTGATCACAACACAACATCGTCATTGACACATTGTTAAACCTGCAGGGTAATTGCATAAAACACTAACCATACGAATGACTTTCATTTTGACAGTTTCAATAACATTCATTGAGTTATATACATTGTTGAGCGGACCCATTTTTTGAACAATATTAAGCAATGGATTAGCATTGTCCTTCAAAATGATTCAGATTGTGATTGATATAGTGTGTTTCAACAAATAGTTCCTATGCCGTTATATTGGCAACAATGTACTTATCCCACTTCTTATTCTTCACCACTCCTGTTTTGGGCATGATTCTAACACAGACACCTTATAAATTTAAAAAAAACCCCAGAATCGTCTTCCAATAATATCTATTATCTTGACAGACATGGGCACAAAACACATATATTCCTAGCGGAGGACAGGGGAGCCAACATTATAACATAGGAACTCTTTGTTGAAACGCACTCTTAAGTTTGTGTTACAAAATTTTTTGTTTTATTGTTTTTGCCAATTGAACCGATGTTGACTTTTCTGCCAGTCGTGTCAGTGTGTGTGTATGTTACACAATAATAATTAGGGAACTGATGCTTTTGCAGAAGTTAGTAATATTTGAATGTTACATTACTACATGACTGTTTTCCATTTGAAAAAAATCAGTTATATGGCTGCTGAACTAAATTTACAATTAACCTTGTTGATTGTATTTATTTTTTTTAATTGGCTCATATTTAATTATGTAATTTAGTCTTTATTATAATTTATTTTCTGTTATAAGTTTACTAATGTCATTAGTATGCCAAAATCTTTGGATGGAAATAATTAGTCTTATAGTCGACACTTTGTAATAATAGAAACTGGGTTGAACCTGCATGAAGCTGATACTGGCGCAAGGAGATTGGGACATGGAAAGAGAGGCCTTTGACCAGCAGTGGGTGAAGACCATGGATGATTATGATGAATAACTGAAAGTCACTTTGACTGTGTTGCGTTAGTGAAGTGTTTGATACTTCAAGTGAAGGTCACACCAACTCCTGCTTTGATCCATTGACTTATACATATATTACTACTTTGATCGGTCAATTTTATTACACTTCTCTGTCAGAAACTACTACTTTCGTAATGACAGTAAAATTAGGCTTGTACACCAGATAATAGTGTGTCACAGTATTATGATGCTCAAACTTTAAACTCGATTTAGTCCTCTGTACCTCGCTTAAGACTCAAGTATTCCTTAAAACAAGATTAATGTCATTCAATTGTGCCGTGTCGATGGCAAAATTTTTAAATTTTGTTGGCCCAAAACTTTGCTAATTCCACGGTGTCATTGGTGGCAGTGCAGAGGTTGCTATGGCTGCCATTTTGCATTTATTATGTCACATCTCTTTATGTATGGCTAGACTGGTTTATCTCTTAACCTTCAATCATTGTCCAGTATTTGCGCTTAATATTTACACGTGTATGACACATCCTTATTACTTGTGCGTATGTACGGTCAGCCTCAAAAGATGTTAACGTCAACAAGAATTTATTAGACTAACTAGATTATCTGGGCTTGTAGGATAACCCGGTTTGGCCTGAAATCGGGTTTGGCAGGTAACATATACATCTGTTTGATACTGACTGTACTAGAAAGAAACAAGGATGTACTCAATACTCAATCGTATATTGCATTCCACAATGTGTGCTTAGGTTGTAGGTAGGTATCTTAAAATTTTATTAAATTGTTGTCGACCCTCCTGGGCACAGCAAAATAGTAGGTGAGAAGAAGCTTTAAAAACTTTACTTATCAGTAGATACCGGATTATGAACTGATGCAAATTAAAATGGCCGAAGTATACATACAGAAATGCTTCATAAATGCTCTAAATATGCAAAAAATCGCCGAAAAGTGCCAAAATAAGCAACACATAATTTTTATAAATTCAACAAAACAATGTTATTTTTTGTTTAGGTAATTTAAGAGAAAAAAATCAACATTACAAAGGATATAATTTCCATTATGGACCGTTGATTTAGAAGTTCATTTTTTTTCTGTAGATAGTACTCATAAATAGAAAGCTTTTTACAAATTTTCAAGCTGCGGAATATCACGGTTTACGAAATATAATTTTTTAAAGTTTCCATACAAATTGCACGCCATTTGCAAATTTTTAAGTTGGATAAATTGCCATGCTAGACGTCAAAGTTGACATTTCACGTTCCGTTGACGGTACAGGTGTATTTAATTCAATTTTATGTCATATTTTTTATTAACATTTTATTTTATTTTCACATATTCACATATTAAATTTGGTGTGTAATTAATGTGCACAATAACCGTGCTGTATTATGCAATTACATTGACTTTTTTTACACAAAAAATAACGAGTTTTGGTTTACACTGTGGAACGGAACGTGAAGCGACGCCATTTTGTTTTATAGCGTCTTTTTATCTGTTAGCCATTAGTGTCAGCCAGTCATCGTTTGTTACCCTCGCAGTGATCCTTTTTGACAACCATGGCGTCTCTGAAGCCCTATAGTTTTATTCTTATTATATGAATATCCGAATATTACCCAAAACCGAATCAGAGCACCCCACTTTCCACGTGGTCTTGTCTGCCCTACCCCTAGAGTGTATATAAAAAACCGGAGGCGCGGAGGGAGAACAGCCTTCGCCCGCTGTGACGAAGCGCGGGAACTACGGGAGGCGGAGCGGCTGAGGTTGCCGAAGCCTAAGCTGCCGAGCCGAGCATGAGTGACCGTGCTTCGGCACGCAAGGGCGGAAGGGCTGCTCTTCCCGCAGCGCCGGAGATAAGGCGGAGTCAAACTGGGGGGGGAAGGGAAGCTCTCCCCCCAGTTTAACTAAATAGCGCTATTCTAACCTAAAAACTTTAACCATGGACATCTCCATAACTATGGGGTTCCGCGTGGTAGGGATGATACAGGGGGTAGGCCCCCTCCCCCCTTCCCCTCCCACCCCTCCCCGCGCCATAAAACGATGGTCCATAATGGAAATTTTAACCTTTTTTTAATGTTTATATATTACATTGTTGTATTTGTCTAGTTAAAATGATGGAAAACACACAATTACCAAACTGGTGAAACAAGCAATAACCTAAAGAAACTGCCAATTATGCATTTGCATAAAATCCGGTCTCTACTTATCAAGTCTTCTGAACTAAATCTAATTTTATCATATAATATTAGGTTTTTTATTAAATATACATATATTTATATATTACTGTTAACTAGTTGGTATTTTCAGTAACATAGACTTCTAGCACAAAACATAAAAATAATATCAATTAAATATCAAGTCTGTATTTCTTGCTTGGGTAGGCAGTAGAGGACCTCGTACTCCCAATCCTTTTTTTTATGTGCTTAAAGGTTTTGTAGTACATGAGGGACTAAAAATGTATACATTATTAATTACTTGATGTAGGTACAACGAATTGTTGGGTGAATCGCTGCTCTCCTAGCTAGATTTCTGAGTAATCTGTATTTAGGAGGTACGAATTTTTAAGCCTACCTGTAAAGTCCCATAAACTGGACTGGTATGATTTCAGAGTCAGGATTTGTTCCCAGCCAAGGTGAAACCGCCGAGGTAGTACATTAATAGCAATATGCTCGCTCCCATTCGCATTTCATTTTATTTTTCATAGAAGTATGAAACAGTCATTTTAATTATTATTTAAGTAGGCGTGGGGTTAATTTCTAATTTATTTTGTAAATAATTCTATTATTTTGTATGATAATTTTCTAATGCAAGATGAATATGTTTTTATTTGATTATTCATTATACTTAATTATGGAGTTTCTTATTGTAAAGTGTAGGGTTTTTTTTTGGTTTGATAGTAGGTATGGTAGGTAGGTAAAACAACATTAACCTTTTAACCGCTTGTGTCGCATTTATGCGACACATATTTCCGTGCCCCTACCGCTCGTGTTGTATTTCTGCGACAGAGAATATGCATGATTTTTTCGTTCTATTTTCGTCCTATTAACTACGTGGCACAGACGCCAGCACATCAACCTACTACAATCTGTCAAATTTCTTTAATCGATTTTCAACTTTATCACTGAAGCAAGGTTCAAAGTTGATTGGGAAAATGTGACAGTTTCGGGTAGGTTGATGTGCTGGCGTCTGTACAACTAAAACCATTATTAAATGGAGATAAAACTTTTGTGCTATTTTTAATCGATACAACAATTTCTCCTCCTTATTCATTGTAGGTATTATTTTATCTTGATTTTATCGATTTGTAGCCGCGCGCCTGGGGCACGGCAATTGATATTTAGCCAAGCGCTTAAAAGCTTAAATAATTACACTGGTTGACAAAATTTAAAGTTTCATTGAGCCCCTCGAACTTTTTAGTTTTTATTTTTATATAGGTAAAGTAGGGTGTCATTAATAAAAGTATTTTAATTTTTACTAGCCATGAATTTTATTTGGTGGAGGAAATTATTTTTAAAGACAACACAAAAGTTATCCAGAATAAATAAATATCTATTTATAATTTTCTGGAGTATTTGGCTTCTAGTTGGCCATTATTGGGCTCCATGGAGCCTGAGAACGTTTTTTCTATATTTGATAACTAGCTTCTGCCCGCGACTTCGTCCGCGTGAAATTTCACCCTGCCCCCATTCATCCTCGAAAAACTCTTTATCTTAGTGGATACCTACTCTTCACAAAGAACACACCCTCCAAATTTCATGTCTCTAGGACCAGTGGTTTAGGTTGTGCGTTGATATATCAGTCAGTCAGGACTTCGATTTCTATATATTAATAGCACTTCGCCCGCGTGTATTCCGTACTTTTCTATAAAAATTTCGAAAATGTATGTTTATGATCTTTATCATTTATTTAGATAAGTATTTGGGCCAATTTTTAAGTTTATAGATCAAAGGAATCAGATTTTTCAAATAAACTGTTTCCCTGCTTTTCACCCCCACCGGGGTGGAATTTTGAACAATCGTTTGGGATGTGTTCATTACTATAAACTTAAAAATTGGTCCAAATACTTATTTATCTAAATAAATGATAAAGATCATAAACATACATTTTCGAAATTTTTAGAGGAAAGTACGAAATATACGCGGACGAAGTCGCGGGCAAAGTGCTATTAATATACAAAATTGGAAGTCCTGACTGACTGATATATCAACACACAGCCTAAACCGCTGTGGTTCTAGAGACATGGGAGGGTGTTCTTTGTGAAGAGTAGGTATCCACTAAGAAAGGGTTTTTCGAAATTCCACCCCTAAGAGGGTGAATGGGGGAAAAGTGAAATTGAATAAAATGCGAGGGAACAGGGTGAAAACCAAATACACGTGAATTTATCTGTCAAAAAATCAACACAATAAATGTTTTTAGAATAACGAGCGGTGTTTCGGAGCCCTATTGCCACCGAAGTGTGCCCGAAGTAGCGTGGTTGGAACAAAGATTAATTAATACTGTACATATTCTGACACACCATGCGCCGCTTATTGGTGGCAGCTCGTTGGGGGGGATTGAAGAAAGAATTTGCCAGATTGTAGTAGGTAGCTTGATGTGCTGTCGTCTGTACTATATTATTTATTAATAGTAAACTCGTGTAGAGTCGTTGTTCTGAAGGGAAGCCGGTAGGATAGGAATGGGTTTTATGAAGCCTTCGCCCCTGGTAGGTAGGTATTTACTTAACGCCGCCGCCGCCGTCCACGTAAGCACTGCTATAGCAAGGACAGATTTGTTTTTCCATGTTTTGAATGGTCAACTATTTACATTAGCATTAAAATCTCGTAGTTGTTAAGCGGTTGAAATCTTAAATGTTTTTATCGGTCAGAAATATTGAACCTAACATCGAGAGAAAAAACGTTTTCACGCCAAAACGTTCAAAACAAAAACACTTTTTAAGCAGTCTTATGCAGTTAGTGGCAGTAATTTTAGGTCTGTCTCAGATTTGATGCCGTCAACTGCAACAGTCTGCTTGAAAAGCGTCGCCACAGCGCCAGGCCCCGTGCCTCTCACATCCAGCGGATTACCAGCAGATTATCAGCCCACTAATCCACCACATTCCAGAGATGGTTTCTCCAATTACCACGTAAATAGGCAAATGGTGATACGTAACGTTGGTTAAAAAATAAGTCTATATTGCTGACAAAGGCCGCAGGTGAACTGGGCAGGCTTAAGAAAGTGACAGAATCAATTTTACTTCCACATGCGAAAAAAAATTCAACTGTCAAGCTATCGCGGTTCTTGAGATACAGCCTGGTGACAGACAGACGGACGGACGGACAGACAGCGAAGTCTTAGTAATAGGGTCCCGTTTTTACCCTTTGGGTACGGAACCCTAAAAAAGAGCGCAACAATGCGCTGGCATGGACTTATTATAATTATTACCTACAACGTAATAAATAATAAGTCCATGTGCGCTGGAACCTTATATGATAGAGGTCAGTGGCTGGAATCAAAATAAAACAACGTAAGCGCGAAACCAAATAAAAATTGTTAAAAAATAAATTAAGCTGTGTATCAAAAATATTTTCAGCCAGAGTTTTCAACTACCTATTAGGTACGCACATTTTTCATGAATGCAATTTTGCTATGAAATTACTTAGAATTACAGAAAAAAATATAAAAAGTAGAGGTCTTTTTGGAATTAAGACTAGCTGCCCGGCGCAACTTCGCGTCGTTCGCGTGGTGTCCTACCCCTTTCCCTACCCTACCCATATCCTACCCCTACCCTACCCTACTCCTACCCCACACGAAAAATAGTTTCAAAATTAAAAAAGAAAAAAATAGTTTTGTAGTTTCGTTGCTTGATAAAATTAAAATAAAATAGTATTTTGTACAATTCATACATCTTGCCGAGTCCAATCCACATGAAGGGTTGCTTCTCGAAGTTGTGAAGGATTGTAGACTTGCCCTTCACAACTTCGAGAATCATCATCCAGCTCGGCAGACACACGGCTTTGAGAAAGAGGCCGACAGAAGGATCCAGTACGGTTGGGCAGCGTTTGGAAAACTTCGTCAAGTCTTCTCGTCCTCAGCTAGACGGACCCTCGACTTTGAAAAGGTGGCCGGGACTGACTGGACTCTGAAGGCGGAGGACAGGGTGCAATGCGCAGCCTGAGAGGCATATGAGGCATATAGAATCAAAGGTAGCTAAGTACCTCCATGTAAAATTTTCAGGAACCGAAAAAAAGTTTTTCTATACTCAATACTTTATTGCATTCCATAATGTGTACATATATAACAGTTGGTATGTTAAAACATCGAATCAATTATGGACCCTGTCGGGCACAGCAAAGTTAATTTTTAATAGGAGAGAGGATGAAGGCGCTTTTGATAAGAAAAAAGAATTATTTAGTTAAAATAGTATCATTTGCTTTTATGTTATTTATATTTTATATAAGTATTTATATATTTGGTTTTAAGTTATAATTTTATATTATATATTTCACGATTTATATTAATAACACTGTACTGAATATTTACAACTTTATTTAGTCTTGTAGAATATTATTATTATTGATTTTGCATTGTTTAGCATATTCATTTTTTAATGAATTTATAATCAAAGTGAAATTGAAGATGAAATGTTAATTTTATTACGTAAAAAATAGATTTTATTTTTGTTGAAATTTATCGCTAGTGTAGTAGCTTTTGATTACCAGAAATTGTTTTAATTTATTGATAAAGATATTATTTTTATTTATATTTTTGATGTTCTAAATTTAAGAGTCAGGGGTTTTCATACTCTCTGAGTTTATTCTCCATACTTAGTTAATTTTTTGAAAGTGTGGCGCTTAGCTGCCTTTGATTCTATATGCCTCATATGTCCAGCAGTTGCTTACAATAGGCTAAGTTGATTGTTTGATTTATTTAAAAAAATATGTCAAAATAAATTATTTTATTTTTAACGGAAATAAACAGTAGTTGAGTAAAAATAAATGGAAATAACAATAAATACCCACTTCATTTTCCACAGATTATAACATAGTCGTAGCTGAAGGCAAACGCGAGTGTTTACTCTGACACCGCTGCGGTGCTATTCTGTAAAAAGATCACCGTGATAACTTAGGTGAAGTGAGCTGTCAATCCACCTGATGCCAGGGATTGACACTATTGACAGCTTACTTCATCTAAGTTTTCAAGGTGAGTTTTGTACAGAATAGACGGACAGGTTTTACATAAAAATATTTGAATGTAGAACGCCATCTATGATTTGTTGTCCGAACTAAATCTGAAGGCTAGCTGTGAATCTATTTGTCGTTTTGAATAACTTTTGTTATTCCGTGTTTTGTACAGCATTATAGCCAAATTCAGAACTACAAATTAAAAAGTGGACTCTAAATAGGCGTGAGGTACCTAAACTAACAGGCCACAAAATGGGGATAAAAACTGCCACTTGCTCGCTTCTAAATGTGACTCGCTCGACAGCTAGCTATTACTACCCATAATTTTTGTGTAAACAAGCGATTTCTTTTACACATAAATTAGTTAAATGCCTCGTTGCGCAGCTCTTGACTGAAAACATACGGAGTCAATGTATTTCCCAAAAATGTTAAAATACCTATCACGAGCTTTCAGTTTTTAACCCCATTGTAGACGAATAGTACCTATATAGCCTTTGCCAATACATAAATATTTTTTCACTTCTCATGCTCTAGAAGTTCGTCTTTATGTTGTGCTTAGGCGACATAAAATCGCTTTTTCACTTCTCATGCTCTAAAAGTTCGTCTTTATGTTGTGCTTAGGCGACATAAAATCGCTTTTTATGTTCTAGTGCATAAAGTAATTTTTTTTTCTGAGACTAAGGTAATCAGGCCCAACAGCCACACGCGCAATAAAACTTCGCAGATTAAAGTCGTGATTTATTTCATTTTCTTTAATTTATACCATTTCCGTGTTTTCTATCGTTAATTTAATAAAATCAGGTAAAATAGTTGTCATTTATTATTTAAAAACGCAAAGAAACGTTTTTATGACTTGGCAGTATGAAGTACCCAAGTCGAATGACAAAATATGTTGAAATTAAAAAAAAAAAACTTTTAAATGTTTCGTGGCGGTTATTTAAAAACGCAAAGAAACGTTTTTATGACTTGGCAGTGTAGCGGTATCTACAACGCCACATGCGAACAACGCGTCATACTGACGTCACGCAAATCCTGCATCGCGAAAGCAGAGTTTACACCGCAACTAGCATATATACAACAGCCCGACATGAATCATTGGGCAGTTGCCCGCCAGACACAACACCCGTCTGGTCGGAGGATCCTCCCTTTTCTATGAGTATGAGTGAACTTTACACCCTGTTCCTCATACCTCTATACTGGTGACCCCGAACATGAACGTCAGCGCAGCCTTCGTGCAAATACTTCAGCGTGACGTCATCATCATCACTCCCGCAAGCTTTAGAGCGGCGAGTCACCCAGCCAGCCAGCACCCACGGCTTCAACGGGTATCCTGACCACCAGCATGCAGCGACCGCGCATACCTGGTCATCACCCTCAGCCTCATCAGCAACCTCGGCACAGCACACTGGCACTTTCGGCCGGTCTACAAGCAGAGCCCTCAATAAGCCTCTCCTGGTCGACGCCAGCAGTCAGCCTCAACCCGGCGCTGTACTACATCCGACGCACTGGAGCATAACGCAGCGCCACCCCGACTCACTGGGGACATCTTCGCAGACAGTTCCGACTCACCGTGAACTATGCGGCAACCGGTTCCGACTCACTGGAACCTCAGCTGGCCTGGCAAGCATCGCAGGATACAAGACTCAGCCCACTATCGACCTCCGGTCTCCGGGGGGGAGTGATGTAGCGGTATCTACAACGCCACATGCGAACAACGCGTCATACTGACGTCACGCAAATCCTGCATCGCGAAAGCAGAGTTTACACCGCAACTAGCATATATACAACAGCCCGACATGAATCATTGGGCAGTTGCCCGCCAGACACAACACCCGTCTGGTCGGAGGATCCTCCCTTTTCTATAGAGTATGAGTGAACTTTACACCCTGTTCCTCATACCTCTATAGCAGTATGAAGTACCCAAGTCGAATGACAAACGTTGAAATTAAAAAAAAAACTTTTAAAAAGTTTCGTGGCGGTATTATCTGTGGTGGCGGGAATTAGCTATGCTTTGCAACATTTTTGATTAATTATGTACTGTATACTTTATGCCTGTTTCATTTTCTCGCAATCGAAGTGAAAAGCAGAGTGTATAACTCAGGCATAAACGAGCCATTTTACCCCTCGACTTAACTATCCACCCTCGCCTGCGGCTCGCGTGGATATAAACGTCTCGGGGTAAAATAGCTTCTTTTATGCCTTAGTTGTACAATCTACTATTAATGTTCTAGTGCATAAAGTAATTTTTTTTCTAAGAATAAGGTAATCAGGCCCAACAGCCACACGCACAATAAAACTTCGCAGATTAAAGTCGTGATTTATTTCATTTTCTTTAATTTATACCACTTCCGTGTTTTCTATCGTTAATTTAATAAAATCAGATAAAATAGTTGTCATTATTTATTTAAAAACTCAAAGAAACGTGTTTATGACTTGGCAGTATGAAGTACCCAAGAAGCTTATAGGTAAAAAATGGAGACAACACTCTAAATACCTAAGTGAAGCCGACTGTGGTCGGACGCTCTCTTTCTAAATACATACATATGAGAAAGAAAACACATATCACTGTCTCGTTCTTATGTATGTATTTAGAAAGAGAGTGTCCGACCACAGTCGGTTTCACTTAGGTATTCAGAGTGTTGCCTCCACTTTTATCTATTTAATAAACTTCTTGGAAGTACCCAAGTCGAATGACAAACGATGAAAAAAAAAATTAAAAAAGTTTTTTGGCGGTGCTATCTGTGGTGGCGGGAATTAGCTATGCTTTGCAACATTTTTATTAATTATGTACTGTATACTTTATGCCTATTTCATTTTCTCGCAATAGAAGTGAAAAGCAGAGTGTACAACTCAGGCATAAACAAGCCATTTTACCCCTCGACTTAACTATCCACCCTCGCCTGCGGCTCGGGTGGATATAAACGTCTTGGGGTAAAATAGCTTCTTTTATGCTTTAGTTGTACAATCTACTATTTTGACGAATTAGGTTGCTACTTTCTCCCTCGTTCGTAAAATTTCTTTTAAGTATATTCTAGAATGTTTCTATAAATCTGGCAACATGGCATCCATTTCCGGGAACGTTTGTATCGGTTTGTATTGTATCACACGACCGCCCGGCCTCGACTTTTGGCTTAGCGGCGCGGTTTCTTTTGTCTAGCGTTGACGCTGCGAGCGGTGTGTCGTGGCGTGGTTCATAAATTTTGGTAGGTATATTTGTTTTTACCGCTCGCCGCCCAGCGTGCAGCGCTAAGCTGCCGCTGATAGGGGCGAGGTCGTGGCCAGGCCGTAATAGTCAGTGGTTTGAATAGATCTATGGTATAGTTACTAGATACTATGTACAGACGCCAGCACATCAACCTACCAGAAACTGTCAAATTTTCCCAATCAACTTTGAACCTTATGCTGTAGTGATAAAGTTGAAAATCTATTAAAGAAATTTGACAGATTGTAGTAGGTTGATGTGCTGGCGTCTGTATTATAAGTCCATGGATACAAGACTTGTAGACTGTTTTTTACATTTCTATGCTTGTAGATAATGACAATGGTGATTGGTGGATACATTGGCCACATTCCGAATTATGCCATAATCGAGAGCGATTAGCACTCATCTAATAATTTGCGTTCCGATTTAGATATCACGATTATGACAGCTGAGATCTGTCAACAATTCAGAACGCTCACCGTGAACGTGCTCATCGTTACAGTGCAGCGGTGGTTGCTCAACGTCGAAAGTATATTCACTTGAATAATGGTTCGATTACAGTATAATATCTTTGTGTATACACCACAAATTTCTTCTTCGGTTAGGTGGCGACCATAGCCGGAAGCACAACTTCGAAAATGAATATGATGCGACAGAAAACAGCACAACTGTCATTTTTGACAGCGCTCACGGTAATATTATTTTAGGGCATGGTCGGCGTTATCGTCATCGTAAGCGTTCCGCGGTAATTAGGTGAGGATTGTGGTGAGAAAGGCTCGCCACGTAATCCTTATCAAGGCACCTTTACCTATATCTCGGGAATCACTTAACAACTATTTTCGAGATTTGGCATAGCGTTACCTATGACTATTTCTTAAATATTTTTTTTAAATTGAAACCAAGGCGTACTCCCAGCCTTTTGGTTGCACTAGAGGTGAGGATTGTGTGGAAAACTTCACCACACAATCCTCACCAACCTATAGCTATAACTTTGGAACTTTTTTGACCTTGGTGACTATTTTTTGGCGTTCTCAAATGAATTTTCATGAAGTTTTCAAAAGTGAGGATTATGTGGTGAAGGATACGGTTATTTCTAACCGACTTCAGAAAAAGGAAGAGGTTATGCATTCTATAAGATTTTACGAATGAATTTCTAAAATCACATCACACTAATATTGTAAAGGCGAAAGTTTGTGTATGTGTGTGTGTTTATATGTTTGTTACCTACTTCTTCAGGCTCAAACGGCTAGACCAATTTTGATAAAATTTTGTATGGAGGTAGCTGACATCCTGGATTAACATATAGGCTACTTTTTATCCCAATATTCCCACGGGATCGAGGTTACGCGGATGAAACCGCGGGGCGCAGCTAGTATAAAATAATGCTGCAAAGGCCTTTTAAATTCTGATGGATGTTTTTCATCAAAAAATTACACATTCCTCGTTCTATGAACTTGACTGGCATGAGTTGTTTCAATCCCCAAGAAATCTATTGCTAGCATAAAGATCCCTGGAGTTATTTCAGAGCATACCTCTGACAATGCGTCTGCCATTTTGACATAAGTAACTCTAACTAATTAAGTAGATAAGTAGGAATCTAAAAAAATCCTGATATTATCTGGTAATGTAGTTGTATTAGTCACCAGTATCCTTTTTGATTTGTTTTTTTTTTTAATTACCTAAGTAACTTGTTTTTCCATTCTCATCAAGTACTTAGGTATCTAAGTACTTAACTACTTCCTAACTACGAAAAGTTTATAAAGTCTGGCACCACCATTTATTTTCTTGCCGTCGCTTTATTTGCTTGAATGGCCAACCGATCATTTTATAAATTTTGAATACGTCTTTATAATTACTTCCATAGAGGGAGGCAAGCCAAAAAAAAAACCAATTATAACAAAATCGGGGGATACAGTTTGATGTTGCAGCTTCATATCTATCATCTCCATCCTAAATTCAATTACACCATTGGATAGCTAAAGAATCAAAGAATTCATTACGCCAAGTGAGGACAATGAGGCATCGCGCGCGGTGGAGGGGGAAGCGCCGCCATTTTGAGGTAATTTTGCTGAGTATCGAGATTACCACTTAGTAAGTTAGTAGGTATAACTTTTGACTCAGAAAAGCTATGACGTTCAAGTTTCAATCGTCAAAATCTATCGATCAAAACATTAGTGTAAAATAGTGACAGCGAATATAATGTGAAAATAAATTGATAAAAAATATATAATATCGGCCTATACGTGTCAAAAAGCCAAATCCAAATACAGAGATCGTATACGGTTGGAAAGGGCTTCTCAAAAGCAATCGAATGGTAACAATAAAACACCATATGACCGAGTCAAGCAGTGACGGGAAAGTAAAAGAATGAATGCGGCCGAGCGGATCAACCCCGTTACGTAAACGTATTCATGTACAGACGCCAGCACTTCAACCTACTACAATCTGTCAAATTTCTTTAATAGATTTTCAACTTTATCACTTAATTATAAGGTTCAAAGTTGATTGGGAAAATCTGACAGTTTCGGGTAGGTTGATGTGCTGGCGTCTGTACAATACACGATCGTGTCCATGACACAGCCACACCCCATTTTTCGTTTTGGGTTAATTAAAATCTATGGTGACTAAGGAATGATGAATTATATATTTTCAATAAAATATATATTAGTAATTAAGTAATCATGTATGTTAATTTTTAATTTAAGGTAAATGCGCAGTGGTAGACCGCGTAATTTTGGAGGTTGGAAAAAAAGTCTGAGACAAAATTGTTAAACTGGAGATTGAGCACTATGTCATGGAGATATATTCTGATGTAAGATAAATATATTGTTACACGAGAAAAATACTTGAATTATTATCAGTATTGGAAGCCATATTTTGTATAAAATCATCATTCATTAATGTTTGTTCAGGATTAGTATTACTTAATGCACTTACATATTTTATTTAAATTATAACATTTGCATATTTTACAAGTGCTTTCCGTTTGGTTAAATATATCATATTGTTAATTGTTTTATTCCTTGAATAAAGTTGTCAATATCTTTGACAATTGTATGCATGCCAAAGTTATTAAGGAATCCAGTGCGTTTTGAAAACATCGTATAATCATTTGATAGATTCTTATTTGAGTCCAAAAAGTATATACTTATGCTCATGTGTCAAAGTGTCTAAATAAAGTAGGTTGTTAAATAATTCGACCCTCCAATTGTACACGGTATAATAATATATATGTATATATTGTACCATGCAAATGTACATAGTTTTACAGTCATTGAATTTATATATCGGAGCACAGAGTATAACATTAGTATGTGTGGTATTTTGTAGGGCCGTCCGACTCCGAATATACAGTACGAGCTGGAAATAGTCCTTTGTTGAGTTGAAATCTTCCTCCCCTATCAATATAATACAAAAATCATGGTAGGTAAAATCGTTTAATTGGTTTTCTATATCATATAATAGCTGTTCGGTTTTACAGTTCGGCATTAAATAAAGACATACGTTTTTAGAACGTTTACTAAGTGTCGTTTCTGATATTGTCGATGTCGTTATCAAACCAAAATCTTATGTGCCGTTTTTTGAGATTTCAAGATTTTGACCACAGATAAGAAGAAAAAGAAGAAGATGAACATGAAGATTTTGTCAAAATCTTGAAATCTCAAAAAACGGCACATAGCAGATTTTGGTTTGACAACGACGATATGTTTCTTACTTTATTCTTGTTGTTCGTACTCAAGATGCATATCTGACAGTCTGTCGTTTGTACTCTTTGTTTTAATTAATTGTTGGTTTACTTTGCTTGTTGGGGGTAGGCGTTTTTGTTTCATTTTGCATGTCGGGGGTAGATGTTTTCTTTTGTGTCCGTAAACAATGTGCAGATTCTGCTTTAGAAGGTACGGCTGATTCGTTATGTTGCGATATTTTGACAAATGATATAGCAGTTTGTGTTGCCTGGTGGGATTTCTGCAAAGAATTGGTTTGTTTACTCTTCCTATTCCGATTTGGTGTTAGATTTGTGTTATCTGTTAAACTAAGTTTTTTCTATGTTTCAACGACTTTCCAGCTCTTGCTGAGGTCAGACTTCAGGCGAAAGTTCTCAGTGTTTAGGTTTAAAATCTCGTGGATAGCAATCGTCAATTGGTTAGTAAGTTCAATTATTTTCTCATTTAATTCAGTGATCGTCTGACTTTCGTTAAGTGACTTGTTCGGGAGAATTATCATAGTGGTCTCAAAAAGAGGAGGCCCACTTCTTGAAAGATCGTCAAGTGAGCTTGCTCGTTGGAGTTTCCTAGTGCGATATGTGATGTTCTGATCAAGATCCATGATGTCTTGTAATGCCCTCGTTTACTCGTAGATGGTAACTACTGGCAATGATTATGCTGCCTTCTTTAAGGTGTGTTGGCAATTAGCAAGTGTCGCTTGGGGACTTGGATATTCAGCTATTCACCGGTAGGCGTCAGTAATAGCGTTTATTGACTTTTGACAAAGAAAGTGCTGCCATCTACAATTGGTTTCGGGAATTCGGAACGGTATGTAGTTCAAATCGTTGATTCCACTATTGCCCACTAGGTTTTATTTTTAATTTGTAATTAATGTTTTCCTTTTTAAAGCACTTAATTATAGAATTTAGTTATTACTCACGATGCATGTTCTTTCTTGTCTACTTAAAGAAGAGATAGAAAAACAGTTTAGTGGTGAATAAGTCAGTATGATCACAGCACGAATAACTCTGGTCATAGGGGTATTTAGTCTTAGATAACGTTTCTACGTCAACTTTTCTTCACTATAATTGTTCTAATTGTTCACAAAACACTATTCCTGCACAGCTTTACCTTCTATAGATCTGTTAGACCTACGCCTACGTTACGTCTATTCGCGCCGGTGACGATTTAACTCAACTTCGCTCATAAATAACTTTACATGGACACACTCAAAACACACTTTAAACAACCGACTTCAAAAAAGGAGGTTTTGTATTCGACCCGTATGTATGTATGTATGTCCGCGATTTTCTCAAAAACTAATGAACCAATTTTGATAATTCTTTCACTGATGTGATCTACATACTTTCAGGAAGGTTTTAGTGTATAATACATTAGGTAATTATTCTTTTGTACGATGTTATATGCATAAATGTACTGCATCTCCGGCATTTCTATGCGAATTTTGACGATTATTCAATCGGTGTCTTCAATTCTTCCATGCACTAGTGTTAATTGAATTTGTGTAGGGTAGGTACAACTAAAAAGAGAAAAATGAAATTTTTGTACAATAAAAACAACCGACATAAAAAAAAAACTACAAAGTGAAAAATAACTTTAATTTCGGAAGTCGGTGTCAAAAAACGAAAATGCAGAACCAACGACACCGACTTCCGAAATTAAAGTTATTTTTCACTTTGTAGTTTTTTTTAAGTCGGTTGTTTTTTCACGTCCTCCATTTCCAATATGTAATAAGGTGTAAATATGTGATTTCAGCTGCAGTTTGCTGTCAAGTAACTTGGTTCCTCGTCGGCGTGCTCAACTCGGCCGTGATCGCGAAGTTCCCACCTGCTGATCCGGTAACTGGGCGACGTGCGTCACATTAAGCTTCGACTGGAAACGGTGAGTACTCCATGTTCCTATTGGTCCGCCAAAATGAGCGCGGAGACAGAATTACCTAGTGAAAAAATGTGGCATAGTAAAAGTAAAAGGTCGACTTTCAAAGGGCTTTGAACGTCTGTGGCATACCTACCTGTCTGCCAGTATGATGTTTTTTTTTTTTTTTCAAAATGGCGGCCACGCATAGGACCTATACATATAAATCGACAGCTGGCATCAATGCAAACAGAAAACATCATAAGACCAAACCCCATAAAGTCACGTTTTCGAAATACTAACGTTCAAAGTTGCCAGGTCTTAAAACCGAAAAGCCGGACAGACCAGCTAGTTTAGCTGGACATTTGGATCAAAAAGTCGGACACCCTTAATTTTTTAGTCTTAGCACCTACTTATCTATTCTATATCATAACAATCGCGTCGCGGACCGAACTACACTGAGCGAATCGACTAGAGTGGGGTGGTGATGAAGATTGGCGGGGCGGCGATGGTCAAATTTAAAAAGCATAACAAAAGCCGGACAGGCCGGACACCCTCTGATTTGGCCGGACACGCAACCGAAAAGCCTGACTGTGTCCGGCTTTTGTCCGGACTGTGTTCAGCGGTAAAATTTTAAGCATTCAGAGCGGAACGATTATTTCAAATAGGTACGCAATAAGAAGTCAAGTTCAAAAAAATATGTGTCACGTGAAGTGAAAGTACTATAATATTTGATAATTAAAATCGCATTGAGAGCTACTTGCTTATTTAACGAGTTTAATGCTATTCAAAATAATCTCGAAGAAATAGCATCTAACCTCGAAGCAAGAACAAATCTATTTGCGTTGGCACACAAATAGATTTGTTTGAAAATTAGTATTGCCTACACACTCTTCGACAAATACTGCATACAAACATGTCTGTTTATATTTTTTGTTTGTCATTAATTTCTCTAATATCCTGGTTGTAAGTTTTGGTATAGGTACATATTTATGTAACTGTAAAAGCCCGAACTGCGGTAAATCTTAGGATTTACCGGTAAATCCTCCGACTAGGTACGAGTAAGCTAAACGTTCTTATTAGTATCAGTTAAAAAAAAAAGACGGGTTGCACTCCGGGAGTGCCGGCAGAAGTGAAAACTTGAATATTAACGTTGAAATAAATCAATTATTAATTGAATTAATATAACTCATTTTTTTTCACTATTTCTGCGTGCCTTTTTTCATAAATAGATGCACTTTGTTCAATTTCCATATTTTAAACACTTTATATACACGAATGTTACGAATACACAGCAGTGTGTCCACGTCCACTTCCACTTCGACTTCGACTTCGACTTTGAATTTGACTTCGACTTTGACTTTGACTTCGACTTTGACTTCGACTTTGACTTCGACTTTGACTTCGACTTCGGTTTCTACTTTGACTTCGACTTTGACTTTGACTTCGACTTCGACTTTGACTTCTACTTCGACTTTGACTTCGACTTCGACTTTGACTTTGACTTTGACTTCGACTTTGACTTCTACTTCGACTTCGACTTTGACTTCTACTTCGACTTTGACTTCGACTTCGACTTTGACTTCGACTTTGACTTCGACTTTGACTTTGACTTCGACGTTGACTTCGACTCCGGCTCCGGCTCCGACTCCGACTTCGACTTTGACTTTGACTTCGACTTCGACTTCGACTTCCACTTCCACTTCCGCTTCCACTTCCACTTCCACTTCCACTTCCGCTCCATCCAATCCATCCATCCATCCATTGTCGTGTGTCACTAAACTTGGTTCATTTCGGTTGGCGCCGCCGTAGAAAGAGAGGCGGGGGGGGGGGGGGAAATCTCTCCTGACGGTCACGTGTCCTGACGCGATGCCCTGACGCGAGTTTAACATTTTTTACCCATTACAAAAAGTGTTCAACGCCGCTAAAGAAGTTTTCACTTCAAAAAGGATTTACTTGTTGCAACATGGTGAACTATTATGGCGTTTAGAATTACAAAGTAATCCTGATGACTTGCAAGCGCACTTCTTTGTCGCAATTGCACTTTTTGAATCCTTGCCCTCCGGTTAAAGAGATTTTTCTGACAACTTCTCGAAGACTCACTTCTTTTTCTTTGTCAACTTCAAGTTCACTTCATTTAGCTAGCATTCTTAGTTTTCGAGACTTTGTATCTTTATGTGACCCTAATTCATTGCTCTCGAGTGCATTTCAATTTTTGATTTCGGACATTTACCGGTGTCTGCGGTAAAACCTAGGATTTACCGACTAAATGCCGGTAAAAGTTTGAAATTAAAGATTATTATAGAACAATTCGGACTTTTACCTTTGAGACTTGGTAAATCTTAGGATTTCTTGGGATTTACCGGTAAGGTAAATCCCAAGAATTACCGTAGTTCGGGCTTTTACAGTAACATAAGTAATTAATTATGTATAAATTTATAACATAATTATGTATATAATTAATTATGTTTTTTGGTGTAAGTCTTGTGGTTTGTTTGATTTTCTATACGGGAGTGCGAATTTTTGTAACTATTTTTGTATTACCGAGACGTCAATGTGAAGTTTTATGAATTTTTACCCGCTCAGGAGGCCCTGTTGAGCGCGCACAAGCCTATGGAGAGGGACCGCCGCGACGGGCAAGAGGCTATGGAGGTCAACCGACTTCCGATTGAGATATTTATGATCGGCGAGTACGCCAACAATCCTGCCGCGAACCTCGATGCTGAGTTACGCATGGCGGGGTTGGCAGCACTGAATCGGAACTCCCATTTGGCGCCCGTGAGTGCGCTGACGGCCCTGGCCGAAGTGCTGTACATGCACGTGGAGTGGGAGATGATACAGGGGCGTCACATTGTGTGGCTGTCGGCGGGCATCACGCCCGTACTGACCTTTTCATCTACAATTCAAGCAGAGGCCGCGGCGACCGCGCTGGTATTCATGCGCGGCGCCCTAGAGAACGTCCCGATATGGGATGGACATTTACACAGTACGAGATCTTTATAAGTAGGTAATATTGTTAAATAATAAGTAGCTGTTCTTAGTATATTTACATAATTTAAAAAGCTAACAATCTTAAAATAATAATATACAAGTATATAAAAAGGGAGGGAAAATAATCAAAGGGCATCAAAAAATTCGTCCGCATCACTGTCAACGGGAAACGTGCCCAAAAGGCTGGCAGCATTGCCACGTTGTATGGCAATGCTGATTCTTTGGCCAAAAAATAGGCCAGCCCTCTGGTCACGTGATGAGTCGACCAACCGCTTGGCGATGTCTCGGAATACTAAATGGGCACTCGGGCCCCGTGGTTTCAACCCCAAACGGCTCAAATATGTAAGTTCCAAAGAGATTGGAGTATTTGCGCCGTTTGAGGTTTTCCGCACCTGCAGCAGCCGCCCCAGCACAGCTTACCGTGCTTGGAAGATGGGATGGCGCAAGGGTGTCGACACACGTTGCATCCCACACCAAAGGCCTACCTACCTTCCAAGGCATTATGGTCATCCCGTCTGGTCTCTTACCATCGTCGCGTGCCAAACCTAAAACAGCTGGCACCCCAGCGGTGACAAGAGCACGACGGATGATGTCATTGATGCTGGCATGCCGTGCTATCCGGCCTGCGCTTTTACTGCAGGATAAGCCATGGTGTCCGAGGCAGTCGACACCTTCACCGCATTGGCAGCGATGCGGAGCCATGCAAGAGGCGCCCAGACGCAAACAAGTAGCGAGCTGGAAGGTGGTGTCACCCAGCAATGTGCCTATGTTGGGTGACGGTACTGCCTGAAGCCAGAGACCCGACTGTAGTAGCTGTTGTATCTTGTATCTATTTATTTATTTCATTAACGTTTTTTTACATTGCAAGTAGGTATCGAAATCTATTACAGTAAAAACTTAAACAACATGCAGGTTGATACGGAATAATCTTATCAATACGTCCACCAATACTGCTGAGCGAGCACGCCTGCTGACTGTGGGTTAGTGGGAGTCGTGGCTCTGGCTTCAAGCACTCCCGTCACCCAACATAGGCACTATGCTGGGTGACACTACCTTCCGGCTCACTACCTGTCTGCGTTTGGGCGCTCCTTGCGGGTAGGGTTACCATCCGTCCGGATTTGTCCGGATATGTCCGGACTTCTAGACTTTTTTCCGGACTTTGTCCGGCTCTTTAATTTGTCAGAATTTTTTGGCTTAAATAGAACATGAGTAATAAAATTTGCAGACAATCAACTAGTTCAAACATAAAAATTTTCTTCGAAATAAAAATAGCTTTACGTCAAATAATCAAACTTAACTCTAGTTTCTGGTATAGATATTAATTTTTATATTTTCCAGCGCATTTTTTACGACTAAGTGGGTAAATGTTAGGATTGATGTGACAAAAAGGTCCGGACTTTTATTGAAATGTCCCTTTTTGTCAGGACTTTTCAAATTTCTAAATGGTAACCCTACTTGCGGGGCTCCGCATCGCTATCAAGTGTGGTGAAGCGGTCGACCGCCTCGGACGCCATGGCCTATCCTGCACTAGGAGCGCAGGCCGAATAGCACGGCACGCCAGCCGTCGTGCTCTTGTTACCGCCTGGGTACCAGCTGGTTTAGTACCCAACGGCCTGCCACGTGACGATGGGAAGAGACCAGACGGAATGACTATAATGCCCTGGAAGTTAGCAGACGCTTTGGTGTGGGATGCATCATGTGTCGACACCCTTGCGCCATCCCATCCTCCTAACACTGTGGGCTGTGCTGGGTGACTGCAGCAGGTGCAGAAAACCTCAAACGGCGAAAATATTCCAACCTGATTGGAAGCTATATATTCGAGCCGTATGGGGTTGAAACACTAGGGCCATGGGGTCTGAGTACCCACTTGGTTTTTCGAGATATCGCCAAGCAGTAGGTCGACTCTTCACTTGACCAGAGGGCTGGCCTCTTTCTTGGTAAAGGAATCAGCATCGCCATACAACGTGCCAATGCTGCCAGCCTTTTGACTTGATTATTTAGACCAATTTCCGATTTAATAAGTGCAAGTAGTAAAATGCCAATTAGGCCTCGCGGTATGAGTAAATTGACGGATTTTTCTCACAGCACATACCTACTGCTGAACTTATTAATTTATTTATTTAGAAATTCGACCAGCCGTTCTATTCTATAAAAATCTAACCGTGAAAACGAATGTGAAGTGAGTTATGTGCTGTGAGAGAGCGCCTTTAGACAAACATCAGAAGGCCAATTCTCGTAATTTAAAACGTTCAAAATCTAGTCGCAATCTCATCTCAGCGACAAGCAAATGTCAAAAACTTGTCAAAATGTAGGGAAAATAGAGGTATTTTTGACAGATTGTGTGACCGTGAACGTTCTTAAAATTACGAGAATTGCCCCTCTGATTGATTGAAAAACCCTTAAAAAAAGATGCCATAACATCCCCCTTATTCATAAAACTTATCAAACCTATTTTAGTTAAAATGGGGTTTGTCTCTTTCTTACACATAGAAATGACAATGTGACAGAGACAAACCACAGACAAACGTTCTATAAACCTATTTTAGCTAAAATAGAGATAAAATAGGACACCTTTTATTATAAGGAAATGACGCATGCCATGTATTGATTTCAGGTGCAATGGCTGACATACAAAACGACCCACCTGCTGTACTACAATTACTTCGCGATCCCTTCGGTCAACGACTTAAATGCCTATTAATTGCCAGTACCTACCTACTCCAGCCCACAGCCAGTGCCAAAGTCTTCACAGCAGCTGTGAACAATGATGGCGGGCAGCAGCCAGGAATGCAAGCTTGTGAGCATACTGGTATTTAATTGGCATTTGTAGATTTAAAATCTCAGGTGTATTTTTTTTTAATTAGTACTTGCCAAGGCGGATCCCGAATTGTTGTTTAGAGGGTTTTACCTCGCTGAGAAAACAAAAAATTAATAAAAACTAAGTAAACTAAACACTATAAAAACCCTTTTAGTAGGTAGTGTTATTTTTTAGCAAAGTAAACACTATAAAAGGCTTGCGAATTCAAAATTCGTCACGTAAATAACACATTTAAAAAAAATTTAAACTTGAAAACATTTAAATACTAAGTTAAGGATAATTGATGACAATAATTGTACCTCAGGTACCTACTTAGTGTATTGCTTGCTGAACACTTTAATATTTGGTAAGGGAAGAACTGAGATGCTTTTGGGTGCTTGAGCCCCTGAGTCCCCTGGATCCGCCACTGGACCACGCTAAACTTTTTTAACACCGAAATTTAAAAAAACCTAATCAATTTACACTGAAATCTCGTCTTGCTGCGCGCAGTTTTTAAGATATGTACCTAGACAAACAAAATTACTTTTACAGTATTTAGAAGCAATTTTACACATTTTTCCAAGCATCTATCTGCGCGCAATATCGATGTGTACTGTCCCTTGTATTCGATACCTAAATGTTTCCAGTTTTCAAAACATATCTCGTGGCCTAAGACTGTATTTGTCATAAGTAACTATGTGATTATTATTTAACTTTAAGAAAAACGGAACTGCCTAGTTTATGTAGTCGCTATATGACAACATATGGCAAAGGGTTATGAGGCTTTAGCCTCGAGTTAGATTAGAAGTATTGAATCCTTCAAGAAAAGCTTACTCATCTTAGTTTGCTCTTTGCAGACAGTGACAATAGAGGTACAATGTACTACGGTACATTATAACTCAATGACAGTGACTGACTCTGGGAACAAACGATTTTGAAGTCGGTACTAAAATTACTGTTACTACTCGTACCTTCTTGATTCAAGCAAAATTTGATGTTTGGATTCTTTTTGTAAGTTAGTTAGGTACTTTATGCGACTGTATTATAATAACTGAATTGTTATGTTTTTTTTTCTTTTTTTTACTTAATTTTATGTAAGTTTTTTTTTTTATTAAAACGAACCTAGTTTATTGACAAGTACCACCGAGCGAAAGTCGTATAAGTGTAGACTAGTCATACTATTATGACGTCATGAAACTTTTGAAAAAAAAAATTAAGTCCCTATTCTTGGAATGTGTTTAAAATTAAATATTTAGACATTGCCAGAGGCAAAAATTACGTTTAGTTGTCATAAAAATATGCCACAGGCAGAAATTAATTTATGTGACAATACGGCTGGTGAATCATACCGTCCGAACTCCGAACTTCGTGCAGAAAGTTGCACAACAATAACATTTTTATCAAACCAAATTTTGACGTGAGGCAAGTGTGGGTGAGTAAGTAAACACGAAAGTTCGGAGACACAACATTCATACCGGCCATGATTCAACGACCGTGTTGTATTTAGATGTAAGCGTTATTTTTGAGTTAAAGAGTAGGTAGGTGCAATATAATGACGTTACTTTTGACATTCCAACGGATTGTTTATTGTTTTTAGCCCAATCGCTGATTTAAAACTACTTTTCGACAAAATTAGTGACCATTAAAATTCGTGACACAAGTCAGATTTTTTAGACTTGTCAAAGCTGCGGAGTAATTGATTTTTAACCGAAGAAAAAACGGAGCAGGTTCTCAAGTCGATATATTTTTTTAAATGTATTATCACGCATATCTTGTTACAGAGCTATCCGATTTTGATCATTCTTTTTATATTGGAAAGGGTATACCCCGAAGATGGTCCCATATCAATTTGGAAAAAAAAATCCATCCCTAAGGGTAGGTAAACAGGGGATGATTGATTGTTCACTCACTGATTGTAAGGTAGAGTCCGATTTTGATAATTCTTTTCAAAAAAATATAAAAACAATCAATGAACAAAGATCACTAAATTACCTTAAATTTAAAGAAATAACCAAATTAAATTAACAATGCAACGTGAAATCTCCAGCGATAAACATTAATATTCCAAAGAAAAAATGCGCTCTCCGCACGACCACTCGCAACGATATTAATTTGCTTGTTTGGCGCCGACTCAATATTACTTAGGTATACTTACATTAGTTTAAGAACTTATTTATTAAGGTTATTTAAAAAAGATTTATTATTTTTTGCTTTTCAGTTTTTTCGGAGGTTTAATTTTTTTTGACAGTTCAACAACATTCAATATGTTATTTACGTTGTGAAAAATTAATTGGTATTTATAGTGTGTTACGTAGTCAGGTTTCGTTTGCGAATGTTGCTTTGTTTTAAGTGAATATCATGTAGTTATGTACAGACGCCAGCACATCAAGCTACTACAGTGTCTTTGTCTGTGATTTTCAACTTTATCGCTAAATCATAAGGATCAAAGTTGATTGGGAAAACTTGACAGATTCGGGTAGCTTGATGTGCTAGCGTCTTGTACAATGTAGTCATTCGGGCAAAAGGACGTAATTTTTCTTTCGTCTCTACGGAACCGAAACTAGGTACTTATTAAAATTCGAATCGTTTAAATAAACAATCCTAATATTTTACATACAGATACACAGAGGTGAGAGGTTTTTATGCTTGTATAGGAAAATAAAACTATTAGGCTCCTTACGCAATAAATTTTCGGCGATAGATCAAATGGTCTTTTGTATCATCATCATCTGCCTCCCCTTTTCCCAACTACGCTAGGGTCGGCTTCCAGTCTAACCGGATGCAGCTGAATACCAGTATTTTGCATGGAGCGACTGCCTATCTGACCTCCACAACCCAGTTACTGGGTACCTAATACGATATTCCTTGCTAAGACTGGTTATCAGACTTTCGGGCTTCTGACGACCCGTAAGGACTGTCAAAGATCCATGAATGACAGCCGGTACCAACGGCTTAACGTGCTTTCCGAAGCACGAAGGGGTATTGGTATGTGAAGATGGTCACCCATCCACGGACCAACCGCGGCAAGCGTAGCTTAACCTGATCGATCGACCTGTGCGTCTGTTATTACTTAGCCACAAGCCCCTCAGAAATGGTCTTTTGTACATCAAGCTTAAATGTGTCTTGGTCAGGCTGCGTACCTTTTTGGCCCCAACTTGTGGGTAAAAATACGCGGTAGTTTGGGTAAAAGTATATTTAGGAAACAAGTACACATTTGGGTATAAAAAAGAAAACAAATTTCGCTACATATCGTTTTTCTTTCATTTTAGATATAAATTATTGATTTTTCGCAGACCTGACGTGCGCACTTTTGCCCCCGTACTTTTAACCCATTCGCCCATTACAACAAGGAATCTTATTAGCTGAAATTCCAATGAGGTTAGGTTAACACGTTATTATTGAGGAAAACGTTATTATTGAATAAGTACACATACAAAATAAATCGCCTATAGTACGAATCCTTTACTACCACAAACTTTTCCCAGTAGAGAAAATCTACGGAATTGTATGGTGATTTAAATTGTTTGCACCTTATAACGCAAACGCGACACCAACCGCTCCGCGGCTTATGGCACGATATAGCGGCTTACGCACACATTCTCGAGGAAACAGCGTCTCCGCCCTTCCCTTAGAGAAAACAGCACTGCGTACTTTTACCCACTGCGTCCTTTAACCCCGAATGACTAATGCTGTTGGCGTACCTACACTTGAGAGCAACAAAACCCAACATATTCTACACGTAAAATTACCGCTTCGTTTTTAAGAGAATGAAAATCAAACATAAAATTATTGTTCAAAGTGATTATTAGGTAATAAGGTGTTTTCTCTCCCCTAACCCTAATTCTAGACTCGGAAGCCATAAGCACTTAAGTCAAATATTTTTGGTATCCATAAAGATGTGACTTAAATGCAAGCCATAAGAACTTAAGTAATTTTCGCATGCAAAAAGATTTGACTTAAGTGCTTAAGGCTTCCGAGTCGAGAATTAATCTAGAGGTATAGCGCTCCACTCCTCTTCAATGGCAAGTTTATGCTCTTGGAGACGCGTAGGACCCGGGCCTCTTGCCCGAACTCTTTTTTAAACTCATACCAGACTTGCTAAGTCGTCGGGTTGAGGTCAGGACTACGAGCAGGCGATTCCATCGTAGTGATTCGTACATCTGCCATGCTATACAGTCGCGAACCGTTCTGGCGACATGCGGTCTGTCGTTGTCGTGCTTAGGGGGAAATTCTTGTCCCAAAATCCGGGCAAGCGCCTCACATGTCCTTCGAGCACTTCTTCGACTTATTGTACAGCTGTACCTAAGTCCTCCTCGAACTCGCCGTTATTCGCCTCAGAGACGAATAAAATGTCCGTTTTAGTGTCCAGCATTTTCACGCTGCAAGCTAATAAATTTATGAAATCAGTAATTATAAACCAAACAACAAGGGGTGGGCCGTGGGCGATTTTATTGCTCTCAAGTGTGTTTTAAATATATGCAAGCCTCCATTTGGGTCAAGAATTCTTGCAGTATCGCGAATTTTTATTGAGATTAGCATTCCACAATAAAATTCAGAAATACTTCAGCGAATGGGTTGTCATATGTTTCTTGATAATATATTGTATTATTTTTTCCAGCATTAGGCTGCCTTTCCACCAGAAATGAGCGAGGATGCCTAGCGAGGGATGTGTGTAAAACTAACCAATAACAACGGTAACTTAGTTCAAGCTATGAAAATGAAGCGATGTTATTGGTTGATTTCACACATCCCTCGCTGTCGCTACGCATCCTCGCTCATCTCTGGTGGAAACGCAGCCTTATAAGTATGTGTCTACATATAAGGTGTATACTCACTGTAAGCATGTTTCTTATTGTTTATCGTTTTGCCAAACTGTTTGCTGGCTGGACCTCGACGCCTTGCCGCGTGACAAGCTCACGATAGAGCCCTTTTCGAGTTCGAAACTTGTGTGGCAAACACGTGGGTATAAACGGTAAGTAAAGATAAAAACATGCCTCTTGAAAAATACTGAAATCAGTTCTTTGTACTTATTACGAATTACTGCCTTCATCCTTGTAATACTTCTTGTATTTAATAAAATATCTTCTCTGTGTAAAGTGTGTATGTTTTATTTATCAAACACTACCCTCGAGATGGATGATAAGGGAAAGTTGTAATAAGTACCTATAAACGTCAAGGACAACAAGGGTTGTATTAGGGCGGCAGGGACATCGACCACAACCATGGATTCAGTTACGTAGTACTATTAAGTATTCTGTGATTCAGTACATGATCCTGAAGTCCCGCTGCGTCGAAATTTTTCGTGGGTTATTTAAAAAAAAGTAAATGTTCCGTACATTTTCAATGAGTAGGTCTTACACTTTCTATGCAACAGCAGATTCCTTTTGATAATCAACGAAATATTTTTTCGCTAGGGCGTCTAGAATCATGTGCTGAATTCACGGTTACAATTTGCGCGTCGATGTATCTGCCAACCCGTATAGTTCACTAGCAACGCCCCGCGGTTTCGCCCGCATAAGTGTCGATCCCGTAATATCGGAATAAAAAGTATGTGTTTCTAAAGTAAAACTACACTCGGCGTCACAAAAATCGCACCTCTTTAAAAATTCCCTTCAAAGTCATTTTAATCCTATTAATTAATGGTAGACATATGACTATAAGGTATCATTGGAAAGGCAATTTATTTAAATTTCAGAATAAATCAATGGATTTGGTTTTTTGTTTACCAGGGAATAAAAAAAAGCAAGCTAATGCAAATGATTAAAAAGTTAAATTTTATTTTATCAGCAAAAATTACAACAAAGTCCTTAAAAACAACTTAAAACCTAGTGTTACCCCCCTAGCCCTGATGACTGCTTCCATGCGTTCTCTCATGGACCTAATTAATGTGACAACAGTCTCTTGCGGAATGTTGTCCCATTCTGCAACGACGGCATCTTGGAGACCTTGGAGAGTGGTAGGGGCAGGATCACGTACCCGTACTCGCCGTTTCAGTTCATCCCAAAGGTGCTCAATAGGGTTTAGGTCTGGACTTCGCGCCGGCCAGCGCATAACAGGGATTCCAACTTCTTGCAGGTAGTCTTTTACAATTAAAGCGGTGTGACAGCGGGCGTTATCGTGCATTAACCTTTTGAACGCCATTGTCACATATATGTGACAAACGAAATCTTACCCTGAACGCCAACGTCACAAATATATGACAAAATACACGTTGCACGGGTCGCACCATATTATGAAATAAACAATTTAATCATTACTTTTGTGTGTTTTTATTTATATAATTTAAAAGTTTTAGCATCCGTCTATATTGTATTGCAAGAAACTAATATAAATAAACCACCAATATCGAGAAATTTGTTGTTTTAAGTGTGTGTGTGTGTTGTTTTGTTAAAGTGGCCTGGCGTCAGGGGTACGGCGATACGTTTAAATACTCTGGCGTTCAAAAGGTTAACGTGAATCCACTGCCAACAAAACCCGCATAAGGGACAACCTGCTCCTCTAAGATCTCTGTTATGTACCGAGCAGCAGTCAGCGACCCTTGCCCGCGAGCACTTCCAGTCCGAGAAACACACACAAGGTTCGTTTTGCCGTCGATTGACATGCCACCCCAGAACATGCACGAGCCACCCCCGTATTCCACTGTCTCTTGAATAAGTTGAATACAGGCTTGTGCGAATCGTTCCCCTTGCCTCCTATACACTTTTCGACGCCTATCGTTGCAGAAAAGACACACCCTCGTCTCATCCGAGAAGAGCACAGCCCTCTCAAATTGCAACCGGTCTCTCCTATGCTGTGCAGTCAATTTTGGCCCTGTAGCAGCCCTATGAGCTGCAATTTTCTTCTCCTGCAGTCTTCTTCTAATCGTGGAGACGCTTACAGAAGTTCTGCGAGCTGATCGCAGTTGTTGTTGCAGCTCAACAGCATTGGAGAACCGATTACGTAAAGACGTCGAAACAATGAAGCGATCGTCTCTTTCGGATGTGCACCGTTGTCTTCCAGATCCACGTCTTCGGATATAGCCACCAGTCTCTTGGAAGCGTTGGAACACTCGTCGAACGGCAAAACGACTCAAGTTCAGTTGCCGAGCAACATCACATTGCCGCATCCCTGATTGCAGTAGTGCAATGACTTGAGCGGCTTCATCTGCAGTGGTATCCATCCTCTGGGTTATTTTTCTTGATGTAGCTGTTCATGTGTGTTCACTTCAAAGGTTGAATAGCGAATGACCCACATTTAACCCGGGTCGCCCGTTTTATACCCTTGTAGGGAGGTGCAATTAGTGGCCGTTGTAATGCGTATTTTGACAACATTTTTTTTAACGTTACGTGCTAATGAGATCTGTTGTGTTTAGGAATTCTAACTGTTGTTAATTTAAAGGTCGTTAAACATACTTTCAATTGATACCAATATTAATTGGGTTTAATGTATTTGTTGCTGGCGGGATATGCTTTAAACTTATTTTCGAAGAGGTGCGATTTATGTGACGCCGAATGTACTTAACGGATTTTTATGAAACAGAAAAAGATGAAACTTTACAGTAGATAAGCTACTTAAAGTTTCATCTTTTTCTGCAGGTAAATTCGCATGCTCCGTGTGGAGTTCAACTCATGCAAAGTTAGTGGAAACGTGCCGCAGGATCATCACTGGGTGCTTCAAACCGACTCCGGTGCAAATACTGTATCCACTAGCTGGAATAGCGCCACCCGCCACCAGAAGTTCGTAGAACGGTGGCTCAGTGAACGAACCAAGTTGATTTCCAACACACGACACCCTTGGTATGATAAAATAAATAATAATAACTTTTTAAAATGTGTCCTCGCACTCACTGGCGGTCTAAGGAAAGGTTAAAGCTGTGGCGAGATGGTGCTTCCTTATCGAAAACATTCGTTCCACCTGCTGAAAATCTCCCACCTGGACATGAGTTGCCTTAGCTTACCTGGAAGTCTTTATATAGACTCAGGTAAGCCGAAGCAAAGAAAACATGCTCAGGTGGAGATTCACACTCCGCCCTGTTGTCTGCACGCGACAGGAGCTGATGGACGCTAGTAAAGGTGGCAAGCTCGGAGCCAAATTCTTGTAGATTGCCTTCGACACGCAAAAAAAAGTACCTGACTGCTAGTATCTCACTCTGTCTTAGGCGGCCAACAGACGCTCAATCTAATCTAACTGACAACATTTGATTAATCTTTTATCACGGACTGAAACGATGACGATCAGTCGCGAACATCGTCAGTCAGAGTTCACAAACCGGCTGGAGAACATGGATATAAATAAAGTTAAAGTAAGTATGCGTTGCGTGACTCTTCACACGCATGTGCTCGACGATCTCTTCAACCTTCGTGAAGTGGTGCAGTCTGGACACGTACAGCTGCGTTGCCGGGAATTCGGGATTGTTGGACGCAGCAGCATGTTGGGTCCTGCCTGCGCGGGGCCGCACTGGTTTCGACAAGGAGGCTTCTTCTTCTTCTTCTCCACCTTGATGAAACCATCCTTGTCGCACGTGTCCTTCTCTGGACCCAGCCATTTCAAAACCTTGTTGGGTTTCGACCGGATCCGTTTACCCCCTCTTGTTTTTTCCATTAGTTTTACCTGCGAGTTTTGCGACTCAGCAGGCTTCTCAGCGGCTACTATTGCTGCGTAGGATCGTAGATCACTGATGATGTTATTGGACACCTCCAGCTTATGCTGCATCTTGGCCTGGCTTTGCTTCAGGAATGTAATATCCTTCAGCAGCCTGGCGACGTCTACGTGGTCGAACGTGACTGGAGGCAGCTTGTGCTGATCCTTTGCCGCAAATTCAGGCACGTCATCCGGGTCCGTCTTCTTCATCAGCGTTATGGTGTCCTGGAGATTCTTTTCTGTACCGTCCCTTCGACGAGACGACATCTGGCTGACTTTGCCGAGCGTTGTGAACAGCAGCAACTTGGCACTGCTAATCTCCCCCTCCTTGGACGATGATTCAAATGCTTGGCTAAACACTGGTCCTGGTCCATAAGGACGCACAAATAAATTGATTAGCATTGGAAAATACTGTTAGAGCTGCTGAAGATTAATATAATTTTTTCATTATATAAAAATCAATCTCCTAGTATTGTATAATTGCATAGCACATGTGTGAGTACTATGTACAGACGCCAGCACATCAACCTAACCGAAACTGTCAAATTTTTCCCATCAACTTTGAACCTTATGCTTTAGTAATAAAGTTGAAAATCTATTAAAGCAATTTGACAGATTGTAGTAGGTTGATGTGCTGGCGTCTGTACATACCATAAAGCTACCATTTACTGGGTACGTCTTTCATTGATTTGAATGTGCCCTGGCGGCTGAGAGTATGTCATGCTCACTCAAATGTCTCGCTGATGGTGGCGCATGTGGCTCCCTTCAAAATGTTTGAGCTGAATGGTGCTGATACATGCGTCATGTTCGTGAACGGGCGCCGTCAGTAGGGACTGGTCATCTCTTTGCTGCCGTGGCTTATTTTAATTTAATATTTGAATTGTTTTTTTTTTATTCTTCTTTTCACTATGGACGCTTAAAACGTTCTGTTCTCACATGCATAATTTTTAACATGAATGATGTAACCAAGACTTTGTAGGAGTTTCTTGCCCGTTCTTCTCCATATGTACCTACGCTTTGGAATGGGCAACTAGCTTCTTCTTTCTGACTGACCGACCCCTTGACAATTCAAAAGTGCTTGTAATTGGTTTAATTGAAATAAATGCTTTGAGTGATCTTGTCCATGTAGTCGATGGCATGTTTGATGAATGCCAATACTTCGTTGGCTATGGGTGTTTGGGAACTCATTGCGGAAAACGGGCAGCGGCTATAGCCGTGCAATTCGCGCATATAATATTCGTACCGTGCAGCGCAAACGCAACCATACTCGACCACGCATCGCATCGCGTTAGCTTTTGCATACAGTACCCGGCGATAAATATTGCACATCGATCTTTGGAAAGAGACAATCGGCTAATTTCGGCTTCGTAGAGCGTTATCTCTGTCGCACGAAATACAAACAGTCCGGTATCTATTAGGAGCTGTTAAAACAATTATGATTTGCTTCTTTTGATAATTCTTTTTATTCTTTGTATAAAATACACCAATTTTTCTATAAATGATTGCTTTAGGTTGGGGTAAAATAAAAAGGTTCCCCTATTTTTCCTAAAGATGCCATACTACAACTTTAAATTATTTAAATTTGGGGGTGTTAACAACTCTAGATATATATTTTGAACTGGACGCGACCGCACTCTATCGCACTTGAACAACGACTGACAAAACGTCAGTTAACGTCACATAGGTAGTGTGCGACAGAGATAACGCACTACGAAGCCGAAATTAGCCGATTGTTTCTTTCCAAAGGTCGATGTGCAATATTTATCGCCGGGTACTGTACATCTGATACATCAGTCAGATTGAGCGTCTAATGAACACCGTAGGGCGCTATCCAGTTTTGGCAACATTGTCAAATTATAATGTGCGTTTTGTTTAGTCATTTTTATTTATTTCTTATTGGCAACAATAGTCTTGGTATTGATTGCGTCCTTTCAGTGACGCATCGCATCCAGCGGCCATTTTGGTAAAATTATGTTAACCGACCAAATTCAGACACCTTCCACCACGTCTGTTTTGTACGTAACTCGTGAACTTCTTAAATAGTTAATACCTTTCGCCCGCACTTCAAGCTAATCAATAAACGCTTGGCTTCGTGTTTGTAATACGCAATTTTTGCGATCTTTACGGTCTGACCGTAATTTTCTTCTCAAGTTAGTGTTCTTTATTTAAACACTTAATTACGACTTACCAAGATGACGAACTTAATACAACAATTAAGTTTAAGTAATAGTAATTACAATATTGACTACGACGTCGCTGGTGTGGAACCCCCCGCTGCTGAGGAGAAGAACTTCGGCGATAGCGCGTCGCTGAGCGCCGACGAAAGCAATCGGCAGAGCCCAGTCTTGCCGGCTGCGGACGCCGAGTGTTACTCTCTGAGCCTGGGTGCCGGGCCTCTGTGGTGGTCCTGATGTTCCAGCTCACGGCTCGGCACCGCCCGGAGGGTTGAATGGCGGGGCTGCGAGCCCCGCTACCCCATCAACACCTAGCCACGACGACAGTCGTGACTTGTTGAGTGCCCTTCTATGGACCGGGGCGAGTTCACTAGCAAGCAGCGAGGAGAGCCTCCTCTCCGAGTCGCCATCACCGACGCACGCTCACCCGGCCTTCGACTACCAACGCAGAGAAGTGACTCTCAGCAAGATCCTCGAGCGCAAGGACAGGCAGCCCGTTAAGGTGGACTTTAAAATCTTTCTCACCGAAAACACTCTCAACCACTGGGAAGCTGTGGTTCATGGAGGCACTATCTATCTGCGCATGCCGGGTGTACTCGAGTCAGGCAGCAAGGAGAGCTTCATGGTACTGCTTGACTTCGCTGAAGAGAAGCTCAATTGTAATAACTGCATCATCTGCGTGCTAAAGAGCCGTCCAGACCGCGCAACCATGCTCCGCACATTTATGTTCATGGGTTTTCAACTATTGGCCCCATCCTCCCCACTCATGCCCCAGGAAATCAACAATCCTGAGTACATATTCCTGCACTACAGTATGCAGTAACACTCCGACTATTCGTGTCTCGTTAAGTCAAAAATTTTAAGCTACAGTTAGAGTAAACTTGTCTTGTATTCCTAGTATAACCTTGAGCTTGCCTGTTATTTCAAAACAATTTGATTTATTTGCCCGGTCTCGAAGGGAGTGAATGATGGCATGACAGTCGACATAGGAGGATGGAAAAATAATGTGTTGCGTCGACCCAAGTAACACGGGAAAAGAGCAAGGCAGTACGATGATGATTTATGAAATAGCCTCCCAGGCGATCACTAGTATTAAGATAACATAAGATTAGTATTCTAGGGTAAAAAAAAATATCTTGTGTTAAATCCGACTCTGACTCGCACATGGCTGCTTTATTTTTCGAATAATCTTTTTCTCAAAAGACTTAAAAATTTTCGCTCATTGATCTTCAGCAAGAATATTAAGTGCATCTCACTTAAGCATTCCACGCCCGTGCACACTCACCCGAGCCTTAGTTTAGAACTTCTGTGTAACTGTAGTAGTATTACTATTGTGTAAAAGTAATTATTAGTTTATTACTGATTTCTCGCCATCGCGCGTACCATGTATTGATGTAAAACAGGCTACTTGTTGTTGTTTTCTTTTTGAAACCTATTACTTATTATAAGTGTATGTCTTGAATTAAATTAAATGATTACATTATACTAGCGACGCGCCTTTGCTTCGCACAGTTTTAATTAAGACTTCACAAAACATCGAGATTTCTTTATTATAATAATATATAAGTTTAATATTAACATATTATACACGTCAGGATTCATAAAAATCCAATATTTATAATAATTATCAAAATATCTATCTCATATATCTTGAATAATATTTGACATAATTGTATCCGATATATTCTGTAAGTGGTTTGTGTGTTTTAGTTGTAGAATAAAGTTTGGTGTGAATATTGGACGTATTTTTATTATTATAAAAGACAAAAAAATCTAACAAAGGCAACAACAATAATATAAATGAACAGTTGTTGGATTCATGAATGGCGTGCAATAAGAGAGGTCATGTCCAGCAGTGGACTGCTATAGGCTGAATAAAAATTCAAACAACAGTGTTTGAAGATGGAAGGTCCTTGTACTCTGCAATCGAAAAGGTTTATTGTTATTCTGACCCTTTTGTATTCAAGTCACATCACAAGATAAAGCTTAGTTTTATGTTTCTATTGAGACGGGTGGACAATAATCATGATCATAAATCTTTATTTATCTCAACATCATAATACCTACTGGCACTGATTAATATACCTACCTACTTAATGCATATTTTTAAATAGAGGAAGGTGGCTGTGATAGGGAGGGCCGACAGTCTTGAGTTACAGATCACCTGGCTCTCCTAGACAGGATATATTACTTAACACAACGAAAAAAGTAAAGATATTATAATATCTTAAACTAGTTTCATTATTATAATAATGAAAGTTTAAAATTGCAATCTAGTATAAGCAAGTACCTACAAAATTAAGAAAGAAAAAAATCCAAGATATATATACAAATTATGTAGGTAATATATACTGGTATAAATTACTGAACCGCTGGCTCCAACAGTTCAATGCCTTGAAGCGGTGGAATGATTTGTGTGTGGTGTTGAAAGAAAAATGTCAGTTCTGTTCATTTTGGGGCAAGTGGGTAGATAGGTATCCTAATCGCCAACTGTACTCTACCTATACCTAAACATGAACTTTATTGTTTTTACATTAGGTAAAGGTCATGTAGGTTTCTTGTGGCTAGTTCCTGTCGGTTGAATGTGAAGTCTTGCTGGGCGACATTGCTGCTGTGCTCGGAATTTTATCTGTTATAAACCTATAGAGAATACATTATGTACCTACGTTCGAAAATGTCTACTTAGGTACATCTTTTTAGTAGGTAAGATAAGACACAGGCATAATTTCAACACTAGAAATAGGAACAAATTAGATCAACCGCGTTTCAGATTGTCTAAAGTAAAAACTTCTTTTATAGGTAGGTTTGAGTAAAATGTTATTTCTTCAACTAGGTACCTACTTAAATGAGAAGAAATTTAAAACATGCATTAAACGCACACTATGTTAACAAGTATATTATAAGTTGGATGATTATATCGTAGATAAAAATGCTTGGCTAAATGCTGGTCCTGCTCCACAGGCACTTGGGCTCACTAGTTCAAATTTCAATAATTGGAAGAGGTGCTTCCTTTTTTCTTTTGTTAGTGTTTCTGACATTAGGTACGATCTTAATGTTTATTTTAGGTATTCAATTAAGTTTTAATTGTTTAATACTTCAATACTAGTTAAACACCTTTTCCTGTTTGGTACCTACCTACCTAGTAAAAATTGTATTCATCTCTTAAATAAATTGCAATCTATAGTTTTGTATAATTTAGAAGCATTTTGTAAATGTACAAATAATACTGTGTTTTGTATGTGTGTAGAACCATGGATCCGTTTACCTTAGATGCCTTTAGCCATGCCATTGCAGTTGAGAATGTGTCATGCTCACTGATGGTGGCGCGTGTGTTAGATCATTCGGTTCGCTACAAAATGGTTGAGCTGGATGGTGCTGATCCACGCGTCATGTCCGTGAACGAGCGCCGTCGGTTAAGACTGGTCATCTCTTTACTGCCAAGGCTTATTTTTAATCTAATATTTGGAATTGTTTCTCAATTCAAAATATAAGATTAAAAATAAGCCTTGGCATTCATCATTTGTGTTTTTTTACATTGTTCTCACATATAGAAGCAACAAGGATAATGTACCCAGGATTTTGTAATACCTATCTTGATTTAAAGGAGTGTCTATGGAGTTTCTTGCCCGTTCTTCTCCATAGAGACCTACGTTTTGGAATGGGCAACTAGCTTCAACTAACTGACCATTTAATTTTGACAATTCAAAGGTGCCAGCAGGTACATGGTTTAATTGAAATAAATGCTTTGAGTTTGAGTTAATGGGGACCAGTAGTGCTGCGGCAGCACTGCTGCGTTCTGCAGAGATTGGAATCATACCTTAAAACAAACACAGAGCATGGCTTAAAACACTAAGAACATGCTGCGTAGGTGCTCGTGAAGGTAGGTTGACAGATGATTACATTGCATAGGTAGTAGTTAAAATAATTATATTGATTTCAATCACCTATCATCATTGTGCATTCGATTTGTATGAGAAGTTCATTTCAACGCAGTGATACTTCACTGCGTTGACTCCTAGTACTCTAGATGGAGCTGCTAAATCCATCTACCATTCAACACAACCTAGCTGGGGGTTTGTGTACACACGTCGACATGACGCATTCAGATACAGCTCATCGAATATGTATGTTATCACACTCATGAGGCTTCAAGGATCGATCAGAAAGCGGTTGTCAGCCAATCATATGCAACTACTATTTTGTGGGAAGGAACACAAGTATCCCTACTTATCTATGTTTGCTTGAATACGTGAGTACATGTTCACTAGCTTCTAACTGCTCGTCACTGGGTCTATTCCTTTCTCAGAGACAGCAACTACTTTGACTTGGCCATGCTTACTTTTAATATCTACTAGGTTAATGACGCAGAGTGCTTTTTTATATGTTAATGATCAGTGCCATATTATGCAAGGAAGGACATACTACTTTTTTCCTTATGGGTAGATGTAACAAAAGGTGAAAATAAATTTTACTCATGTTTTAAAAATTTATTAGAATTACAAATACCTTCAAGTTTGATAAATGCTACATAACATAAAGCACCAACCCTATTATAGTGTTTTCTCCAAAAAGGTATTACACAATAATCAAAACAACACTATTTGAAATCATGGAAGCATTGAAGGTCTCATTGTCAGAATTGATGGCACTGTTCCGAAACAGGATGTCAAACTTTGAAGCAGAATTGCAGAAAAATTGTTCCGGAACTTCAGGCAGCATGTACAGTTCGGTAGCAGATTTCACTTTGTTCAAGAATTTTATACTTTTTGGACTGTCTTCAGCAGCAATTGGAGGCATTAGTGCAGGGTCTTGTCTTGTTACATGGTGTCACCGAGCAGGCCAAGGAAGATACAGCACAGGTACTGGCAGAGGTTGTGCGATGTCATCTGAAGCTGAGCAACTTTACGGTTGCTGATATCAGGTAGTGCCAGCGGCAAGGAAGACAAGCAGGTGCTACCAAGCCCAGGCCCATTTTCTGCAAGCTACTGGACAGTGTGTCCCGCGAAGAAGAAGCGATTCCGTGCACATTTTAGGTATTGTCACCGTTCAGGTAGCAGTTTTGTTAATAACTCGTACCCTCTCAATTCATTAATGTTTGTCATTATCTGCCTTATATCGTTGTACACTTATGTTTCCAGTTTATTTGAGTAATAGTGTTCAGTATTTTATATTTCATTTTTTTTTTTTTTTTTTTTTTTTATAGTAATGGCTCCATCGTTTTAACGATGATTCTGCCAATGTCAAGGTTAAGGGAAACAAAGTGTATTCGTTGAGGTTGACCAGTTATACTGTCTTTAGTATGATTTAGTTACAACTGAAACTGTTTGAGTAGCCTTTGAGTTGCCTTGTTATAGTTTGATGTTATTTAATAATATAAATTTTTTAAGTGAATTAATTAATGGGGACTCAACGAGTGTTAAGAGGAATGGGATATTAATAGGTCTGGGAAAATTAGGAGGGAGAATATCATATAGCGGGACTAAAAGATTACGATAAGAGAAAAATATGTGTTCAAGAGTGCCCTCTTCTAGACCACACTCACAAAGGGAATGATTCCGAATGCGTAGTTTAGCCAAAAACACTGGAGAGCAAACATGACCTAGTCTGAGACGTATAATGATAGATGTGGTTAATTTATTCAAACTCTTATTTTTGACAAACCAGGGTTTAACTGGAATGTTGGGTTGAATATTGCCATAATATTTGCCCTTAATTACCCTAGAACTTTGCCACAGTTCATCCCAAGACTTCATGAGACGTGGTTTAGCCAGGCAACGGACGTCCCGAGCCGGAATGTTAGAGAAAGACGTACAACCTGTCTGAATAGATTGCTTAGCAAAGAAATCAGCTTCTTCATTGCCCAATATGCCTATATGTCCCGGAATCCATGCCAAGGCAATTTCCAGGCCAGACTGGTTTAACTTATAGAGAATTTCCTTAATTCTGAGAATAATTACAGAGTTATCTTTGCTGCGAAATGGAATTTTCAATAAGTCTTGGAGAGAGCTAAGAGAGTCTGTGAGTATCAAGGATTTATCAAAATGTTGTTGATTAGCATCAATGTACTTTACTGCCTCTAATATTGCTAGGGATTCTCCTGTGAAAATAGAACACTCAGGTGGACTCTTAAAACTTAAGACAACATTATACTCAGGTATAAACACAGATGAACCTAAATGAGATCCATCTATTTTTGACGCATCTGTGAATAATAAAATCCAATTTGGCCATTTTTTCTTTAAAATTTTATTAAAAAGAATGTTGGGATCGGAACTATGTTTATATATACCAAAATCTAGTATCACTCTGGGTTGATAGATCACTGAGTCATAAGGAACTAGAAAAATGGGATGATTATCCAATGGCATGACTGTAGATGAAAGAGTCTTATTATTATTGAAGCTGTTCACTAATAGAGGAGAGGATTTATTTCTCCAATAAGTTGAAGTTTCGATAGCACAAGAAAGGGGACGAAGAATACTAATAAGAGGGTGTGAGGAAAATTGAGATGCTACCGAAAAATACCTATCTGCTAGAAATTGAGGAGATGAAGTGGAGATGAAGCGGAGATGAAGTGGAGGTTCGACACATTCCACTTGGAGTGCATTAATTGGGGATGATTTCATTGCACCAGTAATAATGCGTAAGCATTTAGATTGGAGCTTATCCAGTTTACACAGGGCTAATTTACTGCAAGGTTCTAGAATAAAACATCCATAGTCAAAATGGCTGCGAACGATGGCGTTATAAAGCAGTTTTTGAGAGGCCGGATGAGAACCCCAACGAACTCCAGATAAAGATCTCAGAACATTGATGGACTTCTCACTTTTATTAAATACATATTGTAAATGAAATAAACCCGTCATTTTGGAGTCAAGAACAACGCCTAAAAATTTAACTTTATCTTGGATTACAATCGATTCTCCAGCGACAGAGATGTTAACTGGAGGAATATTTCTTCTACGGGAAAATATTACGGCTTGACACTTAGGAATAGAAAGCTCCAGTCCATGTTCTGAGAGCCAATCATTCAAGTAACCAAGAGCAGAGTTCAATTTAACAGCACCATTGGACAAAGAAGAGCAACTTATGTATAAGGCAATATCATCTGCATACTGCAGGATATTGCAAAACGAATTAACGGTTAAGTCAAGGCTGGCGGTGTATAGGTTATATAAGATTGGACTTAAGACAGAACCTTGCGGAAGACCCCTCCAGACAAGACGGAAAGGCAGAAGACCGCCTTGAGAACGTACACGAATAGAACGACACATAAAAAGGTTAAAGATAAAATTTACCAGTCTCACGGGAATACTCAGCTCAAGCATTTTCTGCCTGAGTAGCGGAAGCTGAACATTATCATAAGCTGACGAGATGTCAAGGAAGACCCCAATAACATGTTCATTGCGGGAGAATGCAAGCCTAATTTGGGAGGTAAGAATGCTTAGACTGTCGATCGTACCCATACTACGTCTAAATCCAAATTGAGTGTTGGAGAGTAAACCACGACTTTCAAGGATCCATTCCAGTCTGTTTTTTATAAGATGCTCTGCGATCTTTGCCAAAACCGACGACAAGGCAATAGGTCTGTATGATGTCGAGAGATTTGGATCTTTCCCAGGCTTTAAGATGGGAATTATAATTTGGGTCTTCCATGACTCTGGTATATTTGAAGTTAAGAAAATTGAATTAATAATATTTAAAAGATATAATTTTGAGGTTTGACTAGCTTTACAGATAAAGGAATACGTGATACCATCTATGCCTGGCGAGGAATCTTTAAGATGATCTAAAGCACAAGTAAATTCTGCAAGCGAGAATTGATCGTTCATTCTGTCAGATGTAGGAGAGGGAATTAGAGCAGAAGGAAAGCAATCTAAATGAGGTACGGAAGGGGGGGCTAATCTATTAACAAAATCATCAAGCCAGATAGTGGAATCATTTGAGGAACTATTATGATCCTTGAATATTCTTCGGAAGTTATTAATTTTGCGCCATACAACAGTTAAAGGTGTACGAGGAGATAAATATTCACAGAATTTTTGCCAACCTACAGCCTTCTTCTTGGCTAAAAGTCTCGCGGCTTTAGCCCCAGTTTTCTTAAAACTAATATAATTTTCCATAGTTAAATCCGCTGCATATGTATTTTCCGACTCGTTGCGTAGACGCACCATGTTGGTACATTCTGAATCCCACCAAGGGGGAGAAGGGATGCGACCACGAAACGAATTCTTGAGCGGTATAGATTGATCGGCAGCGGCAATTATACAGGAAACGAAATCTTCATAGGCCACCAAAAAATTTGAAGGATCTACATGGGAAAGACTAGATAACTTGGAGTCTAAGGCAACAGCATACTTGTCCCAGTCTGCATCTGATAGTCTATATCGCTGTAAAGGAGGAAGAGCAGGAGGGGGAGTAAATGATTGGAGAAAGTTGATTAAAATTGGAAAGTGATCGCTTCTGTGGGAATTAGGTAACACGGACCAGGAGAGAGAATTTACTAGGGAGGGAGAGGACAATGAAAGGTCGATTACACTATTATTTTGACCAGGAGGTACCCTGCGAGTCGGAGATCCATCATTTAATAGGCAAAGGTTAATGTCATCCATTAGATCAATTAGAAAGGGAGAGGATGTATCTATGTAATGAGACCCCCACATAGTGTGGTGACAGTTAAAGTCTCCTAGCACCATGAGAGGGCCCTGTATGGAAGAAAGAATATTATAGAGTTCTAATATAACTCTACTATTTGGATGGAGAATGTAGCATGAAACAAAGGAGATGTTAAAGGCTTTCACTGCTACTACATGGATTTCGTCGCTGTGAGCAGGAATATTAATTTGAGAGAAAGGGATAGATCTTGAGACTAGCAGGGCACATCCTGCCCATCCATCCGCCCTGTCGTCCCGAAGGCAGGAAAATCCCGGAAACCTAAACACGGAACCCGGTACCAACCAAGTCTCCGAGACAGCAAGGAGGACGGGTTTATAGCGATTTGTCAAATAAATAAGCTCATGCTTTTTCCTACGGATGCTTCTACAATTCCATTGGAGGAGAGTTGAGGGGAGCATTTTTAGTTATAAGGGTTTGGATAAATTGTTGTAGTAGGGAAACGACGTTGTTCGGTAAACTGTCACTAAACTTACTGATAATGTTGATGAGGGAACAGGTAAGGAGCTCTATCAAGTTATCATTAGGAGTGAGCGAAGGAGTGGAGTCTTCAGTGGGAGACAGCAAGGCACAACCATTCGGTTGAGAGAAGGAAGGAGTATTGATAATATCTCTATGAGCTTGCACGTCATAGGACTTACCTAACGGGGTTCTTGGACGGGGAGTACGGTAGACAGTCTTTGTGTAGGATTGAGAATGAGGATGAGCAGAGGTGTGTGGGGGAGATTGCAAAGAGTAAGTGGTTTGTTGGGAGAATTGCATTTGTTGTGACGGGGAGAATGGAGAGGAGGTGATGTCAGAATAAAGACGCTTAGGGTAGGGGAATCTCAGAGCGGCCTCAGAATAACTTATATTGTCCTGAGACATAACAATTTTAATGGATTTTTGGCGAGCATGTTCCGGGCATTTACCATCAGTCGCCTTGTGGATTCCTCGGCACAAGATGCAAGTGGAGAGATCGTCAGTAACCAAGCAACTATCACCGGAGTGTTCTTGACCACATTTATAGCATCGAGGCTTCGAACGGCATTGAGTACGAATGTGTCCAAAGCGGCAGCAATTTCTGCATTGAATTGTTGGCAATTGGTATGTACTTACAGGGAGTGAAGTTTCATAACAAAAAACTCTTTCGGGCATGGATTGGCCAGTAATGGTTAAAACTACTGTAGTGGAAGGGATCCAAGTAACAGAATCTTCTTTTTTAGATTTTACATTTAAACGACGGGCCCTGATTACTTCTCCGCAGTTGGGGGGAGTTCGGATTCCTTCTACCAATTCTTCTAAAGTCCAATCTGTTGGAATATCACGAACCACTCCCATCCGAGACACATGAAATTTAGGGATGTCTGCAGCAAATTTGTAATTAACCAAAAAATCATGATTTATAAAAGCATTGGCAGCAGCCGCTGAAGTGAACTCTAAACAGGCCCTGTTTCTTCCCAGTGCTTTTATACTACCATTTACTATATGCGGAATTTTGTTTTGGTGGATGAGTTGCGCAAACTTTAATATCCTTATTGAATGCCCGGCAGACAAATCCGGTTCTGACCGCGTAACGTGCACAATAAAAGGACCCTTGTCATTTGTATTATAAGGGATTTTAGAGTCAGATTCGAAACCAGGTTTACAGTATACTGACTGATAAGAATCCGATGGAGGGGTACTTTTTTTAAGATCCGATTTAAGCGGTTCAGTACGCTGTCGTTTTCGAGATTGTAAGGACTCATTCAAGGGATTAGCACCTCCCCCATCAGGAGGATCATCGTCTCCCACTTCCCTCATTTTAAATGAGGGAAATGGGAAGATAACCACTTACGATACTACACGCAGCAGGCAGCAAGACAAACACAAAAAAACCAAGCAAATTTAGGCACTCAAAACAGTAAAATTCATAAAATCAAAAATATTTCACTCAACGACGTGTTTCAAATAACCCGCCAAAAACGACAGTCGAGAGGTTAGTTTCAATTTCATTATTTATTTTCTTCCTACTTTTCTGTCTGTCAGCAGCAGCTGTCAACTGTCAACCTTATAATGTGTCAACCAAAAAGTACTCTGTGGTGTCAACCACAGACAGACCCATAGACTAATATATATAGGACAGACTCACAGACCGCAGACTACAACCACTGAAACAAGCTGCCCGCTGTGGTTTGGCTTATGCAATTAATAAATATATATATAATAAACAAGGACTTGGTTTCAATTTGCGAGTGGAGTGAGGCACCCAATGTGCCTCAGATTAACCCATCGAAGTCTCAAGTTATTGCTGTTGGCAGCTCGAGGATGATCCCAAGATAAATTGGTAGCAGCTTCCCCAGGTTCAATATAACGGAAATGCTATTATTGAGAGCCTTCGAGTTTGGATCGACAAATATATTTTTATGGGTCCCCAGCTACAGGACACAAGTCGCAATTTTCATCTGCCAAGTCCCTGAGATGATTGTGGAACTTTCTTTCAATGTTCCAACTGTCACTAACACTGCTAAAACAAACTCTCAGCTTTATTATTAGTATAGATAGATTACAAGTACCTTGATAACAGCAAATCGTGTATGTATTTCAAATTTTCAATAAACCATTTTGTTGCTGACGATCCGTCAGGAATAAAAACAAAAAAAGGGAATGAGAAAACAGAGATTAAAACAGAAGAACAACTAGGCGGGGAATCATTAGGGTTTGAGGATCAGACCGGAATAACTCCTTGCAGAACCCCTTTTACTTCCCATCCTTGACTATGCTGATATCAGTTATCTCGATCTCTCTTAGGCACAACTAGATACCTAAACTGGAGCTACTTCACAACTTTTGCATAAGATTTATATTTGGCCTGTGCAAATATTCAATTCGTACTAAGCTCAAGTGGTTTCCCATATGTTCCCATACGTCTTAATCAGCCATTCAGTTAACTGCCCAGCCTTTTTATAAACGGCGCCGTTCAACTAGCTGCCTGAATGATATTCAGCCATTCAATCAAACAGCTATGCAAATGACTTGGATCGCTATCGTTTAACTAGTTGCCTAGCCCAGACATTTAAATTGGCGATTGATTGATTGGGGTACCTAGTTGTTCATTGTAGGTAGCAATGAAAAACATAAAAGTTACAAAAGACATGTTTAATTGAACAGTAAACTAAATCAAGTCATAACAAATATTTGAATGCGTAAGTAAATAAATATTTAGCAGTAAAATGGCTTAACGGGCAACTGCCCGACTCCGTCCAATTAGAATTAGGCGATTCTCACACTGCTGCGTTTCACGCAGCGGTGTGCGGGAAACGGAGCCAAATCCACGCGTGTGAGTGCGTTTTTTTTAAAATTTGTATGTAAAAATTCACGCGCGTGGGTGCGATATCTGCGTCCCGCTGCGTGATGCGGTGCAGTGTGCGAATCGCCTTAGTCGGTGATAAATCTAACTTGGAAGTAGCGCTCGCCACCGGCTGCTGCCGCGGCACCGCTCGCGCGTTTGGTCACAGTTCTAACCTAACCTAACACATTTGGTCTGGATGGCCTAGCTTAGTTACTGCGACCAATTCGGCTCGAGCGTGGTTCTTCACAGTTCCAACCTAACCTATGAACTGCCGAACTATTTTTTTCTCACATTTTCACCTTATTATATAAATGGCCTAAGCATCAGCCAGCCAGTTCATTAAATATTATATTAGACGCATTGGCTGAATATAATTCAGGCTGCTAGTTGAACGGCGCCGTTTCGTTAAAAGGCTAGGCAGTTAACTGAATCGCAGATTATTGTGACTGAATGGCTAATTAAGCTAGACGGCGGCGACATAATTGTCGCCGCCGTGGCGCCGTCTGGCTTAATTAGCCATTCAGTCACAATTCCAACCCTATAGATCTCGTCGCATATAGGGTTGCCAATATGGCACGCCATCTACCAATTTTTTTTTATAATACATATAGTATCTATACTATATGTATTATAAAAAAAATTGGTCGATTGGTTGGTTGAAAATTGGTCGTGGAATTGGAATTGGTCGGTTGATCGACGTAGGTATCTATAGATACCTATACGTCGATAATCTGGCGTCACTGTGTTGCCAGATCGTTGCGTATAGGGTTGCTAAGTATAGGCACCGCTGTTTCTGCTGACTCAGTGTGGCCATAAGAAATAATTTGCGTAACAAAAAGTTAATTTATCTAAACCAGCAGTAAGTACGCCAAATTTAGTTGCATTGAATAGAAGTTGCTTTAGGAAAAATAAAACAGTTTTTGTAATTTACACATTTATTATGTTTTCAGGATAATAGGCGTACGTATGTACTTATAGATAGTATTAGTGCTACTTGACATATATATTTTTAACTTCAAAATCGCTAGAAGAAAACATCAAATCTTTTCTAATTACAGAATTATACAGTAGACCGTATGACGGTGGTGACACGCCTTTGACCTTGAGCAGCGCGGTAACACACTAACAGTAGCAATGGCTTTCATTTTGACAGTTAACAACATTCATTGTGTTATTTACATTGCTGAGTAGACAAATTTTTCGAACATATGAAGCGTATCCTTCGATTAGCAATATCCTTCAAAATGATTCAGATTGTGATTGAAAGTGGGTTACGCAATTACCCCCTTACTAATAAACGTATTATCAGATGAATAGTTACACACCGATTTCTCTCTTTCAGTCGTCAGTAATTTGACTTTCGAAAGAAGAAGACAAAGCGTTGTGTAACTGTACAGACGCTATACAAAGTTTATTAGTGAGGGGGTAAGGGAGCAGCTTATATTAGTGTTGCTACCTCTGACGTACAGCCTACCATAAATTATGTAATTGGTAGTATTTAAAATTTCTATTACGAATTTTCAATGTAAAAACCGATGTTTGCGTAAGGTTTTATACAAATGCTCCCAAGAGATATTTGTGGATAAATCCTGTAGTCAAGTTGTCGCTGCTAAATGTTCCTATGAATGCATTCAATTTAAGTCAATTGCTGGGATTTGGACCAGCTCCCGTCAGTCATTTTAATTAATAGATTTTGTGAATAAATGTAGCAAGTTTAGTTTAGTACATATAATAATAATAATTAAATAATAATTAATTTAATTGTTTAATTGCTGAATGTCGATCGATCCAAGAGATTCAGTGAGACGCACCGCCATCTTTGGCCGACCGATAATTGAGCAACTTCGTATAAAATTCTCGCCGAAATGTTATTAGAAGTTTTGTCATACTAAATGTAGCAAGTTCAGTTTAGTACATATAATAATTGCTGAATGTCGATTGATCCAAAAGATTCAGTGAAGCGCACCGCCATCTTTGGCCGACCGATAATTGAGCAACTTTATATAAAATTTTCGCCGACATGTTATTAGAAGTTCTGTCATACTAAATGTAGCAAGTTCAGTTTAGTACATATCATTGCTGAATGTCGATCGATCCAATAGATTCAGTGAGGCGCACCGCCATCTTTGGCCGACCGATCATTGAGCAACTTCGTAAAAAATTCTCGCCGAAATGTCATTAGAAGTTTTGTCATACGTTATTGGAGGAATCTTAACCCGTCGTTTGTAAATGTAGCATATCAAAAGACACAGAGAACCTCAGAAACTAACAGAGACCAAACGAACGACCAATATGACGTCATATTGTTCCTACGACACCACGACAAGAAACCGAACCGTCCTACAAAACAGACTTCCCGAAACAAACAACCAAGCTTTGAAACATTGCCTAACATCCACTTAACATTAACACCTCCGTTTTAAACGACTCCAGATTAAATGGTTTTGAAACTGATCAGTTTTTCGAACGAATCCGTCGATTGTTTTGTATGAATAGTTGCTGCGAAAGTGCAATGTGATTGGACAACATAGTCTAATAGATACAAGAATAGTCATTTTAAATTTCGTAGCGTCAATTGTTTCGTGTCAAGCGTGTTTAGTCAGTGTCAGTATTACAAGTACACAGAACATCTAGTTTTACAAGTCACACCAAAAATACACGGGAATCGTTCGCCAAAATTATATAATGTCAGTTACTACATAGGAACACTTAACAAAGTAACATTTTCATGTAATCCCTAGATGTATATGATGATTTATATGCAGGGTAGTTACAAATAGAATTTTGGCAATCGATGTTCTTTTTTTAATTTTTTTATAAACTATCCAATGACAACATAGAGTTGTTTACAAAACATAATACTGCCTTTAACATGGACCTAGATACAAGAAATCATTCAGTATGTCTGGTGGGCGCCATTCACTATGGTGGTCACAGCAGAGGCAGTGGACTTGTTCTGAAAGTGTCGCTAGTGAATGAGCCTTACAATCATGTAGGTATGTCTATACCAATCCGCATGGTTGCTACCTCCATTGGGGATGGACCGAGGGTTCATTGTCGAAGAGCAAATAATTCAATCATTAAATCACTTGGGTGGGTACATAGAATAAAATATACATAGTGGCAAGACGATGCCTCTGTCAGTTATGAGGACGGGGAATACTGAATGTGTGAGACACGTGAAGAACACGCTCTCGATCATTAACCTTTTAACCGCCCGACTTTATATGAGTTGTCGTGCCCACAGCGCCAGAAAAAAAAAACGGAAAATAAATACCGATGAAACGAGCTGTGATGATGTAATAATACAGATTAAACGAGCTGTGTTATTTGGTCGTATATATACGACCCTGGCGGAATGGACACGAAAATATTTTTCGGATTAATCCGACGTAAGCGGTTAAAAGGGTAATACCTTAACTAAAAATTATATGAAAATAACTTGCTCAATAAATGTTTACGAAATAACTTTTCCCCAATAGAGGTACAATTATTAACTAAAGGTACTTTTAATAACACTAATTTTAAATATTCGTAAACTTAATAACTAGTGTGAAGATGTATTTACAGTTTGAATATTCGAAATAATAAACTAAAATGGAATAACTTTTAAAATAAAGTTTTCATCTTCTTGCGCAGGCGTTACATGGTGTTAAGTGAAGCGACTAAAACGTCAAATGTTGGCGCTCGAGTCGATTCTTCCATTGATTAGTTAGAGATCGATAGGTGATGTAGCGAGATACACTGATCGTCTTTACAGTTTGCGCCCGCGCACTTTACATCAGAGTAAACATAGCAGTTAAAGTAGTAGCTAATAAAATAAAACCATCCCTAAACTTTTTAAAATAATATTTGTTCTATTGTGAGCTGCCTCAACGAGCACTAGAACACAGGGATCGGTTTGGTATAAAATAAAAATTATATAAGGAAAATAAAGTAAACTGCTGAAATGTGCAGAAAAAAAATACTCAAGCGGCGTACGATAGTTTTGAACATTTCATGCAAACCAAACAAGATCCCGTTAATGTAAAAATAAAAAATAAATATAAAAATATAACCTTTTTTTATAATTACATCCAAATCGAATACTAAAATGTCAGCTTTCCAATATTTAATTTATACTGACGTCTATGAACGAAGTTACATATCGACATTTATATTTTGAAACGAAATCGAACGTCTTCAATACAGGGGGGCCTAATCTCTCAGTGGGTTAACGAAGATACGGGTTCGTCCGAAAGAAATTCGAAAGCTCAGAGTGAACCCTACTCCCGATTTATTAATTTCTCGGATGGATCATTATAAGATATTTTTGATCGGTTTCTAAAAAGGTGGCTCTGCGGCAGAGTATGACACGCAAAAACATATCGGGAGTAAGGACAATTGTCAAATGGTTGTTGTCATTAATTCTTAGTTCGGGTGTCCGTAGGTTATACGGGGATACGTCCGTAACTTCGGCGGAAACTGAGTAGACCCCCAGAGCATTCATCATCATACGGCTTCCCACCTCCCACTTCCCAAATATATTATCTACCGCGACGCACAAACCCGAGATGTAATTAAGGATGTTATAAAATTTTGTTTTCATTTTTTACCTAATCTCGTCCTTGTCCTCACAATGCTCTTTCTTAACGTTGTCCAATTTCGTCCTGAAAGTATGAATTCAATTAAGTTCAAAATGTTGACTTCGCCCAATCCTTAATCTAATTTTCATCTGCTTTAATAATACGTAACATAAAATAACGCCTTGTTTCCCTGACGGGCTAGGCAGAGGAAAACCCATAGTAGGTACAACTCCGCAATTAGATTTTTAAAATTTTTGAATTTCTTGTGACATGTGTATTAATTTTAATATTTTTAGCACCTTTTCTAATTCACCGCCAAGTTCCGCGTCAAGTGCGGTCAGTCCTAGGCAATCGTGCCAAGATATTAACTAACAGAAGTTGTATTAACTTCATGTGACGTTTTACGAATGAAGTCTTTAAAAACGCGGTTTTTTAAAAACGTAGTTTTCCACTAGGTGCTTACTTACGTGCACCCATGATTGGTTTAATAAATAAATTTGTAAATTCACATACAATATAGTAGTGATCGTCACCACGCCATGTCTGGATTGCTCCTCGTCAAGCCTTACATCAAATAATCGCGGCATTCAATTCAAATAATTTACGTCCAGTTTAAAATAATTCATAATTCCTTAATAGTCAAAATATTATTCAGGTAAATCATTTAAAATTCATGCAAAATGACTACAATAATAAAGAAATGCATTGGAAAAATAAAATAATTAAAAATATATTTAAAACGTAGATCGCCCGTCTGTGCTGTTCCTCCCGCGTGCTCACTTCCTTGACCGTCAACGTACACAATACAAATACCCTATCGCTAACGCGATCTAATCTATAACCCCTAGATAATCTCTAAATCGAGAATAAGCTCATTCAATTGTTTGTAAAGATAAAAAAACTGATCGTAATATTTTAATAAAAATGGGGAAAATATTAACAAAAAAGTGCGTTAGTTCTAACACGTGATATTAAAAAATTGACTTTCATTTCAAATAAAATACACTTAAGATTTAAGTTTCTTTTTTTGTGATTTTTTCTTATTTTTTAACACTTATCTATGTTCGAGTGTGCAAATACTGACTGTACGGTTGTTAGGTACAGTCAGATAAATGATTCCTGCACATAAAAGTGGCGGCACTCTCACGCCACTTTTCTTAACAAAGGGCAACTACTGGGGTGATTATCAATATTTAATGGGTATCCCAATTTATTTGGGGTCAGCGCAAAATGTTTTTTTTCCGATACTCATACGGTTTTATATATCTATTACTCCCTAAAAATGTTGTTACTCACCACAGCACTTGTAAAACACCCCAGACTAACGGTTTGTGAAACGTGGAGTCATACGTCTGAACCAGTACAGCCAACCTTGCGATTGATTCAAGAAAACTGTTGTTCGAAGTTGGTTCAATACTTATATTGAATATATGAAATAATTGACTGCTTTTGTTACAATGGGTGATGCGATATTTCACGAAATTACGAAGACAATTGTCGAAAGCACCGATTATCGTTGAGGAGTTCTTGTTCAATTGGAATGACGTAAAGTTCCTTAGGTCCTTGCGCCCGAAATGATAATTCAAACCGATTTTAGGTTATGAGTAAAGATGAAAGAACCGCTCGGTGTGTTCCAATTCAATCTTGAATTAACATTTCGGTCGCAGTTTTTCCGTATAAATTCATGAGTAAAATAATGGATGAAATAACTTATTGTGATTAACTTGTGAGCCAAGAACTCCTTTTGTTGTTAGTATACGACTAATCGCCTAACGATTACATGTTAAGTGGTACAAAAGCAGTCTTACTCAAGTTCCGAAAAGTCCGACTTTCATTGGAGTCCAGTTTGACTTGATTACACCGTTTTTCATACCGGATCCTCGTATTTACTAATTTTATAATTTGTAGTTTGATTAAAATACAATTTTGAGCGAGTTTGCGGAAAGGAATCGATAGAAAAACAAAAAAAAAATTGATTTGCCACAACAGCGGCTATTGTTATTAGTCATATTTTCGAAGAGGGAGGCCTCCCTCAGTAGGAAAAATGCAATAAAAAATTGCAATGAAGGATGGATCGAAAACCTAACACAAACTCGGCTCCACATTGTCATATCATGACAGACAAGAGATGTATGTATAAAATAAAACAAGGATCCAGTATTTCTTTTCACAAAGAACGAGAAAGTCGAGCGCTCGGAAGTGTTTAATGTTTGACGTATGAGTATATAATGATTCCGGCTAATATGAATCCGAAGGTAATGGTTAATGGTTTGTACAGCGACCTCTTCAGCTGGTGCCAGCGCTCCGCCTCGCGCGCTTTCCGCTTCATGTGTGACACGCGCTCCGCCAGGTCGCGAGTGCGGCGCCTGCGTAGCGTTTCCGTGCCTTCGCTGCCAGGGCTGCAAAAACATAACACAAACATCGTAAAAAACTCCAACATTTCAAACAAACATTCATAGTAAAAATAATAAGATGTAACAAAATGTGATGATTGTGCGAAAATGTGCTTTCAATTACAGTTTTTTTTTTGGCTTTCTGATTGGCCTGTTACAAGATGTATTTTAGTCTTGCACGATCTGGAGCGGTCAGTTTAGTTCGGAGGTCCTTCGCGAACTAGGTCGTGCTTTTAGTTCGTCAGCGCTCGTTTCGAACTAGAGAAATGCAGATCATTCGCTCGCTTGGCTACTGTTTCTGCATGCGTTCTTTTGTCTGTTAAAATAGCTATTTTATTTTGCCGTTATTTTTAACTTCACATTGTACTCGCATATCATTAGTCCATAGATCAAAATAGAAATATTACGCATGTGCACTATGTGCAGTAAGTGAGCGGTAGTAGTGACGTGATTACTTCGGGCGGCGCCGCACCCTCGCTCATTCTCGATATTACAAGTCGGTCTTATCGAACGAACTAATGAACTAAGAAGCGAGGGATCTGCGAACTAGTACGCGTAGTTCGTCTGTGGGAGCGCTCTCACGACCTAGTTCGTTCGCGAAGTAGGTACACAAGATGAATGTATGATCAACTTGTTGAAAAAAGGTACCCAATCTTCTTAAAAGGGTATCGATAACAATCTATATACAGTCAGCCTAGAATTTGGCTACGGGCTTGCCACCTTCAGTAGCTTCCATAATAATTGTGTTTGAAGCCCGTTCTTCTCCATAATAATCTGTTCTTTGGAACTAGTAACTACACTTGGGAGCAAATAAATCGAGCCACTTCCCTTTTCACGCATTATGGTAATTATTTTTGGTATTAAGGAACGCATCGATTCGAAACATATATCGCCTAAAAGGGTATTTAATAACCTTTACAATGAGGGTAGTTAGTTGTCAAAATTTCATTTTTATTAAAGTTTAAAGGGTAGAATAAAATTATCGCATTTAATTTGCTTATGACATTTTTATTGTACTCTGTTAAGAAAAGATTAAATTTGAGGTTTTTGTTAATCATACCCATATTACTTGTTATTGTTGTCTTTATCTGTGTCTGTGTAATCAAAATAACCTGATAAAATGGATACTACACCGACGGAAGCTGCCCAAGTTGTAGCTTTACTTGAGGTTGGACACGGACAACGTGAAGTGGCACGCAGACTTCATTTGAGTCGTTCAAAGGTACAGCGGGTATACCGCAGGTATCTGGAGACTGGTGCTTTTGTTCGGCGACCTGGAACTGGCCGACCACGGGCAACAACAGAACGTGACGACCGCTTTATTGCAACCAATTCGTTGCGCGACCGTGGACTTAATGCTGTTCAGCTACAGCAAGCGTTACGTGACGTTCGAGGAGTCGCAATCAGTAGGTGGACAGTGAGACGAAGACTAAAAGAACGAAATGTAACATCACACAAACCAGCAACTGGCCCAAAATTGACTGTAGCTCATCGCCGATCTCGCTTGGAGTTTGCTCGAGAACACATTAATTGGACGTTAGAAGACTGGAGGTCAGTTTTGTTTTCTGACGAGTCAAGAATCTGTCTTTTTAGCAATGACGGGAGAAACCGAATGTATAGACGTCCTGGTGAAAGATTTGCCCAATGTTGCATTCGAGAAACGGTGAGTTTTGGTGGTGGTTCTTGTATGGTGTGGGGAGGAATTTCTCTAGACGGAAAAACGGAACTTGTCTTCGTCGACCTCGCCAACGATGGCAGTGGTAGACGTGGATTAACAGCTGACCGATACATAACTGACATTCTTGAAAACCACGTAATGCCGTATGCTGGTTTTGTCGGAGAAAATTTCTTGTTTATGCATGACAATGCGAGACCTCATACCGCGCAGATCGTTACGGAATACTTGTCTGCGATCGGGATTCAACAAATGGTATGGCCAGCACGAAGTCCCGATTTGAACCCGATCGAACACCTATGGGACGAGCTAAAACGGAGAGTCCGAGCCAGGGTTCCCGCTGTTTCATCCATTCCCGAGCTTAAAGTCGCTGTGCTTGAAGAGTGGGAGAACATACCACAATATGTCATCGTAACGCTGATCAGATCGATGACTAATAGGCTACAAGAATGTATCAGGGCCCGGGGGGGTAATACCAGTTATTAAGAATATTTTTTTTGCAATCATTTTGTTTTTTATTGTTTTTATGGACTGTTTTAGCCCTACTAAATTTTCTATCAAAATTACCATTTTTCTTGCAGAGCCAATAATTTATCATTCAATAAGGTTATTATTCAATAATTTACCCTCATTGTAAAGGTTATTAACTAAACTTTTAGGCGATATATAGTTCGAATTGATACGTTCCATATTACCAAAAATATTTACCATTTTACGTGAAAAAAGGTAGTGGCTCGATTTATTTGCTCCCAAGTGTAGTTGGGATCTTAAACTCTGATTTTTAATTAGCTAGACCAAAATGACAGTTGCGATCGACCTCTTTTTTTATAAATGTTGTAAACAGAGAGCATAGTATTGTAGTATGGCTCATTCATAAGTGATTCATCAAATCGTTGTGACATGGCGCCTCAATTTAATTTTACTCATTGGTGTACATAAATGTCTATTGACCACCTTGTTGATCATCATCATCTGTCAAGCCTTTTCCCAACTATGTTGGGGTCGGCTTCCAGTCTAACCGGATGCAGCTGAATACAAGAGCATATTTCAAGAGAATATTTTACATAGAGCGACTGCCTATCTGACCTCTACAACCCAGTTACTGACAACCCAGTTACTGGGTAATACGATACCCCTTGGTAAGACTGGTTGTCAGACTTTCGGGCTTCTGACTACCAGTAACGACTGTCAAAGATCCCCGAATGACAGACGGGACCAGCGGCTTAACGTGCTTTCCGAGGCACGGAGGGGTCTCGGTATGTAAAGATGGTCATCCATCCACAGACCGACCGCGTCAAGCGTAGTTTAACCTGAGCGATCGACCTGTGCGGCTATTATTTAGCCACGGGCCCCTCAACGGGGCCACCTTATTGATCATGTGATAGAAAGGTTCATAATAAGTATAACAGACTCAGATTCTGAAAGCAGAAGTAAATAGTGATTTAGAAACTTGGCTTTTAATTTGTTTTTTCCATTTATTTAAGGTTTTCGCACACAACATTTTTTTTAACCCTTTTTCGTTGCCAAACAGCAGCTTTCGAATCTAATCTTTTAACCTTTAAAAAGTAAAATGTCGTAACATTTAGCTTTTTTTACTTATTACTGTTCTTTCTGGTATTCAGCTGCATCCGGTTAGATTGGAAGCCGACCCCAAACATAGTTGGGGAAAAGGCCAGACAGATGACTTTTTCCCTTTTTTAAGTGCAAACATATATTGTGTAATGAAATTCTATAGTACCTGAACTAAGTATACCCACTAATCAGCGGTGTTAATGACATTACACTGATCATTACATAGACAAAACACAGACATAAAGAGTGAGACGTACACAACACTACTGTGGACTATTTAATATATTTATTATTGTTACCAGGGTTCACAATACTCTATGCGATAAAGGCTGAAATACACAAATAACCTTATTTTATTGTATTTATTTTAGTATCGTTTAAAAGCAATATTGCATATTACTATACAGGCTGTTACGGAAAGGGTATATCCATGCAAACGGGTTGAAGAGTGTATCTGGTCTAGAATCTCTGTACAAAATTTCAGCTCAAAAGCATTAACTTTGAAAACGCTTAACATTTTTTTATTTCGCACATCACGGCGCTGCACTGGCGCGCGGCAGCGTGATGTGCGTGTACTAGGCGCACAGACACACTACAGATAATGGATAATGACCCTCGTAGTGCGGTGACACGTTTGTTATGATTTCAATTTAATAAACTATCGAAATAAAAAAATATTATGCATTTTCAAAGTTACTGCTTTTAAGCTAAAATTTTGTATAGAGATTCTAGACCAGATACACTCTTAAACCCGTTTGTATGGATATACCCTTTCCGTAACACCCTGTATTACCATTGGGGGCTTCTAAATACACACACCAGCGCAATCTAGGGATCTTTTAGTTATTCATGTATTGAAAAGAAACTAATTAGAAAATCTTATACGCGATATCTTTCACGCGTGGGATGTATTCCAACGAAATTAGAAAATTTTCCCGAAAATCTGGTGAAAGATTGGACTTTTCATGCATCTTTGTCGAACCTGGGACATTATCCTACAAGGAGATATCGAGAACTTTATTTTGAGTATGAACAATCGTTGCAGATGCGTTATTAACACCCGGGGTGCTTTTACAGATTACTAATGTTTATTTTGTAATCAATTTAATGTTTCATTTAATTTGATTTCTTTATTTAATCTCCGAAAACAAAAGTATTTTTTTTGTCCATTGTTAACTTTTTTATTTCTTTATTATAAAAGCCATTTTTTTAAAGTTAAGACTATTATTCAATTTCCTATGGTATAAAATACTGATATTCTTGTATAAAAAAAAAACATTCTTTTCAGTTCATGAATTAAAAAACCCTAGATTATGTTGATCTGTCCATACTGTCGGGTCTAAGATCTTCAAGACCCGTCGCACGAATTCAAAAAAAGAGGCTCTCTGATCCTACTTTACGGCTCATGAAGGAGAGGCGCGAGTTGATCCTGCAGTCTTCAGATGACGCGCTCAATTACCTGCAGCTCAATATACGGATTTCTAAGTCCTTGAAAAGCGATCTTCGCCGCTTTAATACAGACCGTATTAAGGGCGCGATAGAACGAAATAAAGGCTCCAAGGTCTTTGCTAGAGATCTGTCTATTGGGCAGAGCCAGCTTACATCCTGTATATCTTCCTGTATGTCATCGACTCAAGTTATGTCTAGTCGAGCCTATATCTATAATAGAAACCAGTCTGTATCTATTTGTTGCCTAATAGGATGCAAATTAGTACCTAGAAAACATTCAAAAGCTGTACTTAAATTATGTAAAAGTCCTAACACCTAGGTGTAGGGTTTTTGGGTTTTCAGCTGTAAACCCAAAAACCCTACACACCTTGAAGCTGAAACCCCAAAACCCAACATTTAAAAGTTAATAACCCGAAACACTACACTACTTTGAAGTTGAAACCCCAAAAAGCAAACATTTAAAGTTAATAACCCGCAAGACTACACTTTGAAGCAAAAAGCCTTCTAAAACGTCTAGTTTAAACCTTCATCGGGTTGATCTAAACCTTCATCGGGTTGATCTAAAACTTCATCGGGTTGATCTAAACCTTCATCGGGTTGATCTAAACCTTCATCGGGTTGATCTAAACCTTCATCGGGTTGATCATTATCATTGGGATATAGAGGCTCAGAATCTAGTCCGCGGTTCCTCATGTTCTGTATACAAGCCCACCTTATAGCCCTACGTAGCATGTCAAAGACAAACCTTTCAACGACGGTCCCGCAGGGCTCCTCATCCTCGTCGTCAGCTGATGATGCCGAAAGCGAATCGTCGTGCGACACCGGCGTTGGCGTGCTCTCATCAGAGCTAGAGTCTTGCGGCGCAGACATATTCAAGTTGCCTGCGGGAATACATGTTCGATATATTAGCTCCCCAGTTGTTACATATAAAAATATCTGAGGTCATAGAAAGTTGATATATTGAGACTGAAGCCTGGTTTCTTAAGGCCTTGTAGCAGTTGCGCGGTCCGTGAACCTTACCAGAGACAGTAAGAAAATTGCCAATTCGCCATGGATATTTAATTACGGGGCAGAGAAAAGGTCTTGTTATTTCATCCATCAATGACAATTGCTAACATTAACATAATAATATATTTTTTCTGATTTTTTTGTTTTTTTTTTATCAGTTTTTTTTTTTATATTTTTTGTTTCTCAGTTATTTTTTTCATACATTTTTTGTTTTTCTCTTTTTTAATTGGTTTTAATTTTTTAATTTTTTTTTTTTGTTTTTTATTATGTCCAGATTTGGCCTTTCAGAAACCGGGCTATGGTCGCGTTACGTAGTCTAAATAAATGGTGCATCGCAAAATGTTAAGGATACGAAAAACTCCAACATCGACAATAATGTCGTTTCTAACAAATTCAACTAAAAAAATATATAAAAATAAATTAATTTATCATATTAAAATAAATTAATGGAAGAGATTCACTAGTAGCAAAAGAAAACAAATTTTCAAGCAGTGGAAGGTCGAGTATCATAAAACAGGATTCATACAAAAGCCCAAAAGTTATAAACTAACGACAATAGATTCGATCTCGAAAATATACCAACTATAGGTTTCTATGACCTGAGACACAACGCGTACAACATCAATAAATATAAAAAACGAACAACGCACATTGACATGAAGATAGTTTTACTCGCGGACGCTCAAACGCGTAGTGTACAAGTAAAAAAACCGCGAGGCTGCGTAAAGCTAAGTTCATTTCAATATAATAAAGGTTTACATCATAAAGCTCGCATTCCTTCTCTAAAAAGAGTTCAGTCTCATAACGCAGATGTGACCTAGATATAAATGCATGCAATGTGGCATTGCGTATCTCGATGTTAGTATTCGGCTGTAAACTAAATATTAGTATACTCGCGGTCTTCAGCTGCGTTGACTCCTCACGCTGGGTCCTGTCTCTATTCCGATGGCTTCAATGAAATGAAATGAGTGAACGACGAAAAGTAAATACTCTTCTAAAACGTGGTTGCTTGTAAATTGTAAATAGTATATATATGAATCTACTGTGTATGTAAATAGTATATAAATCTACTGATATGTAAATATAAATATATAATAATTAGCACTTAATTCAGTTGTTGAAGTGGGAACGTCTTTTTTAGACACTGGTATAAGAACACAGCAATTGGCAAAGATTTCAGCTTCAGCCAAGAAATGTAAACGAATTCCCTTACGAGAAGGATGTCTGCCTTCAGGACAGTCGAGGGAGGAAGCCAGATGCAAATCAACGGGGGGATAAGGCACATCAACGTTTGAAACGAAAGAACTTGGTGTTTGGTTCACTTGAGGGTGCGGAAGCGCGTTCGCGACATCGTCCAGTACTTACCGAGAGACTCGCTGGTGGGGATGGCGGGGAGGGGGCGTGCGGGGGCGCGGGTCAGGCTCTCTGCGCGAGGAGGCGGCGGAGGCGGGGCCTCCTCCTCTCCAACCACCGCGTAAATGGCTTCTTCTTGCTCCTCCTCGTCCTTCTGCAAGGAGAATTGAAGAATTGAGAATTGTAAAATACCTAGGGGAACCTATTCCCGGCAGTTCACAAAACTGAAGAAGCTCTATCCATTTCAATTGCTTTAGTTCCGTTTGGTCCCAAATTAGGTTTTAAGGGTGCGGTAATACACGTTAAGCAATTTAGCTAATTCGCTCCATTTAGATTTACGAGCCCACGCTCTCTTCCGTCTATTTCACTCGCACTTAGCATCTTCTAACATTGACACTATACCTGTTCACTCGCACAGCATACTCCACACAGCTCTAAGTCTTTGAAAAATATTTAATTCCTTTTCTAAAAACTCATTGACCTTCTATGTTGTACGCTTTTTTAAAAATGAATATGCCTCTATTTAACTTCCTGGCCTTTGCTCAGTTGGTCGCAGTAACAGAGCTGAGCGAGCGAAGCTAGCGATATCGCGGCAGCGGCCAGCGAGCGCTACATGTAAGTTACTCGCAGTTAATTGGCTATTTAAACACTGTAATGTCTTACCGGTTCATATACTAATAATTTTTTTGTTGTAAAAAGAACAATTTTTCAATATAACTTTAAGAAACAAAATCGAACATCCTGTATGCACTCGGGCTGTTTCTGAGAATAGGCTTCGTACACCGCGCGCCAACAATACGTATGGCGAACGAACTACTGGTTATATTATACCGAGACTTATTAATAGTCTACCCTCAGAAATAAACAAATGTATTACACAGAAAAATATCAAATGTAAAGCAATATTACTTAAGTATTATGTAGGAATAATTGTAACCATTTAAAGACCTTAAGATGTTATTTATTGTATCAACTTTAACGCATACATATAAAATGCTTCATTGAATAGTTCGATATCGAGATAGACTCATGATAGCACAAGTTTAAACCTTAGTCGTTTTTGGTTGCTATTTAATATGAATAATCCTGTATTTTTTTGTATAAATGATAAATATAAATAATAAAAAATAAATATTTTAGTGTTTTAGCATGAGGTCTTGGATCTCAGAGGTCGGGCAAACTGTTATTAAGCTTTTCTATCAGGAGCTTCTCAGTAGCTGCCCGGAGTCTGGATTTGTGCCCGGCTGAAGGCAATAGGCTCGCCCGTATTACATGGGATTTTAAAAATAACTGGCGAAATGTGGGTGTACTATGAGTACACCTCTGCCTACCCCTTCGGGGGTTACAGGCATGATGGTATGTTAAAATGCAAATTATTTTGGGGACGATTAAATACGCAAAAACATTACACGAGAAAGTTAGCTAAGCAGAGCACAGCGCAGCACAGCCACATGTTGAAAACTATGCGACGAATTTTAGTACAGTCCGCTTAAAAGTAATTCAAACTAAAAGGCAAACATGTAAAAGTATTGAAACACACAAAAAAACAGACGAACTCAAAAAACTTTGTTGTGTTGTTATCGCTCGAATAAACAAATGTTTTGTGTACTAATTAGTCATTCTGAATAGATAACTCGTGAAAAAGGTTTGCATTTGAATAATAAATACAAAAAAAAATGCGGTAAATAATCGCTTGAAAAATTATATTAGCGTTCACGATTTTCTTTCGCATGAACACGCTATTAAAAAAAATCACATCGCAGTGCACGCTTAGCCTTAAACTATCAAAACTGGAAAACATTGTCGGTTCTGTGTTTGGTATCTATGCCACGTTGAATAAGCGTAAAGCCGATTGTCCATTACCTGCTAAACTAATAAGAACTAAGTTCAGTGAACTAAGTTAAGCTAAACTAAGAATAAAGTTGTCCATCCACCGAAAAATAAGCAAAATTTGCATCACGGTAGTCTTTTGCCTCCGGATTATACAATATAGGATATTGCTTGACGTATTCAATAAATACCTCCGTCCTGCAAATACGTGTTTCACTGCCTGCGCAAGATCACACACTACAAAAAAAAGACGGGTTGCACTCCGGGAGTGCCGACAGAAGTGAAAACTTGAATATTAACGTTGTGCATTTTTGATATTTTTCATTAATAGATGCACTTTGTTCAATTACCATATTTTAAACACTTTAAATTCACGAATTTTACGAATACACAGCAGTGTGGCCACTACACAGACGGTCGAGCCATCAGCTGTCACCATCCATGGATGCGCGTGCCACGCTGTAACATAAACACCCACGAACATTCGCGCAAGTGCTCTGCGCCGCCTAAACGAAACAGCAGGCATACATTTTCGCCGCGCCGTAGAAAGAGAGGGGGGATACTTCCTCTCCTACGCCGCGCCGGCTGTCTACTCTCCATCCGTCTTACGAATTTTCGATCAGGTCACGTGTCCTGACGCGATGTCCTGACGCGAGTTTAACATTTTTTACCCATTACAAAAAAAGTGTACAACGCCGCTAAAGAAGTTTTCACTTAAAAAAAAAAATGCGGTAAATAATCGCTTGAAAAATTATATTAGCGTTCACGATTTTCTTTCGCATGAACACGCTATTAAAAAAAATCACATCGCAGTGCACGCTTAGCCTTAAACTATCAAAACTGGAAGACATTGTCGGTTCTGTGTTTGGTATCTATGCCACGTTGAATAAGCGTAAAGCCGATTGTCCATTACCTGCTAAACTAATAAGAACTAAGCTAAGCTAAACTGGGAATAAAGTTGTCCATCCACCGAAAAATAAGCAAAATTTGCATCACGGTAGTCTTTTGCCTGCGGATTATACAATATAGGATATTGCTCGACGTATTCAATAAATACCTCCGTGCTGCAAATACGTGTTTCACTGCCTGCGCAAGATCACACACTACAAAAAAACCTTAGCGAAAGCTCCGGAGGGGTAACGTACCTAAGGAGGTGAGACTCGATTAGCTTAGTTCGCGTAGCTTCGAATAAACCTACACAACTAATAATTGGGCTATTTTAGTTAGCTTAGCTGGCTAGCGGTGGACGTACATGTATGAAAAACTGGCTCAACTATGCGAGCTAAACTAAGTGTTTTGTAGTGTGTGATCGTGCGCAGGCAGTGAAACACGTACACTAAAACGGGGCTACTTTGAACAGGCGGGGCTACTTTGACCAGGCCGATCACAACGCTATGACGCGTTCCCCACACCCTGCGCCTCGCGCAATACTACTCGAGGTACACGCACACTTGCTGAGCACACTTGCTGAGCATACGTGAAAACCGATTTTGGCGCTCTGTCAAAGTAGCTCCAAAATCTGTCAAAGTAACCCTGAAAGTCAAAGTAGCCCCGTTTTGCGGTATATGCAGCGTTGAGGTATTGAAGACGAAAACACTTACGTGGTTGGGATCCAATCGCTTGGCTCCTTCGATGACGGCTTGATAGCTGAAGCGCAGCTGATCAGGTGTCTGGATCAGTCCCATGCGGTGACGGCGCATCTCCAGCAACGTCTCCTGAATGTCCAAGTTCTCCACTCCCTCCGTCTCGACCTGGTGAGTTGGAAATCCGGTAAGGATCGGCCATCAAATGTCAAGAAACATTTTCTTCTTGATTAGAATCGAGAGTGGAGAACGAAGAAGTTTCTTTCCATCCATCTTGAGTTGAAGCACGGCAGTTTTAAGTATGGTATATTTTAAATCTTGGAGCTTGTAATTAGAGTAAATTGATATATATTTGAAGTCATTTTTGATACGATGTAAATTTAACAATGCAAATTGTTATCTTTGGTTTGTCTAGTGTCAGGCGAAGGTGCAGACAATTGTCTTGGGAGTCCCTATATATGGCACCGCTATTATTACATTTATTGATTTCGAACTTTCGTAGTATTGATACTTTTTACTGTCTCGTTTTTGAAAACAAAAGTTCATCATAATTCGGACAGAAAAGAAAAATACAAAATGCGCAACACGGTTTCCGGAAGAATTTAAATTCAGCACATACATAACACTTTATATCGATCCAATTTGTCACAAAAACCAAGACATATTTTGCACAAAAATTAGTTTTATAAAAGAAAACAACGCGTCAATATTTAATAACTCCTGAACTACGTTGCCATCGATTCACTTATTATTTAATTTATGAAACTAGTTGTAATCGTTATACTTATCCATCGAAAAAGCAAGAAAATAGTAACTTTTAAACAGTTTTTACATTAAAAATAATTAAAAACGCGTTGCACTAACCGGATCAGGGTCACGCGATGTTGACGGCGTAGGTTCAGACATTTTCAAAGGGGTTAGAAGATTTTAGTATGGAGGGTGGCCCTAAGGTCGGTCGCCATTTTGATTTTTTTTCAGAATCGCGGTGCACAACAAAAGTTATATATTTAGATAGAGGACGCTTATACAAACAAAAAATGTTATATAACATAATATCCTAAAGCGTCAGGTTTCGGAGTTATTCACCGAAATATAATTCGATAACAATAAGGATTTTTTTTTTTTTTTTCCTCCAGGTAAGCATATTGAACTATTGAGGTAATAGAAACGTTATGAAACCTTTATGGAGAACAAACAAATGAAGAATAGACATTTTTTAAATAAATAATTAAAAACGGCTATTTATAGTTCGTTTTTTAATCCCTGAGACTAATCTGACATTTAAGTCTTTTGTGTTTTCGTTTTTTTTTAGTATAGAAGTTTGACAGTACACTTGTCAGATTAGTCTCCGGGATTAAAAAAGGAACTATAAATTGCCGTGCTTAATTATTTATTTAAAAAATGTCTATTCTTCATTTGTTTCTTCTCCATAAAGGTTTCATAACGTTTCTATTACCTCAATAGTTCAATATGCTTACCTGGAGGGAAAAAAAAACAAAAAAATCCTTGTTGTTTTCGACTTATATTTCGGTGAATAACTCCGAAACCTGACGCTTTAGGATATTATGTTATATAACATTTTTTGTTTGTATAAGTGTCCTCTATCTAAATATGTAACTTTTGTTGTGCACCGCGATTCTGAAAAAAAATCAAAATGGCGGCTGATTTTAGGGCCAAAACCTTCAAACCCCTTTATCCGAATTTAAAGAAAGACTGAAATTTTTTTAAGTCCTAATAAAATCTCATGAGGAGCACGTCAACACCCGACCGCTGCTCACGTCGAAGTGCAACGGTGAGGCGCGACGCGGCGACAAACATTCGATTGATGTTCTATGTATGGACTATATACAGGTTGTGGCGTAAATAGTGGTCCACCGTTAAGGATTCGATATACCAGATAATTTACTATAACATATTACAATTTTAACCATTTTCACGCAAGGGTTCCGAAAATACGTTTTTGTTTTTTATTTATTTACGAAATTTCTACCTTTTGTTCCAAATTTGGTTGTAGTTTCAACAAAAAACATTTTTTTTTTTCATTTTGATCTGTTAATTAGTGCTAAATACTAGAGCTATCGTGTAAAATTTTGGATTTTTATGTAAAGTTAGAGCTTTTGAAGAAAACGTTAGTTCTTCTCTATTTTATTTTACCCCAATTTTTAACATATCATGCAAATACAAAAGCGATTTTTGAAAAAAAAAATGTACTACTAGAATCAATGACTATACAACCTCTTGACTACTCATACGGGCGACTCAAGCTCACGACACATAAATGAAATTGCACAATATGTTAGATGAAACTATGAGTGGTCATTTTAGTTTTGACCAGTTATTGGATCTCTGCACACGCGGTTATTTTGATACTTTTTAAAACATTTTCTGCATAAATAAAAACTATTATGAGTTCCTGTTCAATTAAATGGTGTGGGAAATCGTCTAGAATACCCAGCTATAAAAAAGATGGCATAACTTTTCATCGGTAAGTAATAGTAGATTGTACAACTAAGGCATAAAAGAAGCTATTTTACCCTGAGACGTTTATATCCACCCGAGCCGCAGGCGAGGGTGGATAGTTAAGTCGAGGGGTAAAATGGCTCGTTTATGCTTGAGTTATACACTCTGCTTTTCACTTCGATTGCGAGAAAATGAAACAGGCATAAAGTATACAGTACATAATTAATCAAAAATGTTGCATCCATAGCCGATTCCCGCCACCACAGATAATACCGCCACGAAACTTTTTTTAAAAGTTTTTTTTTTTTAATTTTCATCATTTGTCATTAAGGAACTTTTACTTATACCTAAGTTCCTTGGTCATTCGACTGGGGTACTTCATACTGCCAAAAAATGAAAACGTTTCTTTGCCTTTTTAAATAATAAATGACAACTATTTTACCTGATTTTATTAAATTAACGATAGAAAACACGGAAATGGTATAAATTAAAGAAAATGAAATAAATCACGACTTTAATCTGCGAAGTTTTATTGTGCGTGTGGCTGTTGGGCCTGATTACTTTAGTCTTAGAAAAAAAAATTACTTTATGCACTAGAACATAAAAAGCGATTTTATGTCGCCTAAGCACAACATAAAGACGGACTTTTAGAGCATGAGAAGTGAAAAATATATTTATAATTTAATAATCGCAGGGCTCAAGCTAAACTGGTTGTTTACCTAAAATGGCACAAATATGTAAACCCGCGTTGATGTCTTTCTGAAAAGTCCCTTTCTCTAACTAGGGTATTGTCAATACGTCTGTCCCTTTCTATCTGTAGTAATGTATTGTGACAATTTCAAAACCACCAAAACAAAGTCGATAATATTGACGATAAAAATTACGATGATAATGGTAAAAAAGTAACATTACTTATTGTTTACATTTTAGATTTAAAAATATTCCGGAACTGAAAGAAAAGTGGATTAATGCAGTTAGCTGTTTTATTTGCACCCAGTTAACACCCTATCAGCATAGCTTAAAAAAATGTAGAATTAATAAACGTAGATTTTATCGAAATCGATATTATTGTTGCAAAACTGATTTGGGTATCACTATATTTGGAATATTCGTCCTGACATTGTTGCATCGGCCAATCACAACCGCTGTATTTTCTTCGTCCCCCGGCCCGCAGTGGTGAGTCGTGTGCCTAGACGAAATCGATCTATCGGCTCTCAAGTGGTTTTAATTCTCTTTGACTAAAATAGTTAAAGTTGTAATATGTTTAGTAAATTATCTGGTATGTCGAATCCATAACGGTGGACGACTATTTACGCCACACCCTGTATACGTCAGTCCAACTGCTATTATATAATCAAATATTTATACCTCTTCCATATTGCAAAGCGGCCCTCGTCGAAATAATTAAACCTTACAAAGGGAGTCGCCAATTTAAACTATATAGTATTAATTCTTGAACGTGGAACATAGAAAAGCTCCTATTTATGGATGGTAAACGCTTGCTTTATACGAAATAATTAAAACTAGCTAAATTAAATGTAGAATAGAAAATTGACATTTAAATAAAATAATAGTTGCAGTTGTAATTTCCCATCATTGTTCCTCGGTTCCTGCAAGCCTCTGGAATGCATAGATAAGAAGACATGCAAAATAAAATAAAAACGGATTATGCTAAACAAAGAAAACAGTAATAAAAGTAAAACAATAATCAGATTTTGCCATAGGTAGTAATTAAAAATAAAATCAAAAAGGGATAACTGAAGTCCACTTACAGATATTTTCAGATACTACATAAAGATGAGCCAGAGCTACGAAATGATATATTAGTGACAATGACAAGGTAGTAACGAGAACCATTAATATGTATTTTTTTAAATGTATAATTTCTGTCCTGTAAATTACTTAAAAACAATGCAGGAAGGAAAAACAAAACATGCTTAACTCAAACCTGTTAAGCAGAACATCTTAGGGCGTTCGCTACGTGAAGCATGCGCACGCGGCGGATGCCCGCCTCGCGTGTTTGTATTTGAAGATAAAGCAGCGCTCTCTGGCGCGGACGCGTGCGACGGGTTTGTACACCGCAGTGGCGACCGCTCCGTGCACCCGCCGCGTGCGCACGCATAACGTAGCGAACGCCCCTATCTCGTTACTTCAGAAGAATTACTTACGATGACAAGGCAGCAGTCTACAAGGCAGAAAGTGCCCGATCTCCCGATGCCCGCGCTGCAGTGGATGACTGGCGGGCCGTCAGTGGGATCCAACACCCCTGACTCACGAACTCTCTTCAGGAACTGAAGGAATGCGGTGGGCGAACTGGGGACCCCGAAATCGGGCCAGGTGGTGTAGTGGAACTGCATGACATCGCGGCAGTCACCGCTTTCAAGATCGTGGAGTCTGTTTAAAAGGAAATTGGTGTTACGGGTTCGAAAAAACTATGTGTAAAAATCGATGAGAAAATCTTTGAGCTCATCGATAATAATAATCACTGAAATAGTGACATTAAATTTGAATGGCTCTGAGTGAATTTATGGGAAGAGTGAGACTTATATTGATACTATCTGCGCCCCGCGGTTTCACCCGCATGGGTTCCTTCTATCTGACAGATTTTTTTTTTGCATAACACATTTGGCATATTTTTCTTTAAATGAATATTTTTAAGGCATAAAAATTAATTTAACATACTTATTATTACTGTTTGGCCGAATGTTTATATGTTCGAATTTACAATGGCATACTTTTAAGATGGCAGAATTTTATTTGGCATACCTACTATGAAGATGGCAGAATTTAGGAGCAGGTGGTTTAACGCTCGTCGGCGCGGCTTAGGCTGCCCGGAACCGAACTACTTAGTAGATTAGGTTAATTATTTAAAAAAAAAAATGGTTAGGTTAGGTTAAAATTGTGACCCCTACGCACGTGTCGAGAGAGCGAAGCGAGTGCCAGAAACGACTAAATTATGTAGAAAAAATTACTATTATTATTAAACTATGAATTTTCTGTAATGTGATAGATGAGTCTTTCAATTATTATGGATGTGAAATGTATGCCAAAAGATGATTGAACTTGAACTTTCTTCTTCTTCTTTCTTTCTTTTTTTGAACTTTCTGAGATATGATAGTTCTGCCTTTTAATGACTATCGATATGAAATGTATGACAAAAGACGACTCTAACTGTAAACTTTCTGCGATATGATGGTTCTGCCATACAAAATTATGACTTTTCAATGTATAATAAATGAGTGTTTTCTGCGAAATGAAGTTTATGCTATCCTCTGTTATGCAAAATAATATATTGACTTAAAAAATCTGCTATAAAAGAGGGACCCCACCCGCATAAGTTTCGATGCAGTGGGAATATCAGGATAAAAAGTATTCTATGTGTTAATCCTGGTTATAAACTATCTGTGTGCCAAATTTCATTCAAATCCGTTCAGCCGTTTGTACGTGAAGAAGTAACCAACATACAAACAGACTCACAAACTTTCGCCTTTTTTAATATTAATGTGATTAGAAGAGCATTCACAAAGAAGCAGTGGCATGTATTTAATTGAACTTTTACCAAAACTCTTCTAAACGTATATCGAAGCACGTGTAGGTAAACTTAAAATCCTGAATTGTGACCTTGATCGTTCGAAACGCAGTTTGAAACGAAACTAATTAATCATAATGTTTTATTCATCGGAAGCATCGAAAGCGTTAACTTGTAAAAGGGTTCGAGGAAAGTCTAATTCTGTAACCTGCATTTCATTTGTTTCGTCTACAATAATTGGACGAAATAATTGAATTCGAAAGTCCATGTGGAAGTAAATCCTTTTATATAAAATAGTTCCGTGACTGACTGCCTGACTCACTGACTGATATTGAATGCTTCGCCTTAGTAGCTGGAAATAGGAATATGACGTATGGAAAGTATTTTCTTACGAGACTATTGGGGTCGCCGTAGTCGCCAAAGGTAGGAGTTTTCTAAAAATCAACCCTTACTTGGGTGAAATGGGTATTGTTTTTTGTAAGGATCATAGTAATTTTGGTATAAATGAAATACTCTTCTAAATATGTAGTAAGGGTGACGTGTGCGACGACGGAGTGAGAAAGATCATACGATTAGTTTCCCAGTCGGGATTTACTTTATCTTAGTCTTACTGAGAAACTGTTAAAAAACCTAACTTTTGTTTTTTTTTTTTTTTTTAATTCCCAAAATTTTAAGTAAACTGTTTGTTTGATTGTTATTTATGGCCAAATTTAATGATAAATGAATAAATTTTTATTTTATTTTATTAAAGTAATGTGTAAGCAATCTAGCGAAACATGTTTTAGGCCTCTGTGGCATTAGACATAAAAAACATAAAAAATAGGTAAAAAAATTGATGAGACTTCGTCTAAGATAACTATGGCTTAAATGGTTATAACTTGTCTGTACTACCTTCGACGTAAATCTTGGCAGCCATCTTCCAATCACCCTTTATATTTATGTATTCTTTCGTTTTGAATACCTAATTATTTAAAAAAAAAACCTAACATGAAATCAAATAATCACCATTTCAGCACCCATAGCATGTGTACCATAGAAACGGGTTTTATCGACGGAAGAATGGACGAAAGACAGAATAGATCTATCTGTCATTTATACGGATATACCTATATTTAAACGGATAATACCGTCGGTCGGAAACAGTAATGGAACATTTCAAAATGGCCTGTTCTGAGTAATTAAGGTTTAAAGTTTTTTAATATTCAAATGCTATTATATTTTTTCTAGAGACCATTTTGTAATTTTTTTATTGAATAATATGCAGATTATAGCCAAGTTTATTGTGTATTACTTTGGATAAAATATTCAATTCCCTACCATTCTACATACTCATCTCAAAACACGTGATTTTGAAAATGTTCCGGTAATGAATCCGACCGACGATACTTTCATTCGATAAGCAGAGTCTTCCGTAGGATATTATCTCTTCTTCATTGATTCAATCAGTTGTCAATGAAGCAATTAAATCAGCTCGGTACAGTTGCGCAGTGCCCCGTGATATGCGACCTTGGTGTCAATTTGTTGGCCTACGCGTCATAAGCTGGGACAGAGCATGATTAATATTTACGTTTGACATTTTTATGGAACCTCAGTTCTTATGGGTTATTTAATTAGACTAGGGTAACAGTTAAGCCTTTTATCCGCGGGTCGGGCAAAGTGTTTAGGGATTTTTGAGATTTCTTAGAGTTCCAAAATCCGGACGATTTTGGATTTTGTCTGATAATGACTTGCACTCTACAGACTTAAATATAATTGACAAAATGTGGGGTACTTCGGGAAATTTTTGTTATTATACGTCTATTTGGCCAAGAACATTCGAATCTCGTTAGTTACTTATAGATTTTTCACTCATTTTCCGTAATTCGGTTGAGCTTAAAGTTTTCACGTACGGGACGTGCTGATACATTACTTGTCATCAATCGGACACAAATCCAGACACCGGCACCCTAATTGCGTAACACACTATCAATCGGAATCTGAATCATTTTGAAGCAAATTCCTAATCCATTGCTTCATAAGTTCGAAAAAATTGTCTGCTTAACACGTAAATAACGCAATGAATGTTGTTGAACTGTCAAAATGAAACCGACTCCGATTGATAATGTGTTACGCAATTGTCCCGCCGGATGCTATTGAGAAATCCAGAAGGAAAACCCAATAAAAATTTATCCGACCCAGGAAGAAAAGGACAAAGAAGAAGAAAGGACTCAGGGAATCAAACCCAGGACCTCATGCTCAACGGTAGCGTATATAACCGAACAAGGTACATATGTTCTATGTTATGCGTTTGGTTTCCAATGGACACACAAGGTACATAATTATATTTTCATATTACATACTTTAAACTCATGAAAACGTACATCATTCTAAAGTTTTGTTTCCCTGCAATAGTTATAACTAAGGTGCTACAAATTGCAAGCACAATTTAATTGTTTGCAACGCGAGATACATTTCGTGGAAGATAATTTAGTTTTCAGCACCCGTCTTCATAAGCAAAGCTCTGTTTTAACTGGAGCTTTCGGCCATTATTTTCGAAGGAAAATTCGTGTAAAGATTATAATGGTGAGTAATTCTTTGAAAGAAATAAAACGGCATTCGTATGTTGGCGAAAATTAAGAACTTCCATACAAACTTTTACTCGGTTCACTAATGTTTCACTAAAATTCCATTGACAAATTTTTAGTTTACAACCAACGTTTCGTATACTATTTATTTCACAAACAACTCATTCCGCAAATGTTTTATTTTATAAACACTCGCTTTACAAACATTTATTTAGCAAATGCTTCTTTTTACAAATGTTACGGATGATATTTAATCATATACACATTTTTCATTTAATATTTAGATTCTTTTGGAAAAATAACGTTTATACAAAATATCATTTTATAATACACTAGCGACTGCATTAAAATCCGTTGCGTAGTTTAAAAGATCTAAGCTTAAAGACAGCGGGAGTGACTTTGTTTTATACTATGTATGTAAAGATGTTCTAAACCAGTCACAAAGTGATCATGACGGTATTCTCCATTTGGGTCAAATAATTTTCAGGCAAGTATTTTTTTCTATATAATCTAGTCGTTTCTGGCACTCGCCGGCCGCGGCCGCGGCACCGCTCGCTTCGCTCGCTCGGCTCGTGCGTAGGGGTCACAGTTTTAACCTAACCTAACATTTTTTTTTAATAATTAACCTAATCTAACTAGTTCGGTTCCGGGTAGCCCACTAAAAATAATCTCTTTTTTTCTATTAGCGCAAGTCCATGAAAGAATGAGTTTCATTTTTAGGAAATTGCGTAATGATAAGTTAATATGTAAAACGTTTTTATTCCAAACGTTGTTTTATGAGATAAAATGAATAAAAAATGAATGCTTGTTAAATAACACGTTATAAAACAAAAGTTTATCTGGTGATTATTTTATAAAGTGAATTATTTGGCAAACTTGTTGTTGTATAATGATGAAATGAAAAATCATGTTTTTGCCAATCGTTGTTTGTCAAGTAAAAATTTGTAAATTAATTTTTGGTGAACTGACAGCACCCTTTTACTCAATAGAGCATTTTTTATCAAAAATTCTAAGCATTTAGATGTTTGCGATTTAACGCCCGTTTTCACTAATCCTAGGCGACACCTAAATGAATGCCTAAATTCAAGCGCACTGTTAGGTCTTCGGCGGTGAGCCGAGTGCTGAAAATCTAACAGCGCAAGCGTAGGCAGTGTACGGTTAATCAGTCAGGGTCTTCACTTACTTGAATAGCCTAGTAGAGTAGTAGCCACAATCCTCTTCCTTTTCCAGAACGACTGCTAAGTTGACATCGTTGAAGGTCATCCTGTGTGTTTCGCCAACATCTTGTGGCCAATACCAGTGGCATTTTATTTCGTTTTTCTCTATCACTTTGTTTAACATTAATATAGCTTTTGTATTTTGTTCCCAAATCATCAACCAAAAGTGGCCCACGGTGAATGCCAAGGGACCTTGAGTTAGTATGTAGCGACGGTTGGCACGCTCCATCTGTGGGCAAAAGGATTATGATTACAGTCAGCCTACACGGAATACAGCTGCAGCGCTGACAGCAGCTGTGTTTCAGTGGAAGGTAAGGTGCAGCTGTTTTTTTGCAGCACTGCAAGAGCTGCATTTAAACGTAGGTATATGCATAAACTTTGTTAAAAGAACTAGTACGCCGCTTCAGGTTGCCACTCCGCTGTTTACCCCATTTGCTCAGTAGGATTTTACGTCAACGGAACCGCCGAAATGTGTTAGTTGTCAACCAGATGTTTTCGCAATACAAAGGGAGAGAAACACAAAAAAACATCTTGGTAGTTTTAACACTTCAGAGGTTTTCCCAGAAATGTGCCTAAGTCAACGTGATTTCTTTGAATCAATGATTTCAAATATAAGGCCGCGGCCGCACTACTAAGGCGACTGCGACGCGACAGCGATTTCGTGAAAAGAAACTCATATAAACATATCGACGGTGAAGTGTCAATATCTAATAACTAACATTTTAGCGATTTTCACTTTATTGCATATCCGTAGGTAAAATATGAAATAGCTCATATTTGCAAAGACATAATAAGGTCTTGAATCGGCGACGAGGTTTCCTACTATTTGTTATAAGTACCTTTTTTTATTAAAATATTAAAAACTATAGAAATGAAACGTTTTTTTCGCCTCCTGTAAAATCATGATTTTGTGACACTACACCGTCGATATCGGTGGCCGCACTGCAGAAACGACAAGCGAAATTTATTCGTTCATATCGTCGCCGCCGCGTCGCTGTCGCCGTAACAGTGCGGCCCCGGCCTAAGTCAATGCTTTGAATGGAAAAGTTTCTGAAAAAAATTTGGAAGGGTGTCGATTGTATGTTTTCGTACATAAGAAAGGCAAGTTAGGTTAAAAGAGCGTTTGTGTAAACTCAGCTTCACAAGTAGTTGTAAACAACTCCAAACTTTCCAACGATCATAAGAAAACTCCTTTGTATAACTTAATATTTTTTTTAATGGAGGAAGAGCTTTCCTAAGTAATGTTTTTCGCAATTTACATCGAAGTACACACGGCGAGATGAAACTGCGACTAGATTTTGAACGTTTTAATTTACAGATTTGGCCTTCAGAGCTGTTGGTAGCAATATTGATGTTAATGTCACCCACAATTATAATATTTTTGAAGGATGATAAGCTCTCTATTATTTTCTGTAGGGACAATAAGAAGTTATTTATGGCTTTTGAAACAAAAAGGGCGGTATATCGCCAAAATAGCCACTTTTTAATAAGTAAGCAGTTCGCCTCTTGTATAACCGGTTTTTCAAGAGAAGCTTTAATATTACTTTTAATAAATACTACTACACCATAATTCTGGTTAAAATGGGAAGATGTAGACATACTTAAATATCCACCTGGGAAATTTCGAACGCACGACATCCAACATTCATATGGTTTTTATGATTAATTCTTTAAAGCTATATTTGTTACGGCCGCGAATCATATTTTTCTCAAACATGCTTGGAAAGAGCATTATTTTGATAACCTTCTTCGAAATAAATCGAAATTGCTGTACTGGCCAAATACATGCGAGCAGCGGCCGGCAAAATTTGTATGAAAATCCATTTCTATCGTGGTTTAGAGGCCAAATAAATTACATAGTAAACTCATATCTGTCGTGTAATTTAAAAATGGAACGATAATTTACTCCGAAACATGGCAATCAAGGAGTTAACTTATCAAAGGTTTATCAAAAAAAAAAAAACAAATGAAAACTTTAAAGCGGGAGAAATTATTGTTGTTCGTCATTGATTTTGAAAAGTAATTGTATTTGACATAAAAGTTCTGCCTAGGTACTACTTAGTTTTAATTTCCGCGCATTATTTGAGAAAAGTACTATACAAGCCTTGGCCACAACTAGGCATTGATGGACGAACGTGTAAATGTGGGCCGAGGCGAAGCCGAGGCACGCATACGTAAGTCTTACACGTTCGTCCATCAATGCCTCTTTTGCTGGCCGCTGCAGTAATGTACTATAGATCAATGATCAACATACAACCTGATACTGTACCTGCAAAATGAAAAAAACGTAAGAAATGTTTAATTTCGCGAGTTACCCTGACGCTTCCATCTTGTTGCTTTGACTCGCATGACGTAACTTTAGTTAATACTACTAAAAGCTCGCCAGTACTAGAATGAACAAAGTAAGGACATAGTTCAAAGATACAGATTTCTTTAGACTATCGTGCCCCAGTTCCTTTCAGGGTTGTGCAGAATGTTCAAAGCTAAGTTATTTTTAAAGTGCTAATGAAACTTTGGCAGTGTCTGAAGTTTTCAGACAATAATCCACGTCTAGTCAATTAGCTGAAAAACATAGAGCTGGCCTGAACTACTCCTCAAAAACGGTTCCCTATCCATTTGCATAAAATTTTAAGACCTAATATAACTTGGCATACTTTTGTTTCTCCTAATTATATTTTCGCATAACATTATTTACGCATAACAGCTTACGCTTATTTTTTTTTAAGCATAATTTCTCTAATCGTAATAATGATTAAGCATAACATTCTAAAGCATAAATTTAGCATGCTCGTTTTATTTCTAACGACGTCAAGTCGACGGTGCCCCGCTGTGCGGGACTCCTATTTCTGTCTGCAGGGTTTAAAGGAACCTAACCAAACCGAACCTCGGGGTGCCCCTGACGTCGTTTAATATTATGCCAAGAAAATTGCCAAAAATTGCCTCAAGATAATAATGCCAACATAAACAGTATGCCAAAAAAAATATGGCAAAGTATTATTATGGCAAAACAAATTATACCAAAATAGTTATGCCAAAGCATATTAGGAAAAAAACATTATGCGAAAAGAAGAGATCCCCTCAAAAACCGGTCAAAAGCGAGTCGGACTCGCACACGAAGGGTTGCACAAGGCAAAAAACACCGAAAAATCACGTTTCTTGTATGGAGACCGCCTTTAATTATTTATTTACTTTATTGTAGTTTTAATATTTGTTGTTAAAGCGGTAATAAAAATACACACTGTGTGAAAATGTCAACTATTATGTATTATGTGCTATTACGGGTCATAAGATACAACCCGCTGACAGACAGACGGATTGGTGGACAGTGGAGGCTTAGTAATACGGTGTCGTTGGCACCCTTTATTTATGGAACCCTACAAACATCACGCTATCGAGTGGAAGTGATAGAAGTATAATAAGTCTTGACAGGTCCACTCGAAATCTGTGTGGTTCCTTCACATGCTCTGAAAAAGATACATTATGTCTGGTCTTTATGAGACTTTGACCCCTGAGTTTGTTTCGCTATTTCTTCTCAAAGGTAGTCCGAATGAGATGTCGACTCCAGTGGCGAAGGTACCATACAACTCGATTCCCACCGACTTCCCTTCGAAAATTCAGAACATAACCACACTATAGTCAATTCATAATTGAATTTTCTTTGGCATATTTTTTTGCTCCGGCTTACCTCTTTCATAAATTCACCCTTCACCACTGGTCGACTCCATATAGTTTTAAAAACTTGTTTAAGTGTTTTTTGAACCAATTTACAGGAATAAATATTGTGTATCATTTAAGTCCTGTCCGTTGTTTTTGCGTCGGGGGTTAAAAAACAAAACCGCAAAACATCCAAACCTCAGTCCTAAAATGTCATATTCAATCCATGAGTACATACCTACCTACATTATTAGATGCACGTTCCTTAATAAACATCCATGAAATATCATTAAAACGACGGCACTGCTACCATAGCTAGGTACTGACTTTAATAACTACATTAGCTGCCCTAACAACGAATAACAAGTTATTCCGCTAGAGATGATATACAACACTTAAAAATAAAATTGCGATATCAGCTCCTGTAACGTGTTGCTTATTAAAAGTAACAAGCAGGAGGAGAATATAAATAAGATAAAAATCCACGCGAAGATGCGTTCCGTGGGCTTATTGGTTGATTCGCAAGAATTTACTCACCCGAAACGGGCGAATCGATACTTTGAATAATATTATTTTTCTGTAGGCAATTCGCGGGTAGTTAATTTATTAGTGTGCCAATCGACCACTCCAGAACTACGTATTAGGAAATTGGCACATTTTGAATTTTATGCAATAACTACACTAGCGCAAAGAAGTGATAGGTATTGGATATAACAACTCTACCTCCTTATTACTATACAAGATTTTTCTTTGGACCAGGTTTAAACCACCGAGCCAGTTATTGATTTAAGTACCTAATACAAACATTACAGCTTAGTTCGGTGCTAAGTTAAGAACTTTGTCTAATCGAAATAAAGTTCGAAATACAAATTTTATACTGGCCCAAAGGTTTAGGCGGGAGCTAAAGTTAGATTTTGTTTCGTAATAAGACGGTATGGGTGTTTAAAGTGCTTATGAAGTAAACTAACAATCCATAATTAGCCGGTCACGCGGCGCGCGTCGCCCATTGGCGACGAAATAATAGAAAATCAATTGTGTCTCATTAGCGGAGCTTGACAGATTAAAATAAATATGTTCTGACGTACTTTTGTTAAGTGTAATAATTATTACGATTTTTTTATATGGTCTACTTCTCCGTGTCTTTTATTATCTAACATTGGTTATGGCCCAGACACCCAAAGTGCGAGATCCAGGGTGGACAGGAGTAGCGTGGATCAAAGTAAAGTCTGGGGAGTTAAGTAAGGAGTAACAATATCCTTCAAAATGATTCAGATTGAGATTGAGTGTGTCACGAAATTAGGGTCCGGATCAGATTCGTCTTCTCTCCGTGTATGGTTACTTCAAGATGATGTTCGCTTAGAGACCATGGTTGCGGTCTTGCGTAGCCTCTTCAACCTGACTTTATGAACGTTTCCAACTTAAAAGCTGTATTCCTATGTGAAAATTCAGATTAAAAACAAACGTAATGAAGGACTGTCACTAAAAGTGGGATCCAACGAAAATAAACGTAAACGAATACACGGGTCAGTAAATTTATTTCACCTCTCAATTTGGCTTCAGTAAACAGAAACGTTAATAAAAGCGTATTGCGAGGCGCACTGACACGTTCAACGCTTTGACCGTCAATTGTTTGCCGATCCACAGCAGCGTGTATCAAACTGCAATCAAAGCTGACAACAGGGGCATAGGTAAACACGATGGCAGCCAATGATGTACCAGTGCAAACCAAGGCCTATGAGTGATCACTTCAGTGTTATAGGGCAGGGCTGAAGGCTGTATTACTAACAGCGGTAATTGTTTGGTACTGGGAAGCGAGCCTGAATATTTAAGTGGATGTATTGAAATTGCCGTTTATTAGAAGGTAGTGGTAGTCTCATGTATTTAGTGGACGTATTCGTTTAGTTGACTTTGTATCAAAACCATGAGAATATTATATTTACGCGTCTAACTGTATGTTATTGGGTATCTATGTTATTATAATTTGAAACCACCTCTGGTTTCAGTACACTTCAGTATCAGAATCTAGTCTTTAGTTAATATATTTTTTTGTTAAAATTTCTTGTTCTCCCGACCCACTCCGTCGCATCGCATCGCCTGTTCGCGGTATTACGTCGTTTGCGCTTAGCGTTCTTTCTGCCTTTTTGAAGTGAAACTTCTTTACGCACGCTTGACTTGGGGAGTAAGCTGGCGAACGCGTGACGTAAGCGTTACGAAAAGTGTGATCGGGTGAGGCGAACGGGAGTTGAGTGGGGGATATAAGCAAGAGAAAGCAGTGCGCGCGCACATTTTCTTTCTCTCTTCCTCTCATAGCCAAATACGTTTGAAGTTTCACTTCAGTCGTGTGGTCATAAGCACACTCGTTTTTTTTCTTTCTGTTCTGTTCCGAAGAGTCGTAGAGTAGTTATAAATAAAACATTTCTAGAATTGGGCTATCAAATCGAAAAATAATTTTTCAAATCCGACTTGTGGTTCCAGAGATTAGCGCGTTCGAACAAACAAACAAGCTCTTCAGCTTTATTATATTATTTATTGGTTTAGATACAGACTAGCTGTTCGACAGACATCCTGTCCGAATTTCAATAATACATACTGAAATTTAAATTGATAAATGAGCTGTTTGTTTTTTATTAATTTAATTAAATTTTATTCGAGAACATCCATCGGTTTTGTTTTACTAAACTTCATCCGACGATCCTGCATACTGATCTCTTTTGTGGACTGTACACCTCTGCCTAACTTTACGGAGATTACAGGCGTGCTGTTATGTTATGATATAGACGAAATAGCATATTTTATCCAATAAAACAGTTCCGTGCAATATTAATAAGTTCAGTGGCCGACACAACTACAGTCAAGACAAACTTGCGGACCGGGTGGTTAGTTCAAATCACAGAACAGATGAACTGTTCTGTGGTTCAAATAACCACCTCTGTGAAATAGTTTGTGCAAGTTTGACAATACAACTTGCAGCAGGCCGATACAATACTCTGATCTCCTAACTAGTCTGCGGCTAAACGTAGCGAGCCTTGAAGATGCGAAACCGAATTATAAGCAATACACGAAGGGTTCCGGACACGACAGAATAGATGGAGAATTGGAGCCCCCCTTTTTAATTTTATGTTTATTATAACGTTTTAAATAAAAGGCACTTAAATAAATTAACAAGGTTTGAGAGTAACTACATGAAACTAAAGTGTCGTGACGATCCATATGGTCTAACTCTCACTCTCATTGAGTACAACTTGCTATAAATAAAATTGGGGTTTGAAATAATGATTTCTAAAATCATACTGTGGTTGAAGACATTGGAGAAATATTACTTTAACAAGTAATAGTTAGCCGAAGTATGTTGAAAAGCGCAAACGTTAAAATACACTTCCATTATTGAAATCTACAAAGTTCCAACATTATTCAATTTGAGGTTCCTCCTTCCATCCCCTGTCTAGAGTTATACCAGCGTGGCGCCGGTCGACAGGCCCTTTCATCCGCAGGTACAATACGATGATACGCTCCGTGAACAGTAGGCACTCTGTCCACACTTCCAGACAGACAAAAAAACTAAAACGTTGTAGGTACAGTCGAACGATACTAAATTAAGAATGAATCAGAAAAAAGAATTGAAGTTCCAGGTTTATTTTTCGCTTAAAATAAAACATTTTTAAAGTGTAGGTAGACACTGATTTTCCCATTTCCAAAACGTCACGTCTACAAGAACAGTTTACGAATAGATTACTGTATTAAACTGATTAGTAATGTAATCTCATTCCTATCAGTTTCAACAGAAAATTGTTTAAAAAACTATTAATTGTATTTTAAAAAATATTAAATTTATTAAAAAATAATAATAAGCTGATTGTAATCTCATTTCTATCAGTTTAAACAGAAATCTGTTATAAAAATTAATAAATTTATTAAAAAAAATTAAATTTATTAAAAAATAATTAAATTTATTAAAAAAAAAATATTAAATTTATTAAACAAAATATTAAATTTATTAAAAAAATTATTAAAATATAAAGGGGTTTGAAGATTTTTGTATGGAGGGTGGCCCTAAGGTCGGCCGCCATTTTGATTTTTTTTCAGAATCGCGGTGCACAACAAAAGTTATATATTTAGATAGAGGACACTTATACAAACAAAAAATGTTATGTAACATAATATCCTAAAGCGTCAGGTTTCGGAGTTATTCACCGAAATATAAGTCGAAAACAACAAGGATTTTTTTTTTGTTTTTTCCCCTACAGTGAACTATTGAGTTAATAGAAACGTTATAAAACCTTTATGGAGAAGAAACAAATGAATAATAGATATTTTTTTAAATAAATAATTAAACATGGCAATTTATTGATCCTTTTTTTAATCCCAGAGACTAATCTCACATAAGTATTTTGTGTTTTCGTTTTTTTTAGTATAGAAGTTTGACATTACACTTGTCAGATTAGTCACTGGGATTAAAAAAACGAACTATAAATTGCCGTATTTAATTATTTATTTAAAAAATGTCTATTCTTCATTTGTTTCTTCTCCATAAAGGTTTCATAACGTTTCTATTACCTCAATAGTTCAATATGCTTACCTGGAAGAAAAAAAACAAAAAAATCTTAGTAGTTTTCGACTTATATTTCGGTGAATAACTCCGAAACCTGACGCTTTAGGATATTATGTTGATTACATTTTTTGTTTGTATAAGTGTCTTCTATCTAAATATATAACTTTTGTTGTGCACCGCGATTCTGAAAAAAAAACAAAATGGCGGCTGATTTTAGGGCCAAAACCTTCAAACCCCTTTAATAAACTGATAGCAATGTAATTTTATTCCTATCAGTTTAATACAGTTTATTCGTAAACTGTTCTTGTAGACGTGACGTTTTGGAAAATGGAAAATCAGTCCGCTTACTCCTCCGGAAAATTCATGCCTGCTCAAATAAATTGTTCAATGTCTTGCAGTAACCGTATGACGTAATGAGAGCAGTGGTGGCCCGGTGGTAACGCCCCGACTTAATAATTGTAGGACGTGGGTTCGAACCCAGACAGGCGCTTTACTTTGTGTAAATAATTTCATCACCACTGCTCGCAAAACAGTGAAGGAATAAATTCTCGTTATAAATTAAAAATAAAGCTGGTCCGCTTTTCCCGATTGGAGAATCTGACAAGTTTGCCTGATTTTGCCCTGTTCGTTATCTATTTTGCAATTTATTTATAAACATTTCTCGCTAGTTCCTTGAAAGTAAATATTCAGTAAGAAGTAACATCCAATGAGTTTCATAACAAATTCATTCATTTAATTAACAGAAAATGTTAATGTAAGTTACTTACTGATAAAGGAGAATGGGCGTTATTATATGAGTTGCGTCCCAACCCTTGTAACAAGTTGCGACTAGTATAAACATGTTCATTTAGGCTTTTTTATGAATAATAATCGAAGTTGTTATTACAATTGCGTGCAGGTCAAAAGTATTGGGCTTCAAGTGAAAAAAAGGTTTTTGTATTAAATAATGCTTTAGGTAATAGGTAATACAGGCTGGTGTCCGCAACTCCACGTCAATGCGCGTATTCTGCGTACTAAATAATGCTTTAATCATAATATCAATCAATAAGTTTTTACATTTTGTGTTACATATCCACATAATTATTACATTTATAATAACTACACATTAATCACAGGCAGTAACAGTTACTTTTAGTCAGTTATTAATAAACGCACATTTGAAAATACATAAAAAAAAAAAAATTATACACTTATCACTGAATAATTTCCTTATGTAGGAATATGCCTCAAACAAATGCACATTGTAAACATATTGGTACTTGTGATATAATAATAGATTAATTAAGTAGTCTCTATATTCTATCGAAAATAAAAAAAATAAAACCTAACTGAAACTATACACAAACTAAAAAAAATTCATCCGCATCGCTGTCGACTGGTAATGTACCCAAGAGACTGGGGGCATTACTTACTTTTTGACGGTGATTTACTTTTAATAATGGTTATTATCTATAATAATGTCGTCCAAAAATGTCGCGGGTAACAATATACTTGGCTGGTGTCTTGCCCAGCCAAGGTTTCAAATGATACTCATTATGTGAGCGCAAGTACCCACTGTTCTTTTCCAGTCAAACATGAGCAATAATAATGTGCAATTGCATCTCTCGCCGTGTCTGCTCTACTTTTTATCAATATATACGAATAATAAATCCTACCAGATACATGTCGCGATTTTATCCGCCCCCTCAAAAGAATATCTTCTGAAATATTTATATTATATCGCACAAGGTTAGGAATAGCTCCTATGCATATTTCGATTGTGTACATGCCATTTCATACGTGTTCGCTCAAATAAGACCGGGCAAGCTTTATTTGGTAACTACCTAGAGAAATTAATAAAAGGTCTTCTTCTGTTAACACTGGAAACTGCAATAATTGATTGTCATGCGCAGTTATAGCGCGAAAAGAAGCTCGCTGTCGATTTATATTATTTTCGATGACATAGTCACTTAGGCTGTTGGCCATATGCATCCTCCCATATAAAACTGCTGCTGCTTTTTCGCTGCTCCTGCGCTTACAATAAAAAAAACAATGGCAGTGCGCGGCGCAGGGTAGTAGAGGGGGTGCTGGGGGGTGTTGGGTCAGAGTAGGAGTAGGTAGTTATAAATAGCTTTAGTCCCTTTGTCATTAAAAGACTAATTAATTAAGTTGTATTAAATAAATGAAACTACTATAACACTTTCCCTGCACGAGATACAGAGTTATGCCCATACAAAAAAAAATAACACTCACTGAGATCTTCCATATGATATAGGTAGAAACATGTTACAACACTTGGGACGAAACCGCCCATTCTTCTTTGCATGCTTGTTTATATTGGCAAATAATGTTTTGTTGTAAATTGTCCCTTAAGTATTTTTTGAAAGAATCTCTTCACCACTTCCAATGTTACCTATATTAATGCTTAATGAAAGCAACAGCCGCCAGTCTTGACTCTATCAAATCTCAGTAGTAACCACGGATATCGAGAAGTAACTACTCAAGTTGCAGTTCGATGTACCAAATAATTTGACTCATGTAGACTGCAGCTAATCCCTTGCACGCCGTAACTTCGGCTGCAAGTTTCACACATCAGTGTTACTTGCACGACGGGACAGCGAACTTGTATCCACTTAGTGGCGGCTACTATCGATTGGGCTGTCAACAGTGGAACATGCAATGAGCTTGTAGATGGGACAACAATTCACTTGTATTTTTTATATATAAGACTAGAAATTCATGAATTTTCTTTTTATGTACTTATTTATTGATTTATTTTAGGCGACCCAGGCCCGTAAATAAATACGTTAACCTAAACATACATATTTTTATTATAAAACAGTACTTCACTAGCTAACTCTTGTGCAGTTCTATGGTACTTGTCCGCGGAAGCGACAGAACACCACGTCCTGCGGCCAGAAGTCTTCTTCTATGACGACGGGCGCGCGGGCAGATAACTATTCGGCACGTGCACCACGAACGCCTTGAAGTTGACGTTGCGGTGCGACTCCAGTAACTGCACCCTCTCGGCTAATACCTCGTGTTCTGGCGCACGTACTCCACGATGTCCTCCGCCTTAGTGGCGTAGTGTAGGCGACTTATGAAGACTTATATAGTAGGTGTATCTATTCTGAACTGAATTTAATACCTTTATTAAATTGTAAAGATTAATTACTAAAATATTAATTTTCAACAATCATTTCCTTAGTGCTCACCTTCGTTGTCAATGTGAAGATGAAGATACGACAATAATTTAAACTTTGTATATCAAGACGTTTCTAGACTCCATACAAAAATTTATTCAAATATATTCAATACTTTAGTCACTATATTTTGCCGCGCTGTAGTTGGTTGATAGGCAAAACCCAAGTCAGCCGTTCACTACTATTTAGTTAGTATGATTTTTTTTTTCAAATTCAATGATAAGATATATTTGGTAGTCTAAAATACTTCTATGCACTAGTACTGCCAGTTTTTTATATGTGTCGTATTATTGCTTCCACATTGTTTATGTTGTACAAAATTTATCGAGGCACGAGGGCCGTTGGCTCTGCGCCTGATCTCTCTCCGGTAGTGTCGGTTTGCCGTTCCATTGGACTTTCAGATTGAGGGAAGCTGCATCTGTGTCTGCGCACGCACTTGTGCACTATAACATCTCCCGCGCCGAAGGCTAGTCTCCGCTGAGATTGCTCGCCATGGCCGAAATTCGGTCTGGAGGTCTTTATTTTTTTTACAACATTTGTTTTAAAATGTTCTGATTTAAAGCATAACAAGGAGCAATCATGACTTTAGATGTCCACAATCGGCACTAACTAACGGAAATTACAACAGCCACGCAAAACACATTGAAAGGTGACCATGCAAATTCATATCATGGCTAAATTCCTGACACGTGCATGGACTCGTGCAGGTAAATAACCAGCTGCATGACATTTGTGCAATCAGTTCGGTATTGTCCATATGAAAATACAACAGGTGTGAATAGAATAGAATAATTATTTATTTGCATAGAAAGTAGGTACAAAAAATGCAGATGTTTTATAATTAGAGATCCTTATACATTCTACCTTAAATTAGGCATGCAAACATTTAGCACAAGTGCTTAATAGTCTAAAATACTGTCAAAATTCTGTGAAAACTGTGAAAATTCTTACAATATGGTCAATAAAATAAAATAAAGAATTAAAGATGTCAGGATAATAATATAATTAGATTAATTAGGTAGGTAACTAAAAAGTTTTATCATTTAAAAATTCACTAATGGAGTAATAACATTTATCAATTAATAAGACTGACAATTTCTTTTTAAACAATGGAATGGCCTCGTTTTTTATTCCATCAGGTATTTTGTTAAAGATAATCGGGCACATACCTAAAACACTTTTCCCAAATAATGCAGTGTTATGAACACTAACACGTAGCATATTTGTATACTGCCTTCTAATTGGTCGTGTTCTATTTTCAGACAATTTACTAAAAAGATGCATATGTGATTTTACAAAAACAGCTATTTCGAAAATGTAAAGTGATGGGAATGTTAGCAAATTAAGGGACTTGAATACAGGCACGCAACTATCTGTTACTTTCATGTTACACATTGCCCTTATGCATCGTTTTTGAGCCTTGAATACTTGTTCTCTCAGACTACAATTTCCACAAAATATTGTTCCGAATCTCAGAATTGACGCCACTAAGCCATGGTAAGCAACTAATCTGGTGGGCATATTCACTTTCCTGGATAGGTTAAAAAGCACATACGCTGCTGTACTTAGTTTTTTGCATACTTCTTCTGCGTGTGGCTTCCAGGTTAGTTGGCTATCTATCATTAAACCTAAAAATTTTGCAACTTGCACTTGGTCTATTTTTTGTCCATTGTAATTTAAATTTAAAGTTTGCGGTGGTATACGTTGATAAAAATGCATAACATTAGTCTTAGATATATTAATCATTAAATTATTTTGATCAAGCCAGTGTATAATGTCCATTAAAGTATTATTTATGTCATGTTCATATGTTTTTAGGTCTGTACATTTAATCAAGGCAGTACTATCGTCAGCAAATAAGACCATAGGATGTTTTATGCGTCGTGGCAAGTCGTTAATATAAATTAAAAATAATAAAGGCCCCACCACAGTGCCCTGTGGTACACCATACCTAATAATTCTGTGCTCTGATAAGTATTTTTTCTCACGCTTAGTTTTTAAACATATTTTGGAAATTTCTGTCTGCTGTTTTCGGTTGCTGAGATATGATCTTAAGAGATTATGCATATTTCCTCTTATACCTATCATGTTTAACTTGTATAAAAGAGTTTCATGGTCAACACAGTCAAAGGCCCTCGTCATATCAGTTAAAATTGCGCAAACTGGTACTTTTTCATCGACGTTTCTTATTACCATATTCATTAATTCGTAAACGGCCGTATTGATACCTTGATTTTTTCTAAATCCCTTTTGTTCTATACTTAAAATATTATACTTAGATAAGAATTTATTTATTGCGTCATAAATTATTTTTTCCATAACTTTTGAAAAACTGTGGGGATGCGCTTTGTTTAAACTATGATTCTGAAAAGCCAAGGGTCGATGTTGTGCATCATCCTTTATTATCTAACTCTCTTTACTAAGATTAATGTCTGCTTCACCGCACATTTTTTGACGTTGCAGATGGTGTTAACTTTAAGCAACAACGGTTAAAAGTAAGACGCCAAAAGTTTATAGGACGTTTCGGAAATCGTTTTGGCAGATCAATGTTGCGATAGAGTCAAGTCTTGGTATTACTACATTATGATCGACCGACGTTTATTATCATCATTGTCCAGCCCATATTCAAATTGATTTGGGGTCGGCGCAACATGCTTTTTTCGTCAAAGTTCGACCGACGTTGACCAGGAGATATTGATCGCTGCAAAATCATACTCACACTCGTACATAATACCTGTGTGACTATTTCATAAAGCCAATAAACCAGTTTAGTTTTTTCACACTCGGGTATGTACTGAAATGTTCAGTAAAAAAATAGTCATAACAGTCAATGAAAACCTCGGCCTGCATAGCATGCTCGGCCTGCATTCAAAAACACTCGATACGCTTCCGTATCGTATCGAACATCATTCAATGTTATCGTAGGAGTCATCTAAACGCTGTTCACAAGTCCATAACCCGAAAATTTTGTCAGTTTAAATCAAATAGACGCCCATTCAGGTTATCGAAATGTGTCATTTTCAATACGATAGCCTGCCATATGGTTGTGAATAGCTATGCAGATATAGAACCCATCCCAAAGGGGTTTATTGCTTAAAGTTGTAATGTTTAGCAACTGATTAACCATACATTTTTGACATTTACACGTCGCTTAACTTTAAGCAATGTTTATAAATAAACCTCTTAGTTTTTCCGTATACCTTATGCTGCTATTTAATTACTCTAAAGCTCAACAGCTTATATATTCAACAGGCTCTCGGGACGTAGACGTTTCCTCCAAGAGCTGGAGTTTATTGTAAGAAACCTTTTGAAATGAAGTAAATTAGTGTTACTCTTATGTAAAATAATATGAAAGTAGGTAGATAAAAGAAAACGACGTAGAAAATGGATAAATGCATTACGTTATTTAGCAACCACAAGGCATTTTATTGCAATGATAGAATTTTGCAGAAAAGTTGCAGGAAATTAATCTTAATAAGGGTTCTTTTCCTACTACGGTTTCAGAATTGTATGGCTAAGTATTAACAGCCGCACGGCTGCGCTTACCGCGATAGGTCTGTGGATGAGTGACCATTCATTACGCATCGATCTAAGCACTCCGTGCCTCGGAAAAGTTTTAAGCCGTTGGTCCTAACGGTCACTCGTAGATCTTTGACACTCGTTAGGGGTGCTCAGAAGCCCAAAGGCTGATAATAATTTGTCTAATGAAGGGGTATGGTATCGTGTTACCCAGTAGCTGATTTGTGGAGGTCCGATAGGCAGTCGCTTTGTGAAAATACTGCACCATCATCTATGATGAAAATGAGAAATTCAATACTAATGAACGGAGTTCGTGTCAGAACTATGTGGCGTCGAAGTGATTCAAAAGTATGTGATTGTAAATTATACTAAACATTTAATACTAGAACAGCTCCCGTGTATTTGTGATCAGTTTTGACTCCAAAGTTATAAACTCAATCATCATCTACTTTTGCTGTTGACTGTACTCAGCTGCGTTCTTGGGTTCATCGTCAGACTAGAAGCCGACCGTCAAAAGCTAGGTGCAAGGTTTGAAATGATCGTTTCATAATCGTCAAATATGCGACTTGACTTCCTGCGATTTTCATTACGGTTTGACTAAAAAAAGAAAGAAAAATGGTTTAACTACATGGTTTCTTTTTAATTGCATTATTGTGCATAGTGATCCCTTTCAGCCAAGACTCAAATTCTGATACTGATATTATATCATTTGATCGAATCATATTATAAAGCATTATAATATATAAGGTGCTATAAAAATCTATCTATCTAAATTTTGTACCCCGGAATAGTTAAATCAATTTGAGAAAATAAAGTAATTAAGTAAACGTGTATATTCTGCATAACGTGGTTCACAAACTACGCGCGATGTGTCGCTTCGACACATTTTGCGTGATGAAATGACGGTGCGGCAACAGGTAATTACTATGGGACGGTTTGATGCAACTAAATCAGTACGCACATTCTCTTGTATGAAAAAATTTATGACATAAAATCAATAATGTATTTTTACTATTGTAATCTATATATACATGTCGCATCCGGTCATTCGTTTGACTATTCGGAACGCCAGCGCCATCTGGTGGCGCTTGACAGAGTCTAGCCTGAGTTCGTGGGGAGTACAAGAGAGCGTGCATCGCGGTGGAGCGGCTCTCTTGGACATCGGACATCGGACGAACAACATGCGCTCAGAAACTGTCCCGCGTTCCGTATCTGGTTGTATCGTGTACCTATAGTGTGTGATTTGCTAGTGTGATTAAATTGTTCGTAAAATTATAATCTGATTTGAACTGCAACCGTTTTTCTATTGCGCAATAACCAACATAATACCCATAGTTCGCCCACAGTAGTTGAAATATGGCTGATAATAATAACGAGACACACATGCCTTCTCCGTTATACAGAATACTGTCTCCCATTGAAGCCGTGGCAGATATTTTTATAGTACCTTATATAGCAAACACTTATCCAATATCCTGTGTGAGATCGACTTTAAGTGGGCTCCTAGACTACACGGTTATTGTTAGATATAAGGATCAAGCTGTATTCAATCTATCTATAGACTATACTAATAATAAATCGGAAGACTTTCTATGTTTGCACCCGCTAATTTCTGAAACTATAATCGGAAGACTTTGTATGTTTGTACCCGCTAATTTCTGAAACTACAGGTCGGCTTTGAAAAACTGTTTTTGCATTTGATAGCCCAATTTTTGAAGGGGGCTGTTTAACGGTGGGAGTTTGACCATTTGAAATCATAAGTGAAATTTAGAGAAACAGTTTCCTATTAAATTGACACACATTTGAAGACAAATCAATATTTCTATAGGTATCAACAATTACAACCTACCTAATTCTACGTCCATGGCAAAAAGGTGCGAGTTCATTTAAGAACATGTACTTTTTTTTTGTTCTCATAGCATAATCAGCCTATGTTCCCATTGCTGGGAGACAGGCCTTTACACAGGGCTTTAATCTACCAGGTGGGCCCAGTGCTGGTTGGTAGATGTCACATGTCTTCGAATGTTTCAAATCAATACTCAATTCTTTATTGCATTCCATAATGTTAGTAAAACAGTTTGTAGACAAAAACTATTGAAACAATTATGGACCCTGTCGGGCACAGCATAGTGGGATAGAGGGGCAAACTTATTAAAAATCTATCAGGGCTATCAATTTATTTTTTTTAGATAAGTAGCCCCGATAGTTTTTTTTTGAGCACTATGCGAAGTGATTGAAAATAAAAAGACGGGTTGCACTCCGGGAGTGCCGGCAGAAGTGAAAACTTGAATATTAACGATGAAATAAATCAATTATTAAAATTTAATTAATATTACTCATTTTATTTTCAATATTTCTGCGTCACTTTTTTCATTAATAGATGCACTTTGTTCAATTTCCATATTTTAAACACTTTCGGTCTTATTCATAAAAAAAGCCTATTGAAGGTTTAAACCATTCATTAGTTAAAATGCTCAATAGGCCTTTAAAACATTCGATAAAATTTTGTATTCATAAACGCTTCATAAACGTTCTATAACTAGAATGTCCTACAACTTCTAAATGTTGCCATTATAATGAAGTCATCTAACAAATTGGCCACCACATTAAATCGGCATACGAGAATATCTGTCTACGAACCGAATATTTGTGTCCATAGACATTATTACGTATGAAAAACTAATTTATTGTCTACAGTTTCAACAGTTTTGACGCGACAACGTCATGGTCGTCATGGAAACAATATGAATATGTCAATGAATGAATTTGATATTGTATGTGTCAAACTAAAAAACTTTTGAATATTTATTTTGTATTTAAAATAAATGAAATTAAGACCGGAGACTAGTTGCAATAAAGGGCAAAGAATTGAATATCGGTTGGAGGAGGATAAGGTGTGTACCTACTGTTACAGCTAAAATGTGTTCAAAGTAAGTTATGTTTTGTAAACATTCTCAATTTCTTATACTTATGCTTGCTTTTGCTTCTAATCCTTAGATTTTTTGGAAGAATTGGTCAGGGAGAGGTCTCCATAATAGAAAATAAAAACGCTGACACAAGCACCAACGCTAAACAGGGGCAGCCTGGCATGATTTACGAATTAGGTGCCTATCCAATTTACAATTTTACGAAGAACTTCGTTTGCCTGTACAAAACTCATTGTAACAAAAAAAAAAAACCCGCCATAAGAATAATAATGACTGTTATTTTGATGCCGCTACTGATTAATTAAATCAGTATAAATAAGATAATGAAGAGAAAGAATTTATAACATTAGTTTTGTATTTCAGGTCAATAGGACTAGTGAGGATGGTGCTTCACTACGAATAGCAGAAAATGAAACGGCCTACAGAAGAGATGGCACAGATGGCAAATGAAAAGCAAACATTTTAAAAATGTTGTTCTGCTTGCACAAGTTTTAGAAGCCAAATTAGAGTTTAGAGTATTGTTCAGCCGTGAACAGGCAAGAGTTACATACGCCAGCGTCAGCATCAAGAGCGACATACATTCGTTCCACATAAATTAGTAATTAAGTAGTAAATGAATAAATTAGTCATCAAGCTGGAGTAGAGTTTGATTCATCTTTCATAATTCCTCTCACTATGGCCAAGACACCTTTAGCCATCACCAGTTCTATGAGTCTGTGGGACCGGCAATGACAAAACTATTTCCTGTGTACACATTGCACGACGTACACAAACCCCTATTCCTACCCAAATTCTGTCTGTTCCCGTAGGTCTCCCGTAGGCTTGTATGATAGGTTAGGGTGTTAGGATAACTAGGGTGTTAAGTAGTTGCTGTAGGTTTATAATCAGTAGGGTGAGGTAACCATAGATACCAGGCTCAATTGTTACAAACTTAGCCACACTGTATGCATTTGGAATAACAGCCGTACTAAGCTGTAAGTCCCGGTGCGTACAAGTATTATAAAAATAAACTGATATTTGTATACAAGCTTTTTATTCATGAACTACTCCCTAAATTTCTTCTCTTTTACTTTAGATCTTGTTGGTTCAAAATATTGCCACTTCCACGTTGTCGTCGGTGGCAGCGCAGAGGTCACTTTGACTGCATGTTTTGGGTAGGACCATAGATTAATTATACATCTATGGGTAGGACAAATAAGGCAGGCTAGGACGTGGAGCATGTTTTGCAACATAGCTTCACAGCCACACCCTACTGGAGCATCTCCCTGCAGGGTGTAAACTTCCGTGGTCCACACGGAAGCATTGTTTTCACACAAAAGCAGCAATGTCCCACAGTATTTCTTGTTGCTATAATGTGCTTCGTTATATTTTTCGTCGCTTCTATTTTGTATTGTAGGTAGGTATATAATAATAAACTAAATTGGTTAAACAGAAGTTCAAAATAAATTAAATACAACTGCGGCTCCTCGAAGTACTATTGTTTACGAAACTGACTTTTCAAACATTTGTACGTCAAATGTCATTTTCTTCGGCCATCTTTGTCGTGTCTCACTTGGTTCACTTCGGTTGGCGCCGACGTAGAAAGAGATGGGGGGGGGGGGAATCTCTCCTGACGGTCACGTGTCCTGACGCGATGCCCTGACGCGAGTTTAACATTTTTTACCCATTACAAAAAGTGTTCAACGCCGCTAAAGAAGTTTTCACTTCAAAAATAAAAATTTGTCAAAACTTTTGAACCGTAAAAAATATTCAGCGACATTCTCAGGGTTAAAAAGTTTGGAAATGACCTTGCCCATGGCCCTATTCGATTTGATCCGTACTTCCAGGGACACTCACCCTGTATATTCTGGTAAACTCAGTGCAACGTGGGTTATAACCCACGTTGCACTGAGTAAACAACAGGACAAATCGACAGCTACCTTTTAGACTACTCAACACAGACACACATCCCCTAATCCATAGTGCTTCTGATTACATTTCCCTGCACACTGAGTGCAAACGCAGACGGTACGTATCGACCAGCACCTCAGTTGCGTTCACACTTTCCATGTCAAACCCAAGAATTTTGAAGGTAATTGAAACTCCTTGACAACGTGTACAGGTTGTAAGGGAAGTAGACGCGCGTGAGCATAAACGGCAAATTGTAACCATGAATTCAGCACATGATTCTAGATCTAGACCAGCCAAATGTTTCATCCGAAAGTGCAACGAATTTGAAGATTTTCCGGGAGTTTTAAAAATTTTCTTTGCATAAAAACTTGATCCGGCCGGACTATATTACGAACAGTTTAAAACAAAAAATAGCCAAATCAATTATTAAAATTCAATATATCGTGCATTTTTTTTTTGGATGGGAAATCATCAAATGACTCCTCCCGCTCTGGGTGGAGCGGAAGGAAGTGTCAGACTCTTACTGACTAAAACCCACCTGTGTTACTTCCTTAGCCCTTTATGTTCCGGGGTAGCGCCCTTTCGGAAAATCCCGCTACCCCGGCAGGCTTCGGCCCTAACGGGCCCCTTCCCTTAAGCCGACATCTCTTTGAGGCACGCGTGGAACACATACGCGCCGTCCGGCACGGGCCTAGTCCTGATCGGACGGTGAGCTACTCATTACTCTCCATCCGCAGGCCCGCGCCTACGGTGGCCGGGAGTCGTAGAGTCGTATATATCAGGCATTATGATTAACTTGTATTTCTCATAATAAGTGAATTTTATTCTTTTGAGGAATAAATCGTCGGCTTATTGCAAGAAGTCATTATGTGACATATTATTTTATTATTGTTTTAAATAAACAAGTTTATAGTTAATACCAACAATGTATGGAAGAGCGGAGTCTTCTAATACAAGCTTTATTAGCTTAAAAGGAGGCTCCAATCACTACCTAGTAATGTAAGAAAACTTGTTAAAACTAATAAACATTTTTTCATTTTCACATTCACTATTCTGAGATAAACGGTATTTTAGTTCGATTTAGTTAGTGGTTATGTTGATTTGCCCATATTATCCTAGACTAGACTAGATAGAAATTAGTGAGTTTTTGCCTTTTGTAGAATGTGTCAAAAGAAGTCCACTGTAGATAAAAACGTATTTAGTGATTTTTAGCAGTTAATGAGTTATTGCAATAAGCCGACGAAATTTTCTAAGCCGTATATCGCTCCAGTGCTTCTCAAGTGGTGCGTTTACCAACTAACATTAACCCTGAGAATGTCAGTGAATTTATATTTATTTATTTTTACGGTTCAAAAGTTATGACCGATTTTATTTTTTTTCAATCACATTGCTTAGTGCTCAAAGAAAATAATCATACAAAAATATTATCAGGGCTATATAAAAAAAATAAATTGATAGCCCTGATAGTTTTCACGAATTCGATCTTTTTTTTTAGTATTTTTTTTTTGCTAAAAAGTTTGGAAATGACCTTGCTCACGTCCCTATTCGATTTGATCCATACTTCCAGGGACACCCTGTATAGATCATGTACTAAATTCATGGTCTTGCGCGTCGGTAACTCTTACAGCTCAAAAACAAAAACTGAAAATGTATAGCTTGATCTGTAGCCGTGTGTACAGTATTCAATATAACAACTGATGGCAACAGGATATTGCTTCGTGAACGTCAGGCGCAGCGCGCACCAGAAAGCGGAAACAATACATATTATAACTATAGGGTGATCAAAACTAATGTATTCAATTTTTTTTTGCGACCGTCATTTGAAGCCAAATTTTACGATTCTTTGATATCCTTTATTTATCTAAAATGTGGCAAATTCGCTATGCACCATTTATAAGACCATGACTATAGCATTAACTTCAGTATTTTTTTTTATCATAAAGTTCCCAAGCAGATTAATAAACCAGCCAATTTTTTTCAACAATCCAGAAACAATGCAGCACAGAACATAATCGAAACTTTGAGAGGAATATTTTCGAAACAATTTCTAGGAAATATTGACTTTAATTGACCTTTAAATTCACCAGATTCGACAGGTACTGTCTCTTTTCTGCGGGATTAATTAAAAGAATGGTCAATTTTGTACAATAAAAACAGAATATTAGTGGAATACTTAATTAAGTATGCGAAAATTTGGTGAAAAACACAATCAAAAGCGATCGCAATTTAAACCAGCAAAAAGAGGGAGATTTGGCGGTTTTTGTTTTTCATAAAAATTGCCAAGCCTGCATTATATTTAATTTTATATAACTTCGAATTGGCGACCCTGTATTTATGCATGATATATGCACTGTTTTCAACATAAGCACTAGTTAATAGGAAGGCAACCTCATAATACTCGCAGCATTAACTCCATCATGGCGACAGCAACGAAGCAATTAAGGCGATGCAAACTCAACTATAATTGAATTATCTTTCTATATATGATATAGATATAGAGGAAAGTGCATTATATTATGCGTTATGATATGATTAAGCATCAAGGTTACATTTGGCCTTTGATTTAATCTAACGGTAGAATAGGATTTCCCTATGCATTACTTGCTAATGACAATGCACCGTATAGTAATTACATTTGTATCGCAATTGGCTTTCACGCTGATTTATTACCGTTGGATCCCGTTTTTGAATCCCATTTTAATATTTTTGGCGTTGGATCCCGCAAAACATTATTATGTATTTCCGTTGGATCCCGAATTTAAAAAATGCAAGATAATTACGTTTTATTGTCGTTGAATCCCGAAAAGTATTTCCGTTGGATCCCGAATGCTTAAAAAAATATGAATGCGGGTACTTTCAACAACAAAATTGTTTATAATAAAATGAGGGGTTCACTAATGTTTCACCAAAACTCCATTGACAAATTTTTAGTTTACAACCAACGTTTCGTATACTATTTATTTCACAAACAACTCATTTTCTATATAATCTAGTCGTTTCTGGCTCTCGCCGGCCGCTGCCGCGGCACCGCTCGCTTCGCTCGCTCGGCTCGTGCGCAGGGGTCACAGTTTTAACCTAACCTAACATTGTTTTTTTTTTTAATAATTAACCTAATCTTACTAGTTCGGTTCCGGGTAACCCACTAAAAAAAAAGACGGGTTGCACTCCGGGAGTGCCGGCAGAAGTGAAAACTTGAATATTAACGTTGAAATAAATCAATTATTAATTTAATTAATATTACTCATTTTTTTTCAATATTTCTGCGTCACTTTTTTCATTAATAGATGCACTTTGTTCAATTTCCATATTTTAAACACTTTCGGTCTTATTCATAAAAAAAGCCTATTGAAGGTTTAAACCATTCATTAGTTAAAATGCTCAATAGGCCTTTAAAACATTCGATAAAATTTTGTATTCATAAACGCTTCATAAATGTTCTATAACTAGAATGTCCTACAACTTCTAAATGTTGCCATTATAATGAAGTCATCCAACAAATTGGCCAACACATTAAATTGGCATACGAGAATAAGTATCTGTCTACGAACCGAATATTTGTGTCCATAGACATTATTACGTATGAAAAACTAATTTATTGTCTACAGTTTCAACAGTTTTGACGCGACAACGTCATGGTCGTCATGGAAACAATATGAATATGTCAATGAATGAATTTGATATTGTATGTGTCAAACTAAAAAACTTTTGAATATTTTTTTTGTATTTTAAATAAATGAAATTAAGACCGGAGACTAGTTGCAATAAAGGGCAAAGAATTGAATATTGGTTGGAGGAGGATAAGGTGTGTACCTACCGCTACAGCTAAAATGTGTTCAAAGTAAGTTATGTTTTGTAAACATTCTCAATTTCTTATACTTATGCTTGCTTTTGCTTCTAATCCTTAGATTTTTTGGAAGAATTGGTCAGGGAGAGGTCTCCATAATAGAAAATAAAAACACTGACACAAGCACTAACGCTAAACAGGCGCAGCCTGGCATGATTTACGAATTAGGTGCCTATCCAATTTACAATTTTACGAAGAACTTCGTTTGCCTGTAAAAAACTCATTGTAACAAAAAAAAAAAACCCGCCATAAGAATAATAATGACTGTTATTTTGATGCCGCTACTGATTAATTAAATCAGTATAAATAAGATAATGAAGAGAAAGAATTTATAACATTAGTTTTGTATTTCAGGTCAATAGGACTAGTAAGGATGGTGCTTCACTACGAATAGCAGAAAATTAAACGGCCTACAGAAGAGATGGCACAGATGGCAAATGAAAAGCAAACATTTTAAAAATGTTGTTCTGCTTGCACAATTTTTAGAAGCCAAATTAGAGTTTAGAGTATTGTTCAGCCGTGAACAGGCAAGAGTTACATACGCCAGCGTCAGCATCAAGAGCGACATACATTCGTTCCACATAAATTAGTAATTAGTAAATGAATAAATTAGTCATCAAGCTGGAGTAGAGTTTGATTCATCTTCCATAATTCCTCTCACTATGGCCAAGACACCTTTAGCCATCACCAGTTCTATGAGTCTGTGGGACCGGCAATGACAAAACTATTTCCTGTGTACACATTGCACGACGTACACAAACCCCTATTTCTACCCAAATTCTGTCTGTTCCCGTAGGTCTCCCGTAGGCTTGTATGATAGGTTAGGGTGTTAGGATAACTAGGGTGTTAAGTAGTTGCTGTAGGTTTATAATCAGTAGGGTGAGGTAACCATAGATACCAGGCTCAATTGTTACAAACTTAGCCACACTGTATGCATTTGGAATAACAGCCGTACTAACGTGGTTAGTCCCGGTGCGTACAATTATTATAAAAATAAACTGATATTTGTATACAAGCTTTTTATTAATGAACTACTCCCTAAATTTCTTCTCTTTTACTTTAGATCTTGTTGGCTCAAAATATTGCCACTTCCACGTTGTCGTCGGTGGCAGCGCAGAGGTCACTTTGACTGCATGTTTTGGGTAGGACAAATAAGGCAGGATTGGAAGTGGAGCATGTTTTGCAACATAGCTTCACAGCCACACCCTACTGGAGCATCTCCCTGCAGGGTGTAAACTTGCGTGGTCGACACGGTAGCATTGTTTCCACACCAAAGCAGCAGCGTCCCACAGTATTTCTTGTTGCTATAATGTGCTTCGTTATATTTTTCGTCGCTTCTATTTTGTATTGTAGGTAGGTATATAATAATAAACTAAATTGGTTAAACAGAAGTTCAAAATAAATTAAATACAACTGCGGCTCCTCGAAGTACTATTGTTTACGAAACTGACTTTTCAAACATTTGTACGTCAAATGTCATTTTCTTCGGCCATCTTTGTCGTGTCTCACTTGGTTCACTTCGGTTGGCGCCGCCGTAGAAAGAGATGGGGGGGGGGGGGGAAATCTCTCCTGACGGTCACGTGTCCTGACGCGATGCCCTGACGCGAGTTTAACATTTTTTACCCATTACAAAAAGTGTTCAACGCCGCTAAAGAAGTTTTCACTTCAATAATCTCTTTTTAGTGTTTGATAAAGGTAAATCACTTTTCTTCTGAAATGTACACATGTTGTTATAATATGGGATTCAACGGAAATAGCAAACGGGATCCATCGGTAATACCTAAAAAACGGGATCAAAAAACGGGATCCAACGGTAATAAACGGTCACGCTAGGGGCCTTGGTTTCTACCAGGAAAAGATATGTCGGTATATGTATATCCTACGTCAAATCGTCATTATAAAGCTTCTCTATAATCATGATTATAGTATGCACTTAACTGGCGAAAATTAAATAATCACACTTCACACTATCAATATTATACTAATATTATAAAGGCGAAAGTTTGTGAGTGTGTTTATATGTTTGTTACTTCGTCACGCTGGACCAATTTTGATAAAATTTTGTACGGAGGTAGCTGAACCACTGGATTAATATATAGGCTACTTTTTATCCCGATATTCCCACGGGATCGACATTTACGCGGGTGAAATCGTGAGGCGCAGCTAGTCCACGTATAATTCTTTTGCTCCTACAAGTAACAAGTGCGGTAAAACATACAGGGTAAAATCAGGACGATGGCGGACTTTTATTAGTAGAGGAGATTAATCCAAAACCGGGTATCGGGCTAAAACCGGTACAAATTTAATCTCTCACATGTTTCAAATTTACGGGCACATTTGCTTAAGCAAGTTTTCAATGGCGTCGGTGCATACTCGACGAAAACGAATAAGATTTTTGAAGTGAAAACTTCTTTAGCGGCGTTGAACACTTTTTGTACTGGGGAAAAAATGTTAAACTCGCGTCAGGACACGTGACCGTCAGGAGAGATTCCCCCCCCCCCGCCCCTCTTTCTACGGCGGCGCCAACCGAAGTGAACCAAGTGAGACACGATAATGGATGGGTGGATGGATAGATGGATGGACGGACGGACGGACGGACGGTGACGGTGACGGTGACGGTGACGGTGTCGGTACGGTGACGGTGACGGTGATGGTGACGGTGACGGTGACGGTGTCGGTGACGGTGACGGTGTCGGTGACGGTGTCGGTGACGGTGACGGTGTCGGTGACGGTGACGGTGACGGCGACGGTGACGGTGTCGGTGACGGTGTCGGCGACGGTGACGGTGACGGTGACGGTGACGGTGACGGTGACGGTGTGACGGTGATGACGGTGACGGAGACGGTGACTGTGTCGGTGACGGTGACGGTGACGGTGTCGGTGACGGTGACGGCGACGGTGACGGTGACGGTGTGACGGTGATGACGGTGACGGTGACGGTAACGGTGACGGTAACGGTGACGGTGACGGTGACGGTGTCGATGACGGTGACGGCGACGGTGTCGGTGACGGTGTCGGCGACGGTGACGGTGACGGTGACGGTGACGGTGACGGTGTGACGGTGATGACGGTGACGGAGACGGTGACTGTGTCGGTGTCGGTGACGGTGACGGCGACGGTAACGGTGACGGTGTGACGGTGATGACGGTGACGGTGACGGTGACGGTGACGGGTGACGGTGACGGTGACGGTGATGGTGATGGAGACGGTAACGGTGACGGTGACGGTGTCGATGACGGTGACGGCGACGGTGACGGTGACGGTGACGGTGATGGTGACGGTGACGGTGACGGTGACGGTGACGGTGACGGTGACGGTGACGGTGACGGTGATGGTGGACGTGGATGTGGATGGATGGATGGACAGCTGATGGCTCGACCGTCTGTGTAGCTACACTGCTGTGTATTCGTAAAATTCGTGAATATAAAGTGTTTCAAATATGGAAATTGAACAAAGTGCATCGATTTATAAAAAAAGTGACGCAGAAATAGTGGAAAAAAATTAGTTACGTTTAATTAATTTACGTTTAGTTAATATTCATGTTTTCACTTCTGCCGGCACTCCCGGAGTGCAACCCGTCTTTTTTTTTTTATAGTGATTTGATTTTATATTCCGGGGATGAAACAAAATGTGTCATTATCTCGTATATCAAGATCAGTGAAAACTGTATTCTAGCAAAGATTAAGCATGTATGAAAGGGAAATTTATTTAATTTTTTTATAATAACATACAATAATAATAACTTTATTTCAGAGAACATCCATATTTATTTATAATTTACTAGCTGCGCCCCGCGGTTTCACCCACATAAGTCTCGATCCCGTGGGAATATCGGGATAAAAAGTATCCTATGTCCTTCCCCGGGACTCAAACTATCTCTATATCAAATTTCATCTAAATCGGTTCAGGGGTTTAGGCGTGAAAAGGTAACATACAGACAGAAAGACAGAGTTACTTTCGAAGTTATAATTATTATAGTATGGATTTATTTATTTACACCACAATTATAACACCTTTACAGAATCATCCAAGGCGATTCGTGTTAATTAGTACTTAAGAACTAAGTAAACCACAAAAAGACAACACCCGAAATGAAATAGACACGTATATAATTATGTTATAGTTTTGTATAACATTGTTAATGATGAAAAATGCGCATTCAAGTGCAAAATATGTAATCAATGAAACAAAAAGCCAAGATATTCCTTTAAACTCGTTCCGATTTCACCCCGCTTTTCCAGTCTCTACTGTGAAACCAATATTAGCTGCTGTGACAATAGGCGTACACAATTGCAATTGCCAATCAGCTGACTTGTCAGATGTACTAATGGAATTATGGTATAGTCTAGGCAGTGGCGTGCATGGTTTTCAGAATAGGTAGGCACTAGGCCGGGGCTAGTCTAGGCGAACGCGGTCACTAATCAGAAAAAAAAGTGAGGTCAAAAGTGTAGTTATTTGAGTAGGCATGCCTACTGAAGGGTGATAAATTGCGATGGTCAGACGTCATGGTATTACGCGTGAGACGTACCTACGTATTTTTAATTTTATCGTATAAACTTGAACGAGTAAAGACCTAAAGACCAATGACAATGTGAGAATAGTACGGGAGCCGAGTAGGCCGTCTGGCGACTGCCTGCTGTCGCGCGTGTTTGTATGAAGATTTCATTTTTTTTAGGTATGATAATTTAGTGCGTTTCTTAATTGTGGGGCACACACACACAAAAATGTAATTGACAGGCTTATGTTGATATATCGAGGTAGGCACGGCTTATATGCCTATATGCAATGCACGCCACTGAGTCTAGGGTGCAATAAATTTCAGAGAGTGAACAGTTCTTACCGTTTTACCCAACCCATAAATCGACCGTGAAGCCATATCTCATTTACTATCTAATTTATTCACTACAAGAAAACATAGAAATTCAAACGCCGCGCTCTGTTTAAATCAGAATTTCATAACTACTTTTTTTCAATGTTATTAATTCTCGGTTCAAAGTAATGGACTACTGAAAGGTCACTGCGAATTTTCCGAAAGAGTTCGAATGTAATAACACAGATTTTTGTTCGGCTGTGATTGTACCTTTGTATTGATAGGGAAAATGGATTCGTTGAAAGCGTACTTGTACCATCATTGGCAGAAGTTGAACACATTTAATATTTAAATTATAGTAGCAGTGCATAAAATATTGCGTGACAAATACGAGGTACTGAACATGACTAGTGATGCTCTTTTAACTGTCTTCAAGTAAATAGGAAACAATGTATTATAAGCAACAACAGGTTAGCCGGTTGTGGCGCTAAACATGCAAAACTTCACGGAATGATAACACAGAGTAAATGAGACGGAACAAATAGCCAGTATGTCAACTACAATAGTAGTTTGTATATCTCAGGGGCGTGGAATAAGTGCACTAAACACTAACGGGCTAAGGAGTACTCAGTTAGTTCTCAGACGCATATTGCGTGACGGAGAACGGAAACGTGTGATATAAGCCGTTACTTGTTGTAACATAACTTTCCACATTTGCCGGCGGTACTGTTCTATAATGTTGATTCGTACAATGAATCGAGAATTCTAAATTCAGATTCGCGGTACCTAATTTATTAAATGTTTTTTTTAAGGCTGCATGTTTGAAATTTTCTGACATGAAGTAATGTTATTTGCAGATGACCCACCACCTGTTGAGCTGTAATTTACGCCACGTCATTGCTTTGTGTCCTACCTAATGAGACTGCCTGGCCACAAAAATTGGTTTGTGTGTTTTAGAACCTCGGAGAACAAAGTTTTGTCTATGGAATTCTACAACTAGATGACAGAGACGTCTTATTAAACGTATATTTAATTTTCGTTTAGTGCTGAACGTATTTAGTGACTCGTCGTGCCAGCGGCGCTAGCGCTAAAATAATTACCCGTTGTGATTTAATGTATTTTTCTTTTTTCCTCTCGACTACAAGTAACAGTTGTTCAAACTCAAAGCATTTATTTCAATAAAACTATTTACAGGCACATTAGAATTATCAAGGAGTCGGTCAGTTAGAGATGAAGCTAGTTACCTATTCCAAAGCGTGGAACGGGCTAGAAACTCCATGGACACTCATTTAAATCGAAAATATTTTGACTCACGGTATTGGTTACATCATCTATGTTGAAATTTTACATTATCTTTAAATATATATTTTTCTGTACGTGTGCATGTCACTGAACTCCTACTCAACGGCTGGACCGATTATGATGAAAGTTTTTGTGTGTGTTTGAGTGGGTCCCTGGATGGTTATGATTCACAATTGGACCCGGTAGGTAGTAGGTTTAAACTTTTATTGGGTATAACAACGTAAGCACGGACTGCCGAGTTCCATATTTAGACTCAGAAAAAGTATAATTTCATTTTCCTGTTAGATTAAACTCACCACAGTCGCCATTAACGTTTAATGTGTTTAAATGACTCATGTTTTTAGTTATATATAATGTACCTATTTTAATTCAACTGATTTTAAGGGCCCCTTTTCCGAAATTTACGTTTCTAGATCGAGTTGTTTTCAGAGAAATCACCATATATAAATTCGTAAAAAAATATATACACACATCAACACGGTCTAGGGATATTTCATACTCAATTAAATAACTCGAAAAGTACTGGCCGCATTGGAATCTTTTATACACCGATTTGTTTGTAATTTATCTCAGACTAATTCCAAATTTAAATTTTTGAAAATTCTTTTGTTTCGGTGGCAAAAAATGTCTTGATGTATAGGAGAGGGAATTTTCATTTGTGCGAAATTTAGAAAACAATACGAATTACGTTTAGTTACAGTTTTTTTTCATTTTTAAACGAAAGATAAAGTTAAAATTGAGGTATTGTAGCCATGCAACGCCGACATTTGATGAGGGCGGAGATGTTACGAGCTGTGGGAATGCTGGAAGCTGGATCTGTTCAGCGTAATGTTGCTGAGGCCATAGGGACCCATCAAAATGTAATTTCAAGATTGTGGACACGCTATCGTGCCACAGGTGAAGTAGCGGAGAGGCACCGGGGGCCAAGTCGCATCACTACCCCCAGACAAGACCGATTTTTGCAAATTACTGCGCGAGCACAACCAAATGCAACGGCGACTCAATTGGTCCAAAGGCTGCGAGTGGAACACCAAGTGCTTGTGAGTGACCAAACTGTAAGAAGGCGACTGCATGAAAGCAATCTACGCTCTCGTAGACCACTCCGGGTCCCACCTTTACGGAGAGGCAATCGTGGACGACGATTAGAATGGGTTCGGAACCACGTGGACTGGGGCCGTGAGCAATGGTCCAATGTGCTGTTCACGGATGAATCCAGGTTCGGCTTCCATCCAGATTCACGAAGGATGCGTGTTTGGCGAGTTCCTGGACGATGGAGCCGTCTCCAGAACCCTCAGGAAGTTCACCCATACCAAGGAGGAACAATTATGGTTTGGGCAGGAATTCGTCTTGGAGGACGGACGGATCTCGTCTTGGTGCGGGGCAATATGACGGCAGAACGATACGTCCAACAGGTGCTGGGGCCCGTAATCTTGCCCCACAGAACACAAATGGGGCAAGATTTCCTGCTCATGCACGACAATGCCCGGGCACACACGGCGAGAACGGTAGCAGCTTGGTTACATACACATAATGTTAGGGCCTTAGACTGGCCTGCTCAATCGCCAGATCTAAATCCCATTGAGCATGCGTGGGATATGCTGCAAAGAAGAGCTCTGAAGGAAGTTTCTGAAAATCTGGCTACAGAAGATCAACTTTTTGCGCACCTCAGAAGGACATGGGACAATATTCCGCAGCAAGACATTGACAACCTTGTTCTGAGCATGCCGAATCGTTGCCGATGTGTTATGAACCAGTGGCGTGCCTAGGGGTCAAACTTAGGGCAAGCCAATACCCTTAAAAAATAAACCTACCGTATCGCTTGTCAACGTTGTGACTGACCGAGTCGTTTTAGTTCTTACTAATATTCGTATTTCATAATTGTAGGTTTTTGCTATTTTTAATAACACCATTTGTTTCTTATATAAATTAAATACTAACCCCCTTATTCATAATCCTATTTTATCTCTATTTTAGCTAAAATAGGTTTATAGAACGTTTGTCTTTATCTGTCACGTTGTCATTTCTGTGTGTAAGAAAGAGACAAACCCCATTTTAACTAAAATAGGTTTGATAAGTATTATGAATAAGGGGGTTAGAGTATGTATTGGTAATCCTTTAAAAAATCGTAACTTTTTTATTTTCGAAGTATCAGTTTCGCGTAAAATATGATGAGACGTATAAGAGTCATCTATTATTGTAGGTACATTATTGGCACAACAGAGCTCTTTGAGTTAGTTCATATTTCACTCTCCCGCAACAGTCGCTTTGCAAAATATTACAATCTGGCCGTGTGGCCACTAGATGGCGCACAAATAATTGATTGATTTCTAACTACACATTATTGTTTACGATGTTGATTGTTGATAATATTTATAATTTGATTTACTTACTCACAATGTGAACAGCCATAACTCTTCATTCTTCGCTTCTTTACCACAGACAGATTACAAACATCAAAGCACACGGAAGACATGAAGCAAAGATACAAGCGCTGAGCAATTACCTCTATTTAATGAGGTTTTAGACTCGTCGTGACCTCGGAAAGGAAGTTATTGTTGTGCTAAATGAAATGACACACAACATCAACTAACCTTTAAAATCCGCCCCTAAGACCCTCTGGCAGAAAAACAGCGCGATTGTGATCGACACGCGTATTGTATTTAGAAATGTCGTCAAGCACATAATTGACGAGATAAAGAAGTTTCGATTCGTGTTTTACCAAAGTACAGAATGAAACAACAGCATTCATGTGCTTTTGAGAATTCTGATGTCTTTTACTGGCACCAGCGAAGTTATTTAAATCATCGTAACCTGATATTCCAAGCGGTATTTTCTTTTGAGAAAAATATGCAACACTAACAGAATAATTTGTTGATATGAGAGCAGCCTATAATCCAATGAGTATTGTATGCTGATCGACTTAAATGCCTATTACGTGATTTAGATTTCTGAGAAATACTCAAATCAATTTGTCTGTAAAACTCAAAATATTTACCTTTCCGAGTGACGATTGCACACGTTTTAATCCATCACGACGAACAATTGCATGTTTCCGAATTCACTTTAATGACAAGAAACTTTTTAATCACTTTAAAACAAAGGTAATTACCGCAAAAACTAAACACAACACTTAACTTCACAGAAAATGAAAAAAAAAAACAAAACAAAAAAATGCTCCAGTAACCGATCAAAACTTTGAACTAATAGACTCGCGCAATGTCTCGCGATCTTACTATTTACACACACACGCGCGTCGTTATACGTTTCATTCATAAAAAATCAAAAGCCAGGCTTAAAAATCAGTACAATTTGGGGAATAAGTACATACTAATGTTATCAACAACGTGAACAATTTCTATACAAATAGTCAGAGGTCTAGAAGCCAGATTTGAAGCCAACTAGTGCGAGCGAGACGGGTCGATTTTTGTCGTTGCGCTTTCGCTAAGCGGCATTGGAGATGTTTGGCAACGATGCGCGTGATGAAAAGTGCACGGAATTTGAAATTATTCTTTGAGTATGTAAACCTGGCAACCTTGCATCGTACTTACTATCGCGGGCGGCCCGGCCGGGACGCGCGGAGTTTATTATTTATTATTCTTATCAATTCTTGCGACATGATTTTATAAGTTTACTTGTGTATTTCTTTTTTATTATTAGGCTCGCGTTTGATTGAAAGCCAGGCTTTTCGGCTTTAGTAAAAGGCACGCCCCTGTTATGAACATCATGGGCGCTTTCTCAGACTACTAACTTCAAGTTTATAAACACAAATTAAATGATTTTTCTATTTTTTCCAGTTTTTACTCACAAATTAAAAGTTCATTCATATACGATTTCCGTCTATGCTTCATTTTTTTTCCATAAAATCCTGAAATTTTAATCTAAGTACCTTAACCATTATTAAAAAATGGTAGAATATTAAATAACGTATCTTTTAAATATATACATGTCATATAAATAATTGACACATTGATAGTAATTCGCTTTTTTAAAAATATCCCTAGACCGTGTTGATGATTAAATAACGTATCTTTTAAATATATACATGTCATATAAATAATTGACACATTGATAGTAATTCGCTTTTTTAAAAATATCCCTAGACCGTGTTGATGTGTGTAGTATAGATACATGTGAGATCTAATATTTTGATTTTTGATATTTAATATTTTGCTCGATAAAAAAAATCAGGAATTAAAGTCGATTTTGAAAGTATTTTAAGTTGTATGAGACTTGTGGGAACGCAGTTTTTATGAAAATTTAACATTTCATTTACTAATCGGGTTTGACAGGGATATTATTGAATAGATTTATAATATGGCACAATTTTTTTTAATATTAAATAAATACGTGAACAACGGCTCGCGCGCACCGCGCTAGTGTCCTGCCGGACGTCATCGACGGAGGACTTTCGGGAAAAGGGGCCCTTAATGATAAAATTCCTGAAATGCTTGGTTCAATCATTTCACTTTATACCCTTTCCAGATAACATTATCATTTTAAGTACATATTCTGCTGAAGCTGTATATAATTTTAATTGAGCAAATACATTCCATTATAATTATGTTGGTTATCGTTAGTCACAATCATGTACTGCGGCGTACCTACGGGAAATATGCAGCTGAACTGATAATTATTTTAATGGAAATTGTGACGGCAGCGTCTAGAGAAATGCAGAATAATCAGCCTATGATGTCCCCACTGCTGGGACCCGGACCTCCTCTATGTGAGAGGGAGTGAGCCGTAATCTGCCACAAGGGCCCAGTACGGGTTGGTATAGGCTTACCAGAATCTCAAGGCATTTTTTTTTTGAGATTTTCATATGGCAATATCTATTCATATGAAAATCACAATTTTTTTTGTCATGTGATTCTGGTAGACCTATAATGTCACATTCGAATTTTTGGTTCTAGGACATGCCGCCGGTTGCCTCAGGATGTTTTCCTTTACCGTTTTGAGAGCAGTGATGAAATAATTTTCACAAAGTAAGGCGCCTTCCTGGGTTGCAAGTGCAGAAAAATTCGTGGCGCCGTAAGTGCATGGCCCGCCTTCAATACCGTCAGTTTCTATGCGTCATTTGTGCAGTAGTGCGAGTAAACGGTGACACGCTTGGTTTGTATGGAAAGTGGTGACAATCCCGTCGGTAGCAGCGGTCGCGGAGGCGTCTCCATGCTCCGTGGATACCATCGTTTTTATGAGGAAAAACTCTTTTACCCAAAAAAATACGAGTTATTTCGGTCTGATCCCTTGAACCCCCCCCCCCTTTCGCCTCCTCGATCCCCCAGGGTCAAATTAACTTAGCTAGTGAAACTCCGCAGACGTTATGGGTGTTGATATCTGTTTCTTGTAATATTTGTAATAAAAAACCAGGAAGTTTTGCAATGTAGGTACTAAAATTCCACGGAAGTCACATATTGTTTCGCGTTAAAATGGGCAAGCGATTTGTGCACCTGGTGCCGTATTATGACGGTTTAATACCATTATGATTCCAGTATACATGACCGATAGCACCATCCGTTTTTTCGGACAAGAATCATGATGGCATTAATACTTCGTAATACGGCCCGAATTATACAGTTGCGCGAATATCCATTTGACTGTCAAATTGCGGCACCAGGTGCACAAATCGCTTGCCCATTTTAACGCGAAACAAATATGTGACTTCCGTGGAATTATAGAACATTGCAAAACTTCCTGGACTTTTATTACATATATTACAAGAAACACAAATATCGATGCCCATAATAAACCTATTATTGGGTAATGAAGTTTCCAATAAGCCCTGCCTGAATGTACTAGGAGAGTAGAACAATGCGGACAGACGAGCTTGCATTAGTTTGGTACGTTCATTAATCAGTTAGAGTGCGTGCACTCATCACACGAACGTAATTCTCATCAGATTAGACTAGTTGTCACTCTTCCTGGCGCAAATGCCCTCGAGGCCTTAACACATTGTTCGCATTATTTGTTAAAATAGGAAGTCTATTTTTACAATATTTGTAAATATGTAAGCACCGTGTATCTGTCACATAATTAATTTGTCTGTCTTGCAACTTTTTTAAATACTGTTGTATAGAAATTTTATTCTAGGTATGTACATCGTCTTCACTTATACATAATTATACATATTATAATGAATGTGTTTGTACAAAACGTTGTAAAATATTTTAAAAGAGTAACTGTGGAGTTTCTTGCCCATTATTCTCCATACGACACTACCTTTTGGAAAGGGCAACTAGAAGCCATTCTATTTTCTTGTAAATTTTGGAGTTCGAAAGTGCCTACTTGAAATAATTGATTTGACTTTGATTTGTAAAACATGAGGTGAAACTGAAGCTATAGCTTTGTCAAGTATGAAAGCCTAAACCGCTAAAGAGACAGAAAACATACATTTTCACATTTTCGTTATTCAATTCAAGGTCAGATATAACAAGACTGGGGTTCGTCGCTAACCCCAGGCTTGCGTAAAACTTCAGCTTAGTACTTTACTTGTTGACTCCCAGTCAAAACATCCGGAGCGACGCAACAAGTGCGAAGATGTTGGGAAAGGGTTTAAGAAAATGAGGAATGAAAGCGCTCGAACGTTTTAAGGCTTTAATGTGCTAGTTCAAAATAGAGAAAAAAATCTTGGTAGCCTTCCACTGCGATATATTTTCTGGGATGGTGAAAACGAAGGTGGACAAGGATTTAGCATCCCAGAAACACTGTTCGGTCAAGGAGCGAAAATGTTAAGTTTTTTTTTTTTTAAACATTCCTTTCAAACATGGTGGGTACATGTCACCTTTTCGAAATGTCATTTAGCAGCACGCATTCGGAAAAATAATAAGGGGTAAAAATAAACCTTAAGGTGCCTAACATTTCTTTTTCTTTGGCTGTTTTTTTTAGCGTTTCGGTAGCAAAAAGTTCAAACATCTTAGGCTCAAAATTCAGCTGCGCGAATTCCGCTCACTGATGCAGTCATAGATCGTCTTTGACTGTAACTAGAATCTATGTAAATCTAAATAAAAATGAAATACAATTCGTTGGTAAGCGCATCACTTGAGAACGGCTGGACCGATGCTGCCATTTTTTATTTTAAAATGTTCGTGATAGTCCGAGTTAGGTTTTTACGGAGAGAAAATTGGAAGATTCCCAGAACATTTTCAAATTCGGAAAAAACTGGACGTCCTTTTTTTTCGGTACGATTTTTATATTTGGATAAGACAACTTCTTTCGGGTCTGCTACTAATAGATAAATATTTGTCTACTATTATTTTACAAACATTCCTCTTGTTTGTCTGTAATCAATCTTCAATGAATCGATCTATTCATAAACCTAGAAGACTATCAGCAATCAGCTTAATGGTTTATCAAAGGATGCCTTGGATATTCAGCCTTTAGAGAGAATACTCCGAATGCATAGATAATTCCTATACAAACATACAGACATATGAAATCTATACCTACATGAACATTTGCATATACAGACATATGAAGTCTATACATGAATATTTGCACTAGGTTCTAAAACATTGTACAGACCAAATACAAAGCTGAAAGGCTTTTAGTGGCTACAACGCAATTCGATGTGGCACTTCCATGCGACCTATACGTTTATTGACTTTAAATCTATCTAATACTACTAATAATAAAACTGAAAGTTTGCTTATTTTTTAACGCGCTAATTTCTGAAACTACCAGTAAAATTGAAAAATATTTTTTGCATTTGTTAGGCTAATTCTTAGGAAGGCTATAAGGTTACTTAACATCACGCTAGGATTCTTGGGAGTCGAGTAAAACAACAAAAAAAAACTAAAAGAACACTGAGCGAATATGAAGTAATAGCGCGAGCAGGCGATGCGCTGTGGCGGGATGGATCGAGGGAACAAGAAATAGTCGCGGGCAACGCTATAATATGCTCGATGTCAGAAAGGTGAATGAAAACTATATTATTATGTATTATAATATCAGCTTAATTAGCAAGCTCTGAGTGTGGTTGGTTGGTGTTATTTACTGTGTCTGGAGGTTCCTAGTTATTTACTGTATGAAGTACCTATAAATAGTGTGTAAAGAAAGGGTTTTATGACTTCCTGACTTTCCAGCGTTGCACTCAGAACAGCAAACAGATCCGGGCGTAAGGTGATGGGCACGGGCCATGCACCTAGCCCCGCAGCATCAATCTAGGTTGCCATCAAGCCTTGCTCCATTATTCCAAGCAATACTTAAAAATGTGAGAGAAATTTAAAATATTTTCTATCTACACTGAGGGCCTAGAAGCGATATTCTCTAAGCGAAAACAATTGATGGAAAATTAAAAAAAATTTGGGACTGACATAACCTCCCGAAATGCTTATGTCAATTATGTTGAAAGTCGTCGTAGAAATACGAGTCTTTGATAGCGATTGCCATTTCTCTAGGCCCTCTGATATTCATAGTTCTTACAAATAAAACCAATTTTTCAATATCATAGTTTTAGAAAAATACTAGTATAAGAGGACTACATGACCTAAAGCGCGGTCACTGTCGGACTGCATAGAATCGAAAGATAAGCGCGATGACACAACGCTGGTAATTTATTGCAAAATATGAAGCAATTATCTATTTACAAAAAATCTATTGTTTGAACTAAAAAATTAAAACACTAGAGTTTTAATATGTTGCTTGTAGAATAATCTGACAAAAAATCATAATGATTGTATGTATATTAGTATGGTTTTTATTGTAAAAAAATGTTTTAGAGGTATCTTTATGATTTTTCTCTATCGTACCAAATAAGTTGTATTATGTTTTCAACACACTATCTACCTAGCATAATTATATCCTGAAGAATACCAATTTTTTTTTGTTTACTGTAGTCGATCATATACTTACTTTTATTGTTTCTAAAACTTGCGTTTTCTGCGTTTAGGTCCTGTAAGCCCCTTAAGACTACCGAGAGAATGAAACAAAGGGACATTTTGTGCCGATCCCAAATAAATTGGGTTATCCGATTTGTTTTCTTTTTTTTTGGCAGGACTAAAATGTTTTTGAAAGGTGTACTTAGGATGTACTCTCGATTTCAGGCTTTTGAAATATTTTTGAAGTGCCAGTAACAAAAGACCTTGCCTTTTTACCGGACTGTGGCGGAGCCCAAAAAAAGGGTAATGTTTTTGGTTGGTATGTAATTTGTATGTTTATACTAGAAATGCAACACAAGATCTTCAAGCAAGTTGCATTATTCACACAGGTTTCGGAAACATCCGGCCTTCTCCGAACTGTAAATCCAGGTATTCCTAATTCTCGTATGAAGTTATGAATGTCATAATTCTGTATAATATCTCATTCCAATCGTATTATTCCGTGGCTTACTGCGAACGAAGTGGTCGGTACCAAACGAAGTCTCGCCGGAATTGGAATGCTAAACATTGGCGAGCCTTTTGAATTGAATAACTGACCATCTTCTGGGAATAGCACTAGTAATTAATTAACGTTTGTTATTTATTAACACTTTACTTCTGGTTTTAAGAAATGAAGCAGTTAAAACTGTATATTCGTTTTTTTAGTCACTTATACAGGGTTATTACAAAAACACCAACAACTTCATAAGAGGTCATCATTATGAACAACTTTTACTATGGGACCAAACCTGAAATCGCGAAAAAAGAAACAGCTGGTCCCTATACTTATGTTCGTATAACTCGTCAAAATTACAACAGGAACAGCTGAATTTTTTTTTTGCGATTTCAGGTTTGGTCCCATAGTAAAAGTTATGTTCATAATGATGAGTACTCTTAAGAGGTTTTTGGTGTTTTTCCAATAAATCTGTATATTCTGTTTGACATTTTAAGTTTAGCATTAAAATATTGATTTGGAAATTTTGTATCTCGCATTTTATCTACTTCTTGTAGTTCAAACTTATTTCAAGATACGCTGTATCTTCAGTCTACGACACACGATAACATCAAAAGCAGTATTTCGTACGCAATCGAAGTCATTCGTACATGTTGTATTAACCATGTACGGCATAGTGTAACATACCTTGAAGTAGGCCCCTTTCGGATTATGATATACCTACCGGATCAAATGAATGATGAACGTTACAGAACCCACACGAGCTGGAGTCATTAGAAACGATGTTCATGACAGGTTATGCATGGTCGCACCGTTGGCATGGAACAAGCATTTTGGTAACACAATATGCTATTCAGAATCCTGCTAGGGACCTATCCAATCGGATATAGTCAGTCATAGGATGTATTGATACCGCCGCAGGCTGTAGCAAAGTTAATTGATTGGTGGATGTCATCGGCAATGGTAAGACGTACCTAATTATATTACGTGCTGTCTACGCCGATGACATGAATTTATACATGTTCTTTTGTCTAGGAGTAATGAAATGAGATTTCTAATAGAAGTCTAAAGTCGGTATTCGCTGTTTGGTTTAGTTTAGGATGAGTTTATCTCAGCAAAGTCCAAACGTATCGCTAAACACAAATACGAGCGAAGAAAGTTTTGCCTATTGGAAGCATTAGTTAATGCTTTGACTGGTCTCTGAATCTTAGCCCGTATCGTAAACATTAGCTATTCATTAATATTGGTGCTTGAAGCTCAAGTTCAGTACTTACAAGTTCGAAATACCCAAACTGAGAGCTGAAACCAGTTGAAACAACATATTTTGTCAATAGCAACGCTTATCTTACTCGAATATACAAATAGGGGGACACACGTCCGAAGCTGAATGTACATTCATGAAACAGAAAGTTTAATCATTTTTTAAATATGTACAGGCTCCAGCACATCAAGCTACTACAATCTGTCAAATTGCGTTAATAAACTTTCAACTTTGTCGCTAAAGCATAAGGTTCAAAGTTGATTGGGAAAATTTGACAGTTTCGAGTAGCTTGATGTGCTGGCGTCTGTACATTCCTTTCCCGCTTGGCACAAGTCAACTTTTCAAACTGTCATTTTCATTCACAATTTTTGCAGTAGATTATCCACAAAAGTAATTAATAATGTCACGCACGGTGCAAGGAAAAGTTGACGGAATAGAACTTACTTCACCTTTTCGTTAGATATGTCGATCTTATTAATGGTTCCGAGAGTAATATTTGAGCTTCGAAAAAATTGCCATACCTAAGGTTTAAATTGCTATGTTTGGCGCTCGTGAAATCCGGAACCTTTGCGAGGGTTACACGTAAATTAATTTATAAACACTCCATTTCGTACACATTCGGGATTTCATGCGTGATAGACAGTCTCTATTACAGGTTGTCATTGAAAATCCAAATTTACAGCTTCTGAGTTAGCAATGCTAAAAGAGCTAGCCGCTGCAGGCTTAATGCTAGTTTACTCCATTAATTGAAATAGGATTAACGCTGTCAATACAGAGGGAAATTAAATTCATGGACATCCTTTTAGGGGGTCATTGTACTCATCATTATGAACAACTTTTACTATGGGACTAAACCTAAACTTGCGAAAAAAAATCAGCTGTTCCTTGCATTTATGTTCACATAACTCGTCAAAATGTAAGGAAGAGCTGATTTTTTTTCGCGATTTCAGGTTTGATCCCATAGTAAAAGTTGTTCATAGTGATGATTATAATGACCCCCTAAAAGGATGCCCATGAATTCAATTTCATCCTGTATAGTAGAGCTATTCTCTAAAAATATCACCGTGAAGACTTAGGTGAAATGAGACTGAAGAGAGCCCTAGCATCAGGCGGAATTATAGCTCACTCCAAGCTTACTTGATCTAAGTTTTCACGGATATATTTTTACCGAATAGACTGGCTGATTATTGATGAGTCCGAAATGGTAAATGCTATTTGTGAAAATTCATTCAAACTTGCAGCAGACTACATTCATTGGGGTCGTGGGGATTTCGGGACTGGAACCGCGGAAAATTCGCCGTGTTTATTTTAAGAGAGAAATACAAACACAGTAAACTCCGGACTGTTGTTGAACCGCTACCTCAAAGTAGTTCTCTCTCGATATAAAACGAAACAAGGTTTTCTAACTTTGCTTAATAAAAACTTTTTAAGAAAAAAAAAAACCGACTTCCAAAAAAACACTACAAAGTGAAAAATAACTTTAATTTCGGAAGTCGGTGTCTTTGGATCTGTATTTTAGTTTTTTGCCACCGACTTCCGAAATTAAAGTTATTTTTCACTTTGTAGTGTTTTTTTGGAAGTCGGTTTTTTTTTTTTCTTAAAAAGTTTTTATTTCACGTTTTTAGTGGGTTTGCTTATAATTTATCTAAGTTACAATAGCCTAGTGATCATCGCCTTTTACAAACAAAATATTGCTTTTCCCGATGCAGGGAAGTTAATTGTTGAGGAGTTCTCCAGGTCCACCATCAGCTCCATATCACCATTCACATTGTGACGAGCATGAATTGCTTAGCAACCATATTAAAGTAATCGAATCGCAACCCGTGAAATACTTAGATATTATTGAGTAGTTCCGGTGGCCATCTGTGGTCTTCATCATCAGTTCCACTTCACCAAATGGCGCTTTCCGAGAGCAAGTGCACGAGTTACTATAAAAAATACCCAAATCGCTATAGGTGTGCCTATAATATTTGAAGAGTTCCTTCGATTTCTCCAGGATCTCATCATCAAATCCTGACCTGATGTTTTTAGACTAGAAGCTGATAATCCTGGCTGCAGCATCAGGCCAGACTTATGTCAACATTGCATTGAACTTAAAATTTAGTCCTGTTTAAAATGAGCCCAAACACGACTACGGTGCTGTTATTTCAAGGTTTGTACTTTTTCTGATGCTCCTGGCTTCAGCATCAGGTCTCTATGTACTTCGGTGTTCCTCATTAATAGTACGTTTATCCACACATCGAGCCCTTTTCAATGAGCCTAAACACGATATATCTGCTGTTAGTTGTCGAGGAGTTAGGTACTCTGCAGACTATCCTGACTGCAGCATCAGGTCATGACTTGATGATCATGAGACCAAATGTGACAAATGCCCTATCAAACATCAAAACAATTTACTAAAAAACAGTCCTTGCCTGTTTGAGTAACTTCTTACTGTTAAGGAGTTGTACCTTCCATCATCAGCCCAGCTACCTGAGATGGTGACAACCATACGCAAATAAACAAGATACTTCATAAAATATGCGAAAAACAATAAGTGAGCCTATAAAATTTGAGGGTTGCCCTCGATTTCTCTAAGATCCCATCATCAGATCCTAACTTGGTGACAATGGGACCACCTCAGAACTATCTACTTTCGAACAAAAAAAGAATTTTGAAAATCCATCGACAATTGGCGGAGTATTCGATGAACAAACATACAAAATAAAAATAATAATAATAATAAAAACATACAAACAGCCGAACATAGTACCTCCTCCTTTTTGTGAAGTCGGTAAAAATAAAGTAATGATTAACATCTGCTTTCATCCGGTTTTTGATTTGAGGTTTTTGTTTAATGCTAGTTTTGTATTACTTAAAGCGATTCCTTTAAGGTGAATGCGCAGTGGTAGCCCGCGAAATTCAAATTTTCTTACGTTTTTTGCAATTCGCAGGTAAGTGTCAGTTTGTATCTTGATCAAAATATGATTGGCGACTATAATAGATATGTACTTACAGAATTATAGTCATTAGAATCATTAATATATCTCTTTAAGTTACTTTTGTTCCATAAGCACTTTTAAACATAGCTTAAATCTAACTTGACTTCCACAAACCAGTTACTGAGCAACACGATACCCTTTGGTAAGACTGGTTGTTAGACTTTCGGGCTTCTGACGTAACGACTGTCAAATGTGCTCGAATGACAGCCGGGACCAACAGTTTAACGTGCTTTCCGAGGCATGAAGGGGTCTCGGTATGTAAAGATATCCATCCACGGACCGACAAACGAAATTTAACCTGCCCCCTTATTCACAAACACTCGATATGCTTCCGTATCGTATCGAACATTAATCATTGTTATCGTAGGAATCTTCTCAACGCTGTTCCCAAGCCCAAAACCCGAAAATTTTGTCAGTTTAAATCAAATAGACGCCCGCTATTCTTCCAACAGCTATTTGCTGCTGAGGGGAAGTCAAATCAGGTTATCGAAATGTCAGGTTTTCGATACGATAGCCTGTCGTATGGTTGTGAATCAGGGCTCTGATCGATCGACCAGTGCTGGTGACGTAGCCACGAGCCCATAGTTACAAGTGAAGCGTAGAAGCGTATTAAAAATAAATAAAGTGAAACAATGAAATGAACGCTAAGGATGTTCTATGTCGGTACCTACTACCTACACGGTATCGGACGGCGGATATCTATTATTATTTCATAGTACAATTGCCGGTTGCTGTTACGTTTCCTTCGAGCAAACAAAGTGTTTTGTGAAAGAAAAGGGAGTATTCCCGGCTGTTATTGTTATTTGCAGATGTGACTTTCCTAGGGAATAAACAAATGTTGCATTCAACAGGAAAATTGAAAAAACTTTTCTCCTATAAATTGGTATAAGAACAGGTTGGTTTCAAAATAACTTTAAAGAGGCTTAAAAGCAACAGATGACTTATAATGATTGTATTGACCGTAAGATAATTGAGGCGTGGAATTTACAAATGGGCTAGGTGCCCAAACACAATCATTGAGAAATTACATAAAAATGCATTAGTTTCTCAGTCAACATTTTATTTAGGCATATTTTTATGAAAACTAAATTAAATAGATACTGTTTGTACATATACCTGTCAATAACATTGTTGTAAAGTCATTTATTGAAATGGCTGCCCAACATAGCACCTTTGAAAGACAAAATTTTGGTTTTGGTTTTGCTTTTTTGGCACTTAGCCCTTTTGTAAATATTATCAGTCTGGATTTTTTTCAAAGGCCAGCCTACTCACCTTCCAAATCTCTCTATTTAGCTCATACACCTAATTAAATCAAACTAATGATTTCCATAGTCGTTTTTAAACCTTGTCGCTAATTCCAGAACAATCTAATGCAGTACGCGCGTCATCCCTGTCCTAACTTTAATGGAAAATCCATTTTCCAATTAACAGAACGTCTCTCCAATAACCATAAAAATAGAAATAGAACCTGCTGTAAAGGAAGACTTACGAATTTCTGTATTCTATATTCCCCACATTGGATCTAACGTGGAATCTGAGCGAAAGTTTAATTAAATATTCCTATGTATACCTATGAACTCCTACAAAAATACAAAAACAAATATAAAGTCAAACAAATATAAAGTCCCCATGAATCCGCGTTTCCAATCTGTCATATCTGAAAATTGAAGCAGAAATCTGTTTGAACACAAGTAGGTAGAAAGCGTTAGTGAGCCAACCGAATGAAAAAGCACCCAGACTCCCCTACTTATACAATTGTGTACATGCATAATCAGCCTATAATGTTACCACTGCTGGGAGACAGGCCTCCTCTCTGTGTGAGGCAGTGGGCCGTAATCCACCACACCCCGTGCGGGTTGGTAGATGTCACATGTCTTCATTTTTAGGGTTCCGTACCTCAAAAGGACAAACGGAACCCTTATAGGATCACTTTGTTGTCCGTCTGTCTGTCTGTCAAGACCCTTTATCTCGGGAACGCGAGGAAGTATCGAGTTAAAATTAAAACCATATAAGTACTCAGGTCTACAGTCCCTTGAAGCTATAAAAAAAAATCAAACTTCTAAGTTAACGTAAAAAAAATACATTTTGGACACTCTCAAGGGAAAAAAACATAGGGTACCTACTTCCCGTTAACCTAGAATCATGAAATTTGGCAAGAAGCAAGGTCATGTAGCACAAGTAAAGGAACAAATCGGAAAACCGTACATTAAAAAGATAAAAAATTCCAAGTATTTATATACCTCCAAATTTGTACGGAACCCTCGGTGCGCAAGTCCAAGTCGCACTTGACCGGTTTTTATTTCCAAATGTTACCAATACGTAGGTGGAAAAATATTAAGATGCAAATAAAAATTAACGATACAGTCCTTAAAATTTCAATGATTCGCTGTACATGTAGGTATGACGCGTTGCAAGCATGAAGGAAGGAAGGCTTCGAACGACCTCAAACAATTACACCCCTCTCCCACGCCCCCACCTAAGAGAAGCTTTGTAACACGCAGACGTTTAACAACACAAAGGACCAATAATGTGTCAGTTGATCGACAGCGTAAACAGCATAGATATTGTCTTGTCTAGGTTGATGAGGCAAATGGTCGCGACAGGTAATTTCCAGGCTGCACTTTCAAAGAGATAATTTTGATCGATATGCCAGTTACTTACAAACAGGAAAACAAGAGGTAAGCCATATTGTTTAAAAAAAAACTTTTAGTGAACTTAAAGCTTTCGTAGTGACGCTTCGAAATCTATTAATTAGATACTGTACAGACTATAGCCAATTTGGTGCTGACATGCAACCTCTGCGAGTTTGTTAAAAGTGATTGGAATGAAATACGAGACAAACATTTATGATTATTACAGACCAACCTCGCAGATATGCACCGCGTTCACGATTTGAAAACACGCTCGTAATACCGCAATCTAGGCTAAAATTACACAGTACAAGTCCTCATGTAACATCAATTAAAATATATAATAAAATACCTAACGACATAAAAATGGAAAAAAACGATAAAATATTTATTGATAAATGTCATCATTACACTAAATGATTTTTTAATGATGACCTAATGAGATGACTGTATGAATTTATTAATTTTTGAGACATATTATTTTTTATTAAATTTCTTGTATCGTCTGTGACAATATTATTATAATTTTATTTCTATTAATTGAATTTTGAGAGCGGACCCAGTGCAAAATCTTCAATCTATGATTAGATTTAAAGTAAACTGTAGTAAATCACAAATTGGAAAACATAGTACGAGAAAATTTTCTCGATAGAAAACTATCACACTTACCTCTAATTTTTAACTATTTTGGTTTGCATTTTACTTTGGTGCATACTACTGAACCACACATTAGATAAAAAATAATACTCATTAATACCTAGAGCTAGGGATTTTTAACAACACATTTTTTTTTAAAAGATAATCGAATAAAAAGCATTTTTGGCGCTTAATAAATTTTTAAGCCGCGAGATACGCTGTCTTCCGTCTCGCGTGACACGAGCTTGAGACATCCGTTTGTTTCACCAAGCAGCCCTCGCTCTGTTGAGACGGGTAGTTTATGACAATTTTCTCCGCGTCTAGCAACCATTATTATTATCGACATTTTTGTTGAATAATAAATGGGAAACAAAAAAGAAAATACAATTAAAAAAACTGATAAAGCGAGAACTGAACACTTGAAGACTCAAATGATAGCTAATTGCCGAAGTCGAAAGTTTGTATTTTATGTGTTTATATCAAGGTGCTTATGCGAATAGTATTTGCGTATACTACACGCATAAGCACCTTGATATAAACAGATGATTTGACCGCTCGCTACAATCGTGTATTGTTTTCGTGCGAAATTATATAATTTAGCTAGAATTTATTTTGATTTATGTGAGTGTTGTCCACGCTTCCTCACTAAAATTAGAAATGCGAATGTACCAAAACACTGACATCGGCTGCAACCGTAGACAAAAATTATGGAACAGACAGTTGTCAAAAGTCTGATATGGACGAAGAGGTTTACAAGCTGGCAAAACGAAGTTTCTTGAAAAATATTTAGAAAAAACATACCTTGAAAAGTCACAGATCGAACGATCGCTATAATATTACAAAGAGATAGTAGTTACAAAGAGTTAGAGCTTCGTAGAAATTTATTAACTGCATCAAACTTTGGGAAGGTTATCAATCGTCGCCCAACTACGAGCGCAAGTATCGTCAAGGCTTTGCTATACAAAAGTAATATTTCAAGCGTAGCTTCAATAAAACACGGTATAGATAATGAAGCTATTGCTCTCAACCAGCTTGCAAGACAAGAAAATGTGGAAATAAGCCAGTGTAGACTATTTATAGATGATAAGATACCATTTTTGGCAGCTACCCCAGATAGCTTAATTGGTAACGACACAATTGTAGAGATAAAATGCTCACTTTCTGCTTTCAAAATAACAATAGAAGAGGCCATAAAGAATTTAAAAAAAAATTTAGGGTCAAAAAAGTTAAAAAAAATATTATTAACAAGAACCACCCTTGGTTTTACCAAGTCCAAGGACAATTACATATAAGCAACAGAAAGCATTTTGTAAAAATACGAAATGACACTACACGTTTGGATACAAACATATGACAACGGCGCTTACCGCCGTCGCGCGTACCAACATAGGGTCAGATTGCTATTATAGAGGCGACATGCGCCACGCCTCCATGCCATATCCCCCGATATCCGTGGTCTGGCCATAAATTCTGTTCCTAACTTTATCGAATATTTCATAAATTGAGTGACTTATGATACTCATTTGTTTTATTATAAATAATTATAATATAAATAGGCTTTGGTCTTCTATAAAAACCTTACTTGATCTCATCAATCCCAGCTAAAAATATGGAGTGGGGTGTCAAAGAGAATCGTGTCGCAGTAATAGCGCTACACAAGTGTAACAAAACGCCAGTCGAAATTTTCAACCTCTTAAAATCCCTTGGTACAAGGAAGTTCGTCTATCGTACTATCAAAAGATTCACCGAGATGTCTTTTGCTGATGACAGACCTAGGAGCAGCCTCCCACGTGATTCAAGGACGCCAGCAACGATTAAGACAGGGCTTTTCGGCGAAAGCGAAAGCGCCTTTACGGAACGTTGGTACTAAACAAATGTTTTGTTTCCTACCCACTACCTGTACAATATAAAATACAGGTTTTTGTATAAAGCCTAGGAGTTCCCGAGCCGCTTTTGTATAAATCCTAGGGTTTATACAAAAACCGATATAATTTTATGATTTAAAAAACTAAAAAAACATACATGTACAAGAGTACACATACAACATACTTGTACATTAATTCAAACGGAATCTTTAAAATCCCTACCCTAACAGTGTTCATACATCATGACATAACATAATTATCCTAGTTTGAACTCTCGAAATAATTCTTTCATGTCATCGATTATGTAACGTAACGTCATAAAGCGTTGCATTTCAAAGAAAATAAATTTTCTGTGTCTTTTTTATAAATCGGTCACAGACGAAGTTACTTATTATGCAGTGACATACGGAACTTAACTGCATGAAACAGGTAGGTGACCTGTTTGAACCATTTTCCAATAAAAGAACCTTTGAATGTATTATCATTATCGATCTATTGCTGTACATTCAAACTTAATGAAAAAATCTACATCATCAAACAAATAAAAGATGGTTTAAAAACAAGAGTAATTAAAAACAAGATTATGTAGTTTAATTTGTAAGTAAATCACCCTAATGAAGCTAGTATTCAAGTAGAAACGTAACTAGACTCTCAATTGATACTAGCTAAGTCTATAAATGTTGAAATCCAAAACTAGCTAAAAGTCAAACAAATACATTGAATTCAAGTCGTTACTCAAAAATCAGCATTTTTTAAGAAAACCAGCATGTTTTAAGAAAACGTAGTACCACGTAACACTAAACTTTCTCAAAGCATCTAACTTTTAACTATGGCGTACGCAGTCAGCGCTGAAAATAATTAGAACCTAGCTTATTGACCATCCTTGAAAGCCGTGGCAGGTGTATTAGGAAAGTGAACACATACCTCATAAGTCCATCCACATAAATCATCCATTATTTTACTCTCCATCGCCAATACTTTTATTTCAAAAACTTTGCTAGCTTTTGAACTAATAGAAGACTTTTAGAAGCACATGTTTCATACCCATTTCTTTAATGTTTACTGGAAATAATAGAAGGCCAGAAGCTCATCTTTCCTAAATAAAAATCCAATTCTATAAACTTAGTAGAAAACTATACAAATGTATGTGTACTCAAGTTTAAAAATATGAAGAGAAGTGAAGACTGCTCCTATATATTCAGTACCAAAGCTTCAATGCTTCAGAGATTAATCAGTACTTACAAAGTGGGCAGCTTACACCAACATCAACACACTCGGCATGTATTATCTAGCCAGACCATCCTCATCTCCCTAGCCCTTTCGGTCGGCTCCCAGTCTAACCGGATGCAGCTGAATACTTGTACTTTTTTTTGTCTAGCCAGACCATAGTACTTTAATTGCGACGACTCCAAAAAATGGGTATTGCTCTAATTAGCATTTCTGCTGCACACAATTTCCCAATAAAAAGCCTCAAAGTTCGAAGCAAGTAATATAATTATTTAAAACAATATGAAGAGTTAGCTGCATTCGATCAAGGATGCCGTATAAATTGGAAGTAGGCTGTCCGTAGATCGTCTAAAAAAACGTGTTTCAAGTGGCGGCCATCTTACACGCACAGTGCACCAAGCTATTGGCCCTAATTCGATCCCAATTACAAAACGATCAGTAAATTATTAAAGCCTAAGGTAATCGCTACAAACGGTGTGCACTGCGTTTCCGACACAAACAGAAATGGAGCACAAATGACGTATGCCATTAGTTACAGTCCATTCACGTGTGTGTAAATACATTGAAAAATGGCTGCTGTAAAATGCCTAGTGAATAAAACTACCGGTACCCCCTTCCCACCTAGGAAGATACGTCTCGACTGGGCGCTTATTAGCCGAAAAAAAATAAAAGTCCGTCGTTATTACGACGAACTTTTCATCTAGTTTGGAGGACCTTGTACAGCTATTTATAGACTAATAAATATGATAAAAGATATAGCCTTCAAAGGCTGAAAGCAGTGAAAACCCTTAAAGTTAAGCGCTTTATCTATATGGGCATGAGGCACATTTAATGTCTGTTCTATATTTAAGGTAGGAAATTGCCGCTGGCAGGATAATAGGTTGGAAATAAAGCTAAGTTTTATTAAATTCACATTCTGAGTCCGGAATCCGTACGTGTAAGTCCATCCTGTGTCAAATTAGGAAGCCGTAGCGGCTTGACAAGTACGAGGTTTATATATCTGAACTTTCCAATTGTAGCAAATTATAGCTTTTTCCGTAGGATGCACATTTTAGAAGATATAACTCAAAAACTGAAAGAAGTCCGATTTCAAGGTTTTTCTAGCACCAAGACTTTTGAAGCTACACTATCCTAACAAAATCCCAAAAAAACAGTAGGTACAGTGCAAACTTTTTGCGACCTACGATGTTTTAAAGGTGATTAACCTAACAGTGATTTGTAAAAGATAAAGCTAGGGCAGAAAAAAAATTGAGACACCATGGTACTGCGAATTCGCTATTGTTATTCAGATTCCGTAAAGAGATTTAAAAAAAATTGTAAGTCAGACGTATTTTTGAAAGCAAATATAGAGATGAGGTTCTTATATTCCTACTGTATTTGTTTCTTTACGTAATTCAGAATAGAATCGAGATTAATAAATGAACGACGCATTTCACTTTGCATTTTCCCAGGTACTATGAATTTGTGACAGGGTTTAATTGGTACGAACTCAAATATTGAGTGCAGCGATCCATATTGTTAACTATTTTACTGAGAAGTAGGAAGATTTTTAAGGAATACTTTTAACAAAAGTAATAGTATCGAGGACGACGAATTTCACGTTGAATTTTCCCAGGTATTATGAATTTGTTACACGGTTTAATTGGCACGAACTCAAATATTGAGTGCAGCGATCCATATTGTTAACTATTTTATTGAGAAGTAGGAAGATTTTGAAGGAATACTTTTAACAAAGGTAATAGTATCGAGGACGACGAATTTCGCGTTGGATTTTCCCAGGTATTATGAATTTGTTCCAGGGTTTAATTGGCACGAACTCAAATATTGAGTGCAGCGATCCATATTGTTAACTATTATACTGAGAAGTAGGAAGATTTTGAAGCAACAATTTTAACGAAGGTATTCTAGTAGAGATATATTCATAGATATATGTTTTTTACATTTCTATGGATATATTATTGTAGTCTTAGGATTGCAATTATCCGCTCAAGCTCTGTTTATGTTGTGTCTGACGACTCAGTCTGGATATCGTCTTAAAAAGCCACTTTACAGGACAAGCCAGCTCGTCTCGACTGACTTTGCGCATCAGTAAACATGGCGAATCTATTTCCGCCGTGTCTTTGTAAGTTGTTCCGGTGCCAATCGCAGCGAATTTGCGAATGAATGAACTAGATAAAAATACTTTTTAATGGTTTATGTTGTAGGTAAGTTTATAGTGAAGGAAAACATCGTGAGGAAACCTGCATGTCCTAGAACCAAAAATTCAAAGACATGTGACATCTACCAAGCCGCGTGGTGGATTACAGCCCAGTCCATCCCACTCACAGAGAGGAGGTCTGTGTCCCAGCAGTGGGAACGGTATAGGCTAATTATGCTATGCTGCATGCATGATAACTTTATAGTGTGCCTCTACCTATCTGAAAAATATGAATATTGCTGGGCTTTCACTGAAACAAGAACAAGATCATCTGATAACTGCAATTTAAAAAAAAAAAAAAACTAGCTGACCCGGCGAACTTCGTACCACCTCAGATTTTTTTTGTCATTTTTTCCCCATGTTTTAATAATTAGGAACCCTTACGGGCGTCCCCAGAACACCCTACCAAAGTTTCATCACAATCTGACCAATGGTTTCGGAACGCATAGAGGACAAACATACAACATTGATTTTCATTTACAAAAAATTACTGCACGCAGCATCATCAAATTCAGTTTTGAACCTGTAACTAGACCATAATCACGACCTATTCTGTGTGAAATGATCCCAGCATACTTCAGCGAGTAAATACCAATTATGGACACCGGTTTAGCGGTGACTGTCCAACTCTGGCCAGTTGTTAACTCGTCATATGGATTTTAAGTTTTAAAAGCTTTTATTTTATTGAACATCACTTTGAAATATGAAAATGTTTACTGATATATTTCCGTATTTGTAGTATATTTTTAGTTACTTTGTAAGCGAACGTGTATGTGTTTATTGGGTGTTGTGATCGTGAGTCATGTGAATAAAACGATCTATTCCGTTCTAAACAACCGTTTTCAGCGATCGCTAGTATATAACTGAAATATATAATTATTTATTTCACTATTATAATATTTAACCTACATACAAACGTTTATTGACGATGCACCACAACTTGTTAGTGGCTTGTTATTAATGGGTATTGGCGTATAATATAGTTTATTTAAAAAATTCGGGAATCAGTTATCACTAAGGCCTCATTTACGGAGACGCGGGGCGTCTCGCGTCGCGTGTGGCGTGGCGTCTCGCGGCGCGTCGGACGTTTTTTTCTGTTTACGGTGGGGCGGCGCGTGAAGCGGCACGCATCATCGCACGCGTAAACACAAACTTATAGCAATATACGACCATGTTCATAGAGAAGCGAGACGGGAAGCGTGGCGGTGCCCGCCGCGGCGCCCGCGGCGGGCATCGCGGCGGCGCACGCTCGCCTCGATCAAATCGACTAGTTTTATGTTGGCGAGAGATGGGAGCGCACGTGTCGCAACTTGCAGCATGATCATATCATACTCCATTGCGACGGTGACTCGTCTGTGTTGCGCGATTTCTAAATAAGACTGACAGAAGATTCCGCCTCGGACATAGCTTCATCGAGAATTGCCGCTGCGTGCGCCGCCGCGATAAACGCCGCGTGGGACGCGTCGGTGCCATCCGCGGGCTCGGCCGCAAAAAACGCCCTAATTCAAACAAACGCGTCTAAAATCGCTTCTCCGTAAACGCATTCATACAACGCCATATATTTGAATTCAGTGCGGGCCGCGCCGCTCAACGCAACGCACGACGCCCCGCGTCTCCGTAAATGAGGCCTAAAAGGTTTAACTAGCGTGTTTCCGTTGTAGCATATTATTAGTTTCTTATTGGAATACTGACGTATGAAATTGTTTTATTTAAAAAAATCAGGAATTAGTTATCACTAAAAGTTATGCCACGGTGAACGTAGACAACGTTGGGGATGGCGAAAGGTTCCAGTATTCAACGTCACTTTCAAAGACGTCGATAAAAAAAGAAACTAAAGAGCTTCTGGGGAAGTCGGGTAAAAATAAAGTCGAACCCTAAAAAAGCTATTCCACGTCGTTCAAAGAAAAATGCTGCATTATTTTTTTTCTTTCTCAAAACTTAGACAGTGCACTATGTTCTGCAAATACATTTAAGTTAGTACTGTTTACTGAGCCTGCGCACGCTACTCTTCAATTAACAGCAATGGTATCAGAATCATTCGTTTTTATTACTGTTTGCTTTTATCCTTGCCTGCTACCAATAATCTTATTTTTCGCTTAGTACTTACGGCACCTATTTGGTTTGAAATATATTTCATATTACTCACTTTTTAGAGTTCCGTACCCAAAGGGTAAAAACGGGACCCAATTACTAAGACTTCGCTGTCTGTCTGTCCGTCCGTCCGTCTGTCTGTCACTAGGCTGTATCTCAAGAACCGCGATAGCTAGACAGTTGAAATTTTCACAAATTATGTATTTCTGTTGCCGCTATAACAACAAATACTAAAAACAAAATAAAATAAATATTTAAGAAGGGCTCCCATACAACAAACGTGATTTTTTTGGCCGTTTTTTTTCCTTGTGGTACGGAACCCTTCGTTTGCGAGTCCGACTCGCACTTGGCCGGTTTTTTTAGAAGCTTTCCAACAGTCCCCTAACTAACAAAAACTAATTTATCCTTACCTGTAGCTAGTTTAAGAAACATTTCATATTACCAATACGTCGAAGGCAAACACTATTTGTACAATGTCGACTTTTTGATAAAAGCTTTCAAACAATTCCTTAAGCAATTAGATACGCAAAAACCAATTTACTATTCCCTGCACCTAGTTAGAATTTTTTTACAATTTACCCATACGTCGAACACAAACACTGCGACTTTTTTTAATTTGCTTTACATAGTACATTGGGTAAGCTTCTAAACAGTCCCCTATGCTATTGGGATTCAAAAACAAAGGTTCGTTAAAGCTTTGAGACAACCAGAGGGCAACTGTAAACAGCCCATGGTTTAGTATTCCACGGCTGAACACCCACCCTCGACCGCCATTGCGTGTTTATTTCAAACTAGACTGATATTCCGAGTTCCGGGAATACGATGTATCGAGTTCGTACAATAGCGTCAATTTGTGCTACGAGGCCTACGAGCGTAGCGCTACGCCGTAGACTGCCAATGTAACGTGACTTGGTAACTTACACATTGCGTAGACTGATCCTTGTAGGCTTGGTTATTTGTAATTCTGTACTATCTGATACGTAACTATCATTTCACAACGGATAGTGATGGCACAAGAGTGGAAAAACACTAACGGAATGGTTAAAATCACAAACGTACGACGAAATCGAACTTATATTAACCGGAATATGCTAATGAATAACCTGTAGCCTGTACCCAATCATAACATACATCAGTTAATCAATGATACACACACACACTCCACACACAAACATATTCAAACACTACACATAACTGAACATGCTACAACAATTTGTAACATCCTAGAAACTAAACTTTTTCTTTTCGTTTCCTTTTAATTATGTCTCAACATTGTAGATAGTAACTCATGGGAAGTTGCGAGGTAGCCCCATCACAAGTATCCTTATAACTTACCAGGGCTGCCACAATTTTGTGCTGTAGAACAATTTGTATGAGAAACAATAAAAACTTTTTATTATTTTTTTTTATATAAGAGAATATTCTGCAATACTCTTTTCGGAACATTACATAAAATAAAAATAGTAGTTAATTGTCATGGGCAGGAGGCAACAAATGCAGGTAACTGCCAATACCAAGTAATGACCAAAAACTTGATACTTAAATTACAAAATCAAAGTCTGTTTCAAAGAAACCGTGATTATTATTTTGGTTTTAAGTATTTACCTTTCCAATGATGTTTTTTTGTACATTTGACCAATGCTGATAATTTGTAAATCATAAGGTTTGTTTTAAAACAGAAATTCTAATTTACCATTAATAACTTTAACGAAATCTGGAAGTAATAAATAAATAATAAATTTATTTTAGACACCTCGCTCATTTGGAGAAACATCGACGTTACTGCTACTTTTTTTTAAGTCTTTCCTTTCCTAACGTAAATAAATAAATACGCTTTCAAAGTGCTTTGTCATATTTAACTCATTTTTGGGAAAAAATACATTTACGTCGATGTTTCTCCAAATGAGCGATATTTTGATGACATAAGCACAAGAAACAAAAGATAAAAAATAAAAAATAAATTAAAGATATAGTGCAATAAAGTAGGATACCCTGCGTCATGGGATCTAGTTATTTCAGCGTTAATGACACATTATAAGTGCACTATTGAGTAATTCAGTGATCATTTGTATAAAGATCATGTATAAAGACGATGCTTGACACTGTTGAATTCCGGAAAGGGAGTCAATGTATTGTTCTTTTATCCATCCAGCTTTCTTTTGCCTTTTCATATAATTCTGTAATAGGTCGATCAGTTTTTCGCGCCTCCGATGTTAAACTATCTGGAGATTCGGTTAGTTCATTTGATATAATATCCAGACATGTATGAGGTATGTTTTTTTGAAGTGAAAACTTTTTTAGCGGCGTTGTACACTTTTTTTGTAATGGGTAAAAAATGTTAAACTCGCGTCAGGACATCGCGTCAGGACACGTGACCTGATCGAAAATTCGTAAGACGGATGGAGAGTAGACAGCCGGCGCGGCGTAGGAGAGGAAGTATCCTCTTTCTACGGCGCGGCGAAAATGTATGCCTGCTGTTTCGTTTAGGCGGCGCAGGGCGCTGGCGCAAATGTTCGTGTGTTTATGTTACATCGTGCCACGCTCATCCATGGATGGTGACAGCTGATGGCTCGACCGTCTGTGTAGTGGCCACACTGCTGTGTATTCGTAAAATTCGTGTATATAGTGTTTAAAATATGGAAATTGAACAAAGTGCATCTATTAATGAAAAATATCAAAAATGCACATCGTTAATATTCAAGTTTTCACTTCTGCCGGCACTCCCGGAGTGCAACCCGTCTTTTTTTTTATTACAATCTGATCCTGTAAGAATGGGAATACAAACGTTAAAGCAAATGATAAATGTTAAATTATACTATTACGACAGCCAGCATAAAAATTAAAAAAAAAAAAAAAACAATTATCGCTTTATTAATAGTTATACAGATTTTTCCGTTTCAAAGAACAGTTCCAAAGAGATGATTCATTTCTATAAACAGTATGTTTGTATACTGATGTATGTGTATGAACAGAAAAATATTCAATTTCAATTCCTCTTTTGTCTTATTGATATAATTAATTTCAAATTAATTATATCAATAAGACAAAAGAGAAACAAATTAATAAAGATCCTACTTATTATGACAACATGACTAATACAGGAAAAATATTACTCTCTTTGTAATGTGATCTCTATTGACTTACCTACCTAATATGCTGTTATTATGTATTTGTATTTAATCATAAGTAGGTTCCATGGTTGTAATTAATTTTCTATCGATAATAGTCTTCTGACTATATCGATAGGAAACAATCCCTAATGCCATATGCCATGGAATCACGGGGAATGAAAATTAACCATGGACCCGGTAATGGGTCGACTATAGAAATGTAAACAATATCTATGGGGTCGACCCACCGAGACAACGGATAACGAGTGCCTATTGCGATAGTAATGTTATTTTAGGTCTTTACATATAATTAATGTATCCAAGATATTGTAAAACATTTTAAAAGAGTAACTGTGGAGTTTCTTGGCCATTCCTTTTTATGATTCTGATTCTGAATCAATTCTATTTTCTAGATCTGTATCCACAACCATGTACCTAATTAAGGCGCGGTAAGGAGCAAAAACACGAACGAAATACAAAAGCGCATCGCAACAACAAATAAGGTTCAAAACCAACGACCACACAGCCCTTCAAAACGAATGATCACCAAAATACAATATTGCAGTTTTAAGTTTGTGAGAGCAGTGGCGGCCTAGTAGTACCGGCCTCGACTTAAGATTTGTAGGTCGTGGGTTCGAACCCAGCCAGGCGCTTTACATTGTGTAAATAACTTCATCACCACTGCTCTCAAAACTGTGAAGGAAAACATCGTGAGGAAACCGACACGTCCTAGAACCAAAAAATTCGAGAACATGTGACATCTACCAACCCGCACTATGCCCGCGTGATGGATTAGAACGAACTCTCTCGAAGAGAGGAGACCTGTGTCACAGCAGTAGGTACATTTTAGACTGATTATGTACGTTTGGGCAGCGCCTTAATATTCATGTGGTACGGTAATTTATACCATACCGAGATTGTGCCCCAGGATATAAATATAATGTGTTTGTATTAGTATTGATTACAGCTAATTAGCACAGTGTTTATTGTCAATAAGTATCATTGTTTCAGCTCCGAATTAAAATAATCTTCACGATTATTCTAACGTTTATTTGTGAGTTTTATTTATCACGATCTGACCCGACAGACGTTGTCCTATCCAAATGTCAATACTTCATATAATAATTCCATAGAAAAAAGGACGTTTAGCTTTTCCCGAATTTGAAAAAAAAAAAAACGGGAATCTTTTCCAATATTTTTTCCATATTTACCTAATTCAGACTATTACGAACATTTTAAAACAAAAAATACCTTAATCGATGTAGCCGTTCTCAAGCGATGCGCTTACCTAGGAACAGCAATGAATTTTTATTTATATAAGTAGATGAAACCTAAAAGATAAATTATTTCTTTATAAACTCTGAATGTTCCAATCAATTTTGAAAATTATTTCATCGCGTGAAAATTATAAAGTACTTGCCTTTCTAGTTTTCACGGAATGAAATAATTTTCAAATCAAAATAGTTAATGTTAAAAACGATACTTTTATTCCTCTTAAAATTATTTATTTCAATTATCGAAATTAGATAATTTTTATAATGAGATGATGATATCGGCAAAATAATATGATAATGAAGATGGTAGGTATACCTAAAAATTCAGGCAATTGGTTTTCGGTCCTAGATTACAGCGCTATTTTGAGTTACCTGTAAATAACTTCTGAAATGTAACTGAGTATTTCTCTATTGAAAATCGAGTGTGGATGTCAATTAAGAGAGTCAGCCGATATTTGAAGGCAGTCTAGACGGCTGTATTGGATATATTTAGCAGAGTGCAGTTAATAGAAAGCCATTGCGAAAAAACTATAAAGTACCTGCCTTTCTAGTTTTCACGCAATGGAATAATTTTCAAACCAAAATTGTTAATGTTAAAAACGAAAAGTACTTTTATTCCTCTTAAAATGATTTATTTCTATCATTGAAATTAGATAATTATTTTTTTTATAACGAGATGATGATATCGGCAAGATAATAATAATGTGATAATGAAGATGGTAGGTGTACCTAAAAATTCAGGCAATTGGGTTTCGTTCCTAGATTTCAGCGCTATTTTGAGTTACCTGTAAATAACTTCTGAAATGTAACTGAGTATTTCTAGATTGAAAATCGTGTGTGGATGTCAATTATGAGAGTCAGCCGATATTTGAAGGCAGTCTAGACGGCCATATTGGATATATTTAGCAGAGTGCAGGCACTCTGATATAGAACCGATATAGAAACGTTAGCCAATTGTTAGGCTTTCTATTAAGAAAACCTAAAAATTGGCTAACGTTTCTATATCGGTGCTTCCAATAAAAATTGTAATCTTAATAGATTCTATAAATATACAGGGTGAAATTAAATTCATGGGCATCGTTTTATGGGGTCATAGTACTCTTCATTATGAACAACTTTTACTGTGGGACTAAACTTAAAATCGCGAAAAAAAATCAGCTGTTCCTTGCATTTATGTTCACACAACTCGTCAAAATATAGCGAAGAGCTGATTTTTTTTTGTTCACGATTTTATTTTTGTTCCCATAAATAGTAAAAGTTGTTCATAATGATGAGTACAATGACCCCTTAAAAGGATGCCCATGAATTCAATTTCACCCTGTATTATAACGTGTGTATAATCTGAACGTGTTATATTTATGGTATTGTATGTTTATTATGTTATCTATGTGTGTATTTATTGAAAGATAGACATTAAAAGATTTCATTTCATTATTATCAAGAAAACACACCAAAAATCGGCTTCAAAAAGAAATTTACTCAAAATTATGAAATAACTTTAATTTCGGAAGTCGGTATCTTGGGATCGGTATTTTTTAGTTTTAGTTTTTTGACAAAGACTTCCGAAATTAAAGTTATTTCATAATTTTGACTTCATTTCTTTTTGAAGTCCATTTAATTTTATTAAATTACTTTCTTATTTCGTAATATTTTAGTTTTAAGTAAAAACTGGAATTTTTGTTTGTAATAAGTAGGTAATAGTTTTGTTGCAAATATCGCACTAGAATTTGACCAAGGTTTTGAGATGTTTTCCCTTTGACACTACACCCGTAGCTTGTATCAATAAGTCAGGCCATCGCGCTTACACGTATTAGTCCATATCTTGAAAATTACAAATATCGATTTTGATGAAACTTGCACTGTTCCCTAAGTTGAAGTAAATGTAAGCCAATAAAAAAAAGGTCACGATCCGATTAATAGTTGCGGTGAAATGCGTGGAGAAACATACATACATCATACATCTATAAAATTTTGTATATTTGTTTGGAAGCCCTAATAGATTGTCATATTATGTGAATATATTGCAGTTCCAATAATTACATACATACGTGTCGAATTGACAAACTTCTTTTTTTTGAAGTCGGTAAAAAATACAAGTCGTATTCGAAGGCACCCCAGAACCAGCATCGAATTAGATATATTACGACTTTTGTACACTATCTGGTTCGCAGAAACAATACGGACGCACAACAAATGTTTGACAAAGTATCGCGTTCCGGAACGGAATCGCGGTGGGAAGCATCAGTGAACACAGTGCTAATAAACGGATACAGGCCCCTTGCAATTGACGCGCCGTGCAAAACACTCACGTTGAACGCACATGATCGAATAAACACATGCATTTTTCTCATAACATAACTAAAGTAATCGTTACCCATATTGTATGTGTACGACAATTGGCGAAAAGTGGCCAGTTATATCTTTACACACGGTAAAACGTGACCTTAGTGTGACACTCCTGCGCTGATTTAAGTGGTCCCGCTGCACTTTAGGTCTACATTGTCAATGTCGGTTAAGGTCACCGCGTATACACTTGAGGTGCATATATGAAGACCCTATTGTGCAAGCTAGTCAGCATGGGCGCGTCAATTTAGTGGGAACGGTCTAACAAAACGCTCGTCACAATAGCTGCAATTGCCGTTCCTAGATAAACCTAGACATCACCATGTCTTATATCGAAAAGAAAAAATAGATTTCTCTATGAGGAATATAGCAAAGCAGTTTTATTATTTTAATGCTATAATAATTATGATTAGGGTACTGCGTATACTGATACTGATTTAAATTACCACAATCAGCTGCTCAGCATCAACTAATTTCATTTCAATAAACTATCACAGAGAAACAGATTTACTATGCAACTAGCTGCGCCCCGCGGTTTCACCCGCATAAGTGTCGTCGATCCCGTGGGAATACCTGGATAATATCCGTTCAGCCGTTTGTGCATGAAGAAGTAACAAACATACAAACACATTCACAATCTTTCGCCTTTATTTATACTATAAGTGTGATGTCCATTTCCATGCGCAATAGGGCTTCCAATACCGGTATCCCCGTATTGGCTAATACCGGTATTGAAAGCCCTAATGCGCAAACATTATAAATACAAAATGAGACATAAGTGCCTCACTTATGCAATTCTTCGATCTCAGAAACGAAAGCGAACAAATCGTCTATCGGTAATCGTAATGGGTATCATCAAAAATGTATTGGAAAAATAACGTCGACGTGCACCACAGAAGAGGCTTAAATTTCTTTAAGCTTTTCAAACAATAGTATTAGGTATAGGAAATGTGGGTTATGGCACTTGAATAAAACGAATATAGGCTTTTTATAATTGTAAGTATATATTGTAAGCCAAATAAATATCACTAGGAAGGTTATACGTCAGTCACTTGAAAAGCACAAACAAACAAGTGAAGAATTATAAAGGTGACGTTAATAGAGAATTTTATTTTCTTTTTAAATAAGTACCTACAACATATCGATTATTACAAAATCGATTAGATTGATTTTTGTAAATCAAATAAACTAACACGCCCCCTCAAAAATTAATCTACCAATTATACAAATAAAATAAATCAAAGTCAATACCTAATTGACCGAAACATATTCACTTCCTAGTGTTTGCTGGGAAATACATCTCATGGCCCAACATTTGTTGCTAAGGATTAAGGAAAACCCAGAAGACCTTAATCAGACCATTACTAAATAATAATTAAATTAATCTCAAAAAAAATCAGTCTTATTCCAAGCCCATCTTGCTTCTCATCTGCTGAAAAGTTATAGCAGGTAATGGCTTGGTCAGAACATCTGCCAACTGCTGACCTGTTGGAATGTAATTTAATTTTATCACATTTTTCTCAATCTGTTCCCTAGAAAAATGATACTTTATATCAATGTGTTTTGTACGTTTATGATTGGTTGGATTATTTGCAATGCTTATACAGCCATTGTTATCCTCATAGATTATGATAGGTTTGTCGATATCTATCTTAATACTAGCTGCTAATGATTTAAGCCATAATGCCTCCCTAACAGCTTCATACAATGCCATATATTCCGCCTCTGTTGAAGAGGCAGCAACTGACATTTGTTTCTTTGTACTCCAGGTTATAGAACAGTGCTCGAAGAGCTTAAATAAATACCCAGTTGTACTTTTCCTGTCATTTGAATCACTGCCACCCCAATCTGAATCTACGTAACCACATAGAATATTATTGTAGGCACATCTTTTATAACTTAATTTCAAATCAACAGTACCTTTCAAGTACCTAAGCACTCTCTTAAGACATTGCCAGAGTTCTTTATTATTTTTGTTTGTATACCTGCTCAGTATATTAACGCTTGTACTTAAATCTGGACGAGTGCATAACATGACATACATTAAACATCCTACAACGTTTCGACATGGAGCGTTGTATTTTTCTTCAGAGTTTAATGCGTCATAATTAAGTTTATTTTCAATGGGTGTATTGACAGGTTTACAATCGTGCATATTAAATTTATTTAATACCGTGTTTATGTATGCACTTTGATCTAATGTAATTTCATTTGCATGTCTTGTAATTTTTATACCAAGAAATAATTTTATCTCTTTTAAATCAGTCATTTTAAATTTACTCATTATATACCTTTTAAAATTATTCATTGTTTCAATATCAGCGCATACTATAACTAAGTCATCTACATATAGAACGACATAAATATTTTTAAGCACATCTCCATTGTCTTGCAAATATATACACCTATCCACTGAAGAACTTTGAAAACCTTCTTCTTTAAGAGATCGTTCGAAAACTTCAAACCAACACCTAGCTGCCTGTTTTAGCCCGTAAAGTGCTTTATTTAATTTACACACATAATTATCTGGACAAGAGATACCCTCAGGGACTTTCATATAAATTTCTTCTTTTAATTCGCCATTTAAGAAGGCGGTTTTGACGTCCATATGATGAACTAGCAAATTAAATTGATTCGCAAAACTAAGTATAAATCTGAAACTAGCTATTCTTGCTACTGGTGCGAAAGTTTCATTATAGTCCATGAGGTATTCTTGACTGAAACCCCTTGCAACAAGTCGTGCTTTGTATCTTATAGGTTTTCCAAATTCATCATTTTTTATAGTGAATATCCATTTACAATCGACAATGTTTTTATTTTCAGGTCTTGGTACAAAAGTCCAAGTATTATTTACCTTTAGAGAATTTAATTCGTCCTTAATTGCGCTTTCCCACTGAGATCTATCGTCTCGAGTTTTAATCTCTTCTAATGAATTTGGTATTTTACACAGAATAGACTGAGCACACAAAATGTAATCATCATCGTCTTCATTATACGAAATAGGTGGACGATTTGTGAGCCTATTGCTTCTTCTAATCTCAGGATTATTATCTGTGTTTTCTTTTGGTGAAGACAGGTTATCAGAAAGTGTATCAACTATTTGTTCCGATTCAAATAAATTATCATGGTTTGATCTGCGAATTTTACTAGGACACTCATGCCCATCAGATTTAGATGTATCTGATTTTAAACTGTCAGAGTTATGAGACTTTACCGGCACTGACTTAGATATTACATCATCAGTTTTGCCGTGAGAATTTTTAATATTCCCTTCAGACTTGAGGTCTGGCCTGGATTGAAGAAAACCAGTCTCATCAACAATAACATCTGTGACTATTACGTATTTTTCGCATTCTGGGTTCCAAACTTTATAGCCGTTTGGTTCATAACCCACTAGTATCCCTTTCCATGATTTTTTATCAAACTTGGTCTTACTGATTTTATTATGAACGTAAATAGTTGAACCAAATACCTTCAAATATTTAATTTGAGGTTTTTTATCATGCCACATTTCGAATGGTGTTTTTGAAATTTTCAAAGCTTTAGTTGGGGTCAAATTAATTAAATAAACAGCAGTCAGTACTGCATCGCCCCAAAACACTTTGTCTAATTGAGCACCGCTTATCATGGAACGAGCTTTTTCAGTAATGGTTCTAACCATACGTTCAGAAACGCCATTCAACTGTGGTGTTCTCGGAACTGTTAAATGATAAGATATCCCTCTCTCTACACAATAACTTTTCATTTCAGTCGATAGATATTCGCCACCATTATCGCAGTATAAGTTGACTAATTTTAAATTAAACTTAGCTTCGCTTTTAGCCACGAAATCTTTAAAAGCAGCGAACACGTCTGATTTATAAGTTAATAGGTACGTAACACAATAATGCGTATACCCATCAACAAAAAGTACAAAGTAGTTTTTGTTGTCATTAGTTGAGGGAGTAATAGGTCCACAAACATCTGAGTGCACAATAAATAATGGCCGTTTAACATGACTTTTATCTTTAACCTGATTGAATGGAAGTCGACTCTGTTTCCCATTTATACAGGCCTCACACAACTCATCATCTGGCATTACAGTTTCAATTTGGCTGGTGTCATAAACCATTTTATTATTTTTTATTTCAATGAATTTATTTTTACTAATATGACCAAAGCGTTGATGCCATAATTTGTACATATTTTTATTACTGCATACTTGAGAGACAGATTGACACTTATTTACAGATGCCATTAAGTCTACAGCAATTAAATTATTTTTCAACATACCTTGCATAATGGTTTTATTATCCTTACGTATTTGGGCTCCTTGCTGGTCGAAAATGACTGTCAACCCAGCACGTTGCATTTTTGATACAGAAAGCAGGTTGTATGGTACCTCAGCACAGAAGAGCACGTCCTCTAAAACTCCTTGAACGCCCATGTTGCTGGTCACATACATCATTCCCTTTTTGGTAGCTGAAATATATTCACCATTTTTAGCAATAGAAATTTTTAATGGTGTTTGCAAAACGGTGTGACTAATGAAAAGATCTTCTCGGTTTATAATATGGTCTGATGCTCCAGAATCCAAAAGGAAAGTAACTTTCTTTCCATCATCATCCGCTTGATAGTCTCCCATCATAAAAGCAAATCCAGAAAAATTGCTGGACGTGGATGGTCCACTGATCTCAACTGCCTGGATCGTCCTTGTCCTTTCCGTATTTTTCTGCTGCTGAGCTCTTTTGAAGTAGAAGCAATCGTTTTTCACATGCCCCTTGCGGCCACAGTGATGACACTTCAAGAACTGATACTTTTTCTTCTGATTGTTACTCTTCTGGTTGTAGTTATTATTCCCTTTATTATTTTGATAATGATCGAATTTTCTTTTTCGAAATTCCTGTCCATTTTTCCGCTCAACTTGTAAAACTTTGACGCTGGTATCACTGGATTCATTTTTCAACTTGACTTCATGATCCAAAAGCCTTGTTTTAACAAATACTACCGTCAAATTATCCTCCGATAAAGTTTCGATCGCAGTTATCACGCCATCATAGATTGCGGGTAGGGTGAGCAACAAATGAGCTACCTTATCGGTTTCTTCCAACTTCGCTCCAGCCGCCAGTAATTCCGTAATTAGATCATCAAAAATAGTGAAGTGCTTTACTAACGTAGTGTCACCTTGAAGTTTTAAACCCAACAGTTTTTTACGTAACGCCAACTGAGTCGCCAAACTTTTTCTTTCGTACAAAGCGTCCAAGTTTTTGAAGATTTCACGTGCCGTAGAATCGTCTTTCGCAAAACCAAGGAATGAATCTGCCAAATATTCAACAATGACACTTTTCGCGATTCGGTTGCTCTTCACCCAAGTCTTCGATTGTAAATCTGGTTCCATGTTAATATCTTTCATAACGTCCATCTCGGTCAACAATGCTTGAATACGGAACTTCCAAACGCTGTATTTCTCACCGTCGAACGGTTTAATGTTTCGTTTCACTTTCAAATTCTCCATAGTGAAAAAAAATCGAAATACTTACAGTCAGTAGATTTAAATAAATTAAACACTTTACTTGAATAGCGTGGTACTTAACAAAGTGTAACTGGGCCCATAACCTATAGGAAATGTGGGTTATGGCACTTGAATAAAACGAATATAGGCTTTTTATAATTGTAAGTATATATTGTAAGCCAAATAAATATCACTAGGAAGGTTATACGTCAGTCACTTGAAAAGCACAAACAAACAAGTGAAGAATTATAAAGGTGACGTTAATAGAGAATTTTATTTTCTTTTTAAATAAGTACCTACAACATATCGATTATTACAAAATCGATTAGATTGATTTTTGTAAATCAAATAAACTAACATTAGGAACGTCTCTATCGCTAATCGGTATCGTCAATAAGTATTTGAAAAATTAGGTCAACGTGCACAACGGAAAAGACATAAAAAATAGTATTAGGGTAGTCTCTATCGCTAATCGGTATCGTCAATATATAAGTATTTGAAAAATTAGGTCAACGTGCACCACGGAAGAGACTTAATAAGAAAAAAAAAACCGACTTCCAAAAAAACACTACAAAGTGAAAAATAACTTTATTTCGGAAGTCGGTGTCTTTGGATCTGTATTTTAGTTTTTTGCCACCGACTTCCGAATAAAGTTATTTTTCACTTTGTAGTGTTTTTTTGGAAGTCGGTTTTTTTTTTCTTAAAAAGTTTTTATTTCACGCTTTTTAGTGGGTCTGCTTATAATTTATCTAAGTTACAATAGCCTAGTGATTATCGCCTTTTACAAACAAAATATTGCTTTTCCCGATGCAGGGAAGTTAATTGTTGAGGAGTTCTCCAGGTCCACCATCAGCTCCATATCACCATTCACATTGTGACGAGCATAAATTGCTTAGCAACCATATTAAAGTAATCGAATCGCAACCCGTGAAATACTTAGATATTAATGAGTACTTCCGATGGCCATCTGTGGTCTTCATCATCAGTTCCACTTCACCAAATAGTGCTTTCCGAGAGCAAATGCACGAGTTACTATAAAAAATACCCAAATCGCTATAGGTGTGCCTATAATATTTGAAGAGTTCCTTCGATTTCTCCAGGATCCCATCATCAAATCTTGACCTGATGCTTTTAGACTAGATGCTGATAATCCTGGCTGCAGCATCAGGCCAGACTTATGTCAACATTACATTGAACTTAAAATTTAGTCCTGTTTAAAATGACCCCAAACACGACTACGGTGCTGTAATTTCAAGGTTGGTACTTTTTCTGATGCTCCTGGCTTCAGCATCAGGTCTTTATGTACTTCGGTGTTCCTCATTAACAGTACGTTTATCCACACATCGAGCCCTTTTCAATGAGCCTAAACACGATATATCTGCTGTTAGTTGTCGAGGAGTTAGGTACTCTGCAGACTATCCTGACTGCAGCATCAGATCATGACTTGATGATCATGAGACCAAATGAGGCAAATGCCCTATCAAACATCAAAACAATTTACTAAAACAGTCCTTTCCTGTTCGAGTAACTTCTTACTGTTAAGGAGTTGTACCTTCCATCATCAGCCCAGCTACCTGAGATGGTGACAACTATACGCAAATACACAAGATACTTCATAAAACATGCGAAAAACAATAAGTGAGCCCATACAATTTGAGGGTTGCCCTCGATTTCTCGAAGATCCCATCATCAGATATTGAAATGGTGACAATGGGACCACACGGGAAGCACCAGCTTTCAAATAAAAAAAGAATCATGAAAATCGGTTCAACCAGTCGCAAGTTATGAGGTAACAAACAAAGTTATGAGGTAATAAAAAAAAAAAAAATACAGTCGAATTGATAACCTCCTTCTTTTTTTGAAGTCGGTTAAAAATAGTATTAGGATAGTGTATCGCTAATTGGTATCATCAATTAGTCATTATCATCATTCATTGTAATTTAATGTTGATTTGATTTAAGTAAATTATAATTTTAAGTTAATTTTGATTGAATTTTGATAGTGATTTTAATATTGATATTAAGTTTAATTTTGATTCTAACACTAACATAGTTTGTAATTCTAATAAGTACTAACTAATACAATAAGGATGATTTCTGAATTGAATGATTGAATTGAATTGAAATCATTCACCTGCCCAATCCCAATTTATTAGGGGTCGGCGCAATACGTATTTTCTCTCTTTCATACTTCTATATTAGTCGTTATCATTTAAGGATTTGAAAAATTAGGACAACGTGCACCACGGAAGAGACTTAAAACTGTTCAAGCCGATTGCTTTCCCAACAATAGTATTAGGAACGTTTAAAATGTCTGTTTCCTGTGTATAAAAATTGCAGTGACCCCGTAACGTCAAGGACGTTTCCACTCCCACGTTTGATGTATATTTTCTCAACTAGGAAATATCGCATAACTTATATTGCCATTAGACTCCGTCACGTCATTAAAAATATTGTAGTTTCGAACCGCACTTGTTATAAAAAGCGATTGTGATTGGGCCTGCTTACATATTTTATAAGAGACTGGAAAGCAACGTAGAATTCTCCTTTTTTAGTAGCAAACGATCAAGAGTTTCTTACAGTGTACAAAAGATATTTTAAATCGATATTTCGAGCTAAAAAATGTAGCTTCATTTTTTCTCTTCCTAAAATATTAAAAGCCCGATGGCAATCAAGAACAGTCTCATTTTACTAGGTGCAAAAATCGTTGGAAACTTTACTGACTTTCTACATGACGTTTTAAGAGTTTACGGGTAGCCTTTGGAGCACCCGACAGTTTTCCGTTGTAACAGACTTTATACAGTTTTTGTTTAGTTAACCCCTTTTGGGACAGAACATGTTAAAACAATATTTCGTAATTTCTGATCATGTGAAACTTGTAATGCGGAAACTCGGGAGTGATCACAGGATCGCGATTGTAGGTATAATGCGTGCCACGAAAGATGAGACTTGACACACCACGTGGTTTGACTTGCGTAGTACACGATTTTAGGTCTCTTTAGCGGTATGAGGTCTGAGCGCGGGACGGGATTGGATGTCATAGGGGCGGCGGAAAGAGTGCGGGAGGCGAGGTCAAGTCTCATCTTTCGTGGTGCTAACTATTCTGGTCGATTTAATTTGTGAATATCGCTGGAAAATGTTAGTGGGAACCTATCCTGTATAGAAAGAAAATAAATTTATTTAGCACAGACTAAAAGACACACAATACACCAAATACCAACCCGCACTGGGCCCGCGTGGTAGATTACGGCCCGCTCCCTCTCACAGAGAGGAGGCCTGTGTCCCAGCAGTGGGAACATTATAGGCTGATTATGTATGTATGTATATGTTACCGGCCAAACCCGATTTCAGGACAAACTAGTTTAGCCTAGGCTAAACTAGTTCCGTCGACATAGGATGCAAGGGCGAGCGAAGGGCACCCCGAGGTTCGGTTTGGTTAGGTTACTTTAAACCCTTTACACAGAAATAGGGGCCCCGCGAAGCGGGGCTCCGTCGACATAAGATCCAAGAGCGAGCGAAGGGCACCCCCTATCGCGTATAGGAAGAACTAGTTTAGCCTAGGCTAAACTAGTTTGTCCTGAAATCGGGTTTGGCCGGTAACATATACATCAAATATAGTCATATCTGATAGTACAGTTTACTTTACTATCAGAATATCAAAAGTATGGCCAGATTTATGATTGTATCTATCTACTTGAAAGCAGTTCATGTATAAATAAATAATTTCTTTATTGCCATAAAACAGGTTACGGAAATATGCGAGACCCTGGCTCCAAAGCTAGATATATATATCTACACCTACCTATCTATCTGTATATCTACAATACATGCAATTCCGTTTCCTAACCAGCCTTTAAAAAAAGCAGGAAAAATTGCCCGTTTCTTTCCAATTCCGTTGTTTTTTTCAATGTTTTATTCGAAAGTTTCAAGAAAATTTGTCAGAATATATTTCATGTTTTTTTTTTCAATAAAACCGAAAAGAACCGAAAAATATGAAACGGGAAACTTTCATGTTTTTTATTCAAATCCGTTCTTACTATATTTAACTTAAGATATTCTATGCTTTATCTTTTTCCATAATAATACGTACCTACTAATAAAATGGAGGGTAGAATGAAAAAAAATTCAATAAAACTTATTTTTTTCAACTTTTCAAAACATCAAGCGAAACATTCGAAAGAATCCTGTTTCTTTCCAAAGGATACCTTCCGTTAATTTGTCTATGTAACATGCGAAAAAAACGGAAAAAAACCACAATTGGTTTTTTTTTCGTGAAAAAAACAAATTGTTATTTTCTGAATTTTCAACGCTATTCCTAACACATCAAGAGGGCAAGTGTATGAGGAATCAATTACTGAGTGACGTACCTCATACCTTCCAGACGGGTTATACGTAAACGGACGTAGATAGACGAATGACGGCCCGTCGGTAATTGCATCGGACAGTGTCTTCTAGCCTATTATGTTATCTGGCTTAGGACTGACAAATCTGACAGTTTAGATACGGAAAAACTGCAGGAAAATTTGCAGGATAAGACTTATAATAGGTATATATATACGTTTAATTGAATTCTCCTTTAGATATAGGAACCTACTATGCTTAGGAATGGACAAATCGCTTTATCGACGTCTTCTTTTTAGCATATGCATAGCAAAAAATTCAAACATTGCCCAAAATTCAGCTGCGCGAACTCCGCGCACTGGCCCACCTTCCACTGTTCTGACTGACCGACTGCTTGGCAATTCAATAGTGCTTGTAATTGGTTTCATTGAAATAAATAGATTTAGTTTGTCGCTAGAGCTGTTTCCACCGCCCAAATAGTTTATTATTTCGAAAAAGTTCGGACTTTTGTTTTCAAGGGGATAAGCACACATTTTCCGGTTGTGTAATTCGAGTGCTATGACGCATTTGTAACAAGTTTCATGCGATTTGACAGGCTTCACATTTACCTCGAAAGGGAGAAAGTTACCTTTGTTAGGGTAAACTGGAAAACGCGTGATTCTTTTATTAAGAAAAACGTGTCGCAAGTTATGTTCCCTTCCTTTTTTCTGTTATTTTCAATATTTTGTTCATTTAATCTTAAGGTATTAGACAAATTTAAAAGTTTCAATGTTAAGTATTTTTTTTGTCTTCACGATTTTGTGAGATTTAATATTGTTTTTTTTTATTATTGTTTGTATTTCCTGTGCGGGTTCTTTTCTTTTTTTATTGTTCACACATTAGGTTTTAGAGCAATTTAGATCCGTTAGATATTGATGAAATATTATAACGCTTTTTCGTCTACAAAATCTCAAACTAAGTTATAATTAATATTCCGAGAAATTATATTATAATAGGTACTCCGAAGCTATATTAATTAAAAATTGAATTCATTCTTGGAATATCGCCGCTTCCTAACCGAAATATTATTTAATGCGAATGATTGAACAATTGCAACGATTCGTGAGAAATAATTTTTTTAACACATGGTTTAGTTTTTGTGGGACAAAATAGTCACTATGAGAAGCCCTGGAACAGCTAGAAGGCGTCGCGACAAAACAAACGACCAGTGGTCCCCATCCGCCCAGGATACAAGCACACACTGCAAGCACTGCCACTTAAGCGAAGAGGTCTGTGCCCAGCAGTTGGATAAACAGGCTAACAGTAAACTATGGGTTTCTTCTTTGGAATTCGTGAAAAACTAACGCTTCAGTCGAACACAGTCATTACCCCCAATATTGCCCGTTTTATACACAATGCATATTTCTGATGATTTTCGCTGTACAAAATTCTTTGTACGTAGGTTCCTACGTACCACATTTGCTGGAAGAACCTCTTTGTTCGATCGTTACATACTCGTAGTACAGTCACAAGCAGAAATATATTACTATGGGCAGCTCGGCAATAATACCAGATTTCATGATTAGTCCATTTGGCCGGAGAAATAATATTTGAACAGCGATTTTTTTTTTAACTAACTGAAATTATAACAAAAAAATTAACATTTTCAAGGAGCGCTTAAAAGCAAAAACAAAAACGCGATTTTGTTAATAAAATAATGAGGTAAAATAGTTAACAGGAAAATGTTGGTTGCAATCTTGCAATATGTAAAAGATTAGAAAAACCGATACCTACATTTTTTCAGAATTAAAATGCCTACTTGTAATACCTAATCTCTTCGACAATTACTCCATACAAACATGTCTGTTACTATTTTTTTCTACAAAATAAAATTGAAATTAGACGTTTTCTTAATAAACAAACATACACGCAGGGGTGAACTTATAAACATAAATCAGGTGTCGTCCTCTCGCTCCGCCCAGAGCGGGAGAAGTTATTTGATAATTTCCCATAAAAAAAAAGGTGTCCATATGCTACACGATTTTTTTTTATTAATGCTTGTAGCCTAACATTCGGCGTAAATTCCTCGGGCTAGTTACATCAATATCTGTCGTCACGATGACAGCAAATGTCTGTGATCGTTTGTGGAAGGCATAATATACAAGTGGCAACACAAATATCTGACATCGAAGTAACACGAAAACTATCTGACGGGACAAGCGACGCGACGCCAAAATGCAGGGTGACGGGGCCATCAAATGCAACCTGTTAGGGGGCATTCATTAATTACGTGAGGCGTTTGGGGGAAGGGAGGGGGTCAAGCCGATTCTCACCCAATCTCACTTGGGGGAGAGGGGGGATCCTGGCAAGTATCACGTTTTTTTTTCAGCAAGAAACAGTGTAAAATTGCGAGAGGACAGGGTTGAATTGATTTTCAAGAGATTAGACCGGAAATTTATCTAATTATGAAGCGAGGCAACAGTTTATCAGAGGGGTGTTATTTTCATTTTGTTGATACAAACTGTATTTAAATAAAACGGAACTGTGCATGGACGGCATTTACGTAAATGTAATGTAAATGAAGAGATACCAATACCACAAAGTTGTGTGAACTGTTGTTTAATTACATCATCATCTGCCTAGCCTTTTCCCAACTATGTTGGGGTCGGCTTCCAGTCTAGCCGGATGCAGCTGAATACGTTTAATTAAATAGGGAAAATAGGGATTAAAAATAAATGTCCTTAGTAAAGTATTACATATAGTACTTTGATTGTTGTGAATGTGAGGACTAAGTGGGTCACTTTTTTTCTCAGTTATGCGTAATGATGATCTGGCAGTTTGTGTCCTTTACGCGGCCTACCCAAATGTCCTTTACAACACTGAAGACCGTGCATACACACACGGCGAACAAACTGTAGCTTTTCAGATTTATTTTCGTTGGACCTCACTTTTGAATCCCAGTTTAATATTTTTGGCGTTGGATCCCACAAAACATTATTATGTATGTCCGTTGGATCCCAAATTTAAAAAATGCAAGATAATCACGTTTTGTTGTCGTTGAATCCCAAAAAGTATTTCCGCACGGCAAGAAAAAAAAATATTTGTACATAATTTTTTTACCTTATCCGAAACTCCATTGTTATAAAAGCTACATATGTATAGGAATAGAGCGTATCAATAGTTTGATTTGATAAGGATAATTCCTATCATTCGAAATTATAAACAAACATAAAAATTGGCATTCTCTGGAAAGATTTAGTCATATGTGTACAAAGGTTCTAATATCCATCATCATATTCCGAACAGTTGTGTCAAAACGAATATTGAAACGACAGAGGAAACAGCGATGAATTCCGTTTTTGATTTTTAAAAAAACATTAATTTTTGGCGGTAGCGGAGTGGCAATAAACGACAAATATGACGAAAACGCACGTCCAATAAAAATAAAATCCAAACGTACCTTGTTAATATTGTTGGCATGCACGTTAGGCATACGTAGACCGACCATAAGGGCTTATGTACACAGAGAGAGTTTCTAGCCTATTTTGTGGCGGGAATGTGCATCTAGGCCATCATAGCACTCATTTATAAAATTCACTTTTAGTTTATAAGCAGCTTAAATTTTACTTTTACTTGCAGCTTCTGTCCAATGTGTACACCTGTCATTTGTATATAAATTAGCATACCATTACTAAGTACTTTTGTAAACGAATGTACATGCTTTTGGTGTTCTTTAATAAATAAATAAAATAAATCGCACTCTTGTGATCAGTTGATCACTCGTGTCTTGCCTCGTATAGATTCAGGAAACTTTCTCAGTGTAAATACGCCTTAAAGCTTTCACAGATCAAAACTGCGTAACACACTAACAGTAGCAATGGCTTCCATTTTGACAGTTCAACAACATTCATTGCGTTATTTACGTTGTTATGTAGACACACTTTTCGAACATATGACGTAATGGATTAGCAATATTCTTCAAAATGATTCAGATTGATTGATTGATAGTGTGTTACGCAATTAAGTCCCGATGACCAAAGTACGGTTTTGTTTGTGAATGTACCATAGGTACCGTCGCCCACCGATAGTATGCCTGCGAAAGGGGGAATAAGGATAATTGCGGAGGGCCGGGCTCTACATAATTCAGTGATGGAATTAAATGCCCGATGCACACTAAGTACACCTTCAGTTTTTAAAAGCAATTCGTGCGGAACTAGATACTCATATTAGATTTTCCGTTGATTTGGAAATACATTTTCAGGCGAAAATACTAGTTTGATTTTCAAAATTCAACGAAAAACAGTTTGTTTTTAGTTCCTTTTACAGTGCATTATACCTTTTTAATTGTGTATAAAAATGCACACTACAGACATTACACTAGGGTTTATTTTACAATACCCAATATTATCAGTTTACTTTGGCATTGTCTACCAAGCTCACTTTCAAACACTTTCAGTGATTGTTTACCAATCGAAAAGCAACCTTAAATTCATTGGGTTTGGTGCTAATTCAAAACGGATCTGATATTAATGTCCAATTTTATTCATGCATATTTTAATTAAGACTAAAATCTGCTGGGAAGCACTGAAAGCTTGCATATGGTAATTGGATATGACAGGGATTTGAAGTACATAGACCGCGGCAGCAATAATTTGGTATCTGTCACCTTGTAATATGGCTCAAATTCCCATTGGAGCTTATACATTTTAGAGCACACTAAATATCGAAAGTAGGTGATTTGATTACTGATTGTTTTAAGGAAAAGTTGATTTTTGATGTGTCATATCCATTTATATTATTATATAAAATCATCAGAGTAAAACTATATTTAGGTAGTACCCATATTGAATGTTTATATTTATAGGTAAACATTATTTCTGATTTTACCAATGTGAATCAGAACCACTGAATACTCATGGGGATTGTATTCCATGCGCCCGCGCTGATACCTAGGTGCAATCTGTTCTAAAAGTTTTTGATGAAAGTGTAAACCAACCTGTTCTGTATCTATTATCCCATCTGATTTTTCAACAATTATTTCTTACTCATCATTGTGAACAACTTTTACTACGGGACTAAACCTAAAATCGCGAAAAAAAAGCAGCTGTTCTTTGCATTTATGTTCACACTAGCTGCGCCCCGCGGTTTCACCCGCATAAGACTCGATCCCGTGGGAATATCGGGATAAAAACTATCCTATGTCCTTTTCCGGGACTCAAACTAACTCTATACCAAATTTCATCTAAATCGGTTCAGCGGTTTGAGCGTGAAGAAGTAACAAACATATAAACACACACACTCACAAACTTTCGCCTTTATAATATTAGTGTGATAACTCGTCAAAATGTAGGGAAGAGCTGATTTTTTTTCGCGATTTCAGGTTGGTCCCACAGTAAAAGTTGTTCATAATGATGATTACAATTACCCCTTAAAAGGATGCCGATGAATTCAATTTCATCCTGTATTTGTATGAATAAGGGGATTATATTTGACTGCTGGAAGAAACATTGCCACAAACCTTTGTTGAACACCTTCCACCTTACGAAGAGACCAACCTGGGTGTTCTGAAATGCACTTACCGTTACATAGTTAGCGTTGATGTAGTCCCTCTCACAACGCTTCAAGACAACCCGAGTATGATCGAATGGGTTGACGTCGCGGTAGCGGTTAAGAGGCTTGTTTTGAGGTTTCTTAGCTTCGTTCCAGCTGTGACGGAACTGTTGGCATTGAATCCCGATCTTCTGTTGGGCAAAGTTTGGAGGTATTAGTAAAAGTGAAGAGGTGCAACTAAGGAAGTGGTGTCCTATTGTTCATTTGATATTACTTTAGTTAATTAGGTAAACTGTGAGTCCAAAATGCTGTTAGGTTCTCAGAATGTTTTATTCTGAGTGTTGTTAAAATCTTCCGTTAGAAATGGATGGTTGAATATTGTTTGGTAGGTACCATAATTACCTAAGTCCAGAGTTAATTAGAATACTAGTTCGCCCTACCATACCATGTAACATACCACAGGAAACAAATGTATTAGGATATATGCGTAAAATAGTTGGAATTGATACCTATACCACTGCAGGTTGTCACTATTCAAGCAATAATTAATTGATTTTCAGATAGCTCTATAGTTGTGAGGCTGAACCCGGGCAGGGAAGGCGAGGAGGGGGTAGGTAAGGGATAGACGCGCTGCAATTGCGGGGTGAGGAGGCGGGGGAGACAGGGCACGGGCTGGGCCTGCAAGAGGAGGTGAAGGGAACAAAGGGATGCAGATAAAAGAAAAAGAAAGGAAGGGAAGGGATGATTTTTTTCTTGGAAATGTAGTGGCAGTTAAAGTAAAATCAAGACTTTGGGAAAGCATAATATGTAAATGGACTTTTCAATTATCAAGGGACATCAATTTCTATTATTTTGAGAGAGCAAGTATTGTCTTGTTACTCATTTTCTTAAAACGATTTTAAGGAGGATATGAAGATTTTAACTCTTAGTCGAATTTTTGAAGCTCTAAAAGTTTTTTTTTTTACAATTTTCATGAAGGAAAGTTTACTATGGCAGCCAATGAAATGATTTTGCATTTTGTTTCTAATCCCCAATACAAAATTATAATTTAATCATTACAAAGTCACAATACTAACAATGTTAACAAGCTAAAACTTTGCTTGAAGGGAGTCTTTTTCCCTTTTGTAGCAGGAAAAATTCGATTATTTTTATTAGGGGATAATTTTACTCCCTTCAACTGTTCAAAGTTGTTAAAAATCAAAGTTTGATTTGTAACAATTTAAATTCAATTGTGTCTCATTAGCCACAGTTTGAGGTAATAAGTTTTTTTTGCCTTAGTGATGTAGAATGATGATTGTGGTGTAGTGGTGGTTTCTATATTTATGTCTGTAATTTATGTGGTGTACATAATAAAGAGTATTCTATTCTATTCTATTATTTGAAATGAAGTAGAAATTATAGTATCTTTCATCTCTCAGCAAAGTATTGTGTAGTTGTTGTTTCATATCCTCAACATAATGCATTACCCAGGGGGTATGCTAAGACATACCAAGTCTAATAAATGTTTTAATTAGAAATATTATCCTTCTGGTGATAAAATGTCCAAATACTAGACAAATACTCAGAACATAAATCTTTAGATATAAGGGCTGCAACTCAGGCTCAGCAGAATTATTAGAGGGGGACTCAACACAATACAGTATGTGGAATAATAGTTGCAATACGCAGAAGTCGAAGGTGGCCGTAGATGTAGATCTCCATTAGTAAACATAAATGCAATTACAAAAAAATAACAACAAAAAAAAAGTAAGTCTAAAAAACAAATTACAAGTTAACGAAAACACAAAATAAAGTAGCAAATGCACTAATTTCTATGCCACGACTAAAATCCGCAAGCAAAAACCATTACTTTTCATATCAAGACCTAAAATGCAGAAAACTTTCAAGAAATCGCGAGTCGAAATAAGTTCACTTAAGATTGTTATTAGTTTTTAGCGCGTGGCACAGACAACCGCGTTCCACCTACGCAACATACCTGATAGACCAGGGCCCAAGCATTCTTGGAGACGATGTCCAAATACTCCTCCTCAACTTTGTTGGTGTACACGTTGTTTTGACTCATTGTTGAAGTTGTTTCCTTCTTTTGCTCACTCTTAACGAAGTATTGTTTGGGTATCGGATACCGCAAACAGTACAAGTTTTGAAGTTACTAACAATTGAAACAGGTATTTTATATTTTGTAGATATAGGATGTGCCAAGTGCAGGTGGTTTGCAAAATTTATCACGACCCGTAACAACTGTTCCAGCGACGAAATGAGAATGATTTAGTTTTGGATAGCGGCCTTCGACATGAGTGCACCGCTGTCGGATTTAGTGTTGTCAGATTTTGTTTACAAAATCTCTGCTTTACGCAAATTCTACCATGGTAGTTTTTATTGTGTGTTATAAAGTAAACATTATATTAATTAAATAAATATAATAGTTACGATTGCACCTGATGCATTTTAAAAATATTATAATTTTTTTGAAGTGGTTGTCCCTCATTTTTTTTTTCCCAATAAATAAATAAAACTTTCTGGTTTCTTTTTACTACGGTTTGTGTCTAATTGGACCCAAACCGTGGTAAAAAGAAACCAGGAAGTTACTGGACCCAAACCGTGCTAAAAAGAAACCAGAAACTTTTATTAATTTATTGGGACAAAAAATGGGGTAAGTACTTACATAAGTATGTAAACTAAAACTGTTTTTAACCGACTTCAAAAAAAGGAGGAGGTTCTCAATTCGTCGGAATCTTTTTTTTTTTTTTTTTTTTTTTATGTATGTTCCCCGATTTCTCGAAGACGCCTGGACCGATTTGGAAAATTTTTCTTTTGTTTGAAAGGGTATACTTCCCAAGTGGTTGCATGATCATCAGGTCAGGATCTGATGATGGGATCCCAGGGAAATCGAGGGCAACCTTCAAATTTTATAGGCACATAGTACCATTTTCATATATTTTCTAAAGCTGTTTAAGTATTTGCATCTGATAATCATCATCTCAGGTGGATGAGCTGATGATGGAAGGTACAACACCTCAACGGCTTGGAGTTAAAAGAAAATTCTTTCAAAATTATTTATAGTAACACTCGTGCATTTGCTCTCGGAAAGCACCATTTGGTGAAGTGGAACTGATGATGAAGACCACAGATGGCCACTGGAACTACTCAATAATATCTCCGTACTATTTCACGGGTTGCGATTCGATACTTTAACATGGTTGCTAAGCAATTTATGCTCGTCACAATGTGAATGGTGATATGGAGCTGATGGTGGACCAGGAGAACTCTTCAATAATTAACTTCCCTGCATCGGTAAAAGCAATATTTTGTAAAAGGCGATGAGAAAGTTGACACTAGGCTATTGTAACTGAGATAAATTATAAGCAGACCCACTAAAAAGCGTGAAATAAAAACTTTTTAACAAAAAAAAAAACCGACTTCCAAAAAAACACTACAAAGGGAAAAATAACTTTAATTTCGGAAGTCGGTGGCAAAAAACTAAAATACAGATCCAAAGACACCGACTTCCGAAATTAAAGTTATTTTTCCCTTTGTAGTGTTTTTTTGGAAGTCGGTTTTTTTTTTTGTTAAAAAGTTTTTATACTTTACATACATACGTAAGTACTTTTTTCAACCACTTGCTACTAATGTCAAATGTATTTAAAAAATGTAGGTACCAACTCCACCTTTGGAACGTTATTTGTCATCTGTGTGTATTGTAGTCAATGTGCACTTTTATAATTTCTAATGTGACGAATTATCATGGACATTCCGATAACGAGGAAATATATGATGTCAATAGATGATATTTTCGTCCATGATAATATCATCAATCAATCGACTCAGCATGTCGTAGGTAGTCCACTGCTGGATATAGGCTTCTCCCAGGCTGCGCCACAACACAATGTCTTCGGCCTTCCGCATCCAGTCCGTCCCAGCCCAGCACCTTCCAAAGGTCATCAGTCCACCGAGCTGAGGTGCGTCCTACACTACGCTTGCCGATGTGGTCTCCATCGTCTGCTCTACCGGCCATCCGCCCTTCGACAAACATGGCCAGCCGACTGCAACTTCGGATTGCTGATGCTGAAAGCTATGTCGGTTATTCCGGTTCTTTATTATAACGTGCACTTATTTCCGTACATTTGTGTGCATACATACGTAGTCTATTAAAATCATAACCCTCTTTTATTTAGCTTTGCCTTAGTCGGGTATAGAAGACAAAACTCTTTAAAAATCCCTGACACGGTCAATTGGACAAATCGTAAATGGACGCCACAGTTACGCGGCAGTCAGCCGCTTGACCGGATAATAATACAAAGTTCCTACAATAAACACTAATATAATAATTTTATTATATTATTAACGATATCGATATATCGATCCATAGTCTAAAAAAAGTTACATTTTAATTTTTCTTTTACTCTTTTGGTATAGAACCCAAGAAACATGCAGAGACTTTAAGCATAGATCAGTCGCAAAGTAGGTTTAATAAGTGGGTACCTATTAATTTTCATGTTTAAGATTAAGACCAATAACATGTATACAAACTGAGTTGAGAATGAGTTTTCATGTTATTATGCGCATGTGTTGCGCTTTACTTACAGTTTTCTTCTTAGCGTATCGCTGGCATTTTAAATGGACTTTACTAATAGTAATTTATTTAAAAACAAACAAAGGTTTAAGAATGGAAATAAAAATATTTTGCGCCAACCGTCTGTTACTATACGCAAAACTACCATTTGGTAGAAAGTTCATTACTACAAGAAGTTGTGTAAAACTTACACAAACAAAATAAAATGAGCGTTGGTTGTTGCATCTTAAACTTCTATTTATATCTTTTTATATACTTAGTATAATATACATCATCATCATCATTATTATCTGCCTAGCCTTTTCCTAATCATGTTTGACGTCGGCTTACCTTCGGCCTTCCAGTCTAACCGGATGCAACTGAATACCAGTATTTTGAATGGAGGGACTGCCCATCTGACCTCCTACACTCATCTGCCTAGCCTTTTCCCAACTATGTTGGGGTCGGCTTCCAGTCTAACCGGATACAGCTAAATACCAGTATTTTACATAGATCGACAGCCTTTTTAATGTAGTAACTGGAAGCAAGTAATGCCTTCAAACCATGGTACCTATACTATTAATTGCAAACTGATATTATTAAGACGTATCAGTCAAATTAGATATCACTTATCCGTCAATATGATTTGCAAGTTTCCCCAGTTTTTTGAGTATCAATAACAATTTATATTTTTTTCACTTCTTTTCGTTTGTAGGTTCTGCTTACACTTAATTGCAATTTTAAACGTTTTAATATCTTGACTCTAACCGTTCTGTAAATTTAATTTTGATGCCTGACCTGTCTGTTTCACAAGAGTTTAAATAGTTTTCTCCGAAAGGTTTACGTACAGACGCCAGCACATCAACCTACCCGAAACTGTCAGATTTTCCCAATCAACTTTGAACCTTATGCTTTAGTGATAAAGTTGAAAATCTATTAAAGAAATTTGACAGATTGTAGTAGGTTGATGTGCTGGCGTCTGTACATTCATAATACCTACAATAATAAATAATCTTTTACTTATTTAAAAGTGTTTCTGAGGATCGTAGCAGGTGGTTCTCTTGTTACCTAGGCAGGGTATATAAGTTCTGTGGTTGTTACTGCCTATTCCCATGGGAAAAAGGAGTAAGTATGTACAGACGCCAGCAAGCAAGCAAGCTACTACAGTATATCAAAAATTTAATAGATTTTAAACTTTATTACTAAAGACAAAGGTTCAAAGTTGATTGGGAAAATTTGCCAGTTTCGGGTAGCTTGATGTGCTGGCGTCTGTACATATATTTTGTTGTTTTTTTAAGTCTAAAAACCGTTCTAATCAGGGGAGATCTGCTAATGTTTAATCAAAATAGAATAATAATTAATTATCTGATTCAATGTTCCAGCTGGAAGAAATTGATGTCAAAGTGCTAATTACCTTGGTTTCAGTTCTTGGGATAGACCTAAGACAAAATTTTGACATAAGAAGTTTAATTATTGTCAATGGATGCCAAGTGGACGTCTGAAAAATTTTGACAATTCGCAATTCGCTGTGTTTTGCGTGTGTACGTACTTTGTACGTTTCTGCATAATATTTAAAATAACACATTATATTCGCAACTAACAGCTAAAAAATGGCTTCCCCAAGAACACGCAGGAAGCTGAACTCCATACGAAATATCGACGATAATAACGTAAGTCATTGTGTGTCGAAATTCATATCCGTATGCTAAGAAAAATTTCGTGATTCTATTAAAAATTTTCGTAATTTCTTGTAGAAATGTTTCGAGTGTGGCACCTTGAATCCTCAATGGGTGTCTGTTACGTATGGCATCTGGATATGCTTAGAATGCTCAGGAGTCCACCGCAGTCTGGGGGTCCACCTTTCATTTGTACGGAGCGTAACCATGGATAAATGGAAGGACGTGGAGCTTGAAAAAATGATGGTAAGAGTAATACTCCCCCTTTCTTAGTTTTTTCTAGGCGAGACTGCAGCAAAATGATGACCAAACATTGCTAAAAGCTTGTATACATATTATAAGCTATGTAAAGAAACTGCATCAATTTACTCTGCCTCTGCAATTGAACTTTGTTGATTATGTTATATACTTCAGAAGTATCATACTAACTGTTTTCTACTAAAAAAATAGTATCACATTGTCAGTCTAGACTAGACAATCAAACAAATAAGAATACTCAACTGCAGTCACAGACATTCTAGTTTTAATATTATAATAAGTTTGATTTTTACAATAATTTCTTCATAAATCATATGAGGTACTTGGTTGAAGGTGTCCTCATGACCTACTTACATGGACCTGACTCATTGTAGTAGCATTTGACTGCCCTACAAGTATTTATGAAACTATAAGTTAGACGATCATAGTACTATTTGTTAAATAGCTTCAGGAATATTTTTAGAACCAATTTACCTTCTGGAATCACATAAATATTGATAAAGAAATTTTATTTGAAATCAGTTATGGATTTTAAACAAATGGAACAACTTTTTATAAGTATTTTTTCAAAAGAAAGATGGTGAGAATAATCTGCTAAAGTTTTTATAATGCTTCATTATTATAGTATTTGTTTAGCAATTAGACGTTTTTAGATAAAGTAAACAATCTCAATTAAACTCATTCATCCTTTTTCTAAAAGTTTGTACATTGTTGTACAGCAGTATTGGTTTAACTACATAATATTGTGCCATAGACTTTAACCAAGAATATTGTAAAACCATGTTTTGTAATAAGAGAGAGTGTCATACATTGCACAAGTTTCAGTATCAAAGACTAGCTTTTGACCCAGGTATTGCTCGCGTGGAGGTTGAAAATTATTCCACAGGATAATTACTTCCAGGATAAAAGTATCCTATGTCCTAACCCAAGTCATGATCTGTCCATAATGCCAGATTTCATACAAATCTGTTCTTAAGGTGTGAAAAGGTAAAAGACAGAGTTACTTTTGCATTTATAATATTAGTATTGAAGTATGAACATAAGGAAGCAAAAGGAATATGTAAGGATTGGAGCAAATGGCGTTCTGTAGTTTCATGAAGTATGGATTGTAGGACATAACCCAGATAAAACTAAAATACTAGCAAGTATGAAGTAACTAACACAACAGGATGTCAGGACTCCGTGAGATTGTCAATAATGTCAAGTCGTTGCTGGCCTTCCTTGAGGAGCTGGGGTGAATAGAATAATCGTTTTCCTACCCATATACAAAATACATGCATTGATGTGGAGTTGCGGACACCAGCCCATATTGCCTATTATTATAGGATTTCAGTATAGCTTAGGCTGCATTAGATAGCCTTAACCTTTTGAACGCCAGAGTATAAACGTATCGCCGTACCCCTGACGCCAGGCCACTTTAACAAAACAACACACACACACACTTAAAACAACAAATTTCTCGATATTGGTGGTTGATTTATATTAGTTTCATGCAATACAATATAGACAGAAGCTTAAACTTTTAAATTATATAAATAAAAACACACAAAAGTAATGATTAAATTGTTTATTTCATAATATGGTGCAACCTGTGCGACGTGTATTTTGTCATATATTTGTGACGTTGGTGTTCAGGGTAAGTTTTCGTTTGTCACATACGAGTATACGTGACAATGGCGTTCAAAAGGTTAAAGCAGTGTGAATGGCAATCAGTTTATTACCAACCCTGCTGACTAGCTCATCTTTTGACTGTAAGGTCCGGCCGCGCCCAAGAAGAAGGGTCACGTCCCATAGAAAATTTACCCAGGCCCGACACAAAAGGAAAGCATCTCAGTTATTTTGTTATATTAAATATAACAGAAATAAATGAACACTATTCTGAATATCAGTGGCTATCACCCATATATTGCCATTTGATTTTGGTAAGGCAAAATATTTTAAAATATTTTTTTTTAATGAATATCTATTATATCCATTTAAAAAGACGCCAATTTAGATAAAAATACAAAAATAGACAGCTGGAGGCTTAATTTATTGAGGCATCCACAGGCAAGCCCAGTTAAGCAGACGATAACCTCAAAGTTAAACTGCGAGATGTCATTAAAAAAATATAAAATAAAATTGGCTGTCTGTGTTGAGATCTGTGCGTTTTTTAACCGACTTCAGAAAAGGAGGTTCTGTGTTCGACCCGTATGTATGTATGTTTGTATGTCTGCGATTTTCTCAAAAATTATTAAAACTAATTAATTTTAATAATTCTTTCACTAATGTAATCTACATACTTTCAGGAAGGTTTTAGTATATAGAAGGTTCATTATGTTATTATTATGTACGAAGATATATACATAAATGTACTGCATCTCCGGCATTTCTATGCGAATTTGGACGATTCTTCTAGTCAGTGTCTTCAATTCTTCAATGCACTAGTGTTAATTGGATTTGTGTGGGGTTGGTACAACAAAAAAGTAAAAAATAATTTTTTTTTTCAAAAAAACCACCAACTTGAAAAAAAAAACACTACAAAGTGATACATAACTTTATTATCACATTGTAGTGTTTTTTTTTTGAAGTCGGTTGTTTTTTTCTAAATTGTTGTATCGTCATTGAATTACCTAAATACAATTACGAATTTTGTAGGTAAATAGGTATTAAAAGAAAATTGTATACCGCCTGAACAAAAACACAAGGCAATATTTTGGTGTTAGCCATTGATTTGGAATATAAAAAATATACATATATTTTAGCTATATTTAAAATAACAAAAAAACTGAGATATGTCTCTTTCGTGTCGGGTCTGAGTCACAAATGACCGTTCTTCTTTGCCAAAGATGTAAACAACAATGGCCGCTCAAAATTGAATAAAATCGATATACAAGAACATTAAGTAATGTTTGTTTTCGTCTAAATCTCCGAGCTAACTAGACGAAAACAAACATTAATTAAAATAAATGTACTCCAAAATCGATATACATCGATTTTATTCAATTTCAAATTTAATTTTTATTCAAAGAGGTAAAATTTACGAGCGGTACTTGCCCGTGGTCCCTCGGTCTAGTCCCCCTTGGGGTATCACGAACAAATATTTTTGCTTGTACTAATCTTCGAAATAACTGATCCGACTTAAAATTCGTGCAATATTGGGAGCAATAGTGCAATATTGCCGAGTAATAGGATATATTTTGTGTTATAACTAGAAATTTCACGCGAAAGAAGCTCTGGCAAAAGCTAGTAATATATGAATGCGAAAGTAACTTTGTCTGTTACCATTTCACGCCTAAATAACTAATAGTTATGAAAGTTGGCATATATGCAGCCTGGAACCTGGTGAAGGACATAGGCTACTTTTCATCTTGAATATGTGTATGAAAAATGATAGATTGCAAACTACTATAAACTAAAGACAACATATGAAAAATGCTAGCGCCTGGCGATTGTTTAGTAGCAACGTGTTGCGATTCTTCTGTTTTGCGTTCAGGAAACAGAGAGACAGGAGTCATTTTAAATGATTGAGGAATAACTTGGGAATTTGAATGTCGTAGTAACGTACATACTAAAAACAAAATACCTAGTAGTAGAAGGAGGAATTTTTCGTTCAGTCTTATTAATAATATGGATTGCATATTAATATAAGATTTTATTTTCTGAAGAGGTGAACGGAAGCGACAGCGGCCTGTAATTGGCCCGCTGCTTGGCAAGAGCCTCTTTAAATACAAAGAAGGAATAAGCATTGAACACCATACTTTTCTTAAGTTTCTGTAATTCCCAACTTCATTCATTCATTCATTGTATAAGCGTCCTCCCTTTTGTGTCATGCTTCCCTGGTCTGTGCGAATCTTCAAACATGTTAAACTCCGATTTTTAATTTGCTAGACCAAAATTACAGCTAGTATGTACTAAATATTATCATGTTGAGAAAAAAGGTCGAACACAGCTGTCGTTTTAGTCTAGCAAATTAAAAATCAGAGTATCATCCATGTTTATTTACGTTTTTGGTTCGAACACGCAACCTCCTGCTTAAGATGCGGTCTTCTCATACCCCAGTTCATCACTACTTCTGTTTTTTTAATACTGAAGCAGCTCTAATGTTCTTGCTTGCTTAGAAATGTATAGGTAAAATAAAAGTCTAACACACAGCTGATTAGCAATCCACAATCTGACCGTTTTCAAGTGAAAACATTATGAGTTACTAAAGTATTCAAGGTAATTAGTTATCTGATGTACCTACCATTGCAATCTTTCAAAACATCTGCACCCAAATTGCGTAACACACTTTCAAACACAATCTGAGTCATTTTGAAGGATAGGTGATAATCCATTGCTTCATATGATCGAAAATTTGTCTGCTCAACAATTTAATTAACGCAGTGAATGTTGTTGAACTGTCAAAACTGTAAAAGAGTAACCGTGGAGCAGTGGCGTGCATTGCATATAGGCATATAAGCAGTGCCTACCTCGATATATCAACAGAAGCCTGTCAATTACATTTCAGTGTGTGCCCCACAATTAAGAAACTCACAAAATTATCATACTTAACAAAAAACAAAATCTTCATACAAACACGCGCGGCAGTAGGCAGACGCCGGACGGCCTACTCGTCTTCCGTACTATTCGCACATTGTCATTGGTCTTTACTCGTTCAAGTTAATACGACAAAATTAAAAATACGTACGTCTCACGCGTAATACCATGACGTTCGACCTTCGCAATTTATCACCCTTAAGTAGGCATGCCTACTCAAATAACCACACTTTTGACCTCACTTTTTTTCTGATTAGTGACCGCGTTTGCCTAGACTAGACCCGGCCTAGTGCCTACCTATTCTGAAAACCAATGCACGCCACTGCCGTGGAGTTTCTTGCCGGCTCTTATCCATAGGAAACGACCAATTGGGAACGTGCACCTATATACTTAGCTTCTGACGTTTCATAAGTGCCCATGTACTCGTAGGTATATGTGAAATAAAATAATTTGATTTTTTTTAATGAAAGCTATTGCTACTTTTAGTGTGTTCGCAATTACCCCGCTAGTTTTATACAAACCATCGTCTATACTCACCTTAAAAAATGAAATCTGAAAAAAAAAATACAGTTCTGTAATATACATATACTTACAAAATATCATCTGACTGATTAGGTTACCTACTTGAACAGTGATATTTAAATCCTAAGCTATAAAAAATAGAGTTCATATCACAAAGCTATATTATATACGTGACGTAATTCGGTATATAGTAGTGATTCAGTAGTTCAAGTTAATGCGGATATGATCAGACAATTGTGATAAGATAGTGGCCTATTAGTATTGAGTTTGATAAACAAAAAAATACGAACTGAAGAATATTAGGAAGTAAATATACGAATATATTAAAACGACGTAATTAAGCATAATCAGCCTATAATGTTCCCACTGCTGGGACACAGGCCTTGTCTCTATGAGAGGTAGTGGGCTGTAATCCACCACGCGGGACCGGTGCGGTTTGGTAGATGTCTTAAAGATTTTTTGATTCTAGGACATGCCGGTTTCCTCACGATGTTTTCCTTCGCCGTTTTATGAGCAGCGATGATTAAATAATTTACGCAAAGTAAAGCGCCTGCTTGGGTTCGAACCCACGAGCTCTAACTCGAAAGTGGGGGGGTTATCACGTGGCCACCACTTCTCTCCAAACAACGAACTTACTGCTACAAAATATAAGCGCTGTCCATGGCGAATCGTTACGATGAATCGTGCTTGACTGTACAGTGTACACTTGTACAATGTACACTTGTACAGTGTACACTTGTACAGTCAGCCAGTTCGTTTTGTTTCAGATAGGCACACTTGTTCTCATAGGAGTGCCAAAGGCAATTTTTTAGTGAGAGAGCCTTTGTAATTGGAGCGTACGAATTTTCGGTTTCGGCATTTACTTTGACTGTATCGCCGTTCATCATTTTGAAGCTGAACGCGTCAGCTGATTGGCTCTCATAGAGAAAATCAAAGAATTTCTGGTAGTCCTTGATTCCATCGACTACAACAGGTGGTGTCAAAGGAGTTTTAATTGTTTTTCCTTACCTTTATTCTCTTCACTTCCGTGTTCATGCAGAGTGGGTTGGGCGGGAGAGGTGTTCAATTTTCTTCTCTTCCTGCTTTTTGGCCTTATCTATCCTGTTTCTCGAGCTAGTTCTTCTTCGTTCGTGGTATATTCAAGACGCGGGGGAGAAATCTCAGTGGCGGTTAATTATTACATAATATCAAAGTACGACCCCCTATTGAGGACCTGTTGTACGCACTGCCAACTGAAAAATGATTTACATTGAATAACATTCTATCCGGTTTTAACCAGATTTCACAAAAACATAGATTATTATCATAACTTGATTAACACAGTCAACATTGACACATAGTTGGAATACAATGTGTTTAAGTGGCTGGATTGTCTAGCGTTAGTCGTTACCAATGCGATGCGAAAGTTATATTTTGTAACAGCTGCGCAAAGACGTCGCGAAAGCGGGCTATCTGAAAAATCCAAATATTACTAACATGTTTTTTAAAAGCAAACGCATATTACATCGGGCCGCAGCGCATCGCTTTGAAACCAATGTGTGTTTTTTTAACCGGTTTGTTGTTTAAAAACATAAAAATCTTAAAATAATTAAAGAATCATAGGGCCTCAAAAAATTTGTCGACTTAGGATTCGGACCTAATCACGCTCAGCAGGCTCGCTTGCGATTTTCCGATAGCTTATCCTGTCGTCGACGAAGCTACTCAAAAGTAAGGTATGCTACCAGGGCTTGGAACCGGTACCAAAAGTATAGGTTCTGTACCGGTATTAAGCGTCTCTTGCCATTTCGGTACCAAATTCAGGTACCCGGCGCGTACCACATATCTTATATTTATACGAGGAACCTCGTACGGTTGGCAACCTTGAATTTATTTTTCTAATGCCTATTAACAATCCTTTTTATTTACTATATCTGTTTTCTCACTCTGACTTAAGGAAATATTTGTTTGGTACCGGTACTGATTAGAAAATTTGTACGGGTCGGTACATTCGATTCGGCAGTAGGTATTTGTTGAACAACAAAGCCGACCCGAAGCAATTACTACACAGTGCACATGTTCGAATTTCATTCTGCTCGTGCCACGTTCGTGTCGGCTCGGCACAGTACGAGCTAAGCCGAGCGGCTTTTCCCGAACATATAACATCTACATTGATTCGATTAGATAGCGGTTACAAGCTCCAATCACTAATGAGTAGCCAGAATGTCACAGCATCACTAGTATTTCAATGGCGGTCCGTCCCCACACGACGCAATCAAACACAAACTAATTAATTCAATTAAGAAGACGGGCCTTAGAGCTCTCAAACCTCGATTGAATAGGGTATCTATTCTTAGGCAAGCGAGCACCAATGTCGACTGCATCTTCAATTGCCATTAATTAGGGGAGATAGTGCTGAAAAGTGGGACTATCGATTCTACTTTATAATAAAAATGTTAAATTCCCTGATAGACGAAGCTACGCTTGCCGGGGTTGGTCTGTGGATGGGTGACCATCTTTACATACCGAGACCCCTCCTCCGTGCTTCGGAAAGCGCGTTAAGCCGTTGGTCCAAGCTGTCATTCGTGGATCTTAGACAGTCGGTACGAGTCAGAAGCCCGAAAGTCTGACAACCAGTCTTGCCAAGGGGTATTGTATTACCCAGTAACTGGGTTGTGGATGTCAGATAGGCAGTCGCTCCATGTAAATTACTGGTATACAGTTGCATCCGGTTAGACTGGCAGCCGACCCCAACATAGTTGGGAAAAGGCTAGGCAGATGGCGAGACGATGCACAGCCTAAATCGTTGGGATTACAAACATGAAATCTTGCACAAGAGTCCCCTAATATGACTAAGGAAGGATATTTCATGAAAATTCCTCTCCTAAAGGGGGAGGGAGGGAAGGGGGTTAAATCGGGGATGAAAGATTGTTTGGAAGTTATTTTTGAAGTTAGAAACTTGGAAGTTGGTTCGTAGGCGTTGTTTTGAAGTAACAATTTAGTTGTATCATCGTTTTATGGAAACTCGTCCTCTGACGGCCAAACCCTATCTTTCTCTAGTAATCTATCAGCAATTTTGGCATATTGGAGATAGAAAACCTATCTCTCGTTTTAATGTCTCACTAATCTATCGAGAGATTAAGGATTTTTCTACCCCATACTTTCTACCGATGGGGGGAGGGGGGGGGGGGGGGGGGACCGCAAGCGAGCAGTCCTGAAAGCCCCACGACCCGAAGAAACGCCTGCAAGCGATATGCATGCTGGCGCCTCGCCGGGACCGCTCGCCCCCACGCTCGAGCTTAGCTACCCAGTAGCGTAATAAGCGCACTTGATTGTCACGTTTAAGATCCATTAAGGTCCACTTGGCCCCAGAGTCAATAATGACATTATAATCTCGCACGCGATCTGTTCGCTAATCTAGGGAGTAGGTATTACGAGGTGATTACTGGATATGAGATTAGGCGTGCTAATCACTTGTTCACACATGTCTAGATCCTTAAATAAAATACTAGAGAAAGCACAAGATCAACCCACCAACTTCAACCTGCCTGCAATGTGTCGTGAGATACTTCGGCCACATAGCCCGCAGAGGTACAAACAACATGGAACATCTAATGGTTACATGAAACACACAACACTTACGCCAGTTACCATCTGGCCGGAGATTCGGCCACTTTCTGGCCAAAACTGCGACCGAAACCTAATTTTTTGGCCGAAACAGGCCTATTCCGAATCCGAACTTGCGGTTGGACACTATCTATACTCTATACTAATATTATAAAGAGGTAAAGTTTGTAAGGTTGTAGTCGGTAATCTCTGGAACTACCAGTCGGATTTGAAAAAATATTTTTACATTTGATAGCCCAATTCTTGAGGAATAATATATAGGCTATTTAACATCACGCTATGTCTCTTAGGAGCCGAGCTAAAAAGTTATAGCGCGGGCAGGTGATGCGATGCGACGGGGTGGGTCGGGGGAACAAGAAATTTCACGCGGACTAAGTCGCGGGCAGAAGCTAGAGTATATTTTGACGTTGAAATTCTTATAGAATAAGTTGATGGGCAGATGTATGATCGTAAACGTGGCAAAAGAAGTATGTAAGGATCGTAGCGGGGGTGCGGGATTGTCTGAAACGGTTACCGCCGCCCCGGAACATAAAGGGCTAAGGAAGGAACACGGGTGGGTTTTAGTCAGTAAGAGTCTGACACTCCCTTCCGCTCCACCCAGAGCGGGAGGGGTCATTTGATGATGCACCATCCATAAAAAAAAAATGTGGCGTCCTGTAGTATCTTCCTACCCCCCCATGGGAAGAAGGCATGAGTTTATGTATGTTATCGTAACTTTGTCAAAATGAAACCAACTACTCGTACTTATGTCGTAACTCGTACTCGTAGGGTCGGCATCCAGTCTAGCCGGATGCAGCTGAATACCAGTAATTTACACGGAGCGACTACCTATATGACCTCCACAACCCAGTTACTGGGTAATACGATACTCCTTTCCTTGGTAAGACTGGCTATTACGTAAACTGTCACTGATCTACAAATAACGTGCGGCTGTTATTCTTTAGCCACGATCATTACAATGTAACTATGACGTGCTATGACTAATTAGTATGATGACCACTAATTGCGTTCTTTAGGATACCTAAAACTAGCGCGCGTATAGGTCCTAAACAGTGGCTCTACTCCCTAAGCATGAGGTCCATAGTTTCAACCGAAGTTACGGGCTCATACTACCCTGTATTGGGAGTGAGGCATATTTATCGTAACAGATAGAAATAACTGATATTTAAAAATAACAAATAACAATTGTTCCAGTATAACTTATCTGTTATTTGAAATAACAGACCCTCAAAGACCACGGCTGTTACTTTCATACACACTCACACACGGAAGGAAAATTACAAGGTTATCAATTTCTCTCTCTTCCTCATTAAAGAATGACGCTCGCTAAAAAGAAACAACTATTACTCACTTCAAAATATGTTTACTTCTCACTCTTACTAAAGCGGTTAAACTACGCTAAAAAGAGAAGCAATTTACTATTTATTAACCCTAAAATACAGTTGGTGGTCTAAAATGAACCATCATTTTCGAAAAACGAATTTTCGAAAAGAAACAAAGAAGATATCCAATTTATATTTTAATACGTATTTATCGTCGTCTGTACAAAAATAACAGGTTGTTATTTAATAACAGATATTTGGATCTGTTATTTAATAACAGATATTTTGATCTGTTATTTTTGTGTAACAGTAACAGTGATAACAGAAGGCCAATTCTCGTAATTAAAATCGTTCAAAATCTAGTCGCCATCTCATGTCAGCGACAATCACAAGTCAAAAATGAAGGGTAATTAGAGGTATTTTTGACAGACTGGGGACGTTCTTAAAATTAGAAGAATCGCCCCTCAGATATCGTGTTTAACCTGTTACGTCCCATCTCTACCCCGCATCACTTACGGGCCTAGAGTTAGTTCGGTTTTCGAACCGACAACACGATTTGACAGATGTCCCTGGACCCGACATGTTTTTGCCCTTTCGAAAAATTTAATTTGACACTCGTTTTGAAGGGTCAACTACCCACTTTTAGACGGGCCCGTATTTTCGTTGACGGACTTAGGGAGTAGACCCCCAGTTCCGTCTTTGGTGGTTTTACTCTGTGAATTGTCTCTTAATTATATACTTACTTTTGTCCAAAGATAATTTCTACTTTAGTACACAAAATACCCGTTTGCTCCCTCATATTAGGCCACTATTAATTAAGTAAAGGCTTTAAGGAAACGCCGAAATTAAATGTCGATTTATGCTATGCCTTGCAAATAATTTAATCTTCTTCCGGCCTGTGAATGAAAAGTGTCACTGTTGAAACCCCAAAAACAAAAACCACCGTTCTTATGAAATATCTCTCGTTTCTTATGAAATATCTCGTTCTAAACAAACTCTCAACCACTCACCACTCACTAATAGAATCAAACATAGCTCCGAATTCTAATTCACAATCCTTCTTTCTGCATCCGACCGATGAAGAAGAAGTCTCCAATATAATACGCAACTTAAAAATAGACAGCGCACCAGGGCCAGATAAAATAACAGTTCCATTGCTCTTAAATTGCCGAGAGAGTATAATCAAGCCACTTACGCACATCTTTAATTTAAGTTTAGAATCTGGTGTCTTCCCCGACTCCTGGAAAATTGCTGCAGTGTCCCCAATTTACAAAAGTGGTCCCAAAGACATGCCAGAAAATTATAGACCTATCGCCCTGTTGAGTATAGTCTCTAAAATCTTAGAAAAAATAGTAAACAAGCGACTGATGAATTTTTTAGAGAAGCACAACATTGTCTCAGATAGGCAGTTCGGATTTCGCCGGGGAAGATCCACTGAAGACGCGGTGTCACTTCTGACAAACCAAGTCTCTCACCACATAGAAAATGGAGAATGCTGTGTTGGTGTCTTTCTTGACTTGGCAAAAGCATTTGACACCGTGTCACCTGGACTGCTTTTGAAGAAACTTGAGGCAATAGGTATAAGAGGTACTCCACTAGAATGGTTTCACAGCTACTTAACATCGCGGTATCAATATTGTAAAATAGACAGTCACCAAAGCAGGTTGCTCCCTATCACATTTGGAGTTCCGCAGGGCAGTACCCTTGGCCCGACGTTGTTTACGCTGTATATTAATGACGTAGTAAATCTCCCTCTTAGAAACGCTGAAGTGATCTCCTACGCTGACGACACAGCCATCGTCTTCCACGAAACGTCATGGGACCGAGTTTATCAACTAGCGGAACAAGGCCTCTCTCAGATAGCGCAATCCTTAGACTATAACTTACTGACACTTAACGTTAGTAAAAGTAAATAATATATTGCTTTCTCCAAAACCAGCTCCTCCAGTGCCTCTCAAACTATGTCCTTAAAAATACACACCTGTCCACAGAAACACATTATTTCCTCACAACTGCCACACCACCCCTGCGCATGCAAAGTTCTTGAACGTACTGACACGATCAAATATCTCGGAATAACCATAGATAACAACTTAACGTATAAAGCCCACATTTTTGCCCTTTCCTCCAGAGTACGAAAACTGATACACGTTTTGAAAAAACTCAGGGACTGCACCCCTATCGATATTTTGCGAATGGTCTACTTCGCACTCTGCCAGTCAATCATAAAGTACTGTATCTGCATTTGGGGACGCGCTGGCAAGAGCACATTTATAACGCTAGAAAGGGCGCAACGGGCACTGATCAAAGTCGCATTGAAAAAACCTTTCAGATTCCCTACAGATCTGGTCTACCATGAATTTCAAGTCCTCAGGGTAAGACAAATATTTATACTTCAAGCAACTCTTAAATATCATGCAACAATAAAAAATCGGCCTGACTACAGAGACATAATAAACAAGCGTATCTTCAGAGTACCCATACCAAATGCCAAATCCGAACTAGCTAGACGATGTACCCACTTTTCCCATCCCAACACTTACAATAAAGTTAGCAAAATCTGCGACCTAAAAGACTGCTCAACCACCACCTGTAAGAAAATCTTAACATCAGCTCTTTTAAAACTATCATACGACGCCACCGAAGCTTTGATATAGCACCTATAAACACATACTCACACCCCCTCACACACACAAACATGCAAACAAACACTCACACATACACCCCAACATACACACTGACACACACACACACACCATAGTACAAGCCTTAGGTTAAACCAATACCATTTTATTTTGTGAACAGAATCGCACGAATGTTTTATTTTATTTTAACTCTTATCTTTCTGTAACTATCTAACATCCTCAAACTGTAATGTAATCATAAACATTGTAAAATTGCACTCCAGAGCCACAAGATACAAGCGATGCTTAGTTTGTGGCTCACCGAATCCATCACATTGTATTTTACTTTTTGATGAATAAACTTATTATTATTATTATTTTGTTTATATATTTTTTTTCTCGGCCTAGCCGGATAGAACTGATGGCACGGGCCTAAGCCAAGTGTCCAACAGTGGGGTTAAGTGTGGGAGTAATATTATAAGTAGACTGTGTGGTAGACGAAACAATATTTGAGTGGTATTGGTGTAAGTTGTCCGACTCACACTGAAGAAATTTTCTAACTAGCCTGCATGTGTTAAGAATCACTGCCTTTTGCATCAGGTGGTAGGTGTTAGGTGGCAGGTTGAGGGAACTAAGGGACTGATGAAGCTGTTTTGGAATTACTCCTGTTGTAGATAGCACTATGGGAACTATTGTGACTTTTTGAAGATGCCAAATTCGGGTTATTTCATCTTTTAGTTCGGTGTATTTGGATAATTTTTCGGCTATTGTAGTCTGTACGTTATGCGTATTTGGCACCGCAATGTCTATAAGGAACCCAGTTTTATTTATTTTATCAATTAAGGTGATGTCGGGTCTATTAAAGTGAATTGTGCGGTCTGTGAGTATGGCTCGGTCGAAGTACAGTTTTGTTGTGGGGTTCTCTAATACCGTTTCAGGGTTGTATTTGTAATAAGGTACTATAGTGTCTATAAGTTTGTATTTATGGGCTAGTTTTTGGTGTATGACGTTGGCTACTTGATCGTGTCGATGTTTGTAGTCTGTCTGGGCTATTGATTTGCAGGCGCCGGTAATATGTTGGATTGTTTCTGGAGAACTGTTGCATTTTCTACAAATATCGGTTGTTAAATTCTTTATAATGTGTTTTCTGTAGTTCTTGGTCTCAATTACTTGGTCCTGAATTGCAAGCATGAACCCTTCAGTCTCCGGGAATAGTTCGCCTCGATTCAACCACGCGTTCGACGCATCTTTGTCGACATTTAATTGGCATAAATCTTGGCGATGTCTCCCGTGTAGAGACTTCTGGGTCCACTCTTGACATTTGGTTTTGTCATCAGTCACTTTCTCGTTTTTTTGTTCTGTAGTGTCTTTTAAATTAAGAGGTGTTAAGTGTTGGTCGTTGTGTGCTATTTGTTTGTGGAGTGGGGAAGATTCAGTTTTGGCAAAGAAGTATTGCCTAAGAGCTGTGATCTGTCTGTTGTGTAAATTTAGGATATCTATAAGTCCTCTGCCTCCTTCCTTTCTCGGTAACGTTAACCTTTGTATACAAGATCTTGGGTGATGTTTGCGAAATTTAGTCATTGTGGTGTTTATTTTTCGTTGTAAGTTTTTTAACTCAGTTTTGGTCCAATTTATTATCCCGAATGAATAGGTGAGAACAGGTATAGCAAAGGTGTTGATTGCTTTTATGGTGTTTCGTGAATAGAGCTGTGTTTTTAGTATTGTATTAAGTCGGTGTTGGAACTGTTGTTTAAGTTTTTGTTTAGTATCTTTGTAGTGTATCTGACGAGATTGATTGTACCCTAAGTATTTATAAGTGTCTAGTTCATCCAATGGTTCTATTTGTTCTCCTGTACCTAAGGTGTATTGGTGTTGGTAGTTCTGTCCTGCTCTGACTGAATTTATTTTACATTTATCTATGCCGAACTCCATTTTAATGTCATTTGTGAATGTTTCTGTTAGGTTAGCCAGCTCGTAAAGTTGACTCTCGGTTTCTGCATATAGCTTAATATCATCCATGTACAGTAAATGATTTAAAACGTCTTTCTGTGGGTCAGTCTGTCCGTTGGTAGCTGAAGAATTTAAAGGGATTCCTAATGAGGTAGCGTTTAATATTTTAGATAAGGGGTTTAGAGCAAGGCAGAACCACAGTGGGCTCAGTGCATCTCCCTGGAAGATTCCTCTCTGTATTTTAATTGGGCTAGTATCTGTTGTTTCTGTTGGGGTAGTCAGTCTTAATACTGTACGCCAAGTTGTCATCATAGTCTTCAAAAATGTAACTATTGTTGGGTTTATTTTGTAAATTTCTAACACTTGTAATAGCCATGAATGGGGGACAGAATCATACGCTTTCTTGTAATCAATATACATGGTGAATAAATCAGTTTTAGATTTCTGAACTCTTTTTAAGATAACGGAATCTATGATTAATTGCTCTTTGCAGCCTTGACTATATTTTCGGCATCCTTTTTGCTGTTCGGCTAAGATGTTATTGGCCTCAATGTGTTCGTATATCATTTCAGATATGCAGGATGTGATGATCTTATACAAGGTCTGTAAGCATGTAATAGGTCTATATTTAGCTGGGTTAGAAAGGTCATTGCGATCTTTCGGTATCATGTAAGTTGTGCCTGACGTTATATAAGAAGGAATCATATTGGGATCTTTGATGAAGCTGTTTATAAAATTATATAAATAACAATGAAGTGCTGTGAATTTTTTATACCAGTAACTATGAATTTGGTCTGACCCAGGTGCTTTCCAATTATGCAGGCGCGATAGAACTTTATGAAATATCTGTGGGGAGATGTGCTCAGAAGCCATTGTCTGAATGTTTGTGTTATTTGATAGTTCAGCTTGTATCCAATCGGCTTGGGCGTTATGATGAATTGGTTGTTCCCATATTTCTGCCCAGAAGTTTTGTAATGCCTCTGGGTTAGGAGCGTTAAGCTGATGATCACTTGGATTGTTATTCTGAACATTTGTTGTTGCTTGCTTGATATTACGATAAAAAAGTTTTTCATTTTGGCTGAATTGGGTGTTTTGTTGTTTTCTTAGAGTGCATGCTTTATATCTTTGGAGTCGGCCTGTTACTACTGAGAGTTTTTGTTTAAGTGTGTCTAGTGTGTGTGCTGCTTGTGTGTTTGGTTCTTCGTGTACGGTGTGAATTCTATATAGTTTTATGATCTTATTTACATGTTTCTTTAATTTTCTACTTCTACTGCCGTTAATAAATTGTGTCATTCTACCTATTTTTGACCGTAAATCTTTTAATTTTCGTTCTAGTCGTCTTTGCCATTTTGGTTTATATTCTGTTTTTGTACCATGGCGGTTTATTTCTCTTGGTTCGAGTGTTATCTTGGCTCCGTTGACCTTAGCAACGGTCCATGCCGCACAATATATAACGGTCTGAAATGTGTGAAAATCTGTGCCGTTGTTAATATTTTCAGGGAGAATGTTTTTGTTTAGGTAGCTAATTATTCTTGCAAGATTTTTAGATGGTTTTTGTTTTGGGATATAAGTTCGGTTTGTAGGGTTAGTGTCTTTATAAAATTGGAATGCTTGTTGGAAATAATCTTCTATTATTGGGTCCCTTTCTAAATTAATTTGTGGATTAGGAAGAATTTCTGTACTATTTATTTCGATGTTATCCGGTGTACTAGGTGTAGGTTCTTCTATAGAGTTTATATTAATGTTATTCGTAACCTCGGCATCGGTAGTGTTGATATTAGTAATAACTGCTACCGTTTCACTATTATAATTGCGTGTGTTATCTGTATTTAGTTCTTCCGATATCTCTAATTTTAATGAATTTAATTTCTCATCGCTTAAGTATTGATTATTTATTATTGCTCTCCTCTGATCAGCTATTCGTTGTTCACTTAGGTGAGCAAGTGAAGGGAATTGATTTATGAAATCTTCGTACATAGGCTTTCGGTATGTAGTTTCATTAGTGCCCAAAGCTGTTACTCTATAATATGACCGCATGATAGCTTCGTTGTGTTCACTGGTCCATCTCATTCGGGTCTGTGTTCTATTTTGTGTGCTATGTGTCTCTAGTGTTGTAGGTTGTATTTGTGTAGACTGTGTTGGTGTAAATATTTGTTTTCTAGGCTCGCTAGAGTTTTGTGTATGTAGGGTAAAATGGTTTAACTGTAGTTGATCTAATTCATCTTTTACTTCGTTTCGTATCTCATCTATTATTTTTTGTGACAATAATTTATTATTTATTATAGCTCTGCGTTGGTCTCCAATTCTCTGTCGACTAACCTGCATGTTCGGGAATTTCTCTGTAAATTTTAGGTGGAGCGGTTCCAGATAGGTTCTTCTGTCTGTATCTAGTAAAGTTAATTGAAGATAAGTGCGCAGTATGAACTTATTCATTTCAGGTGTCCATCGTCTGCGCGTACTAGGAGTGCTTGTAGTGGGTGCAAGCTCAGAGTCAGGGTTGACATCTTGCACAACACTATCAAGCGTGCTGGTTGTGGACAAGCTAGCTGTTCTTCTTGTCATGTAGGAGGGGCGAGTCGAAGGGATGGAAGAGAATAATGAAATGGTATCATCGCCCGTGGAATCGGCTGTGGCTTTTACGTAGTGAGCCCGCCTGTTCAGCTCACTACGACCAGCTGTAGCAATTTTTTCGGTAGGAGCCCGCTTGCTCAACTCCTCACCGCCGATGGTTCGCATGCTGTGGCATCTGGCATCGGCTCCAGATGCGCCCCGGCGCTCCCCGGGAAGCGACCGTAAATTATATACTTTCTTATTATTCATCTCCATGAAGGGTTACCTTGCCTTGTTAGCCGCGTAAGTTTTTTGTACAGGTGTACAGTACACGTGTCCGCCCCCCACGTAGCTAGGTGTTCAGCTTGGACGTAAGGTTGGATTTTAGGGGGCTTATTATTATTATTATTATTATCTGAAAATTAAAATAACACTGGTCTACCAGTCGTTAAGCCCAAATTCTTAACTTATTTTAAAAAGACCGATTTTTTAATACTTTAAGCCTTGATAATGCAAGCAGACCCTTAATTGCATAAAACAATTTTATTACAATCCAAAAGATTTCGAAGGAAATTCCAAATCCATTGCTGCATGTGTTTGGAACATTAGTTTGCTGTCAATGTAAATAACGCAATGAATATTGTTGAGTTGTCAAAATGAATAAGCTTACTCGTAGTTGTGTGTACCATAATCAGCCTATAATGTTCCCACTGATGGGTGACAGGCCTCCTGTCTGTGAAAGGGAGTGGACCGTAATCCACTACGCGGGCCCAGTGCGGGTTGGTAGATGTCACATGTCTTCGAATTTTTGGTTCTAGGACGTGTCGGTTTCCTCATGATTATTTTCTTCACCGTTTTGAGAGTAGTGGTGGTGGACTAATTTTCACGAAGAAAAGTGCTTGGTTGGGTTTGAACCCACGACCTACAAATCGTATGTGGCGGCCGTTACCACTGGGCCACCACTGTTCTTAATCTGCTCTCGTTGTGTGTTACGTAAAATAGTAATGAAAGCAATTATCATTAGCAGCGTGTTACGTTTCTTCTATCAATAAATAAGTGCAAATGTCAAAGAACACAACATCATCATCCAGAACACAACAATGCAGCATAAATTGTATCGTGTTATATTTTGATATCCAATCACACCACGAGCATGCAACAGATGCATGTGCTAATCGCCAATAACCGGGTGTAGGAAACGTCTAGAACACTTCAGGTCCTCTTACTTAACACTTGTTGCGCCTGCTCGTTCAAATGTATTTCAATTGCTAAATTGATGGTACATGGAATATTACACCTAGGGGGTGTTACTTGTTTCCGTTCCAACACTACAATGATTTGATTTGAACATGCAGTCTCGAGCTGAGATTCAGTAGTTCATGTTTAGATGGACTTTTTTCTTTCGTAAATAAACTTTCTGCGTTATAGTTATTCATAGTTTGGTTTTGTTGTCAAAATATCTTTGCCTTTTCGAATCGATGTGGTATATTTTAAATTACTTGGCTCTAGTAGTAGGCCCCATTCATCACTGTATCAGTAAAGTTCATTAGATCTTCGAAAGTATACGACTCGTGAGTTTGATCAGGGTAGTCGGGTGGTCGTGGCAGCTAGTTCTACAATAATCTTCCATTCTGAATTATATTTTAAGTAAAAATCTTAGCGTTCATTCGTTCAGCATTGCTGCAGCATATATAAGGTCCCATTAAAATAGGTGGAGAAACTTTTAGAAATCATTCAGACCTCCAAAATAAGGAACAAAAATACACAAATGTGCCGGCAATTTATTATTTTAGGTTAAAATGAAATCACTTTAATCAGTGTTTTTTTTTTACTCGTATTTACTTAGTTTGAAAATTTTAAAAATTAAAATCAATAGTACAAGTTATTTAATTTATTTGTTTATCTACACAGGCAATAGCCCGGTCAAAATAGACATTCAATATTACAATAATTCGCATAAAGCTGAAAATTGCTATAAATGTTAGGAACACTATTACAAATAAATTGTCAAAAGTCCCCATCGATCCGTCGTGAGCAAAAAAAAAATTCAAGCTCAAATGTTGCAAAAATAGTTTTTTTGCATTTTTTCAGGTAAACGGTAAGTTTTATCATAAAAATAGGTGAGACAAAATGGTTCATCATGCAAATTATCTACAAAAATTGTTTTTACACTTTTTTCCTAAGAATCACCATTTCGGAGATATAGCGATGCAAAAAGTTGTGTTCTTTATAAATTATGTATACTATTATTAAACAATTTATATGATGTATCATATAAATTGTATAATGACGTTATAAGTTGATAGCAAAAGTTATAAAGGAAAAAAAATATTTTATTGATTTAGCGCATTTAACTAAAAGCTTGTTTTTAAAACAGTTTTAATACTTTTAATTAATTTTTTACTTTTTAGTTATCGCTAACAGGTTTTTTTTTTTAGTGAAAACTAGGCGCGTTAGGTATTTTTTTAGATGGGATAAAACCATTGAACTCGCGACACTGTTACCGTAACCGACACCGCTTCGGATGTGGTCGGCTGTCCTCGGGATGTACTCGGTTTTAATTATATCCGATATGTCAGTGAGTGATACTAAAGTATTCTGTTTGTGTTTTTTTTTTTCACTTCTGTCGACACTCCTGGAGTGCCACTTTTTTTTTAGAGTTTATCTCGCATTCGTATTCTCAGCAAGTCCTCTCATTTGATACCCATATTGTAGGAAAGCATAAAAAACTTAGTCCGCCATCTTTAGAAGTCCGCCATATTGGATTTAGAGTGACGTCACACAGCTAACAATTGTCATCCAAACTAAACGTGTATACAAAATTTCAGCTAAATCGGTTGAAGATATCTGCTTTAAAATTAAGTTGCAAGAGTCCACCCGAACAAACATAGTTACATTGCAAGTTAAATAAAAGCTTGTAATAAAACAAAATGGTGGACCGTAGATGTCAGGCTCCATATAAAAATCTTCAATCCCCTTTCATGCTTCTAGACCCAACGGTTTAGGCTGTGTTTAGGTACCTACAAGATTACAATGACATGACAATCATGTGCGGACTTACCGTACTATTTGGCGGGATGACATTTGGAAAGAAGCAGTGAGTGGCCGCCTACATGTTTGGTCTGAGTTTTTAAGGTAATACACCCCACTCTCGACAGGTTTCGGCCTAATGGACCGCCATGCAACGTTAAATTGTTACCAATGATGTGCGGTCGACTAGGAATCAAACGTAGTACCATGCTTAGCGGTTAGCAGCGTCGCGCTTGCAACTGGAACAACCAGTATTTGAGAATATATATTTTTTAAATCTTTTATTTTTATGCATTGTCACGAGAACCAAACATATATGCCAAATTTCAGCCCGATAGCTTCAGTGAAAGTGGGTGAAATATTGATTGCAATATTCCAGGACATACATACAAGTGAAGTTAAATAAAAGCTTTTAAAGTCAGACAGGTTCTCGAAAAAGTATAATTACGAAATGTTACGGTACATTAACATATCCAGCACAAGCTAGACATCATAATTATACTTCAATTGATTCACTTCCTCCTTCAAGCTTTTTGGGCCTAGTCATACTTACTCGAAATAAAAAAATGGTTCTAAATAACAGAAGTTCCTACGCAGCCAGAACAAGCGCCATCCGTCGTCTTGCACCTTGCGGTCCATCTGTCCAAGTCATCCTAGAATTCAAAACATTGATCCTAGACAAGATTGACCTTCTGACTCTCTCTCGGTTAGCGAACAATTTGAATAAATCAAGTGCTGTAGATGCACGCCGCTCCGATGCGTAGTATCTTCGGTTTAATTCGAAGATTACAATAGTGCATACCCGGTGACAGGTAGCCCTATATTGTAATGACCGAGTTCCTGTTTCTGGATGCTTTATAAACGATCACTCCTCGTCGCAACACTCGCGACACGCCATTATTCACCGTGGCTTCGGGCGGCGATGACGTTTACTGCTATATAATCTGTGATTTAGTTATCAAGTGTATATTCATCCTTCGCCGTCGAGCTCCTATTCGAGATGGTACGTATACGTACCGCGGGCTGGCGCGGTCTGTTCTGGTGCTAACTTTGGAATTCTTCCCATTTAGTTGACGTTTTTACTCAATTTATTTTCCTCTTTGTGTATACGAGTATGTTGGTTTTTTTATTTAACAATGTTGCTTTGCGTCGTCTGTCAGACTTTTAGAAACGTTAGCTCTGATTTTGGGTTCTAAATCTGAGCTGAGCCTATGTCCAAAGTTTTGGTTGAGCTAAACCGAAATCCGTTTTTAGGCGTTTTTAAATTAGTTGCAATAAGCCGTGCAACACTGCAACACCGGTGCGACTTCAGAGCAGGTATCGCAGTTTTTAGTTAATCCATAGTTCCATACTTAGAAATTGAAAACTTACAGAATTATGCAAAATCAATCGCGCTATGGCCGAGTTCATTAGTCAGGAAATAAATACCACCGAATTGTTAAAGCCCTCTTCAATCTTAAAGCTCTTTCGAAGAAGCCTTAAGGCTGACGCAGATTTGGGTGGGCCGCAACGAATTGCAAAAATCCTCCTACATCACTTTCGTACATCTATTACATCTAAACTAATATTATAAAGAGAAAAGATTTGATTTTTGTATGTTTGTTTGTTACGCTTTCACGCTAAAATGGCTGAACGGATTTAAATTAAATTTAGCACATGGGTTTGCAGACCATGACCTGGATTAGGACATAAGATACTTTTTATCCCGATATTCCCACTGGACCGAGACTTTATCTGCCTAGCCTTTTCCCAACTATGTTGGGGTCGGCTTCCAGTCTAGCCGGTGCAGCTGAATACCACTATTTTACATGAAGCGACTGCCTATCTGACCTCCACAACCCAGTGACTGGGTAATACGATACCCCTTGGTAAAACTGGTTGTCAGACTTTCGGACTTCTGACGACCCATAACGACTGTCAAAGATCCACGAATGACAGCCGGCGACCAACGGCTTAACGTGCTTTCCGAGGCACGGAAGGGTCTTGGCATGTATAGATGGTCACCCATCTACAGACCAACCGCGGTAAGCGTAGCTTAACCTGATCGATCGACCCGTGCGGCTACTATTACTTAGCCACAAGCCCCACGGGATCGAGATTTATGCGGGTGAAATTACGGGGCGAAGCTAGTTTTCTATAAATCATCGTACACTACAGGCGGGCCGCACCACACTTTTTTTTATTGAAATGCCATGCGCTGCGGCCCGATGTAGCTGTAATGTGCGCTTAGCTTTAGAGGGCGAAAGCTCTGATGAAGTTTGTCGTTAATATACTAAAAAGCACGATCGTTTCCTTCCTACACAAATAAAAACTAAATAAGATTACCCAGTGGAGCTAGGCTAGGTACGAGTACATACATTCAAAAATGTAACTGAAGAATCTGAAGGGCGGGTGTTTTGGGGGACTGTCTTATGTAATTTTGACGTTTAAAAAGTGCTGATTCTGACCCTAGTTCGAATAAATGACTTTTGATTTTGATAACTTTTAAATGCTTTATATCATTTGTCAAACAGGTCGGAGGGAACGGGAAAGCCCGGGAGTTCTTCGAGAGCTCCCCTGATTTCAAGCCGGGGCTGACTATACCTCAGAAGTACAACACCAAAGCGGCAGCTATGTACCGTCAGAAGGTAAGGTTTCTACATGGCATTGCCATTCAGACAGCGAAGCAATGTGTTCGGACGGCGACAATTGACAGGAGGTGCTAACGCATTCACTAAGCTTTCGCCTCGCCTTGCTTTCTGCTCGTTGACTGTGTGACAAGGGCTTTTTTTTGTTGTTTTCGATATTTGTTTTCGTGTAGTTTGTCAGGTTTGGACCGCGAATTTTAAACAGCATTGGGATCTCCAACGTTGAGGTTGTATTAGCGTTATTGCGAGCATATTATTTAAATGCTATGTACCTCTGCGTGCGCATTTTGATCAGTTTCGCATGCCTCGTTATCATTATGAACTGAGATTGCCTGAAGTAAAAAGTGAATAATTTCTAGTTGCGCAGGAAATCCTTGAATAGACCATGATTGACACTGATTGGTCATTCATTTAAACCCCGCCGGAGATGCCTAGAATCTTACACACTGCATCTATTGTAATGCTATACCGTTTTTATTAAAATTTATAATGTTCTACCGCCACGCTGTTTAAAGTTCACGGGCCTACTCCTTATAAGTAGGATAGGTCAGCGATGGAAACACTGCGTACCTATTACCAGCCGGCGTTCCTCAAGGATCGTCATTAGGACCTGCAATGATTTTCAGAGAAAATAGATGTTAAAAAGTTGTCGTTAGGATTTAATATAGGATTAGGTAATAATGTAATACTGCACTTTGACATTTATTACTATAATAACAATGTCTACGAATGAGTGCATTAGCTATCACCCAAATTCCATTTGTTTATTTGTAAATCAAGTAAGCTATTCATATACATATTAAGACTGTGATCTTATAAATTATGTAATGTACATGTCACTGTAAAGTTTTCTTATATTATGTTTATCACATGATATTGTAATACTACATGTAATACACGTTACGTCGGTGCTTTGTTAGAACCGAACTATCGTAACTGAAAGTTTCAGTAGTTCGGTCAACCGGACTAACAACCGAACTACTGCTACTAGAGGGTTCGGAAGGATGCCAAAACAGCGAAGCTTCAGCGTGCAGTACGGTATGTAGAAACTTAGCAGTTTAGACGTGGCGAAGTGAACTCAAAAGGTGTATCCTAGAAAGGTAAGGTAGAGATTATAAGATGTTTTGTCGGCAGGATTATTTATTTTATCGCGGTATTGCAGTTAAACACGCTAGTTTTCGAAGCTTTTTTTATACATTTTTAGGTAGGTATAAGGCTTAGTTTTATAGGAGTGCAAACCTTGAGGTACCTATGCATATTGAAGTTTCCTTAATAATAAAGTAAGAATAAATATTTTGTAAGTAAATTAAAATTACCTACTAATCTATACATATAATAAAACAGTAAAAAAACTGTGTCTGTACATTGAATATATTAAAAAAAAATAATTGCGGGGGTTTAGAAACAGTAATAGAGCACGAATCCAAAAAAAAAATTCTTTCTGTTTGTCTGTGTGTCTGTTTGTTTGTACACGCTAATCTTCGGAACTACTGGACGCATTTGAATGATTTTTTTTTGTTGTATGGTTATTATGTCTGGGCAACATATAGGCTATAATTTATCTTGGAAACTAGAACACCTCATGCAGAACCGCAACAGACCAGTTAAACTATAAGAGATACAAAAATGATAACATAGCAAAAATTGTTCCTCGTGATAAGCATTTTCTGCTGAGAGAATAAATTTGAAGATCTGGAACACCTAATGTGGAACTCCAAGAGCCCAGCTGCACCATAACGCATATAGGAATGACGTCTTAGCAAAAGTTGTTCGGTCTGATGTGCATTTTCTGTTGACTTAAAAAATCGAAGATTAGAAGCATCTGATGTGGAAATCAAAGCTATATAATTATTAAAGTGGAAATCAAAGCTATATTATAATTTCACTGTATAATTATAAAATAAAATAAGCTGGGAGTACCTCCACGCGGTGAAGGCGAGTTTAGGACTGATTTTCAATGACGATGGTATATCATTGAAAATTTGACTCTGCTGGCAAAAACTCCCATTTATTTTTTTATTTTATCGAATAAATATGCCTTCGGGCTTATGTTATTTGAGTGTCTAATTTCCTTTTCCATTTATCTTCGTGACACGGTAGCCTACCCGGTAACGCAGAAGAGCAGTCACTTAGATTTTAATTGATCAGATATCTTCACAATAAAACTATAACCATGCCTAGAAAGAAGTCAAATCTTTCCCAATGTTCCAAAGGCGCTAAAAGATTGATGATCATAAGATCCCAAGAATCTACCGAAGAGCGTCAGGAGAGACTTGATGCTGTTCGAGAACATCAGGCTGCAACTCGCTCCGTGGAAACCTCTTTGGATCACGAAGTACGCCTGCGTTCTCAGCGTATTTACGCATCTACATCCAGGTCTCTAGAGACCAGTGAAGAATATGATGCGCGACTGACCGCTGATCGTGAACGTCATGCATTGTCTCGCGAGTCGGAGACGTTCACGGATAGCGACTTGCGCTTGAGTTCTCAGCGTATCAACGCATCTGCTTCTAGGTCTCTAGAGACAAGTGCGGAACGTGATGCGTGACTATCCGCTGATCGTGAGCGACATGCATTGTCTCGCGAATCGGAAACGTTTACCGATACAGAATCACGCTTGAGTTCTCAGCGTATTCGCACATCTACTAACAGGTCTTTTGAAACGAGTGATGAACGTGATGCGCGACTAACTGCTGATCGAGATTATCATACATTGTCCCGAACACGCACACAACAAAATATTCATAATCAGTTAGAAAGTGAGAGAGAAAGAATTGCTGGAGTACGGCATGAAGAGACAAAAGAAGAGCGCAACGAACAATTGAATTCTGATCGACTTCGACATTCTCTGAACAGAATGTCGATATCATCTGAAGAATCGGATATGTCTCAAGATATAGCCGTAGGGCATGGCGACCTTCCTTGGGTTGATAAGGAACGGAGTGCATTTATGTATACTCCTATGATTGACTACGCCACATATTCCGCCATCGGAGGTATAGTTCACAATTGTACTTTTTGAGAAGCTGTTAAATGGCAAAAAAAAAACAAACGGTATATGTTACTCAGGTGAGAAAGTACATATTGAAATATTACAAAATCCTCCAAAAATATTAAGATTACTGCTTATCGGTGACCATCCACAGTCAAAACATTTCTTGGACAACATCCGTTCGTACAATAATGCCTTTCAAATGACATCTTTTGTTGCGAAACAGATTTCAGAAGGCCCATTTATGCTAACATTCAAAGTGCAAGGCCAAGTTTACCATCTTATTGGTTCATTATTGCCTGAAAATGACCCCAAGTTTCTCCAAATATATTTCGTATCCAATTATCAGGATCAGGCAAATATTAGAAACCAAAACTTTCGCCGCAATTGAACAATAGTCTGATTTCTCTGCTTCAAAGTATGTTGCATGAAGTAAATCCCTACGTACACAGTTTTAAATCTGCATTAGAATCTATCCCCCCTGGACAAAGCAACAGTTATAGATGCTGATAAACGACCAGCTACTGGACATCGTGGCAGATACAATGCTCCAGTAACAAATGAAGCTGCAGCTGGCATAATCAACAGGATCCGCGTACGAAGTCGCGGGCAGAAGCTAGTTTAAATAATAAAACTACAACTATCAGTCTTTGACAGTTGTTGTCATGCAGCTATAATACGGCAAATTGACGTAGGGTGTTAATTTGCTTAACAATTAATATCCCTTACTGTACATTCAATCAGAAATCCGTATTTCTGAAGTCAGTTTTCACAAACGCCCTTTTGTAGGTACCGACTAGGTATCTGCATTTCATTGTCAGTAGAATTAATTTCATTAGCATACTCACTATCTTGATATTGACATGGCACTATCATCATCATCATCTGCCTAGCCTTTTCCCAACTATAAACTACTAGCTGCCCGCATAAGTCTCGTTCCTTGGGAATACCGGGATAAAAAGTATCCTATGTCCTTTCCCGGGACTCAAGCTATCTCTATACCAAATTTCATCTAAATCGGTTCAGCGGTTTAGGCATGAAAAGGTAACATACAGACAGACAGAGTTACTTTCGAATTTATAATATTAGTATGGATTACATTCTACCCGTGTCTTCGTCCGCGTGAAATTTCTTGTTCCCCCGACAGATGCGAAGGGGTGGCGTCGCATCGCATCATCTGCCCGCGATAGTACTTCGTTTTCGCTTTTGACCGTTCTTTTTGACTTTTTTTTTTCATTTTGCTCGGCTCCTAAGGGCCATAACGTGATGTCAAGTAGCTCATAGCCTTCGCCAAGTATTGGGCTATCAAATGCAAAAATAACTTTTGAAATCCGTCTGGCAGTTCCAGAAATAAGTGCTCTTCGGCTGTATCTATACAAATAAATACAATTGGAGTGTCTGTTTGTAATATTAAAATAACCGCTTTTTACTAAATGCACATGGATGTACTCGTATACACCGTATATGTACCAAGATAACATTTTTAACAATTTTTGACTGTCTGTCTGTTTGTTCCGGCTAATCTCTGGAACGGTTGGACCGATTTTGACGGGACTTTCACTAGCAGATAGCTGATGCAATAAGGAGTAAATTAGGCTAATTTTATTTTAGAAAAAAGAAAAAAAAAAACGGATTTACGCGGACGAATTCGCAGGCAGCAGCTAGTTATTAGTATAATACGATACCCCTTGGTAAAAACTGGTAATCTGGCTATCGGTCTACTAACGGACCGAAACTATTGTAAATGATCGTTAGGAGGCGCGGAGGGGTCTCGGTATGTAAAGATGGTCGCCCATCCACGGACCGACCGCGACAAGCGTAACTTTACCTGATCGATTGACCCGTTCGGCTGTAATTACTCAGCCACGAGCCCCGACATACCACTATTACTCATTACGACATAAGCTAAACTTCCATTATACGATTGCATGTTGCACATCAGCACAATATGAACCCAGTACGCAAAGGTGGTCCAGTGGTAATGGCCGCGACTTACGAGTCGTAGGTCGTGGGCTCAAACCCAAGCAAGGCTTCTCCTTTGTGTAAATTATTTCAACACCACTGCTTTCAAAACGGTGGAGGAAAACATCGTGAAAAAACCGGCATGTCCTAAAAATCCTAGAATTCATAGAGACATCCACAACCCGCAATGAGACCGCGTGGTGGATTCTGGCCCATTCCCTCTCGCAGAAAGGTTAGGTCTGTGTCCCGGCAGTGAACTTTGTAGACTAATTATGATGTTGCACATAAGGAAGAACACCCAAAAAAACTGACATGTATTTATTGAAACTGAAGAAATAATAATGTACATTGGCCTGATTCTATTAATGACATAGTATTGAAATATTTCGTTACTCATAGCTACTGAATGTTATATTTACGGTGAAACACCGACTCAATCAATACCTCCAAACTTGGAAGCATCCGCTAGTAAATTGAAATTCTGTTCAGACGGAGTTTATTTTCACGGAAATTTAATACTTATTCTGTCAAGTCAATTTTGACTTGACAGAATAAGTATTAAATTTTGCAGGGCAGGTCAAGGCAAAAGTTACACGGCGCGTGGTCGTTCGACACTTCACATAAGAAAGAAAAGAAACAAATATAGATTTTTTTAATTTCGGAAGTCGGTGTCGTTGGTTCCGCATTTTCGTTTTTTGACACCGACTTCCGAAATTAAAGTTATTTATCACTTTGTAGTGTTTTTTTTTTTGAAGTCGGTTGTTTTTTGGTAAAAAAGTTTTTATTTATCACTTTTTAGTTGTACCTACCCCACAAAAATTCAATTAACACTAGTGCATTGAAGAATTGAAGACACTGACTAGAAGAATCATCAAAATTCGCATAGAAATGTCGGAGATGCAGTAAATTTATGCATATAACTTCGTAAATAAGAATAATTACCTAATGAATTATTTACTAAAAACCTTCCTGAAAGTATGTAGATCACATTAGTGAAAGAATTATCAAAATCGGTTCATTAGTTTTTGAGAAAATTGCAGACATACATACATACGGGTCGAATACAGAACCTCCTTTTTTGAAGTCGGTTAAAAATAGCTTTATTTGTCATAGGTTAATTTTTACCTGCACTTTTATATTGAGCGATCTGCATGATTACTTACAAATGCGTGCACTGACTGGACATGTCACTCAATCTGTGTGGTTCTTTCCTCAAAAGACCATTTCAGACACCAATCTACATGGTCTTCACATGATCTGACCAAGATTATGTCTGGACTTTAAAAGAGGCTGTGACCTCTGAGTCTCATCTAGTTTTTATAATATTATTGACCTGTAAAAGTACAGAAATAAAATAATTTATCATATTTTACTATCGGCCCGCCCGCGCCCCCAGCTTCGCACCGGTGCAATGTTGTTTTTTCGAATTTTCGAAATTTTCTTTCATACAAACCTTATCCTGGCAATACCGAACACAACAAAAAAATAATTATCCAATTTGGTGCAGTCATTCACTTATGTGCGTACAGACATGTCGGCGACTTTGTTTTATAGGGGAAAATGTTTTTAGGATGCATGAAGAAGCCTCTTCGTGTAGCGCAGTTTGTTCCGCCTGTTACTCAACTGAACCGAGTGCTCGGCGCATCCTAAACAGTCACACCCAACATCTTATTTGACTGGCCCATTCTTCCCTTTCGGTGGTAGGGCTAACGCCCGCCTGGTTTGCGACCACCCTCCCATCGGAGCCCGGCGTCAAGCAGCCTGCTGTGTTTCGTCGATGCGTGGGAGTTCCAGTGCCTTAGGCATCTTCTGGGCACGCTCGTTCCATCATAGACCTCATCCATCGCTTTCCATAAGGCGTGATCGAGGTTAAGAGCGGGTTCATTCAGCAATAAAAAAGAAAAAAAATTGTCAACTAACTTTTGGAGGCCACCGGTTGCTCATTGAATGCTACCGATCGATGTTGATATGATTTTCCGAACAAGTAATTGTTTTTGCTCTAAAAGGTTGTTGGGCAAAGCTTGTGAAGTAATTCGTTCCAGTTCTGTTTTAGGCATTTTCATACATAATACAATAAATGGTCAGGTGCGTAGTACCCGCAATCGTCGCGCGTTATGTTAGTTTGTTTTTTTTTTGTTTTTTGTTCACTAACAACGGCAAAAAGGTAGAAAAGAATTGATATCGATATTTAAATACGATAAAAGAAAAGAAATAGTAGATTGTACAACTAAGGCATAAAAGAAGCTATTTTACCCCGAGACGTTTAAATCCACCCGAGCCGCAGGCGAGGGCGGATAGTTAAGTCGAGGGGTAAAATGGCTCGTTTATGCCTGAGTTATACACTCTGCTTTTCACTTCGATTGCGAGAAAATGAAACAGGCATAAAGTATACAGTACATAATTAATCAAAAATGTTGCATCCATAGCTAATTCCCGCCACCACAGATAATACCGCCACGAAACTTTTTAAAAGTTTTTTGAAGTGAAAACTTCTTTAGCGGCGTTGAACACTTTTTGTACTGGGGAAAAAATGTTAAACTCGCGTCAGGACACGTGACCGTCAGGAGAGATTCCCCCCCCCCCACCCCTCTTTCTACGGCGGCGCCAACCGAAGTGAACCAAGTGAGACACGATAATGGATGGGTGGATGGATAGATGGATGGACGGACGGACGGACGGACGGTGACGGTGACGGTGACGGTGACGGTGACGGTGACGGTGTCGGTACGATGACGGTGACGGTGATGGTGACGGTGACGGTGACGGTGACGGTGACGGTGACGGTGTCGGTGACGGTGTCGGTGACGGTGACGGTGTCGGTGACGGTGACGGTGACGGCGACGGTGACGGTGTCGGTGACGGTGTCGGCGACGGTGACGGTGACGGTGACGGTGACGGTGACGGTGTGACGGTGATGACGGTGACGGAGACGGTGACTGTGTCGGTGACGGTGACGGTGACGGTGTCGGTGACGGTGACGGCGACGGTGACGGTGACGGTGTGACGGTGATGACGGTGACGGTGACGGTGACGGGTGACGGTGACGGTGACGGTGACGGTGACGGTGACGGGTGACGGTGACGGTGACGGTGATAGTGATGGAGACGGTGACGGTAACGGTGTCGGTGACGGTGACGGTGACGGTGACGGTGTCGATGACGGTGACGGTGACGGTGACGGTGACGGTGACGGTGACGGTAACGGTGACGGTGATGGTGGACGTGGATGTGGATGGATGGATGGACAGCTGATGGCTCGACCGTCTGTGTAGCTACAGTGCTGTGTATTCGTAAAATTCGTGAATATAAAGTGTTTCAAATATGGAAATTGAACAAAGTGCATCGATTTATAAAAAAAGTGACGCAGAAATAGTGGAAAAAAATTAGTTATATTAATTCAATTCATAATTGATTTATTTCAACGTTAATATTCATGTTTTCACTTCTGCCGGCACTCCCGGAGTGCAACCCGTCTTTTTTTTTATTAATTTTCAACATTTGTCATTCGACTTGGGTACTTCATACTGCCAAAAAATGAAAACGTTTCTTTGCCTTTTTAAATAATAAATGACAACTATTTTACCTGATTTTATTAAATTAACGATAGAAAACACGGAAGTGGTATAAATTAAAGAAAATGAAATAAATCACTACTTTAATCTGCGAAGTTTTATTGTGCGTGTGGCTGTTGGGCCTGATTACTTTAGTCTTAGAAAAAAAATTACTTTATGCACTAGAACATAAAAAGCGATTTTATGTCGCCTAAGCACAACATAAAGACGGACTTTTAGAGCATGAGAAGTGAAAACATATTTTCTCAACTGTGTCGTTGACCTTCCAAAAAAAAAACATCGAATAGCATGTTATCTCGTTTAGATAGCGATACCCATCACGTCTGAAAAGTTTCGCTGACTAATTTAATTTGACCTTGTAGAGATAGCGTTGGGCTCACACTAGGCACATTCTATATCTTGGACACCATTCCATAAAATATTTTGGTATATTTTTTTTAAGGCGACTACACGACCTAAAGCGCGGTCACTGTCGGACTGCATAGAAAAGAAAGAGAAGCGCGATGACACAACCGTGGTAATTTATTGCAAATATGAAGCAATTATCTATTTACAAAAACTCTCAAACACCAAACAAATAAAAACCGTATAGGTACTAAAATTCGGGGAATTAAATTGTCTTTTAGATGGTGAAAGTTTTATGAAAATACACCCGATAGTGCTTGCGTGATTATCGTTTTTATGTCCGCGGTAGACATTACTTTACAAATTAATTACACTATGTTAAAAAAATATAATTGCAAATATTCACATATCAAATTACGAAGCAAATGGTCTAGTATAACATTTATTTTTTTCAAAGAAATCAGTCCGGTCGATTAGACGTGATGTTGAATTTAAAATCATTAGAAGTCGTATATCTGCGCCTTAAATAAAAATTGTTAAACTGTAGTTAGCCTCATCGAGACTGCAAAACTAAAAATACAAAAATAAACCAATTAAGGGAGAAACCTAACAAATAAATACATAAATCATTTGATTTGTGAAGAATTTGAGTTCTTAGGTATTGGATCAAAACTATTTAATAAAAAAAACATTAAAAGTTGGCGCATTTAATAATGATTCCAAATGGTGACAACACTTGCTGGATTATTTCTTAAATTGTGGACAATTTCTTCTTTTGCAAAGAAACCTAGTAAAAAAAAAATTCTTACTTACTTAAAAACTTAGTTTTTTTTTACAGAGCATTCGATTATAGTTTAAAAAAAGGGAACTTGGTCTAGGTTTAGATTTAGGAACATAAACGCCCGTATCTTTTGATCGCGTTGACTTAAAAGTTGATGTTTTCACTGCTTCAAGGGATTGCAGCCCTGAGTATTTGATATTAATTTCAACTTGATAACGTCTCGCGTTCCAGAGAACAAGGGTCTTGACAGACGGACAGACAGACTGACAACGAAGTGATCTTATAAGGATTCCGTTTTTCCTTTAGAGGTACGGAACCCTAAAAAGAAAAAGTGACGGTAAAAACGTTTAACACTTTTTTCGGTGTAGCTCTCATTCGCCGAGTGTGCAGAGTTATAACGCGCGATGCAACGGCAGTAGTGTGATTGTGAAGCTAAGTCGCAAACCATGCTAAGTCAACGCCGTGGAAGTGACAAACTTTTGAGCCACAGTCGTGCCAGCAACACTAACAAGAAGAAAAATGTGCGATAAAGAACTTCTGACTAAAAACCTGACCTATACGATATGACTCACGCTTGTAAACAAGATTAGTCTCGATTCGTGCAAACTATTGTTGAGTTGAAAGAGATAGCGCGCTCGCATAACTAGGAGCATCCTGTCGTAATTTGTTGCGAAGCGGACCAGCAGCTATGTACCTAAGTATAGTAGTATCGCACTTGCATGTGTTACGTTCAATCACATGTAAGTATGTATACCTAGTACATTCATTTGGCAATCTTCACAAGTGTTTTTGTCCAAAAGTTTCGAATAGGTAATGGACATACCGCTCATTTGGAGAAACATTGACGTAACTACTACTTTTTGTTTTTTTTTTTCAAGACTGCTTTCCTAACGTAAATATGCTTTCTAAGTGCTTTGGCATATTTAACTCATTTTTGGGAAAAAATACATTTGCGTCGATGTTTCTTCAAAAGAGCGATATGCCGAAGGGTTAGGCAGAAATGTACCCACAGTACAGTGGCGTGCATTGCATATAGGCATATAAGCAGTGCCTACCTCGATATATCAACATAAGCCTGTCAATTACATTTTAGTGTGTGTGCCCCACAATTAAGAAACTCACTAAATTACTTATCATACCTAACAAAAAACAAAATCTTCATACAAATACGCGCGGCAGTAGGCAGTCGCCGGACGGCCTACTCGGCTCCCGTATTATTCGCACATTGTCATTGGTCTTTACTCGTTCAAGTTAATACGACAAAATTAAAAATACGTACGTCTCACGCGTAATACCTTGACGTTCGACCTTCGCAATTTATCACCCTTAAGTAGGCATGCCTACTCAAATAACCACACTATTGGCCTCACTTTTTGTCTGATTAGATTAGTGACCCGGCCTAGTGCCTACCTATTCTAAGTCAAAGTCAAGCATTTATTTCAAATAGGCACATAAAAGGCACTTTTGAACGTCAAAAATTATCTTAAAATAGAATTGATTCTAGTCGCCCATTCCAAAAGGTAGTTTTCGTATGGAGAAGAACGGGCAAGAAACTCCACCGTTACTCTTTTAAAATGCCTAAGGTACAATATTTTGCATGGGTACATTAATTATATAATAACATGTGAGGACGATGCACCTAAAATAAAATTACTATACCACAATAGGTAAAAGAATTAAAAACGAAACCATGGCATATAAATTAATTATCTGATAGATACATGGTGCTCACATATTTACAAACATAGTACAAGCAAAACGATTTTAATCTTCTGAAAACCAATGCACGCCACTGCCACAGTAGGTAGGCTGTAGGGGGGTGTCCCTACTTTGGCGAAATGTGGGGGTGTACTATAGCTTATGTTTTTAAGTCCCATGAAATAGGGAGCGAGCCTATTGCCATTAACTGGGCACAAATCCAGACACCGGACTGCTACTGAGAAATTCCTGATGGAAAAATGCCCGACCTGGGAATCCAACCCAAGACATCACCCTCAGTAGCAGTGCTTACGACCACTAGACCAACGAGGTAGTCAGTAGATAATGGTCATCTTAAAACTCCGAAACACTTTCATTGTGCGAACAACTAAGAAGTGGAATTCCCTGCTGGAGTCTGTGTTTCCTGATAACCTGGGGATCTTTCAGTCGAGTTTAAATAGCTTGCTTTTAGGCAAGTGTGCTCCAGTGTCGACCACAACAGATAAATAAAAGAAAGAGACATTGTTTATTCTGTACAAACAAAACGCGCATTACAAAAAAAAAGGACGGGTTGCACTCCGGGAGTGCTGGCAGTGAAAACTTGAATATTAACGTTGTGCATTTTTGATATTTTTCATTAATAGATGCACTTGGTTCAATTTCCATATTTTAAACACTTTATATACACGAATTTTACGAATACACAGCAGTGTGGCCACTACACAGACGGTCGAGCCATCAGCTGTCACCATCCATGGATGCGCGTGGCACGCTGTAACATAAACACACACGAACATTCGCGCAAGCGCCTTGCGCCGCCTAAACGAAACAGCAGGCATACATTTTTGCCGCGCCGTAGAAAGAGAGGGGGATACTTCCTCTCCTACGCCGCGCCGGCTGTCTACTCTCCACCCGTCTTACGAATTTTCGATCAGGTCACGTGTCCTGACGCGATGTCCTGACGCAAGTTTAACATTTTTTACTCATTACAAAAAAGTGTACAACGCCGCTAAAGAACGTTTCACTTCAAAAAAAACATAATATACACAAAGTAGCCAAAAGCCTCGTACTCAACAAATAAAAATTTAAAAAGTAAATTACCCAAGTAAGTTTGCGTTTTAATCCTTATTACTTACCAACAGGTGAGTTAGTAGTCCCACGGAAGCCTACCAATACCAATAATAAAATAAATTAAATATAACTCTTAATGGCGCCTCTACATTCTCGTCGAGGTATGACGAGTGTGAGAGTGTACAGGGTCGCACTCGTAACTCGACCTCGCGGAAGAGTGTACAGGCGCCATTATACCGATGGGTCCTTTGTATAAGGGCCAATGTGCAAATTGACAACTTATCAATAGAGGCTGTTTGTGAAACTCAGTTGAAGCATGTAAAAAATATATCTAATTGAAACTTTGAGAGCCTCTATTGAAAAGTTGCCAATTTGCACATTGGCCCTTATACATAGGACCCATCGATACATTGAACAAAAATGACATTACCTCTGACAGCCCTCAAGCAGCAGCCCACCAGCAACCCTAATTCAACGAGAATAAAGATCACTGTAGTTTTGTCAGTGATGCAAAATCCGAGGTAATAAAATAACTGTGAAGACTGTATCTACTAACTAACAACAATGATACCTAACGTTTTCATTACGTACCATTCAAACAAAAGGAAAATACTGACAGAATTCGTCCGCGAATTCAACAAACAGATTTAGGTCAGTTCATAGTAATTTCTTATCCCCTTACTAATAAACGTATTATATCAGATAAACAGTTCCAGTACACCGATTTCTGTCATTCAGTCGTCAGTAAATTGACTTTCGAAAGGAGAAGACAAAGCGCTGTGTAACTACAGAGGCTATACAACGTTTATTAGTAAAGGGGTTCGTCAGAATATCGAAAAGCGCATTCAAGAGCTCTCAGTGTCAATAATCCACAACAATGAAGAAACATGAGCCGATCGCGTTTAGTTACATCGCTGAATTTCTCCCTAGCTAAAGTTCGGTTTCCTAGAAGAGTGGTAGCCGCCATTACTGGCCACAGTGACGACAAACAAACAAGGATAGCTGCAGCATAGATTTATATCGTTAGATTCGTCCTACCGCGTCAAAAGACAGTCGCGTTTTTCTTTTGGACACCTCAGCATGCGTAGCATGACCACCATAGAAACGGGTTTTATCGACGGAAGAATAGACAAAGATGACGTTCCGTGTAGACAGTACGACGGCAGCGAATTAGAAACAGTCAACTGCACTTTTTTTTTTACAAAATTCACTTTTACATAGTTCGGATTCTTTGTTTTGTCATAGATTTTTTTTTCTGTTTGATTCTCATGTTTTACTGATATATAGGAAAAGATAGCTTTGTTCTTCTATTAATTATCACAGTTTTGCGTTCAAAACGCTCTCCTGTAAAATCATGATTTTATAGATAACCGTATATACTTTGTGGCCGTCGAGTAGAAAGTTTTCTACTGTCTTTAGCATGGCGATGGCGATTACAAAATGTCAGTTGTCAATGTAATTTTTGACAGTTTGGGATAGAAAACTTTCTTCTGAAATAGTCTACATAAAAAAGGACCTAGACATAAGAAACGAAAGACAAAATGACAGATGTCAAAATTGGAGAAACACAATGTCACTTTGTATAGAAAAAGCTATGTCTATTCTTCGTAGAAATAGAAAGCGCCATGCTAAGCCTGCTGACACACAATGACGCAGTGAAGTTTCATATACATATCTATGGATTTGACTAAATTGTTATGAAAACGATAGCGTTTTAACGACTAAATTGTTATGAAGACGACTGAGAACAGTGAGCTCACACATGATTATATAAACAATCATGTGTGAGCTCGCTCTTCCCAGAAATGACACTTTTTCGCGTGAAATATCACGGTGAAGGCAGATTTAGCGATTTAAACCTTTGGGCAGTGGGGTTTGACTTTACAGTGTCAAATACGCTCTCTAGGTAAACCCACCAACTTATTTTCATAAATAACCTCTCAGTAACGTCATTCGCCGGTAAATTATAAACGCTAATAATTTTAGGGATGCATGAAGAAGCTTCCTCGTGTAACGCAGTTTGTTCCGCCAGTTACTCAACTGAACCGAGCGCTCGGCGCATCCTGGACAGTCACACCCAACACCTTATTTGACTAGCCCATTCTTCGCCCGCCTAGTTTGCGACCACCCTCCCACCGGAGTCTGGCGTCAAGCAGCCTGCTGTGTTTCATCGATGTGTGGGAGTTTCAGTGCCTTAGCCATCTTCTGGGCATGCTAATTCCATCATAGACCTCATTAATCGCTTTCCATCAGGCGTGATCAAGAGCGGGCCCATACTGAAATAAAAAAAAAATTGCGGCCACCGCTGTTCTAGCAAATCGTAACTTTTAGCATTTTGATAATTCAACAACATTCATTGCGTCATCTACGTTGTTGAGTAGACGAATTTGTCAAACAAACAAAGCAATGAATTTGCAATTTCATTCAAGATCAATTGGGTACTGGGCATGCTTGATATAACTGCCCCCATAAACTATCCGTTTCATATTTAAGTATTTATGTTGTGGTATCCTATAGGTTAGCTGTACTAAACGCTCAGATTAACATTTCATAGTAACTTTATAAAATAAATATGAAGAGATCTCTAAAGTTATCTAGTTGTTCTCTAAAGCAATCTAGTGAGTTGCTCTGGGTACATAAACAAGATGCAATTCTGTAAAGGTAAACTGTGGTCCCTTGAATATAAACATACCTGCCTTGTGCTGCATCTGAAACGAATCCAGTCCCCTGAAATCAGTTGAATAGTTGGTACAGAACTTTCTCTCCCTCTTGAATGAATGAATGTTTTGCCTTTGACGGCTATTTCTACATTTAAAGTGAATACCTTTATTCATTCAATTTTTACCCGACTGCGCCAGAAGGAGGGTTATGTTTTTACGTAATTCTAATCTCTTCGTATTGTTTTATGGTTTACTAGCCTACGCCATCCCACTCCTGGGCAATCCACTCCTTCCATCCTTCGCGAGGCTGCGGGTCCTCCTTCCAGTTTTGACGAACTGTTATTACGTTATTTTTTAATATTTGCAGAATAAAATACGGTAATTAAAGTACAGTTTATCAAATCATTTGTTAAGTGGATTCACTGAACATTGGATTTAATGCTCTGTATTCAAACAAAAATCGCAAATTTTGCTTGAAATCTGTAAGTGCGATAGACAGCAGACTTTTACCCGTTTTCGTTAACACTAGGCGGCACCTAAATGAAAGCGCGTTGTTGGATATTCAACGCTTCACTCAGCGTTGAAAGTTGAAAATCCAACAGCGTGCTTGTATTTAGGTTAGTAGGCACTAAGTGTCGTCTAGTGTTAGTGAAAAACAAAAATGGGCCGTCATACTGTGTTTCAGCGAACTGTTTGCATACTAGAGAGAGTATTGCGTCCAGCCAAGCTGGTAATTTATTCGGTGAGTCTACTTTAAACAAATGCCTTTAGCGCTGATCGTCCGCCATTTTTAATATCGTAGGGTTTTCCATAAAAACTTTTTTACAAAAAAGTTTCACATTTGTTTTCGCTTTTATGTTGTACTTACCCCACACAAATTCGTACACTACGTGCTATGTAAATATCAGTGACAGGTAGTTATTATAACATCATCAATATAAACTAAGTGGCAAAAATACGTATTACTGAAGCTAACTCAAAAACTGCGCAAGCAAAGTTAACAAAAATTTGTATGGGACCACGCCTGAGGCATATGCCATCCATTAAAAAAAAATTTGAAATCTATTTACAATTGCCGGAAATATCGCGTAACATACATACAAAAACAATTTCGTTTGCTTGAATTTTTGGTTTAAAAACCAAACTACTAAACAAATTTTGATGATGGGACCAATCTGAAAGTAAATCCTTTCAAATAAAAAAAAATTGCAAATCGGCTTATAAATAACGGAGTACTGAGGTAAAAAATAAAAAAAAAAACTACTGAATTGATGACCTCCTCCTTTTTTGAAGTCGGTTAAAAACACGCCAGCGTTGGTCCTCCCGAATCTATGAAAAGCCCCCAGAGAAGAAACGATCCTTAGGTATTTTGTACACGGCACGGTTTCTTTACGGTAAAGCGTATAAAACGCGCCGTAAAAAAACGTATCCGTCAAAAAGCTTCCGTAGTGGTCCATACAACACTGACGAACCGTGCTTACATACGGCGACCGTAGTTTTTAACGCCAAGAAACACGTATGTGACAAAGGACCTTCCTCCTCAGACTCATTGCGGGTAGCCAATTTCAGGCTAAAGGGACTACACAAAGGGACTTCGTATCAGCGATAATGATGACGGGAAAGTGAAAAACGTATGGATCTCGCATAAGCTCCCTAAAAGCGGTAGCTTAAGGAGGCTGTGCTGAGGTGAGGTAGCCCCCCATCATAATCAGCCTATAATGTTCCCACTGCTGGGACTCCGGCCTCTTCTCGGTTAGGTTAGGCCATAATCCACCACGCGGACCCAGTGTGTCTTCGTATTTTTGGTACTAGGTAAAGTCGCGAATCATATTTTATCAACATACCTACAACAATATCAACTGACCTGAAAATTGCAAAAAACGTAAGAGAGTTTTAATCGCCTGCATTATAAAAAAAACCGGCCAAGTGCGAGTCGGACTCGCCCATGAAGGGTTCCGTAGCAGCAAGTAACATAATATAAAAGTTCTTGTAGTTCGTTGTAACTTTGTGAAAGGTAAATTGCGGTTTTCGATTTATGACGTATTAAAAAAAAACTACTTACTAGATCTCGTTCAAACCAATTTTCGGTGGAAGTTTACATGGTAATGTACATTATATATATTTTTTTAATTTTATCATTCTCTTATTTTAGAAGTTAGAGGGGGGGGGACACACATTTTACCACTTTGGAAGTGTCTCTCGCGCAAACTATTCAGTTCAGAAAAAAATGATATTAGAAACCTCAATATCATTTTTGAAGACCTATCCATAGATACCCCACACGTACAGGTTTGATGAAAAAAAATTTTTGTAGTTTCAGTTGTAAGTATGGGGAACCCCAAAATGTATTGTTTTTTTTCTATTTTTGTGTGAAAATCTTACTGCGGTTCACAGAATACATCTACTTACCAAGTTTCAACAGTATAGTTCTTATAGTTTCGGAAAAAAGTGGCTGTGACATACGGACGGACGGACAGACAGACAGACAGACAGACAGACAGACAGACAGACATGACGAATCCATAAGTGTTCCGTTTTTTGCCATTTGGCTACGGAACCCTAATATACCGCGCGAAGTTAAAAATATAGCTCGTTACAATTTGACCTAAAAACACAATTAGTTTACCCATATTCTTACAGAAAATGTCTAAAAAGTCTGCTCTCCATCTAGGTCGGGTTTCGCTTTTGATTTTCCACAAATCCATTCCAAATCACAATACAATGGCATTGTTATCTGAAATTAACATGTTTGGAATAGCGAAACAGCGTGCCTGAAAATGAACACTGGATTTGTGAATTCCCGAAAATTAACAAACCCCGTGTTAATTTTCAGTCATCGCCCGAGCGTATGCTAAATTTTAACTTAATTGGATGCTAATAAGGCTGGATTTAGTGTCACGCGTGTCGTCTGTCACGCCGTCACGCGTACCAGGAGGCTGACGATAAATGGACGTGTATAGCCACCAAAGGTCAGCGACCGCGAGTCCATATAAATCGGTACGCAACCAATGCAGCAATGTCAGCGCTGCCCGTCTGTCGAGCAGTAAGTCCAGCCTAAGAAGACCATAGAAAATGGATTACTCCAATAGGAAACACATGCCATAGTATGCATGAAAAAACACTGTTCTCGCCTTGCCTACCATGTTCAAACTCCATCTTCACCAAATAATGCCCCGAAAAGTACTTATTATTTGTATTGCTTTGGAAAGCTGAGGGTCCGTAGATTTTTAAAACTACTTTGGGGTCATTGCCACTCTTCTTTTTTATTAAATCCCGTGAGGAAGATGAGAAGAGATTTTTATAGATACTAAAATAATAAAGCTAAAGAGTTCGTGTATTTGTTTGAACACACTAATTTCTGGAACTACCAGCCGGATTTGAACCTTTCTTTTCCATTTGATAGCCCGATTTTTGAGGAAGATTATAGGCTATTTAATGTCACACTCTTTGGAGCCGAGTAATATGAAAAAAAAAATACCGACAGAATGCTAACCGAAAACGAAATAATAGGGCGGGCGGGCGATCTGTAAGGCCTCGGTCTCGAAATCAGCGATTGCGGGGCGGCGGCGCGGGGAGCGGCGCGGCAATGCAGACCCCGGTATCGAAGCCAGCGGGCAGATCGCCATGACCAGACTGCCATGGCTAATATATTGAGTTAGCCTTTTTGGACAACGCCATTGGTTGGGGGCATCGATTCGTGGAAAACCTGAAAAAGCATTGAAGCTGACTGTGATGTTCAGAAAAAAGTAATTCTACCAAAAATACTGGACCGGGCCGTGCTTCACCGAATGTGTTAAGCTCGTTGACTGTTGCCGCGGTGAAATGATTGGACCAAAAATACTAGGACACAAACGTCAAGATTGTTTAAATCCGATACTTGATGATGACCACCTTGCTACCTACTATGGTGCTCTATCGCATATTATGTAGCGTGTAGCGTAAAGTCGCTAGCTAGCTGTAGCTACTTTATCTGTGCGTTCATTATAATGTACGCATAGTGTCGTTACGAATAGGTTATCTGTACCCTGTGCGTTCGAACGCACCTTATTCAAATATATTACCATGCTTCCCATGCATCCCTTTGCTTGCCGCGCCTTCGCTGTACTGTTCTTAGGGTCAAAGCTTGTCAGCGCCCGGGATGTTTTACTTATCGTATGCAGGTTGTTATTGAGTGACTTTAGTGTAGTCTTTTGCCAGCGTCATCCTGTCTTCACTGCCAAGATCACGCGACAGTTGCGCTACTGAAATTGAATATAAAAAATATTTTCTGACATGTTTAGTAAGTTTACGGACTTCGTTATATTATATGTCATGTTATAAAGCACATTATTGTAATTAACACTACGGAATTTGCAAACACATTATCCGACCACCAAAAGCTCGCTATCGCTTTTGACTGCAGTTCAGGCTGGCATTTTCAAAATTATTCCGTGCTTTGATTGTATTATTGGTTGAGTGGAATGTTCAATGTGGAATGAATTTCAGCCGATATAGGCACTCTCTGCGGTGACGGGTGAATCGCCAACATATCCACTACTCTAGTTATCTAATAGTTGTAATTTAACTAAAACTCCAAGTTTCTGATTCAATGATATGTTTCAAAGCATAGCTCTGAAATACAGCCACTGAGAGCCGGCAGACCAACTTGTTTCATCTGCGGATACGCCATACTTTGAATATGTACTAAAACTGACAATTTCTCTGATCGTTTTTTTTTTCACAACAATGAAGCCTCTTGTAAGCGCTATAACTCTAAGTTGTAACCACTGAGAGCAGGCAGACCGACATTATTCACATTAGGGGACTACTCTACAAATCATAAAAGTAAATCTAACCGTATCCATGATCGTTATAAAAAATCCCGTCACCTCTTAGACTATATGGAGGTTATTGCGATTTCTGACTTTTCTAGTACTCAAACCTCAGTTGGTCTGATACTTTTTTAATCCTTATAAGAAACAGGATCGATTGGCACCAAAAAATGTTTTTGAGAAAATTGCCCATTTTCTTGCTAACCTAACTTTTTTTTTTATCTGTGAATGCAGATCAAAATGTCTCAGATAATGATAGTCTCCCAAAACCGTTTTCCTGTAACTACAACGTTGATGCATGCCCGTCTCAAAAATATAGCAGTTAAGTTGCCGACGACAGCGCCGGTAATTTCAAGCTAAACAATTCTGGACCAGTAATTAATAACCAAATTTACGCCGGAGTTAAACATCAAACGTAAAAAATCCAATCACGAGATGAAGTTTTACATAAGTCTTGTAAAGAATAAAAAAACAGTTCAACAACATTAATTGCGTTATTTAAGATATGAGCAGACAAGACAAATTTTTCGAACATTTGAAACAATGGACAATATCCTTCTAAATGATTCAGATAGTGATTGAAAGTGTGACATACAATTAGGGTGCTGATTATCAAAAAACCTATTTAGTTTGAACAAGAAGCCAAATAAGGAAAGTAAAAATAATGAACACAAAAATATTATATGCGTTGATGAAATGATGATAACTGGTGCACGCTTTTGTTCACGTGAATTTTCCGGCATGGTTCGAATACTTGGAAAATCAGGACGGCCGGGCCCCTGCATCCAAAGGCTTAGTTCGCACCGGTCGCAGGGGCACCCGGGCAAGCGCATGCGGCCTAGGCACGCGAGTCGGTACCGCGCGCCAGTCCGAATCGCGGCTTCAGTTGGTTTTGCAACTCCGCCGCGTTAGGACCTCTCCACTTGAAAGGTCACGCCACTGGAGCCCGCTCCCCCCTCCCCCTATATTCGATATTCAGGTAAGCTAAAATAAAACCTTGATTACTTCAATAAAATTCAGGAAAATTAAAAAAAATATTTTAAAACTAACTTTTAGCGGGAGAAGTTCAGAAATTTTCAAATTTTTCGAAATTAGTTAACTGTATGTAAAACTCTGAAAATATGAAAACGAATTGAAGAAATAAATTTAAATACGTTTTCTTTTCTTGAAGATTATTCTTTGATTATTAGTTTTTGGAGGAAAAGTTTTGAATTTTATCAAGTTTTGCTGAAAACTGGTGTAAAGTTTTCTAAAGTTTAAAAATCTATGATCAGAAAATGAAAAAACTTAATATAAACTTAATATCTTAAAATCATTTATTTGTTAAAGAATGTATTTGTTAAAACTTATGTGCAACGGTGTTACATCAGTCAGTACCTACCTACCAGAAACCTTCTAGTTAAAAAGAAAAATTGTGCCAAAAGCTTGCATCACTTTCAAATAACGGAAATGAATTAATGAAAGCTACTGAAACTTTAAATTGTAACTTTCTAATAAAGTTGTTAATACATAATTTCAAGAAGTTGGCAGATTCGTCTCAGAATTAAGTTGTTGTAGGGTTTCTTATCTATGTCTCATAACTATTTTTTTATATATAGGTATATGTATATATATTGTTGTAACTATGTATGTATATATGTATTTATTCTTATATCTATTCTTATATCTTAGTTATAAGTATTTTCTTTTTTTTTCTGTTATTGTACCTACTGTGTATTGTCTCTGCATCACCCTAAGGTAGACTGGTAGAAAATGCCCAAGGCATTAAGTCCGCTTTTGTACAGTTTTTACTTGTGCATAAAGTTTTAATAAATAAATAATTATTATACAACTTAATATTCGCCGAGAATATTCAAATAAAAACTGTAGTTATGAAAACTTGTTTCTAAGACACTTTTATGGACTTTATCCCGTGGAGGTACGACTGTACGATGCGGTTTCATGGAGTGAGACAGAGTTGACATGAATGCGGGCGGAATAGAACCTCTCACATTCGACATAAATGCAACCTCCGATTTGAACAGCATTGTCTAGCCATCCCCTGCACACGCGTAATTTGATAAATTAGTAGGTTTGTTGACCCCAGGCTACGCAAATTCATGAATGCGAGACTGCATTTCGTGCAGCGGATTATCGGGTTTCACCTGCCAGCCTTTGTTGTTTGTTGACAATAGGTGAAGCGATGCGGAATTGACACATTTGATTCAATCAGCATACTGATGGACCTATAGATGGATTATCGACTTTGTTTGTAACGTCATATCTTTGTCGAAACGTTGGGATCTCGATGTTTTAGTTAAGGCTCCTACACACATGCCGGCGGGTTTTTGCCGGGCGGGTATGCCGCCGGCATAATCAGGCGGCCGCAGAGCATCATTTCAGTTGTGCAGCTCGTTTGTGCGGCAAAGCCGGCGGCTTTGTATGCCGCCGGGTGCACGGCGGCTTGGCCGGCGGCTTACCCGGCGGCCCTGCCGCCGGCACTGTGTGTAGGAGCCTTTAGAGAGCAAGACTGAATCTGAATTACATTTTCGGGATTGTCGTCGGAAATGAGACGAGGTGAAACCCATTCCCAAACGGCATTCTTGGTAAAAGTTGAACCTTTATTTGGGTATGGATTTGTTTTTTTGAAGTGAAAACTTCTTTAGCGGCGTTGCACACTTTTTGTAATGGGTAAAAAATGTTAAACTCGCGTCAGGACATCGCGTCAGGACACGTGACCGTCAGGAGAGATTCCCCCCCCCCCCCCTCTTTCTACGGCGGCGGCGCCAACCGAAGTGAACCAAGTGAGACACGATAATGGATGGATGGATGGATGGACGGACGGACGGACGGACGGACGGACGGACGGTGACGGTGACGGTGACGGACGGACGGTGACGGTGACGGTGTCGGTGACGGTGACGCTGACGGTGACGGTGACGGTGTTGGTGACGGTGACGGTGACGGTGACGGTGACGTGACGGTGACGATGACGGTGTCGGTGACGGTGTCGGTGACGGTGACTGTGACGGTGATGGTGGACGTGGATGTGGATGGATGGATGGACAGTTGATGGCTCGACCGTCTGTGTAGTAGCCACACTGCTGTGTATTCGTAAAATTCGTGTAATATTAGGTCCTTACATATGAAATTGGCGTTTTTTGTACTGGCCACTTTAATCACGAATTTCTCCTCTTTGGTAAGGAATTCCAAATTCAAATTTGTACAGCTATTTACTCATGTATTTGTGCTTCGATGACCGTCATTCATTTGTTTTTTTTCTTCTGTTTTTTCTGTTTGCGTCACTCATTTTACAAAATGGAAAATTTAAAATATCGCATTATTTACGAGTACGAGTTCCGCCGTGGCACTAGTGCTGCGGAAACGACTCGAAGGGTGAATGATGTGTATGGCGGTCATGTTGCAAAAGAAAACACAGTTCGTTTTTGGTTCCAACGTTTTCGTTCTGGAAATTTCGACCTGCAGAACAAGCCCCGTGGACGGCCTGAGACCCAAGTTGATAATGGAGAATTGAAGGCTATTGTGGAAGCGGACCCATCGCAAACCACGTCCGAGTTAGCTGCAGGCTTCGATGTTAGTGATAAAACTGTTTTAATTCACTTGAAGCAAATTGGGAAGATTAAAAAGCTTGAAAGGTGGGTACCTCACGAATTGACTGAAGCAAACCGGCAAACGCGCGTCGACTGCTGCGTTACATTACTTGAATTGGAATGTCTTAGACATCCTCCGTACTCCCCGGACCTTGCTCCAACAGATTACCATTTTTTTCGCAATTTGGATAACTTTTTGCAAGGGAAAAAATTCAACTCCGATGGGGCAGTCCAAATCGCCTTCAAAGATTTTATTGATTCCCGTCCGACTGGTTTTTTTAGTAAAGGGATCAATGAACTACCTATAAGATGGCAAAAGTGCATTGAAAACAATGGTTCATACTTTGATTAATTAAATATATTATATTAAAAAATATTCGACTTTTTGTTCCTTCCATACAAAACGCCAATTTCATATGTAAGGACCTAATATAAGGTGTAAAAAAATTAACCTTAAAAACTTTAAGAGGTGCTTTAGACCATCGAACTGAACAACTTTCACTATGGGACCAACTCTGAAATCACGAAAAAAAAATGAGCTGTTTCATACATTTTGGCCGAGTAGGTATTGAACTTTTGTATGAAACAGCTGATTTTGTTTCGTGATTTCGGAGTTTGTCCCATAGTGAAAGTTGTTCAGTTCGATGGTCTAAAGCACCTCTTAAAGTTTTTAAGGTTAATTTTTTTACATTTTGTATAAAGTGTTTCAAATATGGAAATTGAACAAAGTGCATCTATTAATAAAAAAAGTGACGCAGAAATAGTGAAAAAAAATTAGTTATATTAATTCAATTCATAATTGATTTATTTTAACGTTAATATTCAAGTTTTCAAAACGGTGAAGGAAAACATCGTGAGGAAACCGGCATGTCCTAGAACCAAAAATTCGAAGACATGTGACATCTACCAACCCGCACTGGGCCCGCGTGGTAGATTACGGCCCGCTCCCTCTCACAGAGAGGAGGCCTGTGTCCCAGCAGTGGGAACATTATAGGCTGATTATGTATGTGTGTTATGTATTCAAGTTTTCACTTCTGCCGGCACTCCCGGAGTGCAACCCGTCTTTTTTTTTTTTAGTGAAAACTTCTTTAGGCGCGTTGGGCATATTTTAAAATGGGAAAAAACCATTGAATTCGCGCCACTGTTACCGTAACAGACACCGCTTCGGATGTGTTCGGCTGTCCTCGGGATGTACTCGGTTTTAATGTATATCCGATATGTCAGTGAGTGATGGCACAGTATTCTGTTTTGTTTTCACTTCTGTCGGCAGTCCCGGAGCGCCACTGTTTTTTTTTTCTTAGTTCCGTGAACATTCCTTCATTGAATTACATTTTTATTAAAGACTAGCTGACGACCCGTTAGACGTTGTCCTGTGTAATTCCAATCCTTTTTTTTTTCATAAAAACCTAGTTTGGGCTATTATGGACATTTTAAAACAAAAAATAACCAATAAATATAATCGGTTTAGCTGTTCTCAAGCTGCGCTTAATAACGAACAGCATTTTTATTTACAAAGAGAATTGTATGTAACTGATATCTATATTTACTTGGTAAATGTCTGTCACGTTTTGGAGCTCTTTACGCAGAAATAAATGTCATTCTCTGTTTAAGTGAAACTTTTTCCTGGAGAATAGCTTTGTATTTTTTAAATCATAAGTTCTGTGAACGTACCGTAACCGGGGGATTGATATTTCATCAATAATTAGCGGCCCGCGCCAGCTTCACACGAGTGCAACTTTTTTGTTAGAATTTCTGAAAAATTCATTCATACAAACCTTAATCCGGGCAATACCGAACGCAACAAAAAAAGAATTAGGTATCTAATTTGGTGCTGTCGTTCGGTGCGCGTACATACATTTCGGCGATTCATTTTTATTTTATAGATTATACTTCGTCTGCGTGAAATCCTATCCAAACTAATATTATAAATGCGAAAGTAAGTTTGTTTGTTACCGTTTCACGCCTAAACCACTGAAATTTTGAATATACGTGGTCAGGTGTACAGAAACGGACATAGGGTATACCTTTCATCCCGAAAAAAAGTGCGTGTGTGTGTGTGTGGGGGGGGGGGGTGTTTTTAGTTGTTTTCACCTAAAAGTAAATTTAATTATCATGGTATTGGTTTTATTTAAAATATATTCTTATGCCATTAGTGCTTAAAAATGATTTCGGGCATATGGGCGCCACGGCTGGCTCGAATGAAGCGTAATCGGGAAGTCCAATTTTCGACCACTTTTTTTAGCAACTGGGGCCGTATATCGGCAATAACGTGGCAAATTTTGGCTTCCAAGTGGTCCAACGTCTGTGGTTTATCTGGCGTACCTAGACGTGTGACTTCACATATCCCCAAAGAAAGTAATCTATAGGTATGAGATCACACGATCGTGGAGGCCAGCTCACAGGTAAATTACGCGAAATTATGCGCTCTTCGAATGTTTCCCGCAATAAATTGATGGTGTCGCGCGCTGTGTGACATATTGCACCATCTTGTTGAAACCTCTACCACATCAATACCATTCAACTGGGAAACAAAAAAGTCGGTAATCATGGCTCTATAGCGCTCTCCATTGACGGTACCTAACATTCTGGCCGGTATCATCTTTAAAAAAATCGACTCATTCGGGTTCTCTTCAACACTACGCTCCACAGCAGCAATAACTTCTTCTGTGCGCACTGTACGGCGTCTTTGTGGATGCGTATTATCAGCTAGTGTGCGTGGTACGAAAACGATCCATTGTTTTCCGAATAACTTGCTCGGATTGACGATTATGTCGACCGTAAACTGGACGTAGGGCAGGGTAAGTTTGGCGAACTGAACCATGGCTTTCAAAATAAATTTTCACAATTTGCAAGCGTTGTTCTGAAGTAAGTCTATCCATTGTGAAATGGCAAAAAGTACTGTCCACAAATATACCGCCAACTGTCAAAATGACAATCACTAGAAACAGTGTTGCCAATTTAAAAATCAAACCTCTAAAAAAACAGCCTTTATTAGTTAGGAACTTTGGAATTGACGGGCACAGAAAGTTTTCCGACTATAACGTTAGGTCTCTCTCAAATCGCACTCAAATTCATTGTTTCATTGTTAAAAAGTACTGTCCACAAATATACCGCCAACTGTCAAATTGACAATCACTAAAAACAGTGTTGCCAATTTAAAATCCAAACCTCTAAAAAAACACCCTTTATTAGTTAAGAAGTTTGGAATTGACGGGCACAGAAAGTTTTCCGGCTATAACGTTAGGTCTCTCTCAAATCTCACTCAAATTCATTGTTTCATTGTTAGTTTACGTCAAGCCTGTTTTACGGGGTGATAGAATAGTTTTAATTTCGTGAAAATTCTGTAACGTAGAAGACTGATTTTTATACAGATTTCACCATAGCCAGTTTATTGGCTTTTGCCCTTCACGTTGGGTCTCTTTGTTAGAAAATAAATGGCAGCTTGGTTTTAACCAAACCATTTTTTAGATTTTGTTTTGTACTTTTCGTAAATATTTCGTCGCAGTAGTTAAAGGGTTTGATCTCCTACAGAAACGAAGACATTTTCGTCCGTGGCTACCGCTTGTATAGGTCCAGCCCCCTTATTCACAAACACTCGATATGCTTCCGTATCGTATCGAACATTAATCATTGTTATAGTAGGAGTCTTCTCAATGCTGTTCACAAGTCCAAAACCCGAAAATTTTGTCAGTTTAAATCAAATAGACGCCCGCTATTCTTCCAACAGCTATTTGCTGTTGAGGGGAAGTCAAATCAGTTTATCGAAATGTCAGGTTTTCGATACGATAGCCTGTCGTATGTTTGTGAATCAGGGCTCTGGTCTGGGACTGTTTAATGTTGATACTGTAGCTCTGAACTTTGCTACCCAAGACTAAATAAGGTTGATCGATGGTCCATCACGTAATTGACGAATACCGTAACGATTACTAAGTCGAGGACGTGTTTCAGCAAGCGAAAATGCACTTGAAATGTACGTGTCTCGATGGCAAAAGCGCGGTGCACTCCACACCACCGCTACATGGCAGCTAAAAAATCCGCAGGATTAGAGCGGTTTCGCACTACGTCCCATCCGAATCCGACAAATCAATCCGAATTGTTCTAAATTCTGACGGATAGAGTTCGGATGTAGTGCGCAACCCCTCATACAAATAGGACTACGTTCACTTCGGACCGGCATTTCTCGGATTCGGATCGGACGTAGTGCGAAACTGGCCCTCCTTACTTACGCTTTCAACGACGCGCCCCGCGCCATTCCAACGTGTTGCGTTCAGAAATTACGTTTGTTCAAACTTTGAAATCTGCCACTGGACTCCCTTTATTAACTAGCTTGGTTTTTTTACCATTAAAACGTTACAGTAAAAATCGAATAAAACTTCTAAAAAGCGTCATGATATATTTTATTTGTTTACAAGGCTTTTAAAAGGTTCACTCCACAGTTGCGGGCGTACCCCTGAAAACCTACCCAGAAAATAATAGCCTAGCATATATGTACATAGAGTGGCTTTTCAGTACATGGTGTGCAACGCCGCAGTCCGCCGCGAAACTTCGTGCAAAGCGGGCGGTCCATTAGCTGCTAAGTAGTCGGTTCTATATTTTTGGCGCGCGACCGCGACTCGACTTTTCCGTCGGGAAACGAAACTCGAGTATTCGAATTTAGGCGCGAAGTACGGCGGCAAAAAGGTAAATAGAAATTTTCATATACGCTCTTGTTAATATACTTAGGTCATATTTTTTTTACAAGCGCTAGTTTTTGTATGGTCATTTTTTGTGGAAAAATCTTAATTTGTTCGAATAATTTGGTTGAATCTCAATAATTAACATGTTTTCAATGATCTCCGTGACACATTCATGTACTTGTTAATTGATGGGGTAAAAACTTGCTAGTAGTTATCTAAATAACTAGTTATTGTTTTTTTTTTTAATTTAAGTACTTATTTATAAATCTTTATTACAATATATAAGCTAACGCTAAAAACAATATAATATATAGGTATATGTGAACGAGTGTATAATAAAAAAAGTAGGTAATTTAAAAAAATGAATCGACTTCAAAAGTAATTAACTCAAAATTATGAAATAACTTTAATTTCGGAAGTCTGTATTTTTATTTTAGTTTTATTTTGCCACCGACTTCATAAAAACGATATTCAATCAAAAACTGTCGAGGTACAAAACATATCTTATTTTTTTTTTTATTAAATTTCAAAAAGTATATCGCAGAGTTTAAATTGTAAGATACTAAAAGCCACAGAAGCCTTTGATGGCTTATATATGGCTAGTGAGTTCAGAAAAAATATACATAATATAGGTACTACAGATAAACAAATTTAGACTGTAAGTTTGTAAGTTTTACATTCATTTATTTTCTTTAGATACAAAATAATGTCTTTATGAAAAGCTATCACCTGTTGATAAATCTCGTTGGGGCCTGTAAGATAAACATCTACATTGGCAAACAGGCCAACGAGACGGCTCACGTCATAGAAATATTTATAACCGCCATGCATAATATCTCACAGAGAGGAGGCCTGTGTCCCAGCAGTGGGAACATTATAGGCTGATGATGATGATGATGATGATGCATAATATAATAAGGACCTGATCATGAAGGAGAATTACCCGACGATAATATAATAATGTTGTAAGTGTGTCACATAACTACCTATCATACCTACTAAAGGTCATGGCACACTATACCGGCACCGCAACGGCACCGCTCCAACCCAGCAATTAACTTTTCATTCCAATTAGTGCATTAAATCGTGTGTCGTATAATGTCAATGGGAGAACATCCGGGCGAGAGTCGTGACTAAAGTCGCTCGCACCAAATTGTCAACAAACTTGCAAGGAGGTGTTCTAACTGGCGTGAATACTCGCGTGAATTCCTTATCATTGAAACTATTGACTTGTGTATCGTATGACGTGTCCCATATCTATTAATACTGCAGTTTGAAAACATTGTAAAATCAAATTATTTTAAAAAAGTAACCGTGGAGTTTCTTGTCGGCACTTCTCCATAGGAAATGACCAATTGGAACCGTGCACCTAGGGTTACCATTTAGAAATTTGAAAAGTCCTGACAAAAAGCCTGACATTTCAATAAAAGTCCCGACATTTTAGTCACAAAATCCAAACATTAGGTACCCACCTAATTATGGTGTATGGTAGGCATGGTAGCAGACGCTCGCGAGGGGAGGGGAGGTGCGGGGATCAAAAAAAGTGCGTTGAAAATGTAAAAATTAATACCTATACCAGAAACTGGCGTTAAGTTTGATTATTTTACGTGAAACTATCTTTATTAACCGACGAAAAAAAACGGAGGAGGTTCTCAATTCGACGCGTATATATTTTTTTTTTTTTTTTTTTTTATGTATGATCACGCATAACTTTTTACAGAGCAGTCCGATTTTGATAATTCTTTTTTTATTAGAAAGGGTATACCCTGAAGTTGGTCCCATATAAATTTGGAAAAAAAATTCCAACCCTAAGGGTTAGAAAACAGGGGATGATTGATTGTTCACTCACTGATTGTAATGTATGACCACGCTTAACTTTTTACAGAGTAGTCCGATTTTGATCAATCTTCTTTTGTTGGATAGGACATACTTCGAAGTTGGTCCCATGTAAATTTGGAAAAAAAAAACCTACCCTAAGGGTGGGAAAATAGGGGTGACTTATTGTTCATTCACAGATTTTAATGCTGAGCTGTGTATTACAATTAAAATAAAAGGCCTATCTATGTTTGTATATAAAGCCTGTTTTTTTTAAGTATTACATTATATTATTTAGTATTATATTACATAAAAATAATAGTTAAAGTAGGAGTATATAACAGTTAATGTCTAAAGTAAGGTAGGTATTTTAAAAGTAATCAAACATTAAGCATGTAGTAATTAGTAAATTATGGCCTCAAAAAATTATAAAATAAAAACTTTTTAACAAAAAATTAAACCTCCGAAAAAACTGAAAAGCAAAAAATAATAAACTTTTTTTATTTAACCTTAATAAATAAGTTCTTAAACTAATGCAAGTATACCTAAGTAATTTTGAGTCGGCGCCAAACAATCAATGAACAAAGATTACTAAATTACCTTAAATTTAAAGAAATAAGCAACGTGAAATCTATAGCGATAAACATTAACATTTCAAACAAAAAATGCGCTCTCCGCACGACCACTCGCAACGAATTAATTGGCTTGTTTGGCGCCGACTCAAAATTTCTTAGGTATACTTGCATTAGTTTAAGAACTTATTTATTAAGGTTAAATAAAAAAAGTTTATTATTTTTTGCTTTTCAGTTTTTTCGGAGGTTTAATTTTTTGTTAAAAAGTTTTTATTTTGAAGAAAAATATTTTATTTTGGAACTAGCTGATTAGTATATATGTCACCGGATTATTTGCGAAAATGTGGGCGTAAAATAATACAATTTATCTCTCGTTTAGAATCCTAAGAAAGTTTATAAATTTCCTACAAAATTTATAAATTTGCGGTTCTTGTTATTTTCCGGTGACATATATTATATGTATAAAGAAGTATATTTTGTTTTTAGATGAATGAGAACTTAAAATATTAAAGACTTATGTAGTATTACTTTTATGTTTAAGTTTTATTACTCTATTCCATCTAAGCCAAAAAACCCGGAAAAATTAAAGAGCCGGACACAGTCCGGACAAAAGTTTAGAACTCCGGACATGTCCGGACAAATCCGGACGGATGGTAATCCTACCGGTGCACCTAGCTACAGACGTTTCATAAGTGTCCATATAGGTTTATGTGAAATAAAATACTTTGATTTTGGATTTATTTTTATTCAAACTGCCTCGGCCGCTCATTTGCCACATTGAGCTAACCCCATTGAATACGTGTCTTCGAGCGATTAAGGGTAATACGTGAGCTGCTCGTGTATGTTGTTTGACGAATAACATCTTAAACCACTTGATATGGGCAGACTACACATATCTAAAGAGAAAAACTTCAACGCATGGGGGTCCAGAATCATGTCCTGAATCTATGGTAACTGGTTGCGCGACGATAATAATAAATAATAATAATATTTTTTTATTGGAATAAAATAGTGTTACAAAACAAATATGAAGCCTCTGAAACCCAAACTAGGTAAAAACCTGTATGTCGGATTTCAGCGCCTTCTCCCAATTCATTACATGATACTTTTATTTATTTATACCAACCAGACGATGTCCTTGCCGCCCTGTATAGTACCTTACATGGAGCGACTGCCTACCTGACTGACCTCCACAACCCAATAAATGGGTAATACCTTAGTATCGAAGCAAATTAATAAAAAAAACCGGTCAAGTGCGAGTCGGACTCGCGCACCGAGGGTTCCGTACAAATTTGTAGGTATGTACTTAGAGTCAATCACGGGCTTTTTTTTTAAATGTAACTACGAAACGGTTTTCGGATTTTTTCCTTTACTTGTGCTACATGATAATGCTTCTTGCCAAACATGATTCTAGGTCAACGAGAAGTACCCTATAGATTTTGATTCCGGAACATAAACGTCTGTATCTTTTGATTGCGTTGACTTAGAAGTTTGATTTTTTCACTGCTTCAAGGACAGCCCTGAGTATTTGATATTAATTTGATGTTAATTTATTTAACGTTCAAAAGTGCCTTTTATGTGCCTATTTGAAATAAATTCTTTGACTTTGACTTTCAACTTGATAACTCCACACGTTCTTGAGAAAAAGGGTCTAGACTGACGGACAACGAAGTGATCTTATAAGGGTTCCGTTTTTGCTTTTGAGGTACGGAACCCTAAAAAACAATGCAGCAACCTTCTCTGTATGAGGCCTTGGCCCTATAGTGGGACAATGATAGGCTGGTATTAATTAATCAAAAATTAAACACGAGCAAGAAAACAGCACTTCAATAATATTCTAGTGTATGATGCGAACAATCGATAAAACATTAATAAAGCGGACATCTAATTATACAGTCTAGTAATAGTCTAGTCTGCCTCGGTAGTCTAATGGTCGCAAGCGCTACTGCTGCATGAGGTCCTGGACTCAATTCCCGGATCCGAGAAAGTGGACTGTATCGTACCGTGGTTTAAAATAAATAAGTCATCATCTGCCTAGCCTTTTCCCAACTATGTTGGGAAAAGGCTACCAGTCAAACCGGATGCAGCTGAATACCAGTATTTTACATGGAGCGACTGCCTATCTGACCTCCACAACCCACTTACTGGGTAATACGTTACCCCTTGGTAAGACTGGTTGTCAAACTTTCGGACTTCTGACGACCCGTAACGACTGCCAAAGTTTCACGATTGACAGGGGCCTTGATATGTAAAGATGGTCACCCATCCACGGACCAACCGCGGAAAGCGTAGCTTAACCTGATCGATCGACCTGTGCGGCTGTTGTTACTTAGCCACAAGCCCCATTTAAAATAAGTGTCCACAATTTATTAGAATATCAATTGAAAATCGGTAAGATCAATTAGATTAATAACACCGCGTAATAAAAAGATCATAATGGAGATTTTCCGCTGCCAACTATAAAAATTTAGATAGGTAGTATTAAAAAGACCAAACATTAAAAACAAACTCAATAATTAAATAAATTCCTCAACGTTGGCAGTTCAAAAATTTGTTTGACGGGCAGTTAAATATTTTTAATAAGAAAACCCATCAGCTTTTACGTTCAGGGAAATGGTTTTTAATTGAAATGAACGAACAAAAATATTTCTAAACTCAAAGCAAACATCATGCCTTTAAAGGCGGATACAAACGTTGCGAGGCATGCGCCGCGCACCGCCGCACACGCCTCGCAACACACGCCTCGATATTAATTTGCCTCGAGTAACGAATAGCCTCACCACGAATATGAACGTCCACACATTACGAAGCATGCGATGAGAGCCGTGCGCTGCGCATGCCTCGCAAAGTCTGTATCCGCCTTAAGAAGCATGTCAAACTGTCAACATTGTTTGAATTATAAAATAAACAAAAGTTAAAAATATGTTTCGGAATTTTTTTACACTCAGTGTTTCATTGACAGCTCATAGTTTTTCATGAAACTGTCAAAGATCCACTAATGACAGCCGAGACCAACGTGTAATGTATACCAACATGTAATGTCTCGGTATGTAAAGATGGTCACCCATCCACGGACTATGCATAAGGGGCAGTAGCAGCAACGTTGGGGTCGCGCTTTTCGTGCGAACTTTGCCTTATTTAGATGTTACACCGTGCGATTCACAGTTAGGATAGAATAGAATAGGATACTCTTCTCCTCTCTTCTTTTGTTTACCTTTAGCTTTTTTTAACATGGACTCCGATTAGGCAGTCGCCGGTATTCAGCTGCATCAGGTTAGATTGCTAGCCGAATCCAACATAACTGATGACTATGATGGTGACTCTGCAAGCAGAATCTTCAACAAAGTTTTCACATAGGTGGGTATCTCTTAACTAGAAAAGAGCTGATAATCTTCAAACGGCTATACAGATTTTCTTGACTATAGCTCTCGATCAAGTCACCTCTCAAACAAAACAAAAAATATCAAAATTGATTCAGTCGTTTGGGAGTTACGATGGCGCATGCAGACACAGATACACACGATAAACTTATAACATCCCTCTGTTTCCGTGGGGGTTCAAACTTTCAAAGAGCTATTTATTAGCATAAGCTCGACAGTTCACATCATAGATATCCGTGGTTCACATTATATTTAGCTATTGACTGTGAAATAATTATTTGTAGCCGAGTTCGATAAGTTCAATTCAACAATACCTAAACTTGACCTTAATGTTGGTATTTTTGTTTTCAATAGGTATTATATCGAAGTGGCTTTCAATGGGAAGGTTTTCCTATAGAATTTTTGACGGAGGTAAAGGATTTTAATGGGTTATGTATGTATGTTCAACTTTTCCCTCATAACTCCTACACTCCTCGTAGTATTTTGACTAACGACGTATAGTTAGAAGCGTCATGTTGTTCCGCGGGTTTTAGTTTATTATGGCGTCACATCGAACATGGTGGCTTATAGCGGAATTATATCGATGGTGTAAAAAAAATATGAAAGAAAAAACAATCGTGTTTTGTATCTAATGAAAGGTCTTAAGGACTTAAGGTCTTAATACTTTCTGAAAATATGTAAGTAGGTTATCTATAATTATTTTATACATTCATAAACCCAAAAATACATAGATACTCTACGATAATTGAAATACAAAAGAAAGTTAAAACTAAAACCCGACTACGACAAAAACGCCAACTGTTGTAAAAACGTAGACAGACAATTTAAATTAAAAAAACACATCGGTTTTCGTATAACCGGAATAGTAACATTTGGTTCGGCAGTATTTGTTTGAACAACAAAGCTGCCCCGAAGCAATAACTACACATTCGGCTTTCATACGGCTCGTGCCGATCGGAAAAATCCGTTCGGCATTTACACTCGCTGAATCATTTGATCGTTCGAGTCGGCTCGGCAGAATTGATTGGAACTTAGCCGTGCGGCTTTTTCCGGAACATAATATCCTAACTAATATTATAAATGCGACAGTAAGTTTGTTTGTTACCTTTCACGCCTAAACCACTGAACCGATCATCCTGAAATTTTGCATAAGTATACGTTGTCAGGTGTCTTTCGAATCATGATTGAATTGAAAATTAGAAACTCGAAACTAACGCGGATGAAACCGCGGGGCGCAGTTAGTATCTACGTATGTCCGACTTTGCCGCCCGGCTGTGCCGAAACATGCCGACCCGAAGATGGCTGGTTTCCTAATGAAGCAGTGAACGGTCACACAATAACCGCTGACCACAACAGAGCGTTTTATGTCACTTTAGGGCCTGTGCACACCACGTTTTTTAAACGCGCCGTTGACGCGCGTTTTAGAAACGTGCGTCGACGGCGCGCTTTTATCCTACAGAGCAGGTGCAAAGGTCTACAGGCTGCGTCTGACTCGCGTGCGTATCGCGTCTGTATCGCTACAAACGCGCGTCAAGGGCGCGTTTAAAAAACGTGGTGTTCACAGGCGCTTAATGTCAAATACTGGCGAAAATGACAGATATTCATGACGGCAGTTATAACAAGACGGAATTGCTCTTCTAGGAAATCACAACTTTAGAGGAAATGCCTTCAACTTGCAGCTTATTTCGCGGAGCTGTCTGCCTGTTTCTCATTTTGCTCGCGACTGTCGAAAACGAAGCAACCAGATGATCTGTCTCAAAAAAACTTAATGAATATTATTCTTAATTGAATCTCGCATGGCATTAATCCGCCTTGTCTATATTATACGTATGCAACTACTAGCAGCGCCCCGCGGTTTCACCTGCATAAGTTTCGATCCCGTGGGAATATCGGAATTAAAAGTATCCTAAGTATGTGTCTGCCGGGGGTGCGGGATTGTCCGAAAGGGTTACCGCTACCCCGGAACATTAAGGGCTAAGGAACACGGATGGGTTTTAGTCAGTAAGAGTCTGACACTCCCTTCCGCTCCACCCAGAGCGGGAGGGGACATTTGATGATTTCCCATCCATAAAAAAGGGTGTCAGCTACCTCCATACAAAATTTTATCAAAATTGGTCCAGCCGTCTGTGCGTGAAGAAGTAACTAAACATAAACTTTCGCCTTTGTAATATTAGTGTGATACGTTAAGTACACATAGGAAGATATTTAACAATTAAGACTGTATTGAGAATATGATTATGCTATTATATACCGTCTCGGTTGCCCGTTAAGGTTGGTGGCGAAAAAATTTGCTTGTACCAACACCAAGTTGCTGCCTAGCTCCCTGATCATCAAAACCCACGAGCAGAGATCAAGAGCCACAAAAGAGAAGACAGGAAACATCATGTTTTCTGTAGACCAGGTAAGGGCGCATACGACACGACTGTTTGAGCTCAGATGTGCAGCAGCGATGTCTTTATTGAATTAATTTGATTTTTTAATGGATACGAAGAATACTGCTTATAATCTTCTGGGCGGAACACGCCGTCGGCGCTCAGTGTCAGCGCCGGCGGCGGTGCGGCGCCCGCGCCGTGCGACTGTGCTTCGCCGGTGGTGCAGTGATGCGGACATGGTACGTCCTACATGCGTCGTAAGTTTAGATGTTATTTACTTAAGGCGGTACCTCGACCAAATAACCTTGAGCATTGCGACAGAGACAGAGAGCAACACGACTTCCTCGTACGAAAGGGATGCATTACCCTGCGCACGCCCCTTTATCATAGAACTTGCTCAATTTTTGGAATTATTTTAATAAAAAAAGAATAGCGATCTTTTTAAATAAATTAAAACATGGATTATTTAGATTAAGCAAAATATTCATGCAATCAATAATTTTAGTCCTTTTTTAAGGGGAGATTTTAAATGTATTAGTAACATATAAAAACAAATAATAACGGGCAATGTGATGATAGGATATCGAATATTAATAATGTCCTATCAGATGTAGTTTCTTTCTCGTAATTATTGAGTTAATAGCCTCTGAATAACAAAGAAAAACTCGGTTTTGGTCGGGGTACTGCCTTAAGGGGGATGCGCTAAGGTAACCCGCGAAATTCAAATTTTCTTACGAATTTTTGCAATTTGTGGTTCTGTGTCAGGTTATAAGTAGGTATGTTGATTAAAATATGATTCGCGACTGTCACAAATATGGCTTTACTGAATTATAATCTGCAATACAAACAACTCCTTAAGTTAGAGTTGTACCTCAAATGGCATGATTTCATGAAAGTCATTCAATGGATAAGTAATAGGAACTTAGAGATTTGTAGGTCATAAAAATCATTCAATATCTGATGATTTTTATGGTTATAATTCTGTAATGATTTTGTTACGGCCGCGAATCATAAATTTAGATCAACATACAACCTTGAGGTTGTATGTTGATCTAAATTCAATCAGAATCAGAGATTTAATCAGATTGATCTGATTGCAAAAAAAAAATTCGCGGGCTACCCTTAGGGGCCGTCTCCACGAGTGAGAGAACCGCGGCGATATTATCGTCGTGCCACGTATTTCTATACACTCTCTTAGAACGTGTTTCCACATCGCGATGTCATCGCGACGAAAATTTGATGGCACGGCGAGTCTGTATTCGATTCGGTCGCAAATTAGTGTTCTAGTATCGCATGCCGAACTTACACTAAGTGAAAATTGGAATCATTCAAAGCTTCGAGAACGGATTATACGGTTCTAAATTGGTTAGTCTTATGACTATGGTTTGCGTTAAAGTTGATTAAAACTAACGAGTAGTCGTGACTTTTTTCAGTGTCGAATCATATCCGTCATTACCATTGGTACATGTAGTTATCATTAAGATTGTACGATTATAATTCTATTTCTGACGTACGAATAATTGGATATCGATTTGTTGGGAGTTAAATGTCGTGCTGGCTCAAAGTGGACACATTCTGACCGAGTAGCAGCCGATCTGCGTATCGCATCCTCTTGCACATCCTAAGCCCACGTTTGCACGGACGGAAAAATATCGCGCCGGGATTATACAAGGTGAAATTAAAAACACGCTACAAATCGAAATGGGAGATTGTATTCATCATTATGAACAACTTTTACTATGGGACCAAACCCAAGTCCCATAAGTGTTTTAAGTCCCATAGTAAAAGTTGTTTATAATGATGAGTACAATCTCCCATTTCGATTTGTCGCATGTTTTCAATTTCAACCTGTATAGCGCACTAGATTTTCAACTTTCGGTGCTAAGCAGTGCGTCGAAAATCAAGTGCGCGACCAACAATCGCCGCGGGAGAAACGCGCCTGTGCATATTTGGGCTAACTAAGCTTCTGTTTGTGTATCGTTGTATTTAGACTGTGACGCGTCTGAAGAATTTTCGTATTAAGAATGTCTCGTTTTAAGGCTGGCCGCATACGTTCGGTTTCCTGATCCGGAATTCAGATTCGGAGGACCTGAATGCACGCATTTTATACAAAAAATCGTCTCTAAGCGCAAACTTTCTTATATTTTTCGGACGGAAATACGTGCGTTCAGGTCTCCGAATCTGAATTTCTGATCAGGAAACCTAATCAGGAGACCGTACGTATGCGGGCAGCCTTACTTTGATGTTTGTTATCCCTTGCAATTGTACTTTTTGGTATTCTTCTATTTTAAGTGTTGCTTCGTAAGTAAAGATGTTTTCGTTAATTAAGAATGTTGTGTTTATTATTTGATAGAATGTTATAACGCGTTCCTGGCAAATTTTGCTGAGCTCCTGTCCGTACTGTTTACATTGTGTTGTCCTGTAAACCCACGCTAATGTTGTAAATTGTATTGTGTTTAAGTTTAAGTTCTGGAGTTAAGTAGATAAAGTTATGTGTTTGAAATTACTTAGATTCTTTAGTTATATGCCAATTTAACGCCCAGCATACACAGTAGTTTTAGCATCGACTAGCGTTTTTGCTACTGTAACTTGTACAGGCGAGCGACATCATTGCATTGTTTAAATAAATGAAGTGCAGAATTGTAACATCACCTAAATCACTAATGCCCGTTTTCACTAACACAAGGCTCACCTAAATATAATGCTTAAATGCATGTTGGATTTTCAACTCTGGGCGCCGAGCCGAGCTTTTAAAATCTTACATCATCATCATCATCTTCCTGCCCTTAACCCATGTTACTTGGGGTCGGCACAACACGTTTTCTTCTTCCTTCCATTCTCCCCTGTGAACCGTCACTCCATCATTCACTCCCTTCTCTTTCATATCATTCCTCACACAATCCATCAATCTTTTCTTCGGCTTTCCTCTCCCTCTCCATCCATCACCATGTATATTCATCACTCTTTTAGTCACATGCGTTTCGTCCCTTCTCATCACATGCCCTTACCAAGTCAAACGATTTCCTTTCAACTTTTCTGTCACTGGCGCCACTTTCAAACTTCCTCTAAATATACTCATTTAAAAATGTTAAAATCTTACAATGCGCTTTTATTTAGGTATAAGTAACATTTAGGTTTTGCTGAAGGACCTTTTTAAATTAAATACTCCTAAGGCGCTAATTCTGTATGATCTATATGAACCTAGATATATGATAATGTAATGTCCCTGTAACTAAAGGCGGCATACCTCGTTTCAAATATCTCCGACCAAGAATGAATCAGTTCTACATTTGATGAAGTGTCTAATTTTGTCAAAGTGACATTGGACAAAGTTATTTGACCAGTGGCATATCATACTGCCCTCAAATAAGCTTTATGCCGCTCGCTGATGCTACTACTACAACCGCACAAAGACCTTCTGGTGCGTGGCCAAAATCTGAACTATCTTGTCACACACCATCTTGTTTTCCAATACAATTTCTGTCACTAATGTTTACCCACCCCCCTCCTGTCAATGTTATTCAGGCGGCAAGAGATCCTTGTAGCAGTGTACAAATAGCTTCGTTGGTTCATCATCGATGTTAACGTCATTTACTTTTCAGATCTCTTCACTGGCGGAAGGCAAGCCATGGGTCATCTCCGACTACAAGCCGGAAACTGTCGACAAATCGCCCGATTGGTCCGTGTCCCGGGACTATTATTCGTCAGGGGACAGTACGTTCCACACATCCGGCAGCGAAAATAATATCTCATATCAGTAAGTTTTTAATTTCGTTTAGTGTAAGTGCTATTCACGTAATACATGAACAAAGTGTTTTATCAATTATCAGACCCTAAGAAAGTTTCACAAAATTGTTCTAAAGGTCAATTGACACTATTATTTATAACGTCTGTATCACGTAAAATAAATATAATAATAAATAAGTTAGTAAATTGTCTATGAGCTAGATTGTTATCAATTATTAAGAAATTTAGTTCTTATTAATAAAAAAAATAAAAAGGGCCTTAGCAGAGACGATTATTTTAGCATTGGCGATCACTATTTTTACAATCGCATCAATGCTGCATCGCCTTTTGGCGACACTCCGTTCGCGCGATGGAAAATTCACGTAACGCAGTGACTGCTCCAATGCTGTTTCGCGTTCTAGCGACACGTTTGAGCCTGACATCAAAAGGGCAATTCTCGTAATTTTAAGAACGTTCACAGTTTGATCTCAGTCTTAATCTGTCAAAAATACTTCTAAATTATCTACATTTTTGACAACTTTTTGACATTGAGGCGCTCCACACACTGCACCGCGCTCCGTCGCGGTGAGCAGATAACGCGCCCCCGCGCGTGATTCTTTACATACAAATTCGAGCGCGGGAGTTGAATTTGTATGTAAAAATCTGCTCACCGCGACGGAGCGCGGTGCAGTGTGTGGAGCGCCTGATTGCGATTAGATTTTGAACTTTTTTAATACGGGAATTGCGTATTCTAAACAATCGAGCATCGTGTTCCACAGGTATCAAAATGCGATGTTCAGCGAATTCAATCGCTGTACCAAGCATCCGAAGAGCAAATTTCACCATTGTCACTTAACGCGTTCTGTCAGTGTCAATATTCCACAACAATGATGACTCCGACATTTGTGCCCGGTTGATGCCGAATTGCCCTCTATTACAAGACATGGCACTTTAACATAACTGCCAAAATGTGGGTGAACATGGGTATACGTCTGCCTAATCTTTCAGGAATTGCTGGCGTGATGTTATGTAACGTTACCTACCTACAAAAACTCTGAACACAAGTATACGGTCTGCTATCTAAGTGAATTTGTTCGAACCAGTAACCATATTAATGTAAACCTTTCGCTGTTTTAACGATATTACAACCATGAATATGGATTCGTCAGTACAGTCGAACAAGCTATGTAGTGTATAGTCGAAAACTAATTTTCAAGTGAGTATTTCATTTTATATTATTTAATTTAAGATTTATAATATTCTTGCAGAAGCAGCGAGTACGGTACCGGCCGCTACACGGGATTTGGCAATCAGAAGATGTCACAAAGCACTCCAATGTCCCCGATGCACAGCGGCAATGAAACATTTGACAATACAATCGCGTCATTGGCCACCGTAAGTGCTTATTTATTTATTAACCGATTTCAGAAAAGGACGAGGTTCTCAATTCGGATGTTTATATATATGTCACGGCTAATAGCCGAAGTGCGGCTGGCTACACCTAGTTTTAGCCGGGTACAACAAGGTGCAGCAGGCCACATGCGGTTCGCGTGTACTTCGGGAGGCGACGTAGGATGCAAGAACGAGCGAAGGGCATCCCCCAGGTTAGGTTTGGTTACTTTAAACCAAAAGTTCGAAGACATGTTACATCTACCAACCCGCACTAGGCCCGCGTGGTGGATTATGGCTTACTTCTCACAGAGAGGAGGCCTGTGTCCCAGGAGTGGGAACGTTACAGGTTGATTATGCTATGTACAGGCGCCGGCACATCAAGCTACCCGAAACAGTCAAATTTTCCCAATCAACTTTGAACCTAACGTTTTAGCGATAAAGTTGAAAATCTATTAAAGAAATTTGACAGATTGTAGTAGCTTGATGTGCTGAAGTCTGTACCTAAATATATTTTTTTTTATAAGTACGTCTTCGTTTTGCTACGTTTTCAGAGCGCGTGTTGACTTTGACTTGAGTTTGAACGCAGTCACTTCCTCACTGTTGAGTTTTCCTTTTAAAACTTATTTCAAATATATTCGACCTCGTAATTCCTTTTACACTTTTGACAACTATTCCCAGTAAATTGAAACTACCTAACTTTCACATAGACAATTAGTAATGAATCTCACAGTCTCGCTGTCCGCGACCTCAACCCTCTTGAAAAGTGAAATCTTTTCAAGAACTTTCTTTCCATCCTTCCACATTTATCAAATAAAATGATTGATACTGTAGAGATGGAGTGCCAAAAGTTAAACACACTAAGTAACGGCTAAAAGCTATAACTTTGTTAATTAAGGGCAAGTTCGGACGGTCGCGCGGACGGCATAACGAAGAAAAAGAGTGCTTTGTCCCGCGAAAACCCAAATCATATGGCCGGTCGTTGCGGATCGTATGTATTCATTTTATAAAAACGTTCGCAAACATTCGCATGATATCGCACGCACGACCTTCTGAACTTACCTTTATGCCTGGCGAATTCTCACTATCATTAATCCATGCATTTCCAAGTTTATCATGGACGCGTTAGGGTAGTTACATACCGAAGATGTCTCACTGCGATACCTCGCGATCGCCGTTTATTACTTCAATGTCACCTCTATGTAAAACAAATGCATGCTAATAGACACGCCCGCAAATGCTGAAGGATATCTCATTGCGATTAGGGCATGCAAAACCGGTTTTCCGGTTTTGCGCAAAACCGGAAATCGGTCAAAATTTAACGATTTTTGAAAACCGGTTTTGAGAGCCAAAACCGGAGCTCAGCTCCGGTTTTGTCAACATTTTTTTCGAAGTAATGTTATTTTGTAGTTCGTCTTCAAAGTTACAAAAATGTTGATTTTTTTGGTTATTGTGGGTGGCTGTGTTTAATATTTGAAGATGCTGATTGTGTTTTCTATGTTTAAAATATATTATTTTTGATAGCAGACTTAATAGGTACCAAAGATACCAAAAACTTACTTGTTGTTGATTTGATCTCAGTTAATTAATCTTTATACTATTATAAGTTCATTGTTATCTGTACAATTATTATGGTTTGGATTAAAAAAAAAAGTAAAATAACTAAAACCCGACTACGACAAAAAAACACGACGCTGAAAAAGTATGAAACAAGATTTTCATACTTCGAACAGAACAAAAAGAAAAATCGAAGTCACACGTTATTAAAGTGTTTCGGTTGGTACCTTCAACGTGTGACTACGGTTTTTCTTTTTGTTCTGTTCGAAGTATGAAAATCTTGTTTCATACTTTTTCAGCGTCGTTTTTTTTTTGTCGTAGTCGGGTTTTAGTTATTTACTTTTTTTTTTTAAACAATTTTGGTGTTAAATTTAACACATGACTTTTGTCCGCTAGAGGGCGTCGCTTTAAATTTGAGCAATATTTTGGAAATGTACAAGTGAAGCCCTTTCAAATGATACCAAACATGACGTATTTATCTCAATTTTTATTTTTAACACATTACTTTTTGTCCACTAGAGGGTGCCGTATCGAGTTTTGTGCAACGTCACGTAGCCTATGTTCAGCGGACAATTAGGACGGTTCTAACGATACCTCATATGTCGAGTTCCGATAAGTAGATTAGGAGCTATGAGGGAACAGATGAACATACTCACATACATACATAGCCTGTTAAAATCATAACCCTCCTTTGACTTTGCCGTAGTCAGGTAAAAAGAAATGTGTCATACAATTTGTTTTATTTGTAGACTTAGTGGGTATTTAAAAAAAATGGTGTTTCTTTTTAAATTATACTACATTCGATTTTTTTTGCTAAAACCGGACCTAGCTCCGGTTTTCGGTTTTGGTCCCAAAAAAACGATGTTCAAAACCGGTTTTGATGACTTTCCGGTTTTGCATGCCCTAATTGCGATACATCGCCGGCTGCTTGGGGATTTACCTTGTGTATCATCGAGGTAGCAAGCTAAACCGCGACCCTTAGCATAAACAACATTTCATGTTTTTTTTTAACCGGTTGGTAAGCAAGCGATTACGACTGTGTCAACTAAACTTGAATGGAGGTGTTTAAACTGATGCTAATAAAATAGCCGCGTGACTTCCTATTCATTAAACAATTGACGCGTGGAATCTCATAATGGCTCCTGCAGAAAGACGCGACGCGACTAAACGCGAAGTTTCCATGAAGTTTTCATAGAAATTGTTCTACTAGCGTCGCGTCGCGTCTGTTTGCGGAAGACTTAACGCATCCCGCGAGGGATTTGCCTCAGTTTGAACAGTCCTTAATAGTTTCATGACAGTTTTTTGCGCGACGATTTGCTGACATAAAATTTAGACAAAACACAGGCAGAAAAGTGCGGTCTATTCCCCTAAATGCGATAAAATACATGTTTTTGAAAAATGGAATTCGTTTCATGAGTTCATCATGATCACTAATCGTTTCATATATGCATGTAGTTACCTATCCCAACTGCATGAGATCAAAATATACCATGTTTTAGAGGCCAGAATCGCGGATAAGCTACCGTCTATCTTGTACTACTTACGATGCATTTGGATCGACTTCATCTCCGTCATCGTCGTCTTCCATCTTCCTTTGAACTATTCGTCATTCATATCGTACTAACAACATTAAATTACAAATCATTACCCATGTACTCAAGTAAAATACAATGATGCCTTTCCACCCAACTATGACTTGATGCATGTGCGTAACAGCCAATTAGGTACGCATGCACTTAAGGTTGTACTTGTAATATTTCACGAGCGCGTGTCTTCATTTTATCAATTATACCTTATCTCAATGACATACAGATTCCATAGAATATAATTATGCGCTTCGGAAATCTTTGTCTACCTTCAGAAACACTTACCATTGGTACAAAAATATAGATTAACAACTCTATGCAATTCCAATAAAATTTTCAAAACTTTTGAGTGACGGTCGACAATCTGCGACATACGTAGGTAACCTGACATCGAGGAAGCTTCATAAAAACGCTAAATGATAGGTGTACTGCAAAATGCAGTAGGGCAGGTAAAAGTTAGAAGCTTAATCTCTGTGGGGGTTATACTGTTGCGCGACGTTTGTGTTCGGAAGTAGAAGATTACCGAAGCGCAAACGTTTTCTGGTTTAACTGTACGACTGACATGGCGCGTGCTCTTCAATTATAGGGACTATAGCATGTGAAGCTCTCAAGCAGGTTATCCCCTAATGACATTGCCTCAATACAGGGCTGGTCTATGTTCGCATCGTCGGTGAGCAAAGCGGCCCGCACCGCCACTGAGAGCGCGGTGCGTTACGGAGGCATCGCTACGCAGAAGGTCTCCGAGATGGCATCGACTGTTACTGAGAAGGTAAGGACATACACTTAAGTATTATTTATTTATGAACACACTATCACTCTCAATCTGAAACATTTTGAAGGATATTGCTAATCCATTGCTTCATATGTTCGACAAATTTGTCTGCTCAACAGCGTAAATAATGCAATGAATATTGTTTGAACTGTCAAAGTGAAAGCCGCGATAATGTGTTATAGAATTACCCCGCTGGTGTAGCCAGCAATAATTTATTTCTTACTATATTCCCACCTGGTGTTAACTTTTGAAGAATAAGTCATGACCATGCAGTTGCGGAGTTGGGAAAAAGAATCTTTTTGTATTTTCTTACTTGGATCCATTGCAAACTGGTGTCAAACGCAGGTCAACACCCGCGGTGGTTGGAGCACCCTGGGCGGGAGCACCGAGCAACGCCGCGGTTCCAATGTAAGCGGCGCCAACTACCAGGCCTCGGGCTACGGCGCCATGAAGAGTTCGACGAGCGAACCGTACAGCCAGTGGTGCGTATGATTAGATTAATGAAAATATTTTGTTGCACGAACTTTCTTACTACCTTACGCCAGCGGTTTCTCACGAATCTGAATGAAACATTGAAGCCCTTTCAGCCGTTTGTTTGAGTAACAAACAAGGTTTGCATTTAAAGTGGTAAGTTAGGATAATAAGGCATGTTCAGCAAGTTCTCTAATAAACGTGCGTACAATTATGAATATTCTTATGACTCCGGTTCCAGACTCTTTATAACCAACAGTCCAAAGAAAACCAAACACACTCCGTCACATTTATATATTAGCACACCCCGGACACTCCATACAACGCTCGCAAAATAATTACCTACTACCACTACATTGACAAATGACGTTTGTATACGTGTAAATGTGTGCGTGAAATCTAGTAGGGCTGGCTGGCGCCTGGCGCAGTATTGCGTAGGCGGCGGCGCTGCCCGAACGTATGCAACAATGGGGCGCCGCGCGCCGCGACACTAGGTACTCACAGAAATCTAATTAATAACATTTCTATTGTACTACTTTTCAAGTCGAAGAACGAATAGAACGTGAAAGAAAGAGACATAACTAAGACAATAAAGAGAGAGAGCAATAATTTAATAGTTGGTATGTTAATATTACGGAAGTTTTAATTGTTCTAAAACGAAGAAAACTTGGAAAATAAATGATTAATAGAGAAAATTATGAAAATAAATTATCACAACACTGGCTTAACTTGTTTGTCTGTAATATACCTAGCTTTTATTTTTTATGGGTTTAAAGGATATTTGAGTTGCTGTTCCATACCTTCTTTCATGTTTCGGGAACCGAAAGAAACTCCTGTCTTTATCGTTCCTCGATGAAGATAAGCATCCAAATAATGCACAATATACAACCATCGTGATTAACACAAAATATAAAACTTAAAAAAAATAATGTGTTCGTGTCAGCAGTAGGTAGGTACAGCGCTGCGGTTCTTTTGTATGCGAGCGCCATTGTTAAAGAGCAGGCGACGAACACATCGAAGTGCGGGGTGAGGTGCGGTAACTGATGTTAGTGCGGGGAAGGGAGTGGCCTTTCTGTACGCAGTACTTTAAGTATTCTGTGATATTAGTTCTAACGTTAGTCTAAGCACTGACAGTCGTGCCAGTTATTGTATTTTGAACTCTATTCCGACGAACGTAAAGTTCTTAAGATCGATTATTTTATATTAAAAAAAAACTATTCTTTTCCAGCCAGCCAAGTATAAATCGTTTACTCTTAAATAAAAATATTTAATCGTAACAAGTGCTACAAATAGAAAATATTTATTTATTTAATACTTCAATCACATAAATGTACAGAGGCGGTCTTCATGCCATAGGCAAATAATTGACAATATTTGAAATTTTATGAGTAAATAACAAAAATAACTGTAAAAATAATAGCAGACAAACTCATAAATAACAAGGTTCTAGTACTTGGTTGAAAAAAAAAATAGAATCAAATTATCACCCCACTAGAAATGCGACGTTGCCAGCCCGCGCGGAATGAACGCTCTTAATAATACAAAAACTAACTTTAGAATTGAGAAGTCGTCTATTTTGGTATTGACAACTTAGATAAATTGCTATCATAATAATATCTTAGAAACACAAACTTGCACTTTGTCTACAAACCTATGCATAGTTTAGGGACAAACAGGAAACTGTGGATAATTTGTAGGTACATTTTAATGTTGCCTTGTTTAGTTTCACCTTTGGCATACACTTTGATGCGGCTTGCAAACTTAGCGACGAACACCGAGTTATAGTTTAGTACTAGGGAACGTATTGTTTCGCATAACTTACTGATACGTATGTACTCTGTTGGATTATCGATGCTCGATTATTTTCAGGAATGAGCAGCTTCCGCACAAGGAGTCTGTCGCCACTCGCAACGTTGACGGGCGCGATCTGTCACAGGTGGGCGTGCCCAGCCCCCCGCCCAACGCCAACGCCCCGCCTAGGGCCGACGAGGACTGGGACTGGCTCAACCAGTAAACTGACCAGGTACGGATTTATTTATTTTCTTTATTTATACTGTATTATAGTATTGTATGGTTAATAATAGGTTTCCCTGTATAACTAGGACATGTATAAAACATGCGAACGGACTATAGACTAAGAAATATTTAAATAAAATAGGTTCAATTTTAGGTATATAACTTACACTTACGTCATAGCACTCTTTTATCACACAAAGTCGGGAAACTAAGAGAAAACATCGAAGGAAGGCCATGCTTTGAGAATTTTTATGCCTTTTCATACCCAATAATTAATAAGAGATTCAATTATTGTTAATTAATTAGTTATTAGATTAATTATTGTTTATTAATTGCCCTCATTTATGGTTTTTAGGGTTCCCTACCCAAAGGGTAAAATCGGGACCCTATTACTAAGACTCCACTGTCCGCCTGTCTGTCTGTCTGACACCAGGCTGTATCTCATGAACCGTGATAGCTAGACAGTTGAAATTTTCACAGATGATGTATTTCTGTTGCCGCTATAACAAAAAATACTAAAAACAGAATAAAATAAATATTTAACGGGGCATCCCTACAACAAACGTGGTTTTTTGTCGTTATTTGCTCGATATTAATAACGGCAACAGGTAGACGCTTGAAATATTCACAGAATAATTAGTTGTATATTCACTTTAAAAATAAATCATTAAATTAAAATAAAAGAAATTAAGGGGCGCTCCCATACAACAAACGTTTTTTTTTATTTATGTAGTATTAAATATTGTACGGTGGTACGGAACCCTTCGTGTGCGAGTCCGACTCGCACTTGGCCGGTTTTATTATTTGTTTTTTGAATGTACGTTTGTTACAGTTAAATATATCCACTTGTGAGAAATCTGTGTTATAACGCTATTGTCATAAGACTTAGTTCGTACTTCGGGTAAACTAGCTAGGCTGATGGGAATTTCTAGACAAAAGCACTTAACTTTGATAATAATTTTGCCTAGCCTCACGGTCGAACGAATGTATCAGGTATGGGACTACCCTCTGAAAGCTGATCAAGTCTCGCATTACGACTCTATTGTAAACCTTTTGTTCAGAAATTATGCGTAATTTTGGTTTATAGAACACTTTAGAGATGATTAGCACAATATTTGCGAACAAATACGGAGTATAGCAATAGAAAAATCACTAAATAATAGTAAGAGTACACGAGACGGCGAAGTATTTTTTCTATCTCCTTTACCTACGTATGCAAACTTTTTGTCTGACCCCAATTGTTAGCCTGAACCCCAACAAAACGGCATTCGCGGTACGATTTATTTGTAAAGTATTTCCCGACTATATTTATTTATATAAAGGTACTTTATTGTACACCAGTAAATACTTAACAAAAAAAAAATTATTCAAAATACAATGGGCGGCCTTATTGCTTTCTGCGATCCTTTCCAGGCAACTTTGAAACTAACATACACATCTTACATTAGACAGTACCCGTTTACAAGTGAGTCAAAGACTACTGCTATCTCTTACAGTAGACGCTAACAGCTAATCTATATAATTCTCTAAGCACGTTTGCAAAGCTTATTATTGGCGGAATAAGACATTCAATCATATGCCAATTATCATTCTCAGGTCACTCGTCACTCCATACCGATATGTACTTGTGAGTCTGTAGGTACGCTTCAACAGCCAATAGAGAATATAGAATTAATTAATACTACGTGCAAAGCGAATTGCAAGCTCTAATAACCTTATTAGAACGTTACTTCCTGTCATAAGTACGCGTCTATTGTATGTAACGTAACATGTTAGAAAATGTATTGAATGTGAATCAAGTATGGTTCAAACATGATAGTATGTATTTTTTTTTTTTTTTATGAATGGTGACATCAATGTGTTGTATTCAACACATATCGCTCATTTGGAGAAACATCGACGTAACTGGCACTGTTTTTTTAAGTCTTTGCTTTCCTGGCTTAAATACGCTTTCTAAGTGCTTTGGCATATTTAACTCATTTTTGGGAAAAAAAAAACCATTTATGGCGATGTTTCGCCAAATGAGCGATATCATGAATGAATGTATTAAGTTTCATTGTTTAAAACGAGTTCTACGTACACCTGACAACGTATATATGTTACCGGAAATCTGTATAATCCGGTATTCTATACAATACCTAGGCAATGTATAGAATACCTAAAACGTTTAGGAATGTATGAAATATTATTTATTTTATACTTTGCCTAGGCATTCTATACAGTACCGAATGCGCAGCCGGCAATGTGTGAAAAATACGAAGGCGGGGAAGGCGAAGACGTGCGAGCAGGCAGTAATTCCACGCGACAATTAATAAATATTTTTGAGTGTAATAATTCTTATTCTACTGCAAAAAAAGGATTATATTACCTAACTTTTTTATAAAGATTATTTTAATAAGTAATTGTTAATTTTAATAAAGTTAATTTTGAGCAAACATGAGCTGTTTTATTTGTCTGTCCTTTTATTGGTAAGTACTATAGCGAAAACTTACATCTGACCAATTTGAAAACAAAATATACGTGTCGAATTGAGAACCTTCCCCTTTATTTTCGTCGATTAAAAATCACGTGCATACGATGAACACATCTGTTAGCAAGTATTACTTTAGCGGCCATGTCTTGCAAGCAAGATAGTCCTTACGGTGTATAGATGTTCGTTTCTCCCATAGTACTTACGTAACATTGATAAATATAGACCATATCTATTTACTTTACACATTGCCGGTGAACCAGCAGGTATTCTATACAATCCCAAGGAAATGTATACATTACCTAGGCAATGTATGTAACGGACAATATAATTATAATATTTCATACATTGCCTGGACGCCTCAGGTATTCTATACATTGCCTAGGTATTGTATAGAATACCTGAATTATACAGATTGCCGGTAACATATACAAAATTTCAGAACGATCGGTTCAGTGGTTTTGGCGGGAAAATGTAACAAACAAACTTACTTTTGCATTTATAATATTAGTTAGGATAGGATTACACGCGGACGAAGTCGCGGGCAGCAGCTAGTACACACGGCTACATGTCAAGCTATACATTTCCAGTTTGAGCTGACCTCGCATTGTATAATATTTTCGTACAATCAGAAGTCAGCTTATACTGGTTATGTATAGAAAGAAAGAAAGAAAGAAAAAGTATTTATTGTGACTCGTACAGGAAGATCACAAACTAAACTAAACACAGTAAAAATAAAAATAAAAACCAAGTTATATAAAAAAAATAAAGTAACAAAAAGAAAAATGAGACAGAAACTCCTATACGAGGCCAAAAGCATGATGCTGCGACATTTAAAAAATAAATGTCGCAGCGCTGGTATTCTGATAGGGCCCGCCGCTGTGATGTCACGGGCAGTTACAGAAATAAATAAATAAATATTAAAATAGATTTAACCTGTAAAATATTAGCAAATAAAATTAAATCGCGCCAGACGTAACCTCATTACTTGTATAGCTTGATGTGAAGCCTTGTGTACATAAATAAACGTGAAATGAATGTATTTTGTTTCTTTCTCTCATTTATATAATCCTTGTACTAATTAGACTATTCTCCATTCTTCCAGGAGTTTCGCTCTTCACCCCAACAGATGATCGAGGAGAGTTAGTAGTGACAGCCGTACATCGTTCTATAGTTTGAGAACGTTCGAAGTATCCATCGTTCGTCTTCAGAATAACCGAAATTAGGCGAATAAAATGTGAGGAAATCTATTTGTATTCCAGCCTAAGGGATCGTCCGTCAAACCTGCAACCTTAATGTCTGCCTGGACATTTTTATCACGGTATTCAATTTTCCAGAATTAAACTAGACCAAGACAAAAGATGCTGAATTTTTTAAAGATATTTTGTACATAAAAATTAAGGGGGGTTAGCCTAAACCTCACCACTTATCACCAAGGGTTAAAAAGTTGCTAAAAAATATCACGTGATTTATAGACGACCCCTAAATCGTAATAGGGTGGCGCACTGCCTACGTCACGTCCTTACTGAACCAGTTTCATTTTATTCGCCAAGTTTCAGTTCTTCCGAGTATAAATGAAATGAAACCTTCGAACGCTCTCAAGCTACCATTTAGTTCCATTATCTCTTCCGTCTTACTCCGGCTAAATTCAAAATTACCCAATCTAAGAGAAATATATAAATCAGTTTTAGTTGTCGGGTATTTAACAATTCGGTATACATTGACGGTTATGTTACCATACTTCTTGAGTGATTTGAATAGTAAGGCGTTAGTGTAATCGGAATTTTTTTATTAATTAAGAACCAGTGGAAGTATTTTTTTTCTAACGCCTGCTGTTCATGGTGTGTATAAGGAAACCATCTCGGAAAGCCATTAGTGCGTTGGTTGGTTCGAGGCATACCTCATTAAGATACGACTTCAGGCATTAGATACATAATACGTCTGCAATCAAAATTAAATTTTGGTAGGTATATTTTTTCACCGTCAATTTACTAAGTCACTCAAGTTCTAATTTAACAACGTCAATGTGAACCAAATGACTGGATTATAGTTGAACAAAACCTATAATTATGTATAAATATTAAATAGTAGTTTATAAAAATCGATTTAGGAAATTAAATTGTATAAATATATATATTATATATTTAATAATTTTATCATTCTGTCCATATTTGGTGCCACATTATTTTAAAGTTTTTTGTTGAATATTATTAAAATGTCTATTGCTGCAAAAAGGTGCAAACTAGATTCGCGCGCTATCTAAGGCTAAGTGCGCACTGCAATGTGATTAGTTTAATCGTATGGTCATGCGGAATAAAATCGCGAACGCTAATATAATTATTCAAGCGATTATTTACCTTATTGCATGGATTATTTGCCGCAACGATTAAATTTCGTGGTGCGTGCTTAGCTGTACCACTCGTCCGATGATTGTGGGCTTTGTATTTATATAAAACTCTAGTATAACACTTTGAAACTATCATCCATTCTTTTCCTTTCCCTACATTGTGATTTTTAGCCCATTCGGACGAGACTCGCTCTAATAGCTGTCCTGGCCTATATATGTTTATCACTAGGCCTATATTAATTAGTATAAAATATAGATTTAAGGAAGCGTTTGGAAGTTCGCACGTCGGTCCCCGTTAATTAAGGCGAACGCGTCCAGGCAGCCCGCGAAATACTTTTTTTTTGCAATTTGCAGGTCAGTAGCAGGTCGTGTGTTGATCTAAATATACAAATATTGAACAATGATTTTTTTTTTCAATGGAACAAATATTTATTTATAGAATTATAATCATAATAGTCTTCCAATACAACTCTTTGACAGACAGAAATTTTAAGCCAATTCTAACTGATTAAAATCTGTAAAGCCATATTTGTTAGGGTCGTGAATCATATTTTAACCTACATAAAACTCGACACTGACCTGCAAATTGCAAAAACCGTAAATAGAAATGATTTTCGCGGGCTTCCCTAGCGCATCCTCCTTAAAGACGAAGTCGGATTTTAACGGTAGACCACGTACATGGAGTGATATGAAACTTGCTATGAGGTACTGCGCCCCAGCCAGTACCGTAGGAATTGAAAATGTTTAACTATAGCTTGTATTTATGTTTGTGAGATCGACGACCGGTACGCAAGACATATCAAATTTTGCTTTAAAATGTCATCACAAATCGTCTCCTAGTACCAGTATCGGTTGCATTTCAATCAGTAGATTTATCAAAACAAAAGCTTCTCAAATGAGCCTTTTTTAGCGAAGACCAGAGAGGAGGATTCCATTTTTCATAATTGTACCTATATGTTTATAGCAAATTTTAATACCTTAGTTTTATATTTTAATTAGGCATAATACTGCTACTGCAAAATGTTTCAGATATATTGTTATAATTTTTGTATAATTTTTTTGATGTTTAGTAAATAAAATTGTAATCTCTCAAATTATTTTTTATTAACGTTTTCTATTGTGTTTCTGTTCTCTGTATCTTTCTGTGTTGATTCCCGATGTCGATAGATGAATTCTAAATAACTATACTATTTTACCTCTTGTCTTCCCATTACCGTCCTCCTGTGATTCTTAACATTAACTAACAAAAATATTCGAACATTATTTACTATTTAGGAAAATTTTATCCAAAGTATTTTATATCTTAGTGACTATTTATCTATCGACTTCGATAAAGCCTTACCCGGTCTGACCTGGGTAGAAGTAACAAAAAATATTGATTCATAGTTTGACAAAAATATCTAGTTACTAAGGAAGCTGGGCAAGGATTTAAGTCCCCAAGAATTTATAATAATTATCGATCCCATCTGATAAGGCACGGATTTGAAGTTTTTAAAACATTATTTTATATTATTAGCCCAACTTTAATTTATTATGTTCTACATTTAATTTTAAATTTCCATTTATGTACAAATATTTTATTATTTTTAAGACTGTATGATTATTTACTATTAGGCTCTTTTACATTATGTATGGCTCGTCGGAATTTACGATCCGAACAGGATTATGTTTCGAAAACTATGCCACAATTAATTTTATGTAATTATTAAAATAATAAAACTAGATTAAACATATTTATTTTTTATTTTATACCTGAAACAAGGACACGTCCGAGGAAATCGGAAAAAGGCACCGGTAACTGAAAAGTTGTCTGGTAATCGGTATGGGCATGTGATGCGGAAGAATGGGGAAAATGTGAGAAAAGATTTCAGTATGAATGTCGATGGCTATAAGAGTAGGGGAAGGCCAAACAAACGATGGATGGATGTGTTTAGAAAAGTGGTGACTACCGAGATGACTAATAGAGAAGTATGGAAGAAAAAGATATGTTGCGCCAAACCCAAAGATCAAAGATGATGACCCTAGTACATTAAAGTGTATTACAGAATTATTTGGTTCTAGGACATGTCGGTTTCCTCACGATATTTTGTTTCACCGTTTAGAGAGCAGTGATCAAATTAAATAGATAAAGTGCCTGCCTGGGTTCGAACCCAGGGCTTACAACTAGTAAATCTCGGCAGATACTATTAAAAAGTACTCTAGTGGTGTATTACGACGGGGACGAAGTCGGTGGGACGAACGGGAATACACCTTCTTATCATGCCCGAAACAAGGACACGCATTGTCACCACGACATTGTGGCAATGCTATGAAATGGCAACTATAGTATAACAAAGTGCCTACCTTTTTATTTACGTGTACAGACGCCAGCACATCAACCTACCCGAAACTGTCAGATTTTCCCAATCAACGTAGAACCTTATGATTAAGAGATAAAGTTGAAAATCTATTAAAGAAATTTGACAGATTGTAGTAGGTTGATGTGCTGGCGTCTGTACATAATATTAAATGTATACAATGTTCCGTTTATACAGCATATTTTGACACTCGCAAGGGAATCAAAACTTATAGGGTAAGTACCTACTTCCCGTTGACCGAGAATCATGTTTGGCAAGAAGCAATGTCATGTAGCACAGTCACAACCGTATGACCTACAGACGTAAGATCATAGAGGAATAGTACAGACGCCAGCACATCAAGCTACTGCAATCTGTCAAATTTATTTAATAGATTTTCAACTTTATCGCCAAAGCATAAGGTTCAAAGTTGATTGGGAAAATTTGACAGTTTCGGGTAGCTTGATGTGCTGGCGTCTGTACATTACTGCAGCGACCAGCAAAAGAGGGAATTGATAGACGAACGCGTAAATGTGGGCCGCCGAGGCATACATACGTAAGTCCATCAATGCCTAGTTGTGGCCAAGGCTTGTATTGTACAGGTACTCATACCCCCTTATTCATAAAACTTATCAAACCTATTTTAGTTAAAATGGGGTTTGTCTCTTTCTTACACACAGAAATTTCAACGTGACAGATAAAGACAAACGTTCTATAAACCTATTTTAGCTAAAATAGAGATAAAATAGGATTATGAATAAGGGGGATAGACTAATATAATATAGTAAGTACTTTTCTCAAATATTGCGTGAAAATTAAAACTAAAAGTAGGTACCTAGGCAGATACAATAACATTTTACCCGACTACGGTGAAGCAAAAAGGAAGGTTATGATTTTGACCGGTATGTATGTTCATCTGTTCCCTAATCATTTCTAAACTGCTTGTCATAATTGGACAAATGAGGTATCGTTGGAAGCGTCTTGATCGTCTGCTAGTTATAGGCTATGTGACGTCACATTAACCCTTCAACCGCTTATGTCAGATTAATCCGACAAATATTTTCGTGTCCATTCCGCCTGTCATATACAAAGTGTAACGTTAAATGCGCAAAACCTCTTAAGGGGTCATTGTACTCATCATTATGAACAACTTTTACTATGGTACCAATCTTGAAATCGCAAAAAAAAATCAGCTGTTTAGTACATTTTGACGAGTTACTCGAACATAAATGTAGGAAACAACTGATTTTTTTTTCGCGATTTCAGCTTTGGTCCCATAGTAAAAGTTGTTCATAATGATGAGTACAATGACCCCTTAAGAGGTTTTGCGCATTTAACGTTACACGTTGTATATACGACCAAATAACACAGCTCGTTTAATTTGTATTATTATTACATCATCACAGCTCGTTTCATCAGTACAATATTTATTTTTCGTTTTTTTTTTCGGGCGCTGGGGGCACTATAACTGATATAAAGTCGGGCGGTTAAAAGGTTAACACTATCTAAAAAAAAAATTTATCTAATTACATAAAAAAAAAATTATCATGCTGTGTTGGCACAGCATGATAATTTTTTTTTTAATGTAATTATTAAGCCCTTTCATTTTATACCCAACACCAATGTTGAGCATCAAATGTTAGCACATTTCAAAAATATAAATATTATTACTAAAATAAGCCCCAAAGTAATTAAATTAAAAAAACAAGTTTAAAAACTAAAACCCGATTACTGAAAAGGATGAAACAAGAAAGTACCTTCCACTGTCTACGCTTCCAGTGGTCGCATGTATTAGTATGTTGATCTATGGTCGCATGCTACCATAGCTTATAAGTATGTTAGTACAGCGGAATGCGGCCAAGCACGGGAAGGTACTTACTGTCTTGTTTCATCCTTTTCAGTAGTCGGGTTTTTAGTTTTTAAACTTATTTTTTCAATATCAATGACGAACAACGAACAACAATAATTTTTCCCGCGTTAAAGTGTTCATTTGTTTTTTTTTTTTTTTTCAATAAACAGCTTTTCAGTTTCAACTTTATTATTTCGTATAAATTATCAAAATGTCATCCCTGAATAGAATATACCAATTTAATTCTCTTCGGAATATACCTATAAAAACTAGGTAACTATTTCGTACACGACTTACCAGCGCAAACTCCCCCAATAGTTACTTTACTCTTTGCTCCCCTCCCTACTAAAGTCTAATCTTTCGTGGCGCGTATAATAGAAAATGGTTTTACCATGGCGAAGTATATAATTGTACCATGGGTTTTACTGTAGTTCATAGAACACTATTACTTTTAGTTTCCATATTTTGGGTTTGTTCTCCGTTTTCTACCGTATTTTTTACCCTGGTAGCACCGTAGTTACGAATGAGCGGAGCGAGTTGGTTGGTCAGTCAGCAGGGCTGCCAGATTATACATAGAATCGATATTCGACACAAAATCTGTATAATTTGGTCACCTTGTGTACCTGTTTGTTTAGCTTTAACAGGTTGCCTTGTATAATTGGATGCAAGCAAAATCATTATAATGTAAAGTTAAGGTGAATGTGACATGGTAGACCGCGAAATTTAAATTTTCTTACGTTGTTTGTAATTTGCAGATCAGTGTCAGGTTGTATCTTGATCCAAATATGATTCGCGACTATAATAGACATGACATGTCATACATTGTATTTACAGAATCATAGTCATTAGAATCATTAATATATCTCTTTAAAAGTTAGATTTCTACCATAAACACTTTTCCATACGAGATTTGTTCTTAACGGTAGAAATTATAATTCTGTAAATACGTACCGGTTATAGTCGCGAATCATATTTTGATCAAGATACAACCTGACAGTGACCTGAAAATTGCAAAAAACGTAAAAAAATTTAATTTCGCGGGCTACAACTACACATTCACCTTAAGTTATAGCTTTTAAATCACAGATTACATAAATTACATTGCACAGTGCACTCCTCCCGTAACTTCGCTTATGTTTACAAATAAATTAAAAACTCGGAAATAACGCTCATTAGGGCAGTATTCGGTACCTAGAATTAAAAGTTTTATTGATTGAAGCCTGAGCCACCTGCGTTTGGTAATGTTTACAAATAAATTCACAACCATAACCCTACTATTGTGTTAACGAGGATAAAAATTGCCACTTGCTCCAGCGTCTAAGAATTTGACAGCTGCTGTCACTATCCATACACTTTTTTTGTAAACAAGCGACTTCTTTTACGCATAATTAATTAATATGGCCCGTAAGACCCCGCAGTTGTTGACTGCAAAAATACGAGGATCCATGTATTTTTCAATGATGTTAAGGGTCAGTTCACATCGTGACGCGACGCGGCCGCGCGGCGTAGCTTGACGTAGTAGGCACCACCTCACTGAATTGTGTACCTTTCTGTGTAGTAGATAAGGTCTAGAATTGTACTGCTATCTTGAAAACTGCGCGCCGCGTCGCGTCGCAGTGTGAACTGATCCTAAAAAACAAAAACAGCCCCCTTATTCACAAACACTCGATATGCTTCCGTATCGTATCGAACGTTAATTATTGTTATCGTAGGAGTCTTCTCAATGCTTTTCACAAGTCCAAAACCCGAAAATTTTGTCAGTTTAAATCAAATAGACGCCCGCTATTCTTCCAACAGCTATTTGCTGTTGAGGGGAAGTCAAATCAGGTTATCGAAATGTCAGGTTTTCGATACGATAGCCTGTCGTATGTTTGTGAATCAGGGCTCAGAGGAAGGAAACTCTCCGAAAAAAGCACTTATATCAGTATGATATTATGTAAATTATACTAAAGCGGTGAGAGTGTGTGTTTATATTATCATATATGATCAGTGCTAGAATTAACATCTCTGAACTTTTTGGAAGATCATCCTGCCCCCTTATTCACAAACACTCGATATGCTTCACAAGTCCAAAACCCGAAAATTTTGTCAGTTTAAATCAAATAGACGCCCGCTATTCTTCCAACAGCTATTTGCTGTTGAGGGGAAGTCAAATCAGGTTATCAAAATGTCAAGTTTTCGATACGATAGTCTGTCGTATGGTTGTGAATCAGGGCTCTGAAGTCTGTTTTCAACTCCGATCATGGTTATTTCTGTTGTACAGAGGCCAGCACATCAAGTTACCCCAATCTGTCAAGTTTTCCCAATTGAATTTGAACCTTATGACTTTGAAATAAAGTTGAAAATCTATGAAAAAAATTTGACAGATTGGGGTTGCTTGATGTGCTGGCGTCTGTACCTACGCCTTCAGTCTTCAACAACAAAGTAACTTATATTTAACAAACAAAAAACTAAACTAATATTATAAAGATAAAAGATTAGATTTTTTGTATGTTTATTTTATTCTATTCGGGAAACTTACAGCTAATATTAAACAGTGTTCATAAAAAATATGCATTTGAAGGCCATAGTACGTTTGGTTGTAATGCATAAACCCAAAAAACAACCGATTGCAATTTGCAAGCCCATGAGTAACATGGAGCCCATCAGTAACATGCGCTGTATTTTTTTAGTAGGTATCTGGTATATTGTGGTGTCTTACTACTTTCACGCGAACGAAGTCGAGGGCAGAAGCTAGTAACATATAAATTAAAAAATGTTTACCTATATTTTATTTACTCTTCCACTACCCACACCTGCTTTTTTAACACTGGTAGACGCTACGCTTCCCTGCTTAGCTCGTCTTTTAATAGTGCTACAATCCAAGTCACATTCATAATTAACTACTTATTTTTCGTTTAATTTGTGATTGACACAAAAGTAAACATAAACTAAACAATGCTGGTTTTTAGACGATAAACAGCGCTGTCATTGCCTACCTATACCGAGCTTTCAGTTTTTAACTCCAATACGCTGGGTTACGTTGGTACAGTAGTACAAAGATCTTTTGGCACTCGAATGATGTTGACAAAGAAGCACTGGCATACTTGTGCTAACATTAGTACCTAACAGTAAAACGACGAGAAAAAAAGTTGTTCGTCGATTCAATAAAATTTTAAATGGTTTTTTATGTATATCAATACGATTTTGTATAATTTCTGAGACTCAGCGGTATAATATAGGTTGGCTCCACTGGCAGCCCTATCATCCGTCACCGTCCGTCAGACTGAGTTCAGTTCAGCAAGCAAATCAGCCAGTTGAACATAGTGTTTCGTTCAATGACGTTACTGACATTCGTAAATTATAAGCTAAAATAAACGTCCATTTTATTATATTGTGAGAAAATGGATCGCTTGCGAGTGCGTGTGAACTTTAAATATATAACCAGTGTGTTCCTTTTGGTTTTTGCTGTCGGCCAGTCTACGAACGGTATGTCGCAACTTTCCTGCCCACGTAATGAAAACAAGGCATCGTTTTATTTAAGTAAAGAATCTTTGAATGCAGTTTCATCTAAAACTTTTGCATTCATACTTACGACGTGTTTGTATCTTGCCGCGTAGATTGTTTCTAGAAACTTTTATGTAGCAGAAAACAGATTGTAGGTCACGTTATTAATTTCGTCTCAAACTTAGAAAGAAGTGAGGAGAACCTTGAAAGCCTTTAGGCTGTTTTTTTATTAGCAAGTTTCAATCTATACGTCATCTGACGTGATTAAATTATTCACGCTGTTATTGTTAGATTTGTAATTAAAGTTATTTTACACAACTTGTTGCTTTAGACAACATGTTTTAAGCAGTGTAGATAGTGTGTACCTGTTTCAAACTTTTCGCACCTTCTTGCATTATAGGTCGTTAACTTATTCAATAGGTACCATACCTAATTATTGTGGAGTTTTAGATGAGAATGCATTGATGTGACATTTTTTGAATATTGGTTAATGATCTGTTTCATAACGAATGTGGGTAAATTGTAAACAACTATGCTGTTAATGTCATCATTACTTTTGTTAAAAGGTGACTCAAAAAAAAAACGAATACCCGAAAAATATTGTCATTGAGAAACTTATTATGGTTGTCAGTAGTTACAAATTGGTTTCCAATATACAAAAAAAGTAGGAAGGGTAGACCATTTAAAAGATGGATTTATTTATAGAGTATAAATAAATAAGTACATACACAACACAAAACAGTAGATAAGAACTACATGTAAGGAATAAAATAAAGCTAAATACAGATTAAGGTGACTCAAAAAAAAAACTAAAAAATATTCGGTCATGGCAGGTATGACACCAAATTGTTTAGACTTTAAAAAGTACATCAATTAAGTCTGCGGCTGCAAATCGCATATTCAAATGAACTTTGGTGTGCTATAGATATTACTTATTGGCTAACGTATCCTGGATGCAACTGTTACATTGGCCAACACTTAAAGCGCTGTGGAACGGCTGCTTAATACTTCAATGTATATTGTTAGCTCTCTAATTTAAAGGGAATATTGTGGCTCCATTGCACTTTAACAACCACACATGCAATAGAAACCAATTTTTTTTTGTGGAGGTACACAATGTCTTCATTTATTATGCTTTCGCAAAGTTACACACTGCACAAACTAGCTTTTGAGAAAAAAAAAACAAAGTTTAAAAAAATCAACTTGTTTGCATAATCAAATTGACTGTAGCAATAGGTAAAATCAATTGACTACACATAGCTCATTAATATTAGTACCTACATTAAAAGAAAAGTAAAGACAAAAAAGTAAATCTTATTTATTACTAGCAGCCTGTGACTTCGTCCGCATGAAATTTCTTGTTCCCCCGACCCACCGGGTCGCATCGTATCGCCTGCCCACCCTATTACTTCGATTTCGCTTAGCATTCTTTCTGGCTTGATTTCTTTTTGCTCTGCTCCTAAGAGTTGTAGCGTGATGCTTATAACCTTCCTCAAGAATTGCGCAATCAAGTACAAAAATAATTCTTCAATTCTGACTGGTAGTTCCAGAGATTAGTGTGTTCAGACAAATTCTTCTGCTTTATTATTATTACTGGCCTCGTCCACATGAAATTTCTTCCATCCAGTTGCTAGGAAGCTTCGAGGGTCTACAGAATACCAAAAAATAATCATTACATGCATGAAAAACATAACCCTGTCTTTGCTGTCGCATAATCGCGTAAAAGCAGACAGAAACTTCTTTAGAATTTATAGTATTAATTTGCGAATCTCATTCATATTTCGTCTCAGACTAGTCAGATAGGAAACGCTGACCTCATCTAGATTTAAAAATATGATTGATGTGTAAAAGTGTTTGTGCAAACCTACTTACAAAAATAAAATCATTTATCATTTATAAGCAGTTTTCTATCATAGGCAAACACTCATGAACATTTTGATGCTTGAAAGCCAATTATTTTTATCTTTGTACTATAAATAGGAGAACAGCATTATCACCCTGCCCTTTGATTTAACTGCTCCAAAATTATTGTTATGATAAACATTGTTGCTGAAACAATGTCAAATTGCCTGGTGGTTGCCACATACAGGGCAAATTACTTCGGTAACTCAGGTACCCTCTGTGAGATTCTTAGTAAAACCAACACATTGCTGGCCTTCCTTGAGGAGCTGGGGTGTATCGAATGTTCGTTTTTCCCACCAATATGCAAAATATGCGCTTTGATGTGGGGTTGCAGACCGCATGCTTGTATTACCTATTAACAATGTAAATTTTTTTCCCAATAAATATGAGGGTTTACAAATATGTAGAGACACAAATTAGGATGGCTGTCCTCACACAAAGGACTTGTTCAATATGACAAACCACTTGTGTGGGTAGCCTTTAATACTGCTAAGGATAAAGTATTTATATATTTATTTCATGTTCTGATTCATTAATATGCGCTTATCTACTTTTAAATAATGGTTTTCCTTATAATTCATTTTTTTTTATAATTGACATATTCATTACACAGATTGGTTTCAAGTGGTTTCCTCCTATGTAGACTTCTCATGTGTGTGTTCACCACAATCAAATGTAATTAATTATTATTTTGTTTTCCTCGGCCTAGCCAAATAGAACAGATGGCACGAGCCTAAGCCAAGTGTCCAGCAGTTGAGTTAGGTGTTGGAGTAATATTATAGTAGACATACTATTAGAGTAATAGTGTAAGTTGTCCGACTCACACTGAAGAACTTTTTCTAACACGCCTGCATGTGTTCAGAATCACTGCCTTAATGCAGCAGATGGTCGGTGTTAGATGTTAGGTTGAGGGAACTAAGGGACTCATAAAGCTGTTTAGGATTTACTCCTGTAGCACTGTGGGCACTGTGTGTGTAGCTCTGTGGGCACTATTATGACTTTACAGATGCCTAAGGTTATTTCGTCTTTTGGTTTTATTTGGATAACTTTTCGGCTATTGTTGTCTGTAAATTATGCGTATTTGGCACGGCAATGTCAGAAAGCCAGTTTAGTTTATTTTATTAATTCATAATTATGATGTTGGGTCTATTAAAGTGAATTGTTAGGTCTGTGAGTATGGCCGGGTCGAAGTACATTTTTGATTATTATTTGGTAAGACACACCAGTTAATTAGCCGATACGTGTGTTACAAATAGCTTGGAGATAATTAATATGTCCAGTCGGTTCTTCAAGCAGTTTAGTGTGGGAGCTGTCATAGTATTGTTAAAGATTTTTCGACAAATCCATATTGATCGCTCATAAATCCATGAATTCCATATCTGAAAATGTAGGTATTTGCAATGTTATTTTATCAGGATGGACCAGATGGATGATTTCGTTATATAGCAATTGACAGGAATACATGGCTGTAAATGGTGATAACTGTAAAATTCAGGATGCCAGTATCGGCCATAAAAAAAAAATTAACTTTATTTTAAAAAATTTTAGGGTTCCGTACCCAAAGGGTAAAAACGGGACCCTATTATTAAGACTCCTCTGTCCGTCTGTCTGTCACCAGGCTATATCTCATGAACCGTGACAGCTAGACAGTTGAAATTTTCACAGATGATGTATTTCTGTTGCAGCTATAACAACAAATACTAAAAACAGAATAAAATAATTATTTAAGGGGGCTCCCATACAACAAACTTGATTTTTTTGCCGTTATTTGCTCGTTATTAATAACGGCAACAGGTAGACGCTTGAAATATTCAGAGAATATTTAGTTGTATATTCACTTTAAAAATAAATAATTTAATTAAAATAAAATAAATATTTAAGGAGGGCTTCTATACAACAGACGTGATTTTTTTTATATATGTAGTGTTAAATATTGTACGGTGGTACGGAACCCTTCGTGTGCGAGTCCGACTCGCACATGGCCGGTTTTTTTATTTTAGTTTTTTTTAATGTTAAGTACCTACATTTTATACCAATGGCGGCGGTGGTCGTCGTACATACACGTAACAACATACCTAAATAAAATAAAAAAGCATTGCTTCAATAAGGTACAATTCTTGTTTCATCAACTACCCCCAAACCCTACCATCATTTAATTTTGGAAACACTATGTATACATTATTATCACAATGTAAACCTTAAATTTCAATGCTTATAGCTTTAAGACTGGTGATGAGTAGTAGTGTTGTGCAAAATGTTGTGCCATCATAACCCAGGATGTAGAAGACTGATGACAGGATAAGACTTAGGCCGCAAATTCGGAGCGTGAAGAGTCGACCAACCCCTTGGCGATGTCTCGAAATACTAAATGGGCACTCGGGCCCCGTGGCCCTAGTGTTTCAACCCCAAACGGCTCAAACGTATAAGTTCCAAAGAAATTGGAATAAGTGCGCCGTTTGAGGTTTTCCGCATCTGCTGCAGCCGCCCCAGCACAGCTCACCGTGCTTGGAAGTTGAGATAGTGCAAGGGTGTCGACACACGTTGCATCTCACCTCACCTACCTACCTTCCGAAGCATTATGGTAATTCCGTCTGGTCTCTTCCTATCGTCGCGTGCCAAGCCATTGGGTTCTAAAACAGCACCCCGGCGATGACAAGAGCAAGATGGATGATTTTATTGATGCTGGCATTCCGTGCTAACCGGCCTGCGCTTTAAAAAGTGCTGATTCTCAGTTTTCTGAATGACTTTGATTTTGACCTAATATCAGTGCCCATTCACTGCCATTTTCCTTCAGTTGTGGTTAGTTAATGGTAGTAATTAAAAACATAACCGGCCTTATCAACACCTTGCTCCGAATGAAACTTGAACTTGTACTGAACGAGTTTATAATTGATTAATATAATTCATTTCTTCTTGTTGTTTTTTTTTTCATTATTTTTGTAATTAACTGATTACTTCTATACTGCTCACAGTATAAACATGCTATTAAAAATAAATAAAAATTCGTTTTTTCCAGACTGTTTTTGTCCATATTCTGTTACTAGGTATTGAGTTGTTATTCGTTAAGTTAGTAACTATTGTTGGCTTATTTCTCTAATTTTTTAACCTATACAGGTTGAAATTGAAAACATGCGACGGTCAGTGGGTCGTCTTAGGGGCGAAATGGGAGATTGTACTCATCATTATGTACAACGTCTACTAAGGGACCAAACCTGAAATCGCAAAAAAAATCAGCTGTTCCTTCTTCTTGTTCTTGTTCTTTATTATATCAAAATTTAGGGAACACCTAAATTTTGACGAGTTATGCGAACATAAATGTAGGGAACAACTGAATTTTTTTTCGCGATTTCAGGTTTGGTCCCATAGTAAAAGTTGTTCATAATGATGAGTACAATCTCCCATTTAAATTTGTCGCATGTTTTCAATTTCACCCTGTATAACACAGTATTTATTTAATTAAGTAAAACGTCTTTTTTCTTAGCCATTATCTGTGAAGGTAGTTATGAAACTAGATGAAAATACGCTTATATTTTTCACAGCACCAATATGCATACAAATAATTGCATACATTTCAGTAATCGATATACCATATTGTTATTGTAGACGTTTTTCCGCTTTATTGAGCCTTGAGGTCGTTGAACTGAGACCAGGACCTCCTGTCAGTGCGGCGCGGCCGACAAGTTGTGGTGTGGTGACGTAGTAAGGCGCTCGGAAACTCAAGGTTGTAACGTCTTCCTCGTATTTTTTATGTCGTATCTAATGTGTTTTTGTCTCGAATAGACTAGACAAGTAAGCGACGTTATCAGTAGAACTAGAAATTGCGTTATTCTGTCTGCTAACGATTTAACAGTTGTCCTTACGCCCAATGTGTTTTTACCCGTCCGAAAAATTGAATTTGGCTCTTGTTTTGACGGATCAACTACTTACGGACGGGCCCGTCTCTCCGTTGACAGACTCGAGATTGTCAAAGAGCTGTTACTTCTATAAATCGTGCAGATACCTACCGTACCTATTTTCTGATACGTGGATCTAGACAGCTAGACAGTAACCTTTTGATGCTATAATGTCATATTTCTACACTGTATCAAAAACAGTAATTCGAAGTTTTGAAACAATTTATTGTCAATTAGCTATAAATCGTGCAGGTACCTACCGTGTTTTCAAATGCGTGGATCTAGACAGACAGTGACCTTTTGATGCTGTAATGTCATATTTCTAATTAAACTGTATCAAAAACAGTAATTCAAAGATTTGAAACAATTTACTGTCAATTAGAATATGACTCTTCTGATTATGGTCTGTTCCAATAGTATCTAATTGAAATTGTAAACAAACTTGTTCAGAGCCCTGATTCACAACCATACGACAGGCTATCGTATCAAAAACCTGACATTTCGATAACCTGATTTGACTTGCCCTCAACAGCAAATAGCTGTTGGAAGAATAGCGGGCGTCTATTTGATTTAAACTGACAAAATTTTCCGGGTTTTGACTTATGAACAGAGTTTAGAAGACTCCTACGATAACAATGACTAATGTTCGATACGTTACGGAAGCGTATCGAGTGTTTGTGAATAGCTATGCAGGTTTAATTCTTACGCAATCACTCACTAAATGGCATTAGTAACATTAATTTTTCTTTAGAAGGTTTCAACTTTATTATATCACACCACTTCTTTAAAAAAATATTTACAGTATCAATTATTAACTTAGATAAGTTTCTTGTGCGGGGCAGTACGTCTTCACAATGTTTTTGCCCAATCGTGTTCGTAAAACAATACTGCGCTCCAAAACAAAGTATCTGACGTGGCTCAAAAGGCTGCCCAACTTAAATGGGACTGCCCAGTCCCAGGACAAACTGTGGGCCCAAATAAAACAGAACTGGTGTCCTGAAATATTGAGGCGGGGTCGCGGCAGACCACGTAGGAGATGGCGGGACGAGCTGGATAGGTTCCGTCAAACTTGGAAGGAGGACGCGCGGGCTCGCGAAAGACGGAAGGAGTCGAGTGTCTTTGCCCAGGAGCGGTACAGCGTAGGCTAGTAAAAAAAACACGGGTTGCACTCCGGGAGTGCCGGCAGAAGTGAAAACTTGAATATTAACGTTGTGCATTTTTGATATTTTTCATTAATACATGCACTTTGTTCAATTTCCATATTTTAAACACTTTATATACACGAATTTTACGAATACACAGCAGTGTGGCCACTACACAGACGGTCGAGCCATCAGCTGTCACCATCCATGGATGCGCGTGGCACGCTGTAACATAAACACACACGAGCATTCGCGCAAGCGCCCTGCGCCGCCTAAACGAAACAGCAGGCATACATTTTCGCCGCGCCGTAGAAAGAGAGGGGGATACTTCCTCTCCTACGCCGCGCCGGCTGTCTACTCTCCACCCGTCTTACGAATTTTCGATCAGGTCACGTGTCCTGACGCGATGTCCTGACGCGATGTCCTGACGCGATGTCCTGACGCGAGTTTAAAATTTTTTACCCATTACAAAAAGTGTACAACGCCGCTAAAGAAGTTTTCACTTCAAAAAAAAAAAAGCTGATCCCTGTAACTTCTCAAAAGTATTTTTAAGCTTATGAATGGATTAGCACCCCGTGGCACACGTAGTTAGGAATTCAGGCAATGATCCTGATTCCATATCTTTAGACTCCGTTTTTGCTTTACGTAGAACAAGCATTTCAATAGAATCGTCAGATCATAATGCGTCACTGTCTTAACCGCTTAACCGTCTACGAGAATTCCATAAGCATCAATGTCTGGGAAGGCTACGCAAGTAGCTTGTTGTGACGTTACTTTATCGTTTCCCGTCCCGTGTGTTTACAATGATATCTGTTCATCTGGAATAATATGTAAGAAAGCAACAGACAAATCATATCTCTTCTCTATCAGTGTTTTGCCATTAGCTATATACAAACAGGAACGGTCACCACGACAGGAACAGGCGTTCATTAATTCACTAAAAACGAAAAACTTTGCAAGCAATTAGAAATTACTACTGAAGGCGCGTATCAACTTCAGGACAGGACACGCTGCCACCCAAGGTGTCACCAGTCCTGACTCTTTTCATATTTTGGCTGCTGAGACCAAAGTGACAAATTTATAAAGATGTGTCTTAAAGACTTCCACGCGAACGAAGTCGCTGGCTGAAGCTAGTCAATAACATAAATTGTATTTGTAGATTTAGTTTAGAATCGTTTAAGTTACGATGAGGCTGGCATGCCACTGTGGACAAAAGCCTTTTATAAATCTTAAGAAAAAACCGGGTCGAGTGCAAGTCGGACTCGTGCACCGAGGGTTCCGTACAAATTTGTAGATATGGAACTACAAATTCACAGTTTTCCGATTTTTTCCTTTACTTGTGCTACATGACATTGCCTCTTGCCAAATTTAATGATTCTAGGTCAACGGGAAGTACCCTATAGGTTTTGATTCCCTTGCGAGTGTCAAAATATGCGGCATAAACGCCTGTATCTTTTGATTGCGTTGACTTAGAAGTTTGACTTTTTCACTGCTTCAAGGGATTACAGCCCTGAGTACTTGTAGTATGTGATATTAATTTCAACTTAATAACTCCATGCGTTACTGAGAAAAAGGTCAAAGTTTTTATTTGTTAAACATAGGTGTAAAAATAGGTGTTTAAAATAAAATAGGTACAGAGATCTCTATGTTTTGCCGTTAACGGCGTACAAATATCAAGTAAGTAGGTAGATATACGAAATTAACTTTTGTTAAAATTAAATGACAAGCTAACAGACTTAAACTATCCTCTATCAAGTTAACAATATTGCATACAGATAATAACACTAAGGGTCTTGACAGACGGACAGACAGACGGACAACGAAGTGATCTTATAAGGTTTCCGTTTTTCCTTTTGAGGTACGGAAGCCTAAAAGTAAATAAAAGGCTTTTAGGTCCAACGATTACAAATTATGCCTGGCGGAGGCCGTGGAGGGTCGTGTATAACATTACATTTTTGGACCAAAATCGATAAAAGTCCACCTTATATATTTTGGGTCACATTTCCGCCGTTACGTCTATAGGAATTTGCACAGTCATTACCACATTGGATCAAATTGGTTCGCTCAATTTAGTCGTAGGTGGCAAGCTGCACGATTGGATGCGTTTAACGTAGTATTTGTTTTTTCTTTATTTGAGTAGGTAGGAACTCAAAGACATTATAAGGTCGTCAACAAAAATACCTATCATTCATGCTTTGGTCTTGGTACCTACCTAGTGTTGTTTTTGCACAGACATGGTAAACAAGCAGATATGCAGGCTTAGAAGGGGGAAGCGCTTATAGCTACTACTGGCTTACTACTACTTTTGGTTACCTACAGTGGCGTGCATTGGTTTTCAGAATAGGTAGGCACTAGGCATTGGCGTATCTAGGGATTCATTCTAGGGGGGGCCTGGCCCCTGACCTTTTTTTTTTCCCTCCGTCCGGCAAAAACGGAGGGTTATGATGTCGGACACCTTTTTTTTTTCTCGCTGTGGAAATTCTCAAGGACTTCCTCTATCGTGGGGGTGACAGAGGGGCATCGGCGTCTCTTACCGGCTAAAACCACCGCGGTGTTCCACCTCTAAATATGGCCGGGGGTGCGGGATTCGCATAAACATTCACCGCTCCCCCGACAGGCCTTGACCCGCTGTTTCTCAGCGGGTCCCACCTCCCCGTGCGCCCATTCCTATAATGGCCGCACCCACTCTCGAATGGCGTGCGTGAAACACTGCAGCACCAACTCGGGCCTGTCTGGCCGGACGACAGACGCCCCTAGTCCGCCGACCGCAGGCCACCTCTCATGGAGGTCGTAGATCGTTTTGCGCCCTACTCAGGCGCCCGGTGCATCTCCTGCGGGAGGGGAGAGAGGATGCGGCTTCTCTCTCCCGCTCGGCCGCCTCCTTTGCAGACATGACATCCTCGCAAAAGGAGGCAACACCGTCCCATGTGCTCCCGCTCTCGACCATCGATTGAACGACAGCCGGGAGCGAGAGATCGCTCCCGCCTATTGCCGCGATGAGGTCACGGCGCAGCCCTGCCCAAGCTGGGCACTCTTCCAACGTGTGCTGCACCGTATCTCAGGGCAAGCCACACAGTGGTGACACACCGGCGTCTGCTCCCGACCATGATGTCGGACACCTACCGACTAAAACCCCACTATTGCGTGCCACTTCTTTGAGCCCGACTGCTCGAGCGATGACACGGCCCCAATTTCGCCGCCCGCAGGCCCCTTATAGTGGCCGGAAATCGTTAAGCACCCTTCGACGCCCAGCTGCTCTTCTGGTGCGGGTGGAATGAGAGGTATGCTCTCTCTCCCTCTCCGCCGCCTCCTTTGCATGCATCAACTCCTCGCAAAAAGAGGCCACAGCATCCCACGCGTTTTCGCTTCCGTCCATGGACTGAACCACCGCCGATAATGACAGATCACCCGCACCAAATGTCGCGACGAGGGCACAGCGCTGTTGGGCCCAAGCCATACTCCTCCAACGTATGTAACGCCGTGTCCTCGTGGCAGTCCACACAGTGATGACAAGCAGGTGTCCGCTCCCGACCTATGCGACGCAGGTTTTTCCCGAAACATCCGTGTCCAGTAAGCACCTGCGTCAGCCGGAAGCTCAGGGCATCATGCTGCCTCTCCAGCCATTCTTCTATAACAGGCCTTATCGCCACTATTGTGGCGAGCCCCCTCCTGGGTTGCGCAAGTCACTCCCTCCGTTCAGAGCCACTAGGATCTGACGGAGCTCAGTCCTTCGTGGATCGAATTCCCGAGGAACCGGAGGCTGACCACGAGCAAGCTCCGCCTTCCGCCAGCGATATAGGGACGCATGGATTTTCGCGTCCAGATCCCAGGGCCTTGATCCGGCCAGGAGAGTTGCTGCCTCGTAGGAGATCGTACGGTATCACCCTAACAGCTATCGCTCTTTGCGGCCTTCGCAATATTGCAACGTTGCGGGCCGTCAGAGTGTCCGCCCACACGGGCGCCCCATACAGGGCCATGGACTTCACAATCCCCACGTACGGTCTCCGGCAGGAGGCGTTGGGGCCCCCTCAAATTAGGTAGCAGTTTTGATGAGTGTTGCAGCTCATCAACCTGGGGACCAGCCGCTGAATGTGCGGTCCGAAGTCCCACCGGCTGTCGAGGACAAGTCCACTCAACACCGATGCGGGCGCCTCCTACCGCTATGTGTAAATCGCGTGGTGGCTTGTTCCGAGGCCCATGGAAACAGAGGACCTCAGATTTGTGCAAAGCCACCTCGAGACCCAGACGGCCGGATGATGATGATGGGGCTCCCTTTTCCGCACTTAGACTCCCATTTGGTCCGTTATGCGTGGCCCAGACGCCGGATCCTTCGAACGACCTGCGCAACCCCTGCCGTGGTCTGTACCTATGGCCGATTACCGATGCGTTAGCTCCCGGGCCGTCTAATCATAATAATACTCTAGCTTATTTCGTTGCTTATTAATAGATTCTATTATTTTTGTGATTTCAAAAGTAACTAAATGGAATGTATTATGTAGTTAATAATAAGTTTGTGTAGGTCTTGGTGGTAGATTATTTATTTGATTGCTTTTGTGTGAAGTTATATTATGTACCTAAGTATCCAGCATAAAATTTCGAATAGGTCCCCAAACATCCTAGGGTGGGCCTGAGACCATTCTAGGGTGGGCCGTGCCCACCCGCCCCCCCCCCTATATACGCCAATGGCACTAGGCCGGGTCTAGTCTAGGCAAACGCGGTGTATAATCAGAAAAAAAGTGAGGTCAAAAGTGTGGTTATTTGAGTAGGCATGCCTACTTAAGGGTGATAAATTGCGAAGGTCGAACGTCATGTGGCATTACGCGTGAGACGTACGTATTTTTAATTTTTAACCGACTTCAAAAAAAGGAGGAGGTTATCAATTCGACTGTATTTTTTTTTTTTTTTTTTTTTTTTTTATGTTTGTTACCTCATAACTTGCGACTGGGTGAACCGATTTTCATGATTCTTTTTTTATTCGAAAGCTGGTGCTTCCCGTGTGGTCCCATTGTCACCATTTCAATATCTGATGATTGGATCTTAGAGAAATCGAGGGCAACCCTCGAATTTTATAGGCTCACTTATTGGTTTTCGCATGTTTTATGAAGTATCTTGTGTATTTGCGTATGGTTGTCACCATCTCAGGTAGCTGGGCTGATGATGGAAGGTACAACTCCTTAACAGTAAGAAGTTACTCGAACAGGAAAGGACTGTTTTAGTCAATTGTTTTGATGTTTGATAGGGCATTTGCCACATTTGGTCTCATGATCATCAAGTCATGATCTGATGCTGCAGTCAGGATAGTCTGCAGAGTACCTAACTCCTCGACAACTAACAGCAGATATATCGTGTTTAGGCTCATTGAAAAGGGCTCGATGTGTGGATAAACGTACTGTTAATGAGGAACACCGAAGTACATAAAGACCTGATGCTGAAGCCAGGAGCATCAGAAAAAGTACCAACCTTGAAATTACAGCACCGGAGTCGTGTTTGGGCTCATTTTAAACAGGACTAAATTTTAAGTTCAATGTAATGTTGACATAAGTCTGGCCTGATACTGCAGCCAGGATTATCAGCATCTAGTCTAAAAGCATCAGAGCCCTGATTCACAACCATACGACAGGCTATCGTATCGAAAACCTGACATTTCGATAACCTGATTTGACTTCCCCTCAACAGCAAATAGCTGTTGGAAGAATAGCGGGCGTCTATTTGATTTAAACTGACAAAATTTTCGGGTTTTGGACTTGTGAACAGCGTTGAGAAGACTCCTACGATAACAATGATTAATGCTCGATACGATACGGAAGCATATCGAGTGTTTGTGAATAAGGGGGCAGGTCAAGATTTGATGATTGGATCCTGGAGAAATCGAAGGAACTCTTCAAATATTATAGGCACACCTATAGCGATTTGGGTATTTTTTATAGTAACTCGTGCATATGCTCTCGGAAAGCACTATTTGGTGAAGTGGAACTGATGATGAAGACCACAGATGGCCATCGGAAGTACTCAATAATATCTAAGTATTTCACGGGTTGCGATTCGATTACTTTAATATGGTTGCTAAGCAATTTATGCTCGTCACAATGTGAATGGTGATATGGAGCTGATGGTGGACCTGGAGAACTCCTCAACAATTAACTTCCCTGCATCGGGAAAAGCAATATTTTGTTTGTAAAAGGCGATAATCACTAGGATATTGTAACTTAGATAAATTATAAGCAGACCCACTAAAAAGCGTGAAATAAAAACTTTTTAAGAAAAAAAAACCGACTTCCAAAAAAACACTACAAAAAGAAAAATAACTTTATTTCGGAAGTCGGTGGCAAAAAACTAAAATACAGATCCAAAGACACCGACTTCCGAAATAAAGTTATTTTTCTTTTTGTAGTGTTTTTTTGGATGTCGGTTTTGTCGTATTCAGGGACCGGCCGGATACTCGTTGAAAGGGTTTTTGAAGGGGTTTTTTTAAGCGCTTCGAAAAAAAACCCTATGATACATGTTACACCTTCGAACGGGTGTAGTTAACCCGTTACGAACGGGTTACCCTTTCAACACCCTGTAACACTGTAACAGGGTAAGCCATTCCAACTCAAGACATTGTAATATGCACTGTTTACAATCTATATTAGTTTGAAAATTGCATAACCACGACCGCACATGACATCGTACCGCGCCCGGCGGTCCGCCAATCTTGCGTGTACCGACTTGCCGAGCGACTTGTAAGGCGCCGCACGGGTGCAAGTATCCCCCCACCTACATGCAGCTCAAGTTTATTAGGTAAATTCCAGGGTAACACGAAAAAAAGCTTTTCGAGAAGGTAACCTCTTCAAAGGCTTAAGTCATTGAAGGGGTTAACCCCTTCACGTGGTTACCTCATTAAAGGTGTTAACCATTTCGCTGGGTTTCGAGGATGTACTCGAACAAAAGGTAACACTGCGATATGAGTTACCCCATGTACGGGTTACCCTGTCCAAAGGCTTAACTCTTAAGCGGGGTTGTCCGGTCCCTGGTCGTATTAACTTGAACGAGTAAAGACCGAAAGAATGACAATGCGCGAATAGTACGGGAGCCGAGTAGGCCGTCCGGCGACTGCCTACTGCCGCGCGTGTTTGTATGAAGATTTTGTTTTTTGTTAGGTATGATAATTTAGTGAATTTCTTAATTGTGGGGCACACACACTAAAATGTAATTGACAGGCAAGTATGTTGATATATCGAGGTAGGCACTGCTTAAATGCCTATATGCAATGCACGCCACTGGTTACCTACTATAGCTTACTGGGGCTTAAAAATATTTCTATTAGCGATAAGCCCGCCCACTGTGTGACTATGTAAAATTTCTACATTTATATTTTTAAATTTTATGGAGTAAGTGCATGATAAAGAGTCTACCTCTTGTTTGATTTAGGCGGAGAATTTTTGCTATACCTACATAAATACAAATAAATAAAATTGAAGTGTCTGTGTCTGTTTGTTCCGGTTAATCTTCGAAACGGCTGAACCAATTTACACGGAACATTCACTGGCAGATAGCTGATACTGATTTTATTAAAAAAAAAAGAAGGGTTCTGCGCAACAAAAAAAAAACCCATGAAATCGAATAAGTATATTGTATTCTTATATGCACACGAACAAAGTACCTAATGATTAAATAATCATCAAAGTGAAAATCAGTCACCGCTGCCATGGGGAAGTCAAAAGTAATGCTGCACATTCATTGTCAGAATGACGTAAAACGTGGAAAAAAGAACATTCCGGAAAATATTCAAATTCGGGAGAAACTGAACATCCTTTATTGTATGAATTATTTAAATTTGAAATTTTGTAAGCAGTAAACAAAAATAAAAAAATCAGTGGCACTCCGAGAGTGCCGACAGAACTGAAAACAAAAAACAAACAGAATACTTTGCCATCATTCACTAACATATTGGATATACATTAAAACCGAGTACATCCCGAGGACAGCCGAACACAGTGGCGCGAATTCAATGGTTTTTTCCATATCAAAAAATGTCCAACGTGCCTAAACATAAGTTTTCACTTCAAAAAAATTGTGAACAAACTAATCATCACAGGAATGCAAGACAATGCAATGAATGGAAGGCAGACATTTTATCTCACAGCCGCCACAGACAAACAACTAACCTCTGCGCATTTTTGTTATGCTATCATCTCCAATGTTTTTTTTTTTCCAAATTTCCATTGTTATGTTTATCTCTTGTTATTGTAAAACGTACGTGCCACTTCATATTTATTCATAGTTATAATAGGTATTACGAATATAATACGTTCCTGTTATCGAAATCATGAAAGAAAAGAATCAGTAGTGTAAAAGATTTTAAAGAAGGCTTTACCTTGAAGAAGACACCCAAGCTTATAATAGCCAGCCACTAGCATCTGCCCGCGACGTCAAAAAACGCGACGCGACCGCGGTGAAAGCGACCGCGACGACAAAGTCCCTCCGCCGCATCTGTCTGTCTAAACCCGATAAACTCAGAAAATACCGTACAGATTTTCATCAATATACGGGGTGATTCACCAGTTAGGTTTAAGTGTATAATTTATTAAGGTTTTGTGTAAATCGGCTGAAATATGACGATTATTGTTGAAGATGTCGAAAAAAAAACATGCCGCCTTTGGAACTTTACTGAGCCATATGAAAACAATGTATGAATAGGATACATAATTATTTTCTATATTCCCGACATCAACGCGGGTGAAACCGCGGGTAAAAGCTAGTTTATCAACCGCCACGTTTTTACAAAACTCCTTTTGTTGGTGACCTCGCATCACATCACCCGTGCGCGCTATTTCTGCAAAAACATTATTACAATACCGTCTGGTAGTTTCAGAGATTAGCCGTTCAAACAAACTCTTCAGCTTTGTTATATTAGTATAGATTACTCACAGTTCAAAGTAATATGTAATATGCTAAGTGGGGTTGCACTCTGACACCTACTGATAAAGAAATGACGACTGCAAGATACCATACTGAGTGTCTAAAGATGACGCTAACTGGCGTCATGCCTTTGTGCAAAAATCTATTGTTACAATTTGTATGGAATCCATTATATATTCTACATTAATAGAGCAGGAAAAACCAAAATAGTAATTGTCAATTTCTTTTGTCTGTGAACCTATTAACGATTGAAAAATTAAAAAGAAATCAAAGAAAAATAATGATTGCACCACAACAGGAAAATCACGCATTATTTCAATGGAAAAGTCGTTCTGTTTCAAATGGTTTGATGAAGTTTTGTGAGTAAAATTATACTTCAGTATCATAAGCTTCACGAAGGTCTTCTTCATAAAGGTTCACATGTTTCCATAGTGTGTCAACTCGACTCGCCACATGAAGCACTCAAATTTTTGAGTTTCCTTCCGCTGTCAGTTACCTACCGTTTTTGGGGGCGATATAGTTGTAATGAAATCATGATTATCTCCCTCCTGCATATATCCCATTGTTTTGGGACCCACACCGCATCTCTTCGTCTTTCATATATGTCTATCAATGGTCATCTGTGTTCATTACTTTCAAGGCATATCGTCTTTCACACAGTCCAAGTTGAGCTGTCCAACTATCGTGTGTTTTGTCTTCCTCTAGTCTTAGCCATGCACGTTGATAGTTCCTTCTTATTTTCAAATCGATGATATGATTTTCCTCTTGATGCTTAGATCACTATGTCCGAGTGGCCATGGCCACATTGATCTTGGCTTCAGTAGCGTCTAAACCAAAACTTTCCTACTCAAATCGTTTCTCACGATATGCTCTGTAAAGTACCTATAATTTTGAATTATAACCATGGCTTTCATTAATGGGTTTTCTTTAGGTAATAGGTGTACTGACAGTTAAGGGTATCCACTCTGAACTCTTTCAATGGTTGGTCGTGATGCTCGTGATAATGGCATTGTGACCGCAAGGTCATTCGGTATAGCGGACAAAGAGATGCTGTGGTCAGGCTCGCATAAAAGGCTGGATGTCTAGATTTACGCCATTTTCAACAGCGTCATTCAGCCGAAAGACATCCACTGCGGAACATACATAGGCGATAGGCGTGCCTCTAGCATTGGGGCAATGTTAGTGATACTGATAATTTATTTATTTATCGAATTATAATTACATTAGTTTTGACCCGAACCCTAATTGTAACAAAGGGGTTAGAAGATTTTTGTATGGAGGGTGGCCCTAAGGTCGGCCGCCATTTTGATTTTTTTTCAGAATCGCGGTGTACAACAAAAGTTATATATTTAGTAGATAGAGGACGCTTATACAAACAAAAAATGTTATATAACATAATATCCTAAAGCGTCAGGTTTCGGAGTTATTCACCGAAATATAAGTCGAAAACAACAAGGATTTTTTTGTTTTTTTTCCCTCCAGGAAAACATATTGAACTATTGGGGTAATAGAAACGTTATGAAACCTTTATGGAGAAGAAACAAATGAAGAATAGACATTTTTTAAACAAATAATTAAAAACGGCTGTTTATAGTTCGTTTTTTAATCCCAGAGACTAATCTGACATTTAAGTCTATTGTGTTTTCGTTTTTTTTTTAGTATAGAAGTTTGACTTTACACTTGTCAGATTATATGCTCGAAAATTTAGTCTGCTCAAAAACGTAAATCACGCAATGAATGTTGTTGAACTGTCAAAATGAAAGCCATTTATTTATTTATTTTATTTATTTAATACTTCAAGCACATAAATGTACAGAGGCGGACTTAATGCCATAGGCATTTTCTACCAGTCAACCTTTGGGTGATGCAGAGACAAACAGTGGTAGGTGCAATCATGAAAATTAAGGAATAAATATGTTAAATATAAAGATACGCATAAACCTATAAAAACTATGAATATAATATATGACTAATTATATATAAATATAAGCACAAATAAATATACATAAATACATGAATATACTTACTAACTATTACGCCATTGACTACTGTTACGGCCGAACCCAATTACCTATCTATCACCAGTTTTTGCATAGGTACTGGAGGTAGAAAAATCTATCTATCTCTGGTTTTAACGACCCGATAATTCTATATTAGTAGCGATCTCCCTCCAACCTTCCCATGGCCCTACCAACATACGTTATACGGGCCGAAACGTGGGGCGGCTGCGGACATAGCACCCTTGGCAATCTTATCAGTCCGCAGGCGCTTCTTGACCCTTACAAGTTATAGCCATGTGTGTCCCTAATATCAACTCTCCCCAACTGGGCTTGTAACACACACAGAACGGTCGTCGCCTTCGTCGCCGGCCGTCGTGTCCTGCCATGTTGCTCCGTCGTTACTGCCATTACATGGCAACAACAACGGAGCACCCTGAAACACAACACAAGACGCAAATTGCACACATATTCTTTTTTTTTTTTTTTTGGTAATATTTTTTTTTTTTCCCGTTCCTCCTTTTTTTTTTTTTTTTTTATTGTGTTTTTTTTTTTCAATACTACAGTTCAGTCGGTTATTTTGTTCTTTTTCCTTTTCTCTCTTTTTTTTTTTTTTTTTTTTTATAGAACATATATTACATACACTACATACTATACATAAATAAATACCACGTAGGCCATCATGGCGTGCCTTCTCTCTCCATTCTACTCCGGGCGGCATGCCAGTAGTGCGCAAACTCCTTGAGCCGGTCAAAGTTCGCCGGTGAACTTACAAGATCGCCGTAGTAGATCGGGCCAGCCTCCACGCGCGATTAGTAGCGATCTGTATGATTATATAATATTGACAGTTATAATTATACTGGCTACTGGCTGGCATCAGTGGCTATCTGTCAATAGGTTATTGGGTTCGGCCGTTAGTGTGTTACGCAATACCGCGCTGGATGAGACTCGCACGGAACCTTAGCATGGCACAAAAGAAAGGAGGCTTATACTCAGCAAATGAGGGTGAGACAAGGCTGCCAGTGATGATGGTGATTATATTAGTTTTGTTATTATAATTAACTAGCTGTTACCCGCGCCGATTTTTTATCGTGGGACCCTATTTATTTTTTTTTTCTAAAATAAAAGTAGCCTAAGTTACGCCTTATTACATCAGCTATCTGCCAGTGAAAGTCCCGTCAAAATCGGTCCAGCCGTTTCAGACAGACAAAAATTGTAAAAAATGTTATTTTGGTATATGTACCGTGTATCCATATGCATTTAGTAAAAAAAGCGGTTATTTTTATATTACAAACAGACATTCCGATTTGATTTATTTGTATAGATGTATAGATTCACATTTTATCAAACACAAGTGACAATTATCTACTACCTGATTAACACAATAAATCTCACACTATACCTCAAGTTAGTATTTGTTTTTTAAACTAATTAGGTATCTCTCTGTACCTATTATTATTAGTTTTGTGAGATAAGTTCGTTTACATTGAACATTCTGGTCACGAACTGTTTATTGACAAAATTCTGGGGGTTATCAACTTATCATTGTTATCAGAAGCTAAAAAGCAAAACAAGATTGTAAAGTTCATTATACTGTAGCTGCAGGTCAGAACTTCTCCAAAGATAGCGGTCGTTGTCAAAATAAGAGCTAATTGCGCTAATTTGGCGATGTTTAATGTATTTAACCAGGGGATAGGACGGTATGAACAGTTACACAACAAAACGAATAAATACATATTTTTTTATTTTACTCTAAAAGTACCTAGTTACCTACAACACAATCTTAATCTATGAAGTACAATTATTTATGTGTTTGATGGTTGTACAGCATACTTACGAAAGTCTTTGACCAGTTCGTGTTGCTAGTGATGACCTATGGCCTAATAAAAATGGATCTTCGAATAACAAAACTAAACATCCGAATACAATATTGAACCTCCGACAAAATTAAGCTACCGACAACAGAGGTTCTGTCAAAATAATCATATTAAATATATACGCGGGGCTACGTTGACTTAGGATGCAAGAGTGAGCGAAGGGCATCCCGAGGTTCGGTTTGGTTAGGTTACTTTAATAAACCCTTTACATAGAAATAGGAGCCCCGCGAAGCTGGGCTCCGTCGACATAGGATGCAAGAGCGAGCAAATGAGAATACAAATACCTTTACCTAGGTATATATTAAAACGTAATTTAAGCTGGTAGAAAAGTATTATAGCAATAAACATACATAAACAGTAATGTTTATATTTCGAAGATTTCAGTATCTCATTCGGTCATTGCGTCATTTTTATTCGGACAAAAGTAGTTGGAAAGTTAGTATTTTAGGCAGTAGATTTAATATTTTGAGTAAGGACAATTCTTATTTTTTTGTCTGAGCTTTTATTACTATCCAATAAAAAGTAACGAAGTTTTCAGTATTTTTTGTCCGTTTGTATATTCTGCATTGGCATAAACACGGCTAAACGGATTCGGATGAAATTTGGCACATTAACAGTGGATATTTTCCGACATCCATGCGGATAAAGCCGCGGGCTAAAGCTAGCCACGACTAAAGTACAACAGATGAGTACCAACAGTCCATATAATTATATTATAGACTACCTTGCTTGGAAGCAAATGACGCAGTGTCGCTCCTTGTATGACACGAAAAATTATGTGATTGGCCTACACGAATCTTTTCCGTTTGTATTACGAACTTAAAACTCAAGAGAAATCTTTGAAGTATAAAGTCCTTGCATAATCAGCCTATACTGAGCCCACTACTGGGACACACGCTGAAATCTACCACTCGGGCCCAGAGCAGTTTGGTAGATGTCATAAGTCTTCGAATGTTTGGTTCTAGGACATGCCGGTTTCTTCGCGATGTTTTCGTTCACCGTTTTGAGAGCAGTGGTGATAAAATTTAAACAAAGTACAGCGGTTTCAACACAATACACGCGGTACAACTCGTAAGTCGGGACCGGGCCGTTGCCACAAGGACACCACAGCTCTAAAGTCCTTACAGGGAGTCATAAATATCAGAATTTTAGTTTATTTCCCTGTGGAAGGCTCTGCTTGCCAAAGTGTATTGAGGACATTGGGCTAAAGCCTCCTGCAGATCCGATGTAAACTGATCACATCACCAACAAAACGGTCTCGCCCGGCGCCGTGAGTAATTAAATGTTGGAATTATATATGAAAATGTGCACAGGTCGTGACTCAAAGTCAATATTCTATGTTACACAGATTGTACGGTTATGCGATCACCCAAGAAAACGTTTAACACTTTTGGACTTTGTCACTTTAAACTCGTTACTTGTCAATTAATAGATATCTATAATACGTCGCCATTTGTATCGTATAATAAATATGACAAGGGTCTAAATGGTTAATGTTTTCGTAAGTCGACCGTGCGACTTCTTGCAGCGATGACTGAAAAAGTCGTAGGTAGGTACGGTCACCAAAGGAGAAAAGTAACCAGAGTAAGAAACCGATAGATGTTTTTCGAATAAAAATTGATTTAATTCATAGAAAACAAACAGTTTGTTTATCAAATTAAGTTTCATTCGAAAACATACATCAGTTTCTTACTAAACTTTAAATATTAGGTCCTTACATATGAAATTGGCGTTTTTCGTACTGGCCACTTTAATCACGAATTTCTCCTCTTTGGTAAGGAATTCCAAATTCAAATTTGTACAGCTATTTACTCATGTATTTGTGCTTCGATGACCGTCATTCATTTGTTTTTTTTCTTCTGTTTTTTCTGTTTGCGTCACTCATTTTACAAAATGGAAAATTTTAAATATCGCATTATTTACGAGTACGAGTTCCGCCGTGGCACTAGTGCTGCGGAAACGACTCGAAGGGTGAATGATGTGTATGGCGGTCATGTTGCAAAAGAAAACACAGTTCGTTTTTGGTTCCAACGTTTTCGTTCTGGAAATTTCGACCTGCAGAACAAGCCCCGTGGACGGCCTGAGACCCAAGTTGATAATGGAGAATTGAAGGCTATTGTGGAAGCGGACCCATCGCAAACCACGTCCGAGTTAGCTGCAGGCTTCGATGTTAGTGATAAAACTGTTTTAATTCACTTGAAGCAAATTGGGAAGATTAAAAAGCTTGAAAGGTGGGTACCTCACGAATTGACTGAAGCAAACCGGCAAACGCGCGTCGACTGCCAAATTAGAAGAGCTTGAATTGGAATGTCTTAGACATCCTCCGTACTCCCCGGACCTTGCTCCAACAGATTACCATTTTTTTCGCAATTTGGATAACTTTTCGCAAGGGAAAAAATTCAACTCCGATGGGGCAGTCCAAATCGCCTTCAAAGATTTTATTGATTCCCGTCCGACTGGTTTTTTTAGTAAAGGGATCAATGAACTACCTATAAGATGGCAAAAGTGCATTGAAAACAATGGTTCATACTTTGATTAATTAAATATATTATATTAAAAAATATTCGACTTTTTGTTCCTTCCATACAAAACGCCAATTTCATATGTAAGGACCTAATATATCAGACGAACCTGGTTTCTTATGTCTTTTGATGATTGTATTGTACGTTCGTGTTGTACGAACTAAACGGAGAAAACTGCATTATGACCATTCCAATCAAACAGATTAGTTGGTTTCTGGTTGAGTTGGTCGGTCGTCTGCGGAAGCCCTAAGGCGCTAGACTTCTGTTTATGTTACTTAAGCGAGTCACGCTTCTAGAATGCTGCGCAGCATGTAATTAACAACATACGTGCGCTCATCTACACATCCTTATAATTTACTAACATAACATTATTGTGGAATATATCTGTAGCCTTAAGACCTGCCATTATGCCGGATAGCCACTTAACACTTACGGGTAAAAAAAATTCAAAAACAATGCAAACACAGAACTCAGTCACTCCCTTCCACTCTGTACAAACTAACATACAATGTTTATGTGATTTTTTTGTAATTCTTAATATTTTATTTTATTATAAGACTTCGTTAAAGATGTGAAATTCTGGAACAAGTCTTCCATGTGTTTTGTGTTGGGCGAGTTTTACTTTTGCTGCGATCTTAGTGTCTTTTGTTGTCAAGTTATACCAAAATTATTTCTAACAAACTTTTATTTACTGTGGAGCTGACGCAGCCTGTGTGAGCGTGCGCGTTCCATCGCCGCCCGTTCGATGTCCATCGCGCACAGGATGGATGAAAACAGCACATGATGTAATTTCTTGCTCCGTTGGTGTAATTGCTGTATGGCGTTCCAGTAGGAGGATAAATAAATAAATAAATTATTATTTATTTATTATGCTGCCTAAAATCTTATACATTTTTCAGTATAATTAACTATACCACTACACAAACTAGTTGATATCCGTATTCATCATCATCATCTGCCAAGCGTGTTCCCAACTATATTGGGGTCGGCTTCCGGTCTAACCAGCAGGGTAATTGCGTAACACCCTATCAGTAGCAATGGGCTTCATTTTGACAGTTCAACAACATTCATTGCGTTGTGGAGCAGACAGTTTTTTCTAACATATGAAGCAATGGATTAGAAATATGCTCCAAAGTTATTCAAAATGAGAGTAATAGTGTTACGCAATTAGGGTGCCGATGCGGTTGAGTACCAGTAATTTTTTTACATGGAGCGACTGCCTATCTGACCTCCACAACCCAGTTACTGGGTAATACGAAATTACGTATAGTAGTATCACGAATAGTTGATATCCTTATTATATCTTAACCCCCTACCTTACCCCCCCCCATTACCTTCCTTGGAATATTAATATTCCACAATTGCCGAATTCCCCAATACCAATCGTCATCCACGACTCAGTACTTACGAGTATCACCTTTGGAAACGATAAAAGGAAAAAAATGGGTAATACCTCTGGTTTTCCTTGTCCGATGACTCATTCTTATTCGAATGCCCATACCGCTCCCTATTTATTTTCAGAAAGGTTAGAAGGGCCTACAATGGATAGGTTTATCAAGCTACATGCCAGACATGGGGCTTGATAAACCTTCCTGTAATTGGGTGCTTTTTATTATGTTTTTAAATCAAGGTAGATTGTAATTGTGTGCCTAATTTTTTTATCTACTACCTACTAACATAGATTTTTATGTTACTTGTAATACTAACACGCTATGGGCCTACGATGCCTGCCAATAAAAGATTTTTATTTTTTTTCTTTTATGTGGCTAAATGCCTATGAATTACGTCCACTGATAAGTTACTACTTAATTTGGTAAGGGTTGGGACCAAATACGGCGATGTATGACGTAAAGCCTCATATTTACGAGGCGACAAATGTCTTGATAGTACATCCTGCGCTTTCAGCTTCATCTTTTTGACTTACTGACCGAGACCCCTTGATCATTCAACTGTACTAATAATAAAACTGAAGAGTTCGTTTGTTTGAACGCGCTAATCTCTGGAACTGCCGGTCAGATATGATTTTAATTTTATTTTTATAGTCTTACTAGCTGCGCCCCGCGGTTTCACCCGCATACGTGTCTATCCCGTGGAAATATCGGGATAAAAAGTAGCCTATACAGGGTGAAATTGAACACATGCGACAAATCGAAATGGGAGATTGTACTTGTCATTATTAACAACTTTTACTATGGGACCAAACCTGTGAAATCGTGAAAAAAAAAATCAGCTGTTCCCTACATTTATGCATAAACTCGCCCGCATAACTCGCCAAAATGTAGGGAACAGCTGATTTTTTTTCGCGATTTCTGGTTTGGTCCCATAGTAAAAGTTGTTCATAATGATGAGTATAAGCTCCCATTTCGATTTGTCGCATGTTTTCAATTTCAACCTGTATGTTAATCCAGGGTGTCAGCTACCTCCATACAAAATTTTATCAAAATTGTTCCAGCCGTTTGAGCGTGAAGAAGTAACAAAATATAAACACACTCACAAATTTCTCCTTTATAATATTAGTGTGATTCCTGAGGAAATGTTTAGGCTATTTAACATCGTGCTATGACCCTTAGTAACCGAACAAAAAGAAAAAAAAAAGTCAGAAAGAACGCTAAGCGTTCCTAAACGAAGTGATAGCGCGGCCTGCAGCCTGCAGGTGATGCGGTGCTAGGGGGGTGGGGGGCTGGGGAACAAGAAACTTCGTAAATAACGCAATGAATGCTGTTGAACTGTCAAAATGATAGCCATTGCTACTGTTAGAGTGTTACGTAATTACCCCGAAGACATTGATATGCTTTAGCTAAGTGTAGAAGCTTTTCATTCAACGTTTTAGGAGGGTAGGAGGTTGCGCAACGCAAGGAGCTTTACGCAACCTTCAGTTTAACCCTTCAGTTCACTTATGACGAGTGATTCGAAGTAAACTTAGCTGAAGCATATCAACATAACTTTTAAGGCGACTACACGACCTAAAGCGCGGTCACTGTCGGGCTGCATAGAAAAGAAAGAGAAGCGCGATGACACAACCGTGGTAATTTATTGCAAATATGAAGCAATTATCTATTTACAAAAACTCTCAAACACCAAACAAATAAAAACCGTATACTAAAATTCGGGGAATTAAATTGTCTTTTAGATGGTGAAAGTTTTATGAAAATACACCCGATAGTGTTTGCGTGATTATCGTTTTTATGTCCGCGGTAGACATTACTTTACAAATTAATTACACTATGTTAAAAAAATATAATTGCAAATATTCACATATCAAATTACGGTCTAGTATAACATTTATTTTTTTCAAAGAAATCAGTCCGGTCGATTAGACGTGATGTTGAATTTAAAATCATTAGAAGTCGTATATCTGCGCCTTAAGACTTATGTTATGTTTATAATGACGTCATAGACTGCTGTTACGGTATACTACCGTCAACCTTTCTGAAATGTTTACTGATTTCTTCAGACTTTAGAAGTATTTGAAACGATTGCAAAGCTAATTTGGAGGGTGGAGCGTTGCGCAACTCAATTAAATTCGAAATGAATACTATACTTATAAAATTCTTAAGATAACTTAGCTAGCCTTCTGATATGACATGACCGGAACAACCATTTTGAAAAGTTTACGGATTTCTTCAGACGATGATATGATATGCTTCAGCTAATTTAGAAGTTTAGATGACAGCAAAGCGAACTGGAGGGTGAAGCGTTTGAGTTTTAGTTCGGTATTTGTTTAGTAGTGACTTCCTTTCACCTTAAAAAATATATCTCCTTTTCACCTAAAAAAAATTAAAAAGTAAAATTTAAAAACTAAATCACACGGGCACACCGCGCGAGCTCCCGCTTCAAATGAAAAAAAACAATTTTCAAAATTGGCACATAAAAAATACATAAGTACAGACGAACAAAGAACCTCCTGTTTTTTGAAGTCGGTTAAAAAATTTACATTTATGGCCCAATCGCGCTGCGTATCTACTGTTGGGCGAATGTCGCCTTTTTTAGACCACACACGCAGCTTTGTGCAGTGTTGTGATGATTTTGAAGGTCGATGATCGCTTAGGTATTTTTTTAATTACAAATCCCTAAAAAATGCTAAATGTGTGACAGCTTGTTAGTCGTAAGAGGCATGACATGAGGCATGCTCACCAATGTCTCGTAATGTATATGTCGCAGATGGATTGTAGAATCCGCCGTTTTACAAAACCGCTAGTTGTTTTTCAAAGCAGCTCCGATAAGTAAAACAACTGAACAACGTTCAGCTGGATTGTCATTGCGCTACGTTTTACAAAACTTCTAGCAGTGTTTAGACATAATGCAGAATGGCTTAATTGCAGTCACAATGAGTGTCTTTCAACTATGATAAATGTTAATTAATATTGTCCTTAAAATCACTGTTTTCACTCGAGTTTAGGGTTCAGTAATTATGGAAAACCTCTGAACGTTGTTCAGTTGTTTTACATAACGGAGTTGTTTTGTAAAACAACTGGTGGTTTTGTGAAACAGCGGATTCTACAATCCATCTACTACATACTACTTGATTAACAATAAACTGTGAGTAAGCACATCCATTGTGCGCAGAATATTAAATAAATATTATTCACAGTTCATACTGTTGGCTTAGGAAAGTTAAGATTATGTTAGGATACCAGACTTGAAGTTGCCAATATAAAACTTGTAAGCCACACAAAAAACTACAGAAGACGACTTTGAAAAAATTTTGACGTTGAAAATATTTTAGCTAAAAATAATCACCTAAACAGAAAATTAGCATAGTATAATCAGCCTATAACGTTCCCAAGTTTCCCACTGCTGGGTCACAGGCGTCGTCGCTTAAAGAGGGAGTGGGCTCTAATCCACCACGCGGGCCCAACAAAACATTAATTAAGTAAAATAAAAAGAAAGTTATAGTAGTAATTGACCACTTGACGCGAACAATTAATCACAAATAAACACAGGGAGTCAACAGCCACAAATTAAACAGTACACCCAACGTTTTTAATTGAAAAGACAGGAAATAACCTATTGTGAATTAAACTATAGTACTAGTTCTCACAGTGTCGTACTAATTTCTACGTGTTATGGCATCAAATTGTAATCATAACACCGGTCAATGACTTCTGGGACTGTGAACTGCGGGTTATCCAATTGTTAACTAGACTAGGTATATCAAGACAATAATACGTGTAGTTAACCCCGTATTATTATTTTAATCATTGTGAAAGTGAGGACTGCGTGGTACATTTTGTTTTATCTGTTAGTTTTAATTATTTTCTGAGAGTTTATGCGGCATCCTTTATTTGATATTGTTATTAGTACCTACTATTATATATTCTGTGTTATTAGTCGAGTCGTTGAGCTTCTTAAGTTCCGATTTGAGCTGCACGATTACTGACAAATGCGTGCACTGACTGGACAGGTCCACTGAAATCTGTGCAGTTACTTCCTCAAAAAAACCATATCAGACACTAATCTGCATGGTCCTCATATAGCCTGACCTGGACTTTAAACGAGACTGTGACCTTGTGTTTGTTTCGGTTTAGACTAATCTGACATTTAAGTCTTTTGTGTTTTCGTTTTTTTGAGTATAGAAGACACTTGTCAGATTAGTCTCTGGGATTACAAAACGAACTATAAATTGCCGTGTTTAATTATTTATTTAAAAAATGTCTATTCTTCATTTGTTTCTTCTCCATGAAGGTTTCATAACGTTTCTATTACCTCAATAGTTCAATACGCTTACCTGGAGGGCAAAAAAACAAAAAAATCCTTGTTGTTTTTGACTTATATTTTGGTGAATAACTCCGAAACCTGACGCTTTAGGATATTATGTTACATAACATTTTTTGTTTGTATAAGTGTCCTCTATCCAAATATATAACTTTTGTTGTGCACCGCGATTCTGAAAAAAAAATCAAAATGGCGGCTGATTAGGGCCAAAACCTTCAAACCCCTTTAAAACATAATTTGATTCGAACGTGTAAAAGTGTTTTTTAAACTAATTTACCGAAATAAATATAATTTATGAATGTGAACAGAGGGGCAATTCTCGTAATTTTAAAAATGTACACAGTTGATCTCAGTCTCTGTCTGTCAAAATTACCTTTTAATTTCCCTATATTTTTAACAAGTTTTTGAGATTGTCGACGAGATGAGACTGCGATTAGATTTTGAATGTTTTAAATTACTAGACTTGTCCTTCTGTTATCTGTAACTTTCGTTTCGTTTTTTTTCTAAGTTTGTCTGCGGGGATTTTATCGTGTCTGACTATCGTTTGTTACGTCATCTAGCTTCTTTGTTTCCTTGTGTTAGTGCTTCTTAAATCCCCTATTGTCTGAGTTGTTTCCTTATTTAAACTGCTCGTCGCTTTAAATCAATTCGTCAAAGAATTTTTTGTTGTCAGAGATTTTATGCAAGTCTCCTCCGAAGGCTTTTCTTTCTTTGAGATCAGTGGTGGCCCAGTGGGGTATTGGCCCTGATTTACGATTTGTAGATCACGAGTTTAAACCCAGGCAGGCACTTTACTTTGTTTGTTTGATTTCATCACCACTGCTCTCAAAACGGTGAAGGAAAACATCGTGAGAAAGCCGGTATGTCTTAAAACCAGAAGACATGTGACATCACTGACATCCACCAAGTCGCACTGGGCCCGCGTGCAGAATTATGGCCCACTCCCTCTCATAGAGAGGAGGCCTGAGTCCCAGCAGTGGGAACATTAAAGGCTGATTATGAGTCTTTAAGGCTGCTGAAGTGGTATCTTTATGTAAAAGAGTGTATCCTCCTATCACCAACCTAACATTGTATTGTGATTACGATTTAGTAGCCAGTAGCTATTTGCAGAGGAATAAACAGTAGTTATCGTCCATAATTGAATGACAGTGATACGTGCACGATAATGGTCCCGCCCCTGTTTGTTTGTTTGTTTGTTTGTAGTCATGGAACTGTCAACATTACGAATGCAAATGACAGTTTGAAAAGGGTGACGTGTGCCGGTATAAAGCACAGACATATATACAGGGTGTCCCTGGAAGTATGGATCAAATCGAATAGGGGCGTGGGCAAGGTCATTTCCAAACTTTTTAACCCTGAGAATGTCGGTGAATTTTTTTACGGTTCAAAAGTTATGATGACCGATTTTTATTTTTTTTTTTCAATCACTTCGCTTAGTGCTCAAGGAAAATAATCATAAAAAAATACTATCAAGGCTATTTAAAAAAAAAAAATCTATAGCCATGAGTTTTCACGAATTCGATTTTTCTTCTTTTTTTTTTTTAGTTTTTTTTTTGCTAAAGCCTTTGAAAATGACCTTGCCCACGTCCCAATTCGATTTGATCCATACTTCCAAGGACACCCTGTATAGAATGAATTGAGCGTCAGCCTTACACAAGTGACTACTCTTAAAAGTTAGATTTCTAGAAATATACAACTACTGGCCGCACATTCGCAAAATTTTTTTCGTAGTTTTCGGTTGGTATTCACTGCACAACTGATTACGGAAACATACAACACAACAAACAACTCAGTCCATTCTCTGAAGGTCATTCGTCAAGGTAACTCGCGAAGTTCAAATTTTCTTACGTTTTTTGCAATTTGCAGGTCAAAGTTAAAGTCAAAGCATTTATTTCAAATAGGCACATAAAAGGCACTTTTGAACGTCAAAAATTACCTTAAAATAGAATTGATTCTAGTCGCCCCTTCCAAAAGGTAGTTTTCGTGTGGAGAAGAATGGGCAAGAAACTCCACCGTTACTCAGGTCAAGAATGGGCAAGAAACTCCACCGTTCGCAGGTCAGTGTCAGTATAGTATAGTAATTAAGTTGAACAAAATATGATTCGCGAGCGTAACAAGTACGTATTTAGAGAATTATAATAATTAAAATCATAAATACAAGTAAGTACCAACTAAGTACATATAGAATAGAATAGAATAGAATAGGATAGAATACTCTTTATTATGTACACCATATAAATTACAGACATAAATATAGAAAACTTTACAACTTTACTTTACCCTATTGAATGACAATTTCATGACATCATGTCATTTAATCCTAATGATTACCTATAATTCTGTAAAGCGATATTTGATACGGTCACGAATCATATTTTAATCAACATGCAACCTGACACTGATCTGCATTATTGCAAAAAACGTAGGAAAATTTGAATTTGACGGACTACCTTAGCGCATCATTTCATTTTCCCTCTGTACACATTAAGAGCCCTCTTACATTTTGGTACTTCGAGCGCATCTTTTGTTTTTTTTTTTGTTATTAATGGTTTCTCACAGTTCAACCTATGAGGTTGTCGTCTTCTTAACCGGGATTGCCTGTGGATGCCTCAATAAATTAAGTCCTCCAGCTAGGGCCAGCGCGCATCGCCGGCGCAGTGAAATTTAGAGTACTTTTAATATTAGGTCCTTACATATGAAATTGGCGTTTTGTATGGAAGGAACAAAAAGTCGAATATTTTTTAATATAATATATTTAATTAATCAAAGTATGAACCATTGTTTTCAATGCACTTTTGCCATCTTATAGGTAGTTCATTGATCCCTTTACTAAAAAAACCAGTCGGACGGGAATCAATAAAATCTTTGAAGGCGATTTGGACTGCCCCATCAGAGTTGAATTTTTTCCCTTGCAAAAAGTTATCCAAATTGCGAAAAAAATGGTAATCTGTTGGAGCAAGGTCCGGGGAGTACGGAGGATGTCTAAGACATTCCAATTCAAGTAATGTAACGCAGCAGTCGACGCGCGTTTGCCGGTTTGCTTCAGTCAATTCGTGAGGTACCCACCTTTCAAGCTTTTTAATCTTCCCAATTTGCTTCAAGTGAATTAAAACAGTTTTATCACTAACATCGAAGCCTGCAGCTAACTCGGACGTGGTTTGCGATGGTCCGCTTCCACAATAGCCTTCAATTCTCCATTATCAACTTGGGTCTCAGGCCGTCCACGGGGCTTGTTCTGCAGGTCGAAATTTCCAGAACGAAAACGTTGGAACCAAAAACGAACTGTGTTTTCTTTTGCAACATGACCGCCATACACATCATTCACCCTTCGAGTCGTTTCCGCAGCACTAGTGCCACGGCGGAACTCGTACTCGTAAATAATGCGATATTTTAAATTTTCCATTTTGTAAAATGAGTGACGCAAACAGAAAAAACAGAAGAAAAAAAACAAATGAATGACGGTCATCGAAGCACAAATACATGAGTAAATAGCTGTACAAATTTGAATTTGGAATTCCTTACCAAAGAGGAGAAATTCGTGATTAAAGTGGCCAGTACGAAAAACGCCAATTTCATATGTAAGGACCTAATATTTTATTTCTTAAAAAATCAAAGTATCAATATATTTTTTTAAATTGATATTGATTAGCAATTATTGAAGATTAAATATTACGTGCAAATGATGTAGAAGTTCGGAGATATTCAGACCTGTTTCCAGTAGAAAATTGAATTAGGTCCAGTAATTTTTTCGTTTATAAGGCATATAACAAAAATGTATTCTATTATTATAAAAGTATATTATTATGATATTTGTGATATGAAAAAAAATGTTTTGATGGATTATATTGAACCGAATCTGCAAATTAGAGCTCTCAAAATCGGCTCTCCATGAGTTTTTGCCTAAACATGCATCAGGAGAACGATTCCTCCTCCTCAAGTCGTACTCCTCATTACTGAGGGTCGTGATCCTCCCTTGAAAACAACTTTTCCCTGACGATGTTTCGCCATCTCTGTCTATCCTTGGTCAAGTGAAGCGCATCATGAAATTTCGTGTCAAGAGAAGAGCTTATCTGGTCAGACCATCGCAAAGGGCTGCGACCTCTTGGTCGTTTACCATCCACCTTGCCGGTAACCATCAGTTGTTCGAGGTTATTGCCATCTTTCCTCGCAATATGACCGAAAAATTCTAAAACTCTGCGGCGACAGGTCGTAGAGAGTCTGGTCTTTATTCTGAGCTCGCGTAGGATGGACTCGTTGGTGCGGAATGCAGTCCAGGGTATCTGGAGCAACTTCCTCCAACACCACATCTCGAAGGCGTCTATACGAGCTCGGTCGGCCTTTCTCACGGTCCATGTTTCTGCTCCGTATCCGAAAATTGAAAAGACCAGCGTGTTGACCAATTTCACTTTGGTATTTCGCGAAATGTTGCGATCTCTCCATATTAGGAGAACGATTATTGCTAAATAAATAGACAAAATAATAAAAAAAATTGCTTTATTATTATCGTAGAAGAGAAAACGAACTAACTTTACCAATTAATTGCTGTTTATACCAACCAACGAATAGTATTCAATTTCAACGAGAAAATCATGCATTTACGCGCATTTTTGTAAAAGGCCTCTTAAAGTGGATCGTTCATTGAAGGTAACATTCCAGAATGTGAGAGTCAATTTAGCGGGATAAGCCCTCGTAATGGCTGTAGGTAGGCGAAGTCATATCAACTTGTCACTGTTACACGGACTGTAATAACATGATTACTTCTGATGTTCTTGATAAACCTACTTAGTCAATTCAAGTCGAAATACCTTTATAAATCTGATCTTGTTTAGAAGCTCATTGCGTTATCACGGAAATCATAATCATGATTCTGCTTCCTACAGCTTTGGCCTCCTTTATGACGCTTAGGGGCCGTCTGAATCGCGGCGGTAGTGTCGCTGTGCCATCAAATTTTTGCCGCGATGATATCGCCGTGTGGAGACACGTTCTAAGAGAGTGTAGAAATACGTTACACGACGATAATATCGCCGCGATTATTTCGCTCGTGGAGACGGCCCCTTATTTAATGGACTGAAAACCGTTGAAAGTTTGAAACTCCAACAATCCACGTCAATGCGCGTATTTTGCGTACGAGTGCTCACTGACAGTATATTGTATTAATAGTTATGAAGTACCTACACGGTTGCTCATCGAATCATGCATGAGTTTACCTTTAAGTATTCTCATATTGCGCTCCTAAAAATTTACACAAAGTAAAGTGCCTGTCTGGGTTCGAATCTATGACGTACAACTCTGAAGTCGCGGCCGATACTTGGCCGCCACTGCTCTCAAAACGTTAAAGGAAAACATCGAGAGGGAAACCGGCATGTTCTAGAACTAAAATTTCGAAGACATGTGACATCTACCAACCCGCACTGGGCCCGCGTGGTATATTACGGCCCACTCTCTCTCACGAAGAGGAGCCCTGTATCCTAGCAATCCTAGCTGTGGACACATTATAGGCTGATTTTGCTCCTAAAAATATTATTGAACACTCACGGTTCCAACCTAACCTAACCCGTTTGGTCGCAGTAACTATACTGCTACCAACCGTGAGAAAAGGATAGAAATTTAATTGAAGCGCAAGAAGTTTTCAGAGGTTCATTAACTTAAAATAGTGTCCGTCATTAAAAGGTCAATCAATGAAACTTTAGAGGATCAGTGAAATATTTCTCATTTAATTTAACCAGATAGGCCATAATTATAGCCGTTACAGTCCGTTCATATTTATTTTACCTCTGAAAGCATTAACCCAAAAGCAATCTTATTGTAACGAGGACAAATATCACTTTAATTTTGCCAGTGATGCAATATCATAGGTAAAATAACTGGATGTGCTGTACAGTCTTTTCAAATATCCCAGATGGCAATTAAATGGACAAGGAATATAATAGATATCTATTACAAGTGTTTATGACATGAATGGTCAATGCTATTGTAATTATAATTCGTAAAGCATTGCGCTATGGCCTATGAATTAAATTATTCTCCCAAAATATCATTTAAAACCGGCTGTTTATATTGATTTTAATAGCCATCCTAAAACTTGAACTGATTTGTTCTCAGTATTTCAATAATCGGAGTGAGTCAAGTATCTTATACAATATACATTCTAAGTTTTAAGCACAGGTTTTCATAAGTTCTCTTAGCAGTTCAAGGTTCCATTCCCTACTTTAAAAAAAAACCTTAAACAACAGAAGACAGTATATTTCGATGAATGGGATGCATGTACGAAAAGTTTTATATTTATGTATCAGATTTGATGTTCACAGCAAAAGTTGTTTAGTATGACAGGTAGAATCACCCTCTTGACGGTTGCAGGTGACCAAATCGCCACCCTGTAGAATCATCACATAATTGACCAATCTTTCTTTAACTTTCAGCATGGAACGTAGAATATACTCTGGACAGCGGTAGCTCGAGTCCGTTCCGTTACGACATAGTAACGCTGGACCACCGCCGCCAGCGCAGGGATGTTCCGCCGCCCCCGCTGGCCTCGCCAGCCCCTCAGCCGACTGCCACGGGGCTCACACCAGCAGCCCCCGTACCGTTCGACCCTGCACCGACATCGCCCAACAATTCGTCGATGAATGCCACGCCGGGATCCATCAAGACTGCTAATACTACTGAAAGTAAGTGGAATTATTTGACAGTTGATAAAATACTATAATACCAGCCCATTATTGTCCCTCTGCAGGCCTATGACCTCATACAGAGAAGACATGGGTAATTTGGCATTGATCACAACGCTTGCTCAAGGCGGATTTCGTATTTATAAATTTAGATTTCCTCACAAGTTTTCTTCACCGATGCAGCGATGTCCATGATAAACTTGAAAGTAAAATATTAAACCATACAGCCTTTGCACCGTTACTTCGTTTGTGACAAGACGAGTAAATATGACATACATTTAATCTAATTTCAGCTTCAGAGATAGTGACATTCGCTATTTATTTAGCGTTATCATCGTGTTTTCCCCTGACAGTCGTAGCGTGTTTTCTAAATACAGTACTTGCATAATCGTCATTTCAGGCGAAAGACGTCCACTGCTGGACATAGCCCCCCCCCAAGCACTTCCGTTTCGACCGGTTCTTGCATAGTAATTATGTATTCTCATAAATTTCAAATAATCCTTCCTGTAAGTAACGTGTCGTTTCCAACGCTGCTTTTGCATTGTTAATGAGAACGACAACGTTTCGTGTCTTCTGACTTATTTTACAATTCAAAAGAATTGTAGCACGTTTCTTAGAAGTTCAGTATAGAACAGACGCAACTGATGTCTAAACTTATATTCTTTTCAAAAAACCTCATCTAATATTGAACTCCATTTTAATTTGATGACATATTTTTGTCATCAGAAAGATGATCCATGTATCGCGCGAGTCTCTGATTACAGAAAAAGTTTCACTGCGTCATTCTAAAACTGGGATTTTTTTATGAATATTGAAATACGAAGTTACACTGCGAGTTTCGAATGAGAAGGTAGCATCCACCAGCGATTTTGATGACGTCATTTTCGCATTACCTACTAACTTGCCAGCCTTAAGAGTGACTTTATGTGATTCCGAGAATATGCCTTACATCAGACTATTTTTATTAGCCAGCACTTTGTTCCATTTTTTCATTATTGCAAATTTTTCTCACGTGTGACAGTCCACATGGATGGCCCCGAGACGGTGGGTATCCATGAGGATTCACCAGAATGCAATTTGCCCAAAATAGAATACTGGAATGGACATCACCTTTTTAAGGCACCTTCGAGTCACAGTGATATTTATTTATTACTCACAAAATCCACAGCTCTTTGAAATTTTCTCTTAAGAAACTTACTTTTATACTGCACTTAAACCATACATCGCTATATCCGATGGACGATACATTGTAGCACTATCGATCGACGTCAGCCCTGTGTATTACCTTTTAATTGGCATGCGGGAGACCCTCAATTATTTCAAACTTCGATCCCCTACTTGTATAGCCCCATTTCGCTCACTCTTTTACTTTCCAAATACCCTCATTTAAACGTCAAATATTGTTACATTACGTCACATCCATAGTTCCCACATACACTTTCTTCTCGGCAGCTGAGTTCGAAAGGAAAAGTTTCGTGGTTTCATTGTTGTGCTGCTCGCTTAAAAACAAAAAGACGTTGACGTTTGTATATTTTAACTCAATGCCAGTGGATGCTAACAATATTTTCAAATAATGCTGGCTGTTCAGCAAGATTTTTGATTTTTTATTAGCCTACATTGTGTCCCTCTGATGAACAAAGGCTCCCTTTTCTCCTTCCAAACTTCTCTGTCTTATTTGATATCTGGTCATGGTAGCCCTGCGGATGATCAGATTGTCACACCACCTTCGCCGCGGTCTACATCGACGGCGATGACCTTTCTCAGGCTTCCAGTGAATGGCGATCTTTGCCCATCTCTCGGACTTCGTGTCATTTGGCCTTCCATGCTATCTTACGATGGAGAAAACGAAAATGTGTTACAACATGAAAAACCAAGTTACCGTCAAAACGTTATTTCAACGAAATCCTTCGAGGTAATCATCGCGCTTATTAATTAATTCACAAATACAAATTCATACACATATAGGAGCACGTCACGTCCATTATAAGCAGTTTTCATTTGGAATATATATTATGTATCCTTGTATACACAGCTGTTTTATTTATATGTTTTTGGCATGTTTTCGTCGGCATAGCGAATGTCCGTATTAATATGTGCTTGCTGGGTCATGCTGGCGTGGAGTTTTTGCATTGGATTTCCGGTTCCAATTATATGTAGATATTTTTTGGTTCTCGGATCAGGTATTAAGTTTCGGCTGTCGGTAAATATGAGATCGGTAACCGGTAGCAATAAAGATTATTTTAAATACGTAACATAAGAGCCTGGTTTGAGAAATTCTTGCTAAATCTTAAACGACATTATTCCTTTATACATTAACTGTAAGGACCAGGCTTCTGTTTTTATGATTCTGGAAAACAAGTCTATGAACCTAGTGATTAGAAGCTATAAAACATCTTTGCTGCGATACAACGGCATGAAATAATATGCATAATGAATAATGATATGAGACAACCACGTGGAGATCTCAAACGAAGTAAATGCGGTGCGAAGGGGTGTGTCAGGGGTACATGAAATTAATTTCACGCGGACGAAGTGGCGGGTAGAAGCAAATTGTACCAAAAGCTTAAGCATTAAAAACTTACACTGAATTAAATAAGCAAGGATAAAAATGAATCTGCTCGACCACTTCGATAAAAATTATACATATGATTATTTTGATGATTATTTTGATGCAGTTTCCTTGCTCGAACTATTGATAATAAAAAACGATTATAGTTTTAGAATTATCGACTGCTAGCTGCTGCCCGCGACTTCATCTGCGTGAAATCCTATCCTAACCAAAAGTAAGTTTGTTTGTTTGTTACCTTTTCACGCCTAAACCACTGAACCGATCATCCTGATATTTTGCATATACGTTGTTAGGTGTACAGAAACGGACATAGGGTAAGCTTTCCTTCGGTAGGGTTCCTTTTCGGTAGGGTTTTTTTTTTTTTCCTTGTACCATCTCGAAAAAAAGTGCTGTTCCCGAGGAAAACCACAGTACACGTGGCGCCTTCTATTAGCATAATAACGTTATTGTTGTTTTCCTCGGTAACATTACTTTTTTTCGGAATAAAAGGATAAAGGTACCCTATGTCCGTTTCTGTACTCCTGACAACGTATATTATGGAAATTTTCAGGATGACCGGTTCAGTGGTTTAGGCGTGAAAAGGTAACAAACAAACAAACTTGCTTTCGCATTTATAATATTATTATACAGGTTGAAATTGAAAACATGCGACAAATCGAAATGGGAGATTGTACTCATCATTATGAACAACTTTTAACTATGGGACAAACCTGAAATCTCGAAAAAAAAATCAGCTGTTCCCTACATTTTATGTTCGCATAACTCGTCAAAATGGTGATTTTTTTTTCACGATTTCAGGTTTGGTCCCATAGTAAAAGTTGTTCATAATGATGAGTACAATCTCCCATTTCATTTTGTAGCATGTTTTCAATTTCACCCTGTATATTATATAGTTAGGATAACGATTATAATATTTGATTGGCTGCTATTAATAACTGCTCGTAAGGAAAAGAGACTGAATTAACGTAATTGCTTCTAGAACATTCATTTTGATCGTATTTATTTCGTGGAAAATATTTCAACTGTCTGTCTGTTACGATTTCATGGATGAACTTTCGAACTGCTAAACCTGAGAGCCAATTCTTGTGAAAGGTTAGTTAAGGCTATTTAACATCACGCTATGGCCCTTAGGAGCCGAGCAAAAAGAAAAAAGTCTGATAGGACGCTAAGCGAAGACGAATTAAAGGCGCGGGCGGGCGATGCGTCGAAATAAATAATTAAGATGATGATCACAAATTTCATTTTTTAAGGTTAGATGTGATTTTGGAATTTGTAGGAGAAAATACGAAATTCACGCGAACGAAGTCGCAGGTGAAGGGCTACTTTATTTTTAACCGACTTCAAAAAAGGAGGTTCCGTATTCGACCCATATGTATGTATGTTTGTATGTCCGCGATTTTATTTACTTATCCATTTAGATTTTAAAAGGATTTTGATGGTATTCCCGTCTCATGAGTGCATTCGCAGTCTTATCCATATATTTTTTCCTTTTTATTATTCATAACAACTTTGATAAATGATGATTGACGTTAATATGACGCTGAATTACGCTGTTTGTTATCATTGCCATTGTTGATACAGTGCGCTGTACGACTAAGAAAAAGAAACATTACCCATAAAGGCTTGTTTACACGAGAACAGTTGCTCAAATGCTCATCCTTCGAGAGCAGAGATTGTCCATGCGACAATCGGCGATTATCGCAATCAAGTGTGTTGGATTGAACACATGAGAAAGAAAAATTCGCCTGCGGTTATGTCAAGCATCGTAGTTGGTTTTCTCGAACTGTGATTCGAATACTCGATGTTCGGTTTTTTATTTACAACTTACACGGACGCTGGCAGCGAGGAAAGAACTCTCTTCTTGAAGGAAAAGAACTCTCTTCGACTTTAGTCGTAGTGTTTTAATAAACTGTCATTATTTACAAGCTGTGCGAAGTATGCTCAATGTTGCTGTGCGTTCAACTCCAATGCTTTGCTTTTCATATAATCCTCCTGATTAGTTATGAATTGTTTCTAGTTTTTATATATTGGCATTTTATGTAGCATCTATCACGCAGAGTTTAACGAAATGAGTTGTAGCGAATATTTTAATTATTTTTTTTGGTAAATGTGCCTGCTTTTGACCTCGATGAAAAAATTAATGACGTCCAACTTCCGTCACCTTTCGGTAAACGAGTTTTTGCATAATTATGTTGGTTGCTTTTTAGGGTTCCGTAGCCAAATGGCTAAAAACGGAACCCTTATGGATTCGTCATGTCTGTCTGTCTGTCTGTCCGTCCGTCCGTATGTCACAGCCACTTTTTTCCGAAACTATAAGAACTATACTGTTGAAACTTGGTAAGTAGATGTATTCTGTGAACCGCAGTAAGATTTTCACACGAAAATAGAAAAAAAACAATAAATTTTGGGGTTCCCCATACTTACAACTGAAACTCCAAAAATTTTTTTTCATCAAACCTGTACGTGTGGGGTATCTATGGATAGGTCTTCAAAAATGATATTGAGGTTTCTAATATCATTTTTTTCTGAACTGAATAGTTTGCGCGAGAGACACTTCCAAAGTGGTAAAATGTGTGTCCCCCCCCCCTCTAACTTCTAAAATAAGAGAATGATAAAATTAAAAAAATATATATAATGTACATTACCATGTAAACTTCCACCGAAAATTGGTTTGAACGAGATCTAGTAAGTAGTTTTTTTTTAATACGTCATAAATCGAAAACCGCAATTTACCTTTCACAAAGTTACAACGAACTACAAGAACTTTTATATTATGTTACTTGCTGCTACGGAACCCTTCATGGGCGAGTCCGACTCGCACTTGGCCGGTTTTTTATGTTTGTTCATCCTCCTAATATTATCTTAGATAAACTTTTACGACCACTGAACAGGCGCTTTTCCGCTTTTTTGCCGTACACAGGTTCATTTTTACCAATTTTACCTCAAAATATCAAGTTCCAGTTTTAGTAAGTTAGTAACTAAAAAACGCAATAGCGGGACTATAGCTAAAAACATTTTTAGTCTTACAGAAAGAGCATTTTGTTCGCCTCAAATACGCAAGGTTGGTCGTGACTCGTGACAAATGGACTTTTAGTTTAGGACGAAGCGCTATACACTCGTGGTCATTCGTGCGAGTTGCGACTGCCTCCACCGTGCCCTGCGCACACTTGCAGGGCACGGTAGGGATTTTATGCGACGAATAGGAATATAATTTCAATGATAATGCCTAAGGTCGTTGCGGAATGCCGTAGGGTACTGCGACATCGTTGACGTCAGTGCGCTTGCATGTAGTGATAGCGAAGGATCCCCTGCCGTGCCGCCAAAGGGCGCAGGCCTAAGTACCTATCGCCACTAGTAGATAGATGCACCAATCCATACTTACTAATATTATAAATTCGAAAGTAACTGTCTGAATGTCCATTTCACGTCTAAACCACAGAGCGGATTTCAATAAAATTTAGCAAGGAGATAGATGGCATCCTAATGAAGGCCCTAGGATGCCATCTATCTCCTTGTTCCTAGTTCAATACAAAGTAGAGAACAGTTATAAAATAGCGTGTTAAAGTAATGACAGTGCTTATTAATAAGACGGTGATGTTTGTCAAACAATTGGAGAACAATATACGCCGGAACGCTCACATCCTCTGCGGTAAGATATTTTCTTTCATAACATAACAGTTACAGTCGTCATCGGTAAATTATAGTTCTTATAGTGTGTCACTCTCGCTGGATGTTGTATATTAAAACAATGCAAACATATCGGCAACTGATGACTCGTTACACAAACTCTTTCTAAAACAACTATGCGACAGCTAAATGTCGTCATCATCATCATTTCAGCCGAAAGACGGCCACTCCTGGACTTAGGCCTCCCCCAAACGCCGCCACTTCGTTCATTACAACTAAATGTAATGCGCAGAATTTAGCGCAAAAAACTTACGTGATAAGTAAAGGGATGGTGAAGCAGGTGGTGGTGGTGAGAAATGAGTGGTTGCTTAGCAATTTGCTAAAACGAAAATCGAAAACAGAAAACGAAAATAATAATCTTTTCGGTTTTCTACAGGATTGTCTTTGGTAAAAATAAAAGAAATAAGTACAGTGTCAATCTTTTAATAATTATTTCTCAAACATGCTTGGTTTGAGCATTATTTTGACAACCTTCTTCGAGATAAATCGAAATTGCTGTACTGGCCAAATACATGCGAGCAGCGGCCGGCAGGATGAAAATCCATATCTGTCGTGGTTTTGCGGCCAAATAAATTACATAGTAAACTCATATGTGTCGTGTAATTTAAAAATGGAACGATCTTTTACTCCGAAACATGGCAACCAAGGAGGTAACTTATCAAAGGTTTTATTTAAATTTCGAACTGGGTTGCAAATAGCTGTTTATTAAAAAAAAATGAACACTTTAACGCGGGAAAGTCATTGATTTTGAAAAGGAATTGTATTTGTCAAAAAAGTTCTGCCTAGGTACTCCTTAGTTTTAATTTCCGCGCATTATTTGAGAAAAGTGCTATACAAGCCTTGGCCACAACTAGGCATTGATGGACTTACGTAACTATTTCGTCCATCAGTGCCTCTTTTGTTGGCCGCTGCAATAATGTACTATAATTAACTGTTTGAAATTAAATAACACGAAACATTGTATATGCGAGAGAAAGCATTTTTTAATCATTGTTCTTAATATGACTATGAAAATTTCTCTTAATAAAAGCATTGAAAGTATTCAATTGCTGACACTTAAAAATAAAAATGCGGATTTTTTTGGACGACTACAAAAATTGCCGTAAACGAAAATCGATCGGACAGTTACTAAACTAGGCGTTGCTTAACTTTGGGGATTACACTGAGTCTATTGTAGTCAGTAATTACAAGGACGCGAACGCCCGTGGTAGACTTACGAAGGCTTTATTATAAACTAGCTGACCCGACGAACTTCGTACCACCCCAGAATTAAATGATGTGACAATGTTCAATAGACACGTGGCGCCATCTATTATCATAATAACGTTATTGTTGTTTTCCTCGGGAACAGCAGTTTTTCTATGTCCGTTTCTGGACAACGTATATGCAAAACAGGATGCGATGTTCAGTGGTTTAGGCGACTAGAATCAATTCTATTTTAAGGTAATTTTTGACGACCAAAAGTGCCTTTTATGTGCCTATTTGAAATAAATGCTTTGACTTTGACATACAAACTTACTTTCGCATTTATAATATTAGTTTCATATACGCTGTGTTTACTTTTCCATCAATGGTGTACTATGATTATCGCAAGTCGTTCAGCAAACAGAAGTGTTTACTAGCATACCAGGTAGCTATTTATTTACAGTCTGTACCATTTCGAATATAATGGGAGAATAGCGTGTTGTTTCAGCAAATTAATTTGGTAGCAATTTACCATACCAAAACAAACACTGTAGTCGACATTCTGTTTATTTTCGAAGATCTTGAAATGGAATGTAGGCTCGTCCCCTAAGTATTATTACATGGCTTCATAAGTGGCGAAATATAATAACCATTCGAGGATTATGTTATCCTGAAATATACCATGTTTCCTCAGAGAACCAAGGTAACTGAAATAGCCCGAATAATTGCCAGACTTAAGTCGCAGTGGGCAGGGCATATTGCTTGCAGAACAGATGGCCGATGGGGCCGAAAGGTTCTGGAGTTGCGACCGCGTACCGGAAGACAAACGTTGGAAGGCCCCCCACAAGGTGGACCGATGACCTTGTGAAGGCCGCAGGGATCAGCTGGATGCGGAAAGCACAGAACCGGTCGAAGTGGAGGTGCTTGGGGGAGGCCTATGTCCAGCAGTGGACGTCTTTCGGCTGAAATGATGTGCCATGTTTAGTGGTAAATCGTTCAGAATAAACGGTTGCTGCAACACTGACATTGGCAAACAATTCAATTTGACAAAAGAATATCAACCGTTAGCGTGTCGCCGGTTGGAAAGCGTAGGGAAACCACATCTCTGTGACAAACGAACAATCAGTAGGTACTACAGTCAGGGAAAAGTATTGGTTCGCCTATTGATAAATGGTTTTATTTCTGTCTTAGCTCGTACTAAACAGTTTTACACATAAAAAAAAGACGGGTTGCACTCCGGGAGTGCCGGCAGAAGTGAAAACTGGAATATTAATGTTGAAATAAATCAATTATGAATTGAATTAATATAACAAATTTTTTTTCGATGCACTTTGTTCAATTTCCATATTTTAAACACTATATACACGAATTTTACGAATACACAGCAGTGTGGCTACTACACAGACGGTCGAGCCATCAGCTGTCCATCCATCCATCCACATCCACGTCCACCATCACCGTCACCGCCACCGTCCACGTCACCGTCCCCGTCTCCGTCACCGTCACCGTCACCGTCCGTCCGTTCGTCCGTCCGTCCGTCCGTCCGTCCATCCATCCAACCATTATCGTATCTCACTTGGTTCACTTCGGTTGGCGCCGCCGTAGAAAGAGGGGGGGGGGGGGAATCTCTCCTGACGGTCACGTGTCCTGACGCGATGTCCTGACGCGAGTTTAACATTTTTTCCCCATTACAAAAAGTGTGCAACGCCGCTAAAGAAGTTTTCACTTCAAAAAGTAAGTTTAAAAACTAAAACCCGACTACGAAAAGTATGAAACAAGAAAGTACCTTCCCGTGGCCGCATGCCGCTGTACTAACATAAATTATAAGCTATGGTAGCATGCGACCACGGGAAGGTACTTTCTTGTTTCATACTTTTCAGTAGTCGGGTTTTAGTTTTTAAACTTACTTTTTTTTAAATTATTTGGGGGATTATTTCAGTAATATTAGGTCCTTACATATGAAATTGGCGTTTTGTATGGAAGGAACAAAAAGTCGAATATTTTTTAATATAATATATTTAATTAATCAAAGTATGAACCATTGTTTTCAATGCACTTTTGCCATCTTATAGGTAGTTCATTGATCCCTTTACTAAAAAAACCAGTCGGACGGGAATCAATAAAATCTTTGAAGGCGATTTGGACTGCCCCATCGGAGTTGAATTTTTTCCCTTGCAAAAAGTTATCCAAATTGCGAAAAAAATGGTAATCTGTTGGAGCAAGGTCCGGGGAGTACGGAGGATGTCTAAGACATTCCAATTCAAGCTCTTCTAATTTGGTAGCCGTCTGTTGCGCAGTGTGTGGTCTGGCGTTGTCGTGAAGCAGCAGTGGCGTGGAGCGATTGACCAGCCTTGGTTGTTTAGCCGCTAGCTTTTCCATCATGGTTTGTAATTGCTGACAATAGACATCAGCTGTAATAGTCTGGCCAGATTTGAGAAAACTGTAATGAACAATACCGGCACTAGTCCACCAAACGCTTACAAGTAACTTTTTTGGGGTTAATTTTCGCTTGGGGCAGGATTTGGCTGGCTGGCCAGGATCCAACCATTGCGCTGAGCGCTTCCGATTATCGTAAAGAATCCATTTTTCATCACAGGTAATGATTCGGTTTAAAATACCTTCATTGTTGTGCCGGTTCAGTAATGTAACGCAGCAGTCGACGCGCGTTTGCCGGTTTGCTTCAGTCAATTCGTGAGGTACCCACCTTTCAAGCTTTTTAATCTTCCCAATTTGCTTCAAGTGAATTAAAACAGTTTTATCACTAACATCGAAGCCTGCAGCTAACTCGGACGTGGTTTGCGATGGGTCCGCTTCCACAATAGCCTTCAATTCTCCATTATCAACTTGGGTCTCAGGCCGTCCACGGGGCTTGTTCTGCAGGTCGAAATTTCCAGAACGAAAACGTTGGAACCAAAAACGAACTGTGTTTTCTTTTGCAACATGACCGCCATACACATCATTCACCCTTCGAGTCGTTTCCGCAGCACTAGTGCCACGGCGGAACTCGTACTCGTAAATAATGCGATATTTTAAATTTTCCATTTTGTAAAATGAGTGACGCAAACAGAAAAAACAGAAGAAAAAAAACAAATGAATGACGGTCATCGAAGCACAAATACATGAGTAAATAGCTGTACAAATTTGAATTTGGAATTCCTTACCAAAGAGGAGAAATTCGTGATTAAAGTGGCCAGTACGAAAAACGCCAATTTCATATGTAAGGACCTAATATTTATAAATTTTTGAAATGTGTTAATTAAGCCCTTTCATTTGAAAACCAAGAAGGCATGATTAAAAAAAATGTTTTTAGATCATGACTTTATATCCGCTAGAGGGCGCCATATTCAACTTTATGTGACGTCATATAGCCTATAACCAGCGGACGATCAAGACGCTTCCAACGATACTTCATTTGTCTAATTATGACAAGCAGTTTAGAAGTTATGAGGGAACAGATGAACATACATACATTCATACATGTCGTGCATACATACAATACATACATACCGGTCAAAATCATAACCCTCCTTTTTGCTTCGCCGTAGTCGGGTAAAAATAGAAAATAAACAGAACGAAAGCCACTAGTAAACAACAATTTCGGCAAGAAATGGCCGACATGATGGGGAAGGATAAAGCCAGTCATTTTGCAACAAACTGTCAAAATAATTATATATTATTACGTACAAAGGCAGTTGTAGGTTCCCACAAAATACGGAAATGTTTCAGTATTTTGTGGGAACCTACAGCAGCTGGCATTGGTACCTAATGGTTGAGTAATAGCATACCACGTATTAGTTATAAGTTCCAACCCTTTGTTAGTGGTTGCAATGGCAATTATACATCATTTGGTTTTAATAGGTTTTTATATTTTATTAATCTTTTTGATAGATTCTTTTATATTTTGTAAATCTGAGGACTTTGTAGGCCTTGTGGACTGTAGACCTGTAGACCATTTTTTATTTTATCAAGTACCTGGTACTTATTGACAAGGCCTACGCTGTTCTCCTATACCTACTGTAATTTGAAAACATTGAAGTTTCTTGCCGGCTCTTCTTTGTAGGAAACTACCAATTGGAACCGTGCACCTAGCTTCTGACGTTTCATAGGTGCCCATGTAGGCTTATGTGAAATAAAATATTTTGGTTTTTATTTCGATTTTTGACGTTTTTAAAGATCCGGAGAAAAACTATTATCCCTTGTTTTAGTAAAAATCAGTTAAATTATACTAATATAATACAGCTCAAGAAAGAAAGAAAGAAAAAGTATTTATTGCGACTCGTGCAGGAAGATCACAAACTAAACTAAACACAGTCAAAAATAAAAAAATAAACAAATTATATTTAAAACAAGGAACAAAAAGAAAAATGAAACGGACAGTCCTACACGAGGCCAAAAGGCTCCTATCCTATCTCAGCATGATGCTAGAACATTTAAAAAATAAATGTCACAGCGCTGGTAGAGTGCGCGCAAGCTAAAGGTATGATTCCGATCTCGGCAGCACGCAGCAGTGCTGCCGCGGCAGCAATGTGACGCAGCAATGTCGCGCAGCATTGCTGCCGTGCTCGGAATGTAATCTCGTATAAACCCATAGAAAATGTATGAGGACCAGTAGTGCTGCGACCGCACTGCCGCGGCAGCACTGCTGCGTGCTGCCGAGATCGGAATCATACCTTAAGTCTGCGCGCGTGTTTGAACTTCGAGACTATATCCCTGCCAACACTTGTAATCACGTTCGGCATAATGATGGCGACTATTTACTTTGGAAAACACGGAACACAGCACACTCTTGACATATAAAGGTCGAGATGGCGTAAATCGATTATTTCCGATTTTGACAGCGCGCAAGCTTGCGCGGACTTTATTCTGATAGGGCCCGCAGTGATGTCACGAAATGTCACTGAAGAGTTAGTTTTTTGTTCCAACGCTGGAACTACCCATCGGATTAAAAAAAAATCTTAGCATTTGATAGCCCAATTCTTGAGGAAGGTTATATATGTTACCGGCCAAACCCGATTTCAGGACAAACTAGTTTAGCCTAGGCTAAACTAGTTCCGTCGACATAGGATGCAAGGGCGAGCGAAGGGCACCCCGAGGTTCGGTTTGGTTAGGTTACTTTAAACCCTTTACACAGAAATAGGGGCCCCGCGGAGCGGGGCTCCGTCGACATAAGATCCAAGGGCGAGCGAAGGGCACCCCCTATCACGTATAGGAAGAACTAGTTTAGCCTAGGCTAAACTAGTTTGTCCTGAAATCGGGTTTGGCCGGTAACATATATACGCTATTTAACGTGACGCTACCGACCCGTAGTAGCCGAGCAAAAGGGAAAACAAGTCATAACGAACGCTAAGCGAAAACGAAGTCACGGGGCACAGTTATGGGATATACGCTAGGGCAGAAGCTAGTATTAATATAAGGACATATTTTATTGAATTTATGCACATTACGACGCAAATGTAAGTGAGGCGTTCGTTATAACTTAATGTCAGCTTTTGTGAGTCACTAACGGGACAACGCCGCGCCACTGAACATCTTATAATAAAATATTTATCCTTTTGATTGCCTCATTGAGTTCTCCAGAATGAATGGACTTCAATAACGATATGGAGCCAATTATATTCGCACTGAGAGCTGTTTTTTTCCTTATCAACTCTATAAGTACTTACCTTATACCATTATTAATAATTAACGAAATCATTGATTAAATAATCAATTATTACGGACAAAGCATGAATGTAGTTATGTTTTAACGAGAATTAAATGCTTTTCATAATAATATACGTGTCTAATTGCAACTCAGAAACTTTGAGGTTGGCAGCTCGAGTCTTCTTAAGAATAATACTTAGTATGTTAAGGGGCTTACAGGACCTAAACACAAAAAACGCAAGTTTTAGAAACAATAAAAGTATATGATCGGCTACAGTAAACAAAATAAAAAAATTTATACGATATTCTTAAGGATATAATGCTAGGTAGATAGTGTGTTGAAAACATAATACAACTTATTTGGTACGATAGAAAAAAATCATGAAGATACCTCTAAAAACTTTCTTTTTACAATAAAACCATACTAATATACATACAATCATTATAATTTTTTGTCAGATTATTCTACAAGCAACATACTAAAACTCTAATGTTTTAATTTTTTAGTCCAAAGGATAGATTTTTCGTAAACAGATAATCCAAACTAATATTACTTATATGCGAAAGTAACTCTGTCTGTCTGTCTGTCTTTTCTTCACGCCTAAACAAGTGAACTGGGTATAGAGATAGTTTGAGTCCCGGGAAAGGACATAGGATAGTTTTTATCCCGATATTCCCACGGGATCGAAAGTTACGCGGGTGAAACCGCGGGGCGCAGCTAGTTGCTTCATATTTTGCAAAAAATTACCAGCGTTGTGTCATCGCGTTTCTCTTTCTTTTCTATGCAGTCCGACAGTGACCGCGCTTTAGGTCATGTAGTCCTCTGTCTCGAAAACTCGTTCGTAATCTCGACCAATACTGTCTTCCCTCGAGATTTAATCTCGAAAAATGGCTCGAGATCTCGCGTTGCATTCCCTACTCCCGTACAATTAGGCTACCTAAGCTACGGCAACAGCAGCACCCTAATTGCGTTCCAATCACAATCTGAATCATTATGAAGGTTATTGCTAATCCTTTGCTTGATATGTTCGAAATAATCGTCTGCTCAACAACGTAAATAACGCAATGAATGTTGTTGAACTGTCAAAATGAAAGCCATCGCTACTGGTGTGTTACGAAATTACTCCGCTGGTCCTTCATCCTAATTACATAATACAACAGACTCCCTAGATTACCAGAGTTGACCAGAGCATTTTAATAAACTACCTGGTAACTTCTCATAAACTGAAAATGTAGTTCTCGTTCTAGACTTCGAACGGTTATCGTAGGCTATGACGTCGTGAACTTGAGACGTGTCCTCCAGTCATTAACGTAAATTCTTCGATCTCGATGCTTGTAATTATGTGACGTTAACAGACGACGTTCATTCTCATTAGGTTCTATCGTTAGTTTAGATTAATAGATTGGTGGAACATCCCATAAGAGGCGCTGACCGCGTTAAAAAATCGCGTTTTAAACAAAGGTATGTAAAAATTATGAATTTTACGCCTGCTCGTGTTCTTAGGGAGTTCCTAGCAAAGGAATTCTCTGAAGAGGTTTGCAGGGCCCTAATTGCATTACACACTTTCAATGACAATCTGAATCATTTTGAAAGGATATTGCTAATCCACTCCTTCCTATGTTCGAAAAATTGGTCTGCTCGACAACGTAAATGACGTAATGAATGTTGTTGAACTGTCAAAATGAAAGCCATTGCTACTGATATTACGCAATAACCCCGCTTAGCCGGAAAATGTATAAAGGTGCTAGAAGAGGTGTCCTGAAAAACAGTTTGAATACTCTTCATCGTAAATAGGCACTTAAACTATTATAACACACGTAAGCAACGAAGATATCATTGTGCCTATGTATGTACCGATAGTGACAGATTGCAAGCCGTTCATAGGCATCGTAAAAACCCGTTAGCATCGATATTATAGCAAGCGCATGATCTAACCAGGTGGTGCAGGTACTCTGTGCGGTTTCCATGACGTGTGGGTAATTAGCATTAAACTTCATACTTTAGGAACCTTTATATTTCGCTGAGCGATTGCTGATGACCAGCCCATTACTTAGAAAAGTCCTAACTCACTCGCTCACTGACTGAGACATCGACCAGCCCAAACATTTGGACCCATAGACTGCTGAAATGTTGCACAGAAGTTTTTTTATGACGTAGATCATAGGGGATATGGTTAAATATCACTGGATCCAAACAGGGGAAATCTTTAGATTTACTGCATTGACATGACCTTTTATATGATTACGCAATACGCACTTAAATACCATAAACTTGTTTAAAAAAGTAGCTGTTTTTTAGATGACTCAGAGGCAAAAGTGATTTTGAGATAACTACCTTCGGTTTTGTGTGTCGGTAACATTTTGTCTTTCCTCGGTGCCAATCCTGGGAGAGATCAAAGAAATCTAGGAGAGGGATCAAAGATTAGCTGTTAGAAGGTTTCTAATTGGGAAATAAGTAACAAACTCAAAGCATTTATTTCAATTAAACCATTTACAGGCACTTTTGAATTGTCAAGAAGTCAGTCAGTCAGAAAAAGTGAAGCTAGTTGCCCATTCCAAAGCGTAGGTACCTATGGAGAAGAACGGGCAAGAAACTCCATGGACACTCTTTTAAATCAAAATAATGTGGTTACAAAGTCTTGGTTACATCATTCATGTTAAAAATTATACATGTGAGAACGATGCAGAACGTTAAAAGCGTCCATAATGAAAAGATGAGAAAAAACAACAATTCAAATAATAAATTAAAATAAGCCATGGCAGCAAAGAGATGACCAGTCCCTACTGACGGCGCCCGTTCACGAACATGACGCATGCATCAGCACCATTCAGCTCAACCATTTTGAAGGGAGCTAAATGATCCAACACATGCGCCACCATCAGCGAGACATTTGAGTGAGCATGACATACTCTCAGCCGCCAGAGCACATTCAAGTCAATGAAAGACGTACCCAGTAAATGGTAGCTTTATAGTGTGTACATAGTACTCACACATGTGTTATGCAATTATACAATACTAGGAGATTGAATTTATACAATGCAAAGATAGACTTACAATCTTCAGCAGCTCCAACAGTATTTTCAAGTGTTAATCAATTAGTTGTGGTTGTGGAGCAGGACCAGCATTGAGCCAGGCATTTTTATCCGCGATGTAATCCCCTAACTTATAATATGCCTGCCTGCATAGTGTGCGTTTAATACAAGACTTGAATTTTGTCTCATTCAGTTGAAGAATGTGGGGAGGTATTTTATTATAACATTTTAAACAGTACCCCATAAAAGATGAGTCTACTTTAGCTAGTCTGAAACCTGGTTGTACTAATAGGTCCCTATTTCTAGTACTATAATTATGTCTCTCACCTCTTTTACTAAAAAGATGTAAATTTTTCCTTACATACATGATGTTTTCATAGATATATTGACAAGGTACCGTCATGATGTTAATTTCCTTAAACCGTTCTCTTAGAGAATCGCGCCTGCGAAGATTATATATGGCTCTGATGGCTCTTTTCTGCAGAATAAAAATAGAATCGATGTCTGCAGCCCGTCCCCAAAGTAAAATACCGTAAGACATGATACTATGAAAGTAACTAAAATAGACCAGTCTCGCGGTATCAACATCAGTAAACTGACGGATTTTTCTGACAGCATAAGCAGCTGAACTTAGCCGTCCTGCAAGAGATGTTAAATGAGGACCCCATTGTAGCCTTGAGTCGAGCGTGATCCCTAGGAAAACAGTTGTATCGACGAATTCTAGTTTCTCTTGATTCAATATTATCTCGCAATCACTACCTTTGACATTTGGTAAAGAAAATCTTATGCACTTAGTTTTTTTTCCATTTAATACTAAATTATTAGCAGTGAACCAATTTTGGACCTGCAGTAGGGCGTTATTTACGTCGTCAAAATTTGTAGCACGTCTATTTACCTTAAAAATTAAGGAAGTGTCATCAGCAAATAACACCATTTGTGGTTGGTTTTTTAATAAATGGAGTAGATCATTAATATACACTAAAAAGAGGAAAGGACCCAAAATCGAGCCTTGTGGCACACCCATTTTTACTGTTAAACCATGTGAATTGACACCATTTATTTGAACTTGCTGTTGTCTATCATTTAAATAAGAACTAACTAAACTGAGCGCAAGTTTTCCAAGTCCGTAATGCTCAAGTTTCAAAAGCAAGGTTTCGTGATCGACGCAATCAAATGCCTCGGAGAGGTCACAAAAGATCCCTATGGCGTCTTGAGCCTCTTCCCACGCGTTAAAAATGTGTTTTAATAAGGTTACACCGGCGTCGGTCGTACAACGTCCTTTGGTAAAACCATACTGTTGATCGTGAAGGATTTTATTCGTGTTAAAATGATTGAGCATCTGATTAAGCATTATCTTTTCAAACACCTTGCTGAAAACCGGCAACACGGATACGGGTCTATAATTATTGGTGTCTTAACAGACTGTCGGTTCCAAAAGTAACTTACTTTCGCCCACTTGAATTATTTTTGATCATCTCAGCTTAATATCGCACTATCACACTATCACACTAATATTATAAAGGCGAAAGTTTGTGTGTGTGTGTGTATTTATATGTTTGTTACTTCTTCACGCCTAAACCACTGAACCGATTTAGATGAAATTTGGTATAGAGACAGGTGGAGTCCCGGAAAAGGACATAGGATAGTTTTTATCCCGATATTCCTACGGGATCGACATTTATGCGGGTGAAACCGCGGGGTAAATGAAAATATTTTTTGTATATTTATTTGGGAAGGCGTAAGTTCACGCTAAACAGCTAAACGGATTCGGATGAAATTTGGCAAATGGGTAGACCATGACGTGGATTAGGACATATGATACTTTTATCCTGATATTCCCACGGGATCGAAACTTATGCGGGTGAAACCACGGGTCTCAGCTAGTCAAAGTATAAAATAACACTATACAGAATGCAGATATCCTGTCAGCTGGACAGGACACATTAGACCCACCCAATAGCTGGACAGGATTTTTGTAATACTTGTACTGAAACCTCATCAATACGTGAGTGGCTGGTAATAATCTGACGACCTCGATAGACCAGATCACGGTCAACGCATCGCCTCACAAACCAGTCTGGAATATTCTTTTATTAATAACTACTTGTACTTATATACGGTTAAGTCGCGAATAAGTGCTTGCGAGTTCGTTCGTGATTTTTTGCAAGAATGTAGTGGCGATGTATCAAGTATAGCCCACAGCTTTTGTAATTATTGCGAGCACTTTTAACATTGATGCAGCGCCATTTAAATTTCAAATCGTTAGACCATATAGAAGTATTTTAGGGTCCATTAAATTCGGCCTGTTAGGGCCGAAGCCTGCCGGAGGTGCGGGATTGTCCGAAAGGGTTACCGCTTCCCCGGAACATAAAGAGCTAAGGAAGGATCACGGGTGGGTTTTAGTCAGTAAGAGTCTGACACTCCGCTCCACCCAGAGCGCGAGGGGTCATTTGATGATTTCCCATCCACAAAAGTAAGGATCCATTAAAATAGTCTCTCAAGTGATAAATGCCGATATGAGCTATGAATTCTCGTAATAATTACAGTTCGTGCTGACCACAGAAAAGTCTACATCCGTGAATGCTGACATAGTATGATTTATCTAGAGATAAAGAAAAGAGGGGCAATTCCCGTATTTATAAAAACGTTCGCATTCTAATCTGTCTCTGTCAAAACTACAATCAATTTACATACATTTTTGACAAGTTTTAGACATTGCTTGTCGCTAAGATGTGACTATAATTTGAACGTTTTTCAAGTACCTCCGTGAATTGGCCTTTTGCATTCTTTTCAGGAAGTTCCTAGCACAAAAGACTCTATACTCCGTGAACTTAAACATCTTAAATTGACCCATTTCCTTGATTGAACAACGAAAGAGCCATCGAACGAATCTATCATGAACATGAGCGTTATTTGTTGGTAATGGGATCGCGAATCACATTACCAACGAATAGCGTTCAATTTTCGATCGCGCTACGAACTTGACCTGCGCCTACGCATCGCGCTTGCTCAATTGGCAAACGCACGAATATGTGTGCACGCATATCTCGATACTAAGTCTGTTGTTATGTGTAAGCTAAGGAAACTTGTCTCGCAGTCTCGGTGACCCTTAAAGAAGCGTCTTGAAGTTCGATTATTATCTTGTTTGTTTATTTGGTACTAGCTAGAACAAACGGCTAGCTGGAACAAAATCTAAAAACATTTTTTTCGGCATCAGACTCGTTCGCACACCTTGTAGCATAATATACGCGACAGTAACCTGACTTCTAAGGGGCCGTCTCCACGAGCGAGAGAATCGCGGCGATATTATCGTCGTGCCACGTATTTCTATAAGTACACTCTCTTAGAACGTGTCTCCACACGGCGATATCATTGCGGCGAAAATTTGATGGCACGGCGAGACTATCGCCGTGATTATCTCGCTCGTGGAGACGGCCCCTAAGGTTTAACTCTTAATGCTAATTGTAAAGTTTAATAGTCTCGTTATTGTGCAGAGGCTTTTGTGAGCAAAGGTCAATTCAGTTATTTCTTTAAGTAATTTCTGAATACATGGTTTTAAGAGGATCTCGATCGTAGAAGTTTTATGGGTATTTAATTACTCAAACCGCTAATGTGAACCTATTAACGGGACTACATGACCTAAAGCGTGGTCACTGTCGGACTGCATCGAAAAGAAAGAGAAGCGCGATGACACAACGCTGGTAATTTATTGCAAAATATGAAGCAATTATCTGTTTACAAAAGTCTATTGATTAGACAAAAAAATATTAAAATACTATTACGTTAATATGTTGCTTGAAGAATTAAAAAAAAAATAAAAACTGTTAATCATTCCTTACAATTATTACAATACTATAAGTACATTAAATTACTTTTATAAAAAGTACATTTCAATTTAATTATAATAAATAATAAAATTCATAATGATTAGTATTAATTAATTAATTTCTTATACTAAGGACCGCCTAGTGCGGTAAAACCCTCCTCCATCTTGTTCTGTCTCTAGACAGTCTACTCCATGTTTTTCCTATTAAACCTGATATGTCGTCACTCCATTTCTTGTTGGGTCTCCCACGCTTTCGCTGTTTGTTGATAGGATACCAGGTTGTTACGGCTTTAGTTCATCTGCTTGTAAAATAATCTGGCAAAAAATCAGAATGATTGCATGTTTATTAGTATGGTTTCTATTTTTTAATCAATAACAGGAACTTTTAGAGGTATCTTCGTGATTTTGTTCTATCCTATCAAATTAGTTGTATTGTTTTCAACACACTATCAAACTAGCATATTATTCCTGAAGAATATCGTATATTTTTCTGATTTTGTTTACTGTAGTCGATATACTTTTAGGCATTATAAAACTTGCGTTTAGGTCGTGTAGTCCCCTTAATAAGTTATTTATGCAATACTAGCATTTGCCCGCGACTTCGCCCGTGTTTAGGTCGGAATTTATCCCACGGGAACGTAATACTGGGATAATAATGTCCTAACCCCACCCAAATAGCCTAACACACACTCAATCACAATCTGAATCATTTTGAAGGATATTGCTATTACATTGCTTCATATGTTCGAAATATTTGTCTGCTCAACAACGTAAATAACGCAATGAATGTTGTTGAACTGTCAAAATGAAAGCCACGATAATGTGTTATAGAATTACCCCGCTGGTGTAGCCAGCAATCATTTATTTCTTACTATATTCCCACCTGGTGTTAACTTTTGAAGAATAAGTCATGACCATGCAGTTGCGGAGTTGGGAAAAGGAATCTTTTATTATTTTCTTACTTGGATCCATTGCTGTTAGTGCGTTACGCAACTACCCCTGCTGGTCTTTGTCTATCCGTGTGCGAAATTTCATCCAAATTCGTTCAGCCGTTAAAGGTAACAGATAGACAGGCAGAGTTACATTTGCATTTATAATATTAAGTATGGATTATAAAAGTCACACGCCTCGTTCATCCTTATGATTGACAGACATAATTGAAAAGTGTGAACGTTAAAAGAACAGTATTAATATGAAGTGACACCACTTGCTCATCACCCTCGTACCTATCATCTGTAATGTCAATGAAGGAGTGTCGCTTGTGTCAGCTGTGTCCGTATTCAGATTATCTCGTGACAGCAAAACGTCTTGTGACGTGTCTCGCCAATTAATCGTGTAAGGCTCAGTACAGATAGTTGCGATGCTGTCGCGCGAATGAACGCTCATCTCTGGAGCCACACGTTCAAGCAAGCGACACTTCGCGTCATCGAGTATTTATCCGACGGCATTCACGATGCCATACCCCATTATCTTTATCGACCTTAACACCATTTTATTTACTCTTAGGGTTCCGTAACTCAAAAGGAAAAACGGAACCCTTATAGGATCATTTCGTTGTCCGTCTGTCTGTCAGTCTGTCAAGACCCTTTTTCTCATATCAATATCGAGTTCAAATTAATATCAAATACGTAGGTCTACGGTCCCTCGGAGCTCCAAAAATATCAAGCTTCAATTAAAAAAACCAAGTGTGCTTATGATCACACGACTGAAGTGAAACTTCAAACGTATTTGGCTATGAGAGGAAGAGAGAAAGAAAATGTGCGCGCGCACTGCTTTCTCTTGCTTATATCCCCCACTCAACTCCCGTTTGCCTCGCCCGATCACACTTTTCGTAACGCTTACGTCACGCGTTCGCCAGCTTACTCCCTAAGTCAAGCGTGCGTAAAGAAGTTTCACTTCAAAAATACGGCCATTTATGCGACATATTTTGATTCTCGCGAATAAATCTAAACCTACAGTGTGCTTCGCGTTGACTTAGAATCATGACATTGGTAAGAAAGGTCTCACAGCACAAGTAAAGGAAAAAGTCCGAAAATCGTTAATTTACAGTTTTATTACATAATAAAACTGTAAATCCGTCGACCCGGGCCTGGTCCTTACGGCGCCTACGGTGGCTATCGGTGGCAATCAGCTATCAATTCCTGACGCCCAGGGCGTCTCCTGCGGCGAACCGTGTAAGCCTAAAGGTCACTGCTGTGCAGTTACATCTCGCGGGTCCAAGCGCCTATTGGCGTACTCCGGCCATTTTCCTCAATTGTTTCTTATAAGTAACGGGCTACATTTACAACAGAAACGTGTTGGGGCATTCATCTCTGGTGCCATGAGAGATTACTCAAAGATCAAACCCAGACACGACATTGCCCATACGCGTAAAAGAATTAAACTTCCATTGTGTCTCGTTCAGTATCCTTCACCGATTAACAACGTTAACACGACGCCGATGGGAATCACTTCCTTCCTTTATCTATACTAATAATAAAGCTGAAGAGTTTGTTTGTTTGGACGCGCTAATCTCTGGAACTACCAGTCGTATTTAAAAAATCTTTTTGCATTTGTTGAGGAAGGCTATTTAACATCACGCTGGGCCGAGGAAAAAGAAAAAAGTCGGAAAACGCTTAATCGAAATCTAAGTAATAGCGCGGGCGGGCGATGCGACGAACTATACGGGATACAATTTTAATCACCGTTTTCCTCTTAAGGGGTCATTGTACTCATCACTATGAACAACTTTTACTAGGGGACCAAACATGATATCGCGAAAAAAAAAATCAGCTGTTCCCTACTTTTTGACGAGATAAGCGAACATAAGTGTAGGGAACAGCAGATTTTTTTTTAAATCACCGTTTTCCTCTTAAGGGGTCATTACCCCTTAAGAGGATAACGGTGATTAAAATTTCACCCTGTATAATTATTATGATGATGATCACAAAGCTAGTCTTGAATATGTACAATCGCTTTATGGTGACAAACAATCGGGACTTCCGATCGATACATTTGTGTTAACAATATTAATAGGGCATACACGTAAGAAGGTACAATACATTTCAAAGAATGTTTCCTATTTAGTAAACAAATATGGCGTTAGAATAAACAAACAGATGGGCAGGTTCACATTGGGTAGCCATGTGACGAGTGAGATAACCATGATAAGTATGATAACACTCAGTAGTGCAGGTAACTATTTGTTGACTAATGTGATAAGTTTTATATGCTCGTAGTCACTTAAACGAATATGGATTTTATACACATACAATAGGGTTCACATTCGTTTCAAACGCTTACACTAGGGCGAACTTAGCGACAACCAAACTTTTATTTATATCTAGAATAAGTCTTATCCTGAGAATAAATTTTGAATTTTTGATAGTTTTCCATACAAGAACTGTCAGACGTAAAAAACGCTCAAAACGTTCGTTCGAATTTCAATATTGCAGTTCCGCACCGCAAACAAAGTTAAACGTTATATTTTTAAACATTTCGTCAGATCGCTCGTCAGAAAGAAATGTGCATAGAGTTATTATCACGATTTTCTTATCTAAGTCTTCAACAAGGTACTTACGAGATAAAATTTAGCAAGCTTGTACTTGAATGTCTTTGGATTTTAGAGTTACAAGAAAATTATGACGTGTCTTTTAATTGTTGAAAGTGAACAGTTCCAGGTAATGTTGATTAAAACCATTTTGTAGGTACTAATTATTCTTGGACATCTAGTACGACAGACGAGTGTAAGGCCTAATGTTTCTTGGAGAAATTTCATCTTTAACATTGGCTGTATCGACTAGTGAAATAAAATAGCGAGTGGTTATTTTTTTAATTTTTGGCTGGTTCGATTCCCGGTTTAGGCAAGCTTGTCGAGAAACCTGTGAATGCAGCTTTGTTTCTTTTTAAAAATAAAGGAATGTTTCCTTTAAGTAAAATAATCTATCTTAAAGATTTAAAGTGGGTTCCCTTCAGGGCCCATTGATTTTGTCCACCCTGTATACTGGCGCAATGTGGGTACACACACTATAGGGGGTAGTTTGCCACAAGTAAATCTCAAGTCCCTTCGTGAGATAAAATACTGCACACACGACTACATTATCAAACATTTCCAGTTTTAGGTGACCTTGCATTGTATAGGCTTTTCTTACAATGAGAAGTTAGCTTATACCACAGAATACTTAAAGTACTACGTACAGAAAGGACACTCCCTTCCCCGCACTAACATCAGTTACCGCACCTCACCCCGCACTTCGGCGTATTCGTCGCAGTTCTTTAACTAGAGCGCTCGCAAACACAAGTACCTCACGGCTCACGCACACATTCATACGTATACAAACGTCATTTTTTAATGTAGTAGTAGTAGTAGGTAATTATTTTGCGAGCGTTGTATGGAGTGTCCGGGGTGTGCTTATACTGGAAATGTATACCTTGATAATTTGACATGTCGTTGTGCATACATGATTATCATCACAAGTAACATTGGTTCATAGGTGTCGACCATATATGTATATTAGGATATTTATATTTCTATGGACAGTGGACACCATAGAAACATGAAATTCTATTCTAAAAATATACCATAGGTACTAGTGATACTAGTGTGTCCAACATAATGCATCTTCATCATCATTTGCCTAGCCTTTTCCTAACTATGTTGGGGTCGGCTTCCAGTCTAACCGGATGCAGCTGATAACCAGTATTGTACATGGAGCGACTGCCTATCTGACTTCACAACCCAGTTACTGGGTAATACCCCTTGGAAAGACTGGTTGTCAGACTTTCGGGCTTTAGACGACCCGTAACGACTGTCAAATGTCCACGAATGACAGCCGGGACCAACTGCTTTACGTATTTACGTGTTTTCCGAGGCATGGAGGGATCTTGTTATGTACTTAACCTGATCGACCGACCCGTGCGGCTGTTCTTACTTATTCATAAGCCCCTCAACATAATGCATCTTACACGTAACATAATTGTTTGATTCATCATATCGCGTGCAGTAATATGAATTCAATTAATCGTAATTCTTAATTCCAAGAAACCCTTTGTTCTGAATGTTGAGTGGCCCTAATCTTGCGAACATCGTGGTAATTGATTCTCAAGGCGACTGATGTGCGGCTGGATATTTGTGTTGATATTGGCAGCTTATTATCCTTATCATGTAACAGATACATGTTTATAAGTGATCCTTGATTAGTTTAGGCAAAGTGGAAGGTAGAACTTGACTTATGTGATGATAAAAGGCACTTACAAGATAGGAGTAGGTTCTACTCTTGGTCGTTAGCCCGCATTCGGGTACCTCATGACTTAATGCCCATACACACGAGCGACAAATGCGAAATTAGTTTAGATTTCATGGTTTTTGTTTA